>JAMJFZ010004039.1:1750000-2427500 GCA_026225945.1 Cricetomys ansorgei
TGTGGGTGCTGAACCCGGTCCCTGTGCTTTTACCTGCTGTCTTAGTTAGTGTTCTATTGCTGTGAGAGAGAGTGGGTCAGGGAGAGAGAAAGAGAGACAGACAGACAGACTGGCATGGGCTTTTTGAAACCTCAATGGACAAACTTTCTCCAACAAGGACACACTTCCTAATCCTTCTAATCCTTTCAGATAGCACGCTCCCCTGTGACTAAGCATCCAGGTCTGAGCACACTGCCTGCTGAGCAGCTCTCCAGGCCCTGCCTTGGAGCCTTCAACCCTTCCACTTTGGTCTCCCCAGTGCTTGAGGAAGACAGGAGGGCCCTGGGCTTGATTCTGTCCACCATCCACATCAGGCCTGGGGGTGCTGGTCAGTGAGCCAAGGAGGAGGGCGGAGGCCATAATCAGGCCGTTGCCCAGTAAGCAGGCTGGCACTTCCCACCCAGGGTCAGGAGAGATCTGGTTAGAGGTAGGGCTGTGGGGTGAATCGGCCAAGTAGAACACAGCCCCGAGCTGTGACCTGCAACCTCTGCTCCTTTCCAGCCCTTGTCCCCATTTGCCTGTGGCTATGATGGGCTCCCTTCAGATCCCAGGATGTGGCGGAGACAGCTGGCATTTAACCAGTGCCTGTTAATCTCACTGAAGCCTTCTGAAGCCGTGTGGGAAGGAAGCCAAGATGTGAGTAGAGCCCGGGTCTAGCCACTGCCCTGTGTTGAATATGTTTCTGGTAGCTGTGGGCCCTATCTGTACGCTCTAACCTCTCAGGATGATGACAGACAGGAGTGTGCCCCGCCTCCACCTTCCCTCTGCCGGACAGAACTGTGGTCTCAGGCAGCACCAGGTGGCCAAGATGGGCCTAAGCCAAAATGGGGCGAACAGTCGCCTCTCGCTTCGTGCAGCTGACAAGGCCTGCTCTCCGGCTCAGGCGCAGCGGGACCCTGGGCCTGGTAGCCTCGTCACCTGTCATCTCAAGGCCTGTCTTCCTCAGTGTGAGTCTGTGTTTTACACAGTCGTCTCAGCACTGCAGGTGTATGTGTGTGTGCAACACGTGTTTGTACATGTGCACGTGTGTGTATGTGTCCACGTATGCGTACGTGCATGAGTGTGCACACATGAGTGTGTGTGTGTGTGCGTATGTATGTGTGCCTGGCATGAGCCAATCATGTGTGTGCATGTGTGTGCCTGTGTATGTCCCTGGCCTGCGCCAATCATGACAGACAGACCTATGCGCTGCACTCACTGGCCAGGCCTCCTGGCAGTACCAGTCACCTGAAAGGGCAGCGAGGCTTCCTGGGTTCAAAAGATAAAAGTCAGGTTGGCTATGTGGGTTCAGGAGCTGGCCACCAAGGTCGGGACCTGAGTTAGAACCCCAGGACCCACATTGTGGAAGGGAGAACACACAGTTGAAGTCTGACCCCCATAGGTGAATGTGCCTCTCCCATACACACTAATTTTTTTAAAGTAGAACTCTGTGAAAAGTGCTCAAAACTGTGGCGGCCCAGGAGCTGCCATCAGAGCAGCGAGAGCCTAAGGCAGGAGAATCATTTTCAGCTGAGGGAGCGGGAGGCCAGCCGGGCTCACGAGAGCCTGACTCGAAATCAACAGCCCCGCATCTATCGCCTGTCTTCCAGTCAGTAGCTACCACCTGTCCGTCATCTACCCTCCCCCCTGTCCACATTATGTGGGTATTTGGAGTAGAACACCCATGGTGTCGCTCTGCAAAGAAGACACAGAGACATTTTCACAGATGCAAACCCTGCCAGACCTCAGCAGAGGGAACCACTATCATGGCAAGCGCCATCCTGGACAGTGGAACCCTGAGTGTCTCTTCTCAGGAGTTTTTATTGATCCCTAAGCTCCTCAGGTGTTCCATTGATATTGGCTATGCCAGAGAGCTGTGAGCACATGCAGATCATGAGCAATCAACCACAAAGCCAACAACTGCAGACAACACAAATTCCAAGGCCTAGGCAGCCCTTTTCCCAACAGTGCATAAAACAGCTATTTTAAACATAACTAAAAATAAACTTCTGCATCAGGTATCTGTTGCTTTGCTGTAAAGTTTGGTGAATGCGGGTGTATCTAGTGTCAGCTGTGTCCCCAGTGGCTGTTGCTTGAGGCAAAGAGGTCCTGGCTTCTCCCCCCCCCCCCGTGCCCTCTGCTGTGACCCCTGGGGTGTACGTGTTACTCCACAGTGGTGACTAGGGTCCCTCTGAGTGTCTGGAGACGGCCAGCCCTGCCCCCTGGGCCACCTCTCTGTCACTGTGGAGACTTAATTCCTGATGGCGGTACAGTTTCTGGTTCTTCTGTGGGCGCCCACAGAAATGCAGCTGGCTTTGATGAAACCCAGCAGGGATCCAGAGGCACCACAGATTCCAGGCTGAGGGAGGAAATGTCCAGATGAGGGAACCTGCAACATGGCGTGAGAGTGAAGAGGAGGACCAGGGGTTTATGCTCTGGGGCTGTGTGGAGTGAGCCCCATGTAAACCTTCCTCAAGTCCCTAGTGCAGATGGCTGCAGCAGCTTCTCTCGGTGATGCTCTTGGACCTGTCTGACCACTGGTCTCTTTTCCTTTTTTCTGTTTTTGAGACAGTCTCCCAGGCTGGCCTTGAACTCTCTATGTAGCCGAGGATCCTCCTGCCTCAGCCTCCTAAGTGCCGAGATGACATGATGCTTCCATGACTTACCATAGGCGTGTGCGTGTGTGCACCTGTGCGTGCCAGAGGAGGGTGCCAGCTGCTGTTCTCCATCCTCCTGAGGCAGGGCCTCTCACTGAACTCGCAGCTCATCCGTCAGCTAGAATGCCTGACCAGCTCCCATCTCCACCCGGAACACCTAGCTTTATTTAATTTTATGTGCGTTGGTGTGAGGGTGTCAGATCCCCCTGGAACAGGAGTCACAGACGTTGTGAGCTTCCACGTGGGTGCTGGGAATCGAACCTGGGTCCTCTGAAAGAGCAGCTGGCGCTCTTAAGAGCTGAGCCATCTCTCCAGCCTTTGTCCAGCGTCACAGGACGGCTTTGAACTCACTCTGAAGCTGAGGATGGCTCGAACTTTCTCCCACCTGGAATTTTATCATGGTATTTGTGTGCGTGTTGCTGGGAGCCAGGCTCGGCACGCAGCTGCACCTGGAGCCTCCTGCTCCCCTCCTAGGCTGTGTACCCCTGTAGCACCCAGTAGCACCCAGTAGCCCAGGGACCACGTCTGCTCGCCACTCAAGTCACGCGTGGAAAGGTTCAGGACACACTACCAGCCGGCCGCTGTCCAGCGGCCCGCGCGCGCCTCAGTGCGCCTGCGTAGCCACGCCCCCAGGGCCTCCGACGCACCGCCCAGGCGCGCGCATGCGCCTTCGCCCCCGCGCCGCGCGCTTGCGCCGGGCTCCCGGCCGCGCCGGCGCCTGCGCATCGCTCACCAGCCGTGGGCCCTGCCGGCGCCTGCGCGGTGGCGCCCGCGAGTGGGGGGGCGAGGAGGTGGAGGAGGTGGAGGAGGAGGAGGAGGAGGCGGCGGCGAGAAGATGGCGACTTCGAACAATCCACGGAAATTCAGCGAGAAGATCGCGCTGCACAACCAGAAGCAGGCGGAGGAGACGGCGGCCTTCGAGGAGGTCATGAAGGACCTGAGCCTGACGCGGGCCGCGCGGGTGAGCGCGGGGGAGGGGCGCGGGGAGGGAGGAGGGCGAGGCGGGGGCGGGGCTGCGGCCGCCGCAGGTGTCCCCACGCCGCCGGCCGGTGCGGCGGCGCCGCCAGCTCGCCCTCGGCGGGACGGCGGCCCGAGGCGGCGCCCTGAGGGGACAGGGGCCGGCCGGCGTCCCGCGGGGCGCGCGCTCAGCGGAGCTGTCAGGACGGACACGTGTCACCCCTGCTTGCTACCGGAGGGGGACCACGACTCGGCCGTCGCCACCCGAGGGGCAGCTGTCACCCCTCGCGCTACCTGTGGGGACGAGTGGCCCCGTCGCGCCTACCTGAGTGCACAGGTCGCCCCTTCATTGCCACCCGAGGGGCAGCTGTCACCCTTCATTGCTACCTGAGGGAAGGGGTCCCTTGTTGTCTGAGGGGGCAGCTGTCACCCTTCATTGCTACCTGAAGGAAGCGGTCCCTTGTTGTTGTCTGAGGGGGCAGCTGTCACCCTTCATTGCTACCCGAGGGGACAGTTGTCACCCTTCATACCTGAGGAGGAGGCGTATCAGTCACCTGTGTCTGCCTTCGGTATTCCTACTTCCACCAAGAAGCAGATGTTGTCCCTCTTGGATAACTCGGTGGCCCTCCGTGGGGTCCCCAGAGCTTTGGAGTCAGCGTGGACGCAGCCGCTCTGTTCCCATGCAGCCTCTGTGGCGGGGACCGGGTGATGGGCCTCCGTTCATGATGGGGACAGCTGCCCACGGGACTGGGGTGAGAATGTGACTGCCTCGTGTGGCCGGCCGTGCTGGGTTCCTGGCCACGGTGGGATGGACCTTCCGTGTCAAGTGTGTGGGGTCAGACGCTCCTCGAGGGTCAGAGAGTTGGCGGTGCTCAGTGCGGGTGCCAGGACCCTGCCGTGCCGCGTGTCCTGGGTTCTGGGTCCTGTTGCCTGCTTCCCTGGTGACCTGCGAGGGGCACGTTGGTCGGACTCTGATTGGTCATTGGAACCTTTGGGTCAGGTGATTGTTATATTCAGTTGCTCGTCTCTCTGAGGTTGTGACCTCACAGATGAGAATGTGTGTTCAGTGTCGGCAGGGCCCTGTCCCTGACACACTGAGAGGAGGCTCGTGTTCTCCCTCAGCGCATAGAAAGCGGCATGGCCCGTGAACGGGTGAACTGATTAAGAAGTATGTCACCCTGTGTCACAGGGTCCAGCACACAGTAGGTGTCTGCATACAGTTGGTGTCAAATGTTCGCAGTATAACTGGAACAAAGAGCACCACGGCTGACGTTTTGGTGGGAGTCTGGTTTCTTCACAGGATTGTGGAAAAGATGACCGAGGCTGGGTTCATGTAGCACAGGCTAGCCTTGAACTCAGTGAGTAGCCGAGGGTGACTCTGAAGTCTTGATGCTCCTGCCTCCGCTTCCCAAGCAGCAGGAGGACGGGTGAGCACTCCAAGGGCTTAGCAGCCCGGTCAGTGTAGTTGAGAAGCATTATGGTCCGCGTGTGTGGCGCATGGCGCTCACTGGCTTCTAGCGTATCCCCTGCTGTGTGCCCACACTGCCGTCTCGAGCATTGCCCCAGAGGAGGGCATCCCCGCCTGCACCCCGGCCACCCCCTCCCTGTGGCTCTCTGTTTGGCCTCCATTTTTAGTGTTGCACCTTCAAAGTTCTCCCCATGGCACGCGCAGGGGGACGAGAGCACCGCGGGCAAAGGCGCTTCCCGCCAAACCTGAGGACCGGAGTGCGGTCCCTGGGACCCAATTGGTAGGAGAGAAGTGACCCCTGAGATGTGTCCTCTGACCTCTGCCTGAGTTCCCACTCTACGTAACAAGTGGGGGCTGGGAGCAGCGGCCTGTCCTCAGCAATCAGGAGGCTGAAGCAGGAGGATCACTGCGAGTTTGAGGCCTTTAAAGGCAGCCTAGGCTATAAAGCAAGAGGAATCTAAAAAATAAAAGCAAAGAAGGAAAGGGGGCGCTGGTGACATGGTCCTGAGGAGGCAGGAGGATTGCTGTGAGTTCGAGGCCAGCACGGTTTCCATAGTGAGTTACAGGACACACTGTCTGGAAAATCCCGTGAACTGAAGGCTCTTACAGGACAGGCCTGAGGTTGGCCTGCAGCCTCTACACATGCGCGCGCGCACACATCCACGTGCAAAAGAGAAAACGCAGAACTTACCTACTTAACATTTTTTGGGGGAAAAAAAGGACTGTATTTTGGTTATTTATTTTGAGAGTTTAGCTGTTTACACCGCATGTGTCCCAGGGATCACGGTCCAGTCCTCAGGCTTGGTGGCAAGCCCCTCCGCCCGCCGTGCCATCTCGCCGGCCCCTCCTTTAGCAGCCATCACACATCTGGGGTTCACCAGCTGGCGCCTGCATGCCTGCCACACAGCCCTCTGTGGGGTGGCGGTGAGGGGCCAGTGGTGCCGGGTTATTCTCGCGTGCTGGGCACAGGTGTCCGGGCCGCGTGTTCTGGTCCCTGTGACCCATGAAGGCGGCAAGAGCGTTCACGGCTGTGCGGGTGAGAGGGCTGGTGGCCTGAGCCAGGGGTGAGGCGCCGAAGGTGGGCGGGGCGGGGTGGGGGTGTCTCACTTGCCGGCCATTGACTTTGGGCACTGGTGTGCCCGACACTGAGCAACTCCGGCCGCAGGACCTGGGGTGACATGCATCTGTTGTCCAGGTGCTCAGGAGCCCGCAGCATGAGGGTCCAGGAGGCCAGGTGTTCGAGGCTGGCTCTGCCTGGCTGAGGGTCGGTGTTTCAGCCTTTACCTATGACAGGGTGGCTCTGCTGAGACTCAGGGCCTAGAACGTTTGTTATTCACTCTGTGTGTGGCGTATATGTGCGTGTGCACGCTTGAGTGCCGTAGCCCATGTGCAGAGATTGGTGGACAGCTTGCTGGGGTTGGTTCTCACCTTCTCTCGTGTGAGTCCTGGAGGTCAAAGGAGGTCATCAGGCTTGGCAGCAATCACCTCCGTACCTGCTGAGCCTTTTAGCTGGCCCTTTGGCACGTTCTCTTGTGCTGCCAGCTACCGGGACTGTGTGCTGCCATCTGTGACCTCTGCAGAGGAAGCACCCCAAGCTGCTGCCACCCTCATCACTGTCCCCCTCTCTAGAAGCTCCTCCCTAGTGTGGGCAGCACCCCATAGCAGCTGGAGGGTGGCCTGTGAAAGCCATCTGTCCATGTTCAGCCCAGGGCCTGGCAGCGGGACCTTCGTTGGCGAAAGAACTCTGTAGGTGGGATCCGGTGAGGTTACTGGTACCTTCTAAAAGCAGGAGGTGCTGGGTATGGTCACGTGTCCACATCGAGTGTTCAGGAGGCTGAGGTGGGGGATCAGAAGTTCAAGGCCAGCCTCAGCTACACAAGACCCTGTCTCCAACAAAAAGTAGAGACACCACAGAACACAGGGTCATGGAGAATCAGCCATAGTGAGCAAGGAGAGGTGACAGGGTCAGAGGTCAGCCGCCTCTCAGAGACACCACACGCAAGAATAGGCCCAAGAATGCCCACCCAGAGTATCCAGCAGGCACAGGGTTCCGTGACACCACGGTACAGACTTCTGTCCCCGGAGCCTGGAGGACAGCCAGGCTGCTGTTTCACAACTGTGTTGTTTCCCTTTGAGCCTCTGAGACAGTCTCCTTCCACAACACAGGCTGGCCTCAGGGTCCTGAGACAAGCGACAACAGCTACACAACAGGCCTCCATGGTGTTTATTCTGTGTGGTGTGTGTCTGCGTGTGTGGGACACACGTGTGTACACGCCAGCAGGGGGCAGAGCAGGGCACCACGGGCCAGAGCAGGGCACCAGGTGTCCTGGCCCATCAGTCTTCATCGTATCTGTTGCTTTCCTGTTGGCCCTGGAACCGGGCTGTTGCAGAACCCCCAGCCATCCTCTTATCCTCACCCTTCCTGAGGGTCTGGGGTGAATGTGTGACCGTGCTCAGTTATTTATGTGAGCTCTAAGGATTCGAACTCAGGTCCTCATGTTGCCCAGCAAGTGCTGTTACCCCTGACCTTCTTCCAAGCCACAACTTTTTTTTTTTTCTGAGACAGGGTTTTGCACTGTGTAGCCCTGGCTGGCATACACCTTGGTCTGTAGACCAGGCTAGTCTTGGACTCAGAGATATGCCTGCCTCTGCCTCCCAGTACTGGGACACTGTGGTTACTTAAGAAATTATTTACTGCTGGGGGCACTTGGTAGACAGAGGCAGGTGAATCTCTGTGAGTTTGAGGCCAGCCAGAGTTATAACAGAGAAACCCTGTCTTGAAAAACAAAACAAAACAAGAAATATTTACTTGTCTTTTATTTATTTTATGCGTGGGTGTTTTGCCTGCATGTATGTATGTGAACCATGTGCATACTTGGTTCCCAAGGAAGTCAGAAGGGGGCATTGGATCCCCTGGAACCAGAATTACCGAGGAATTACTGATGGTTGTGAACCTCCATGTGGGTGCTGGAAACCCAACCCAGGTACTCTGTAAGAACAGCAAGTGCTTAACCACTGAGCCGTCCTCCAGCCTAGAGCCCAGGGTTCAGGCCAGTATGAGGGGTGGTGTGGTGGTTCAGTGGGGAGAACTGCTCGTCAGATGACCCGAGTGTGGCCTTGGACCCACATGGTGTGCTTTAGGGTTTCTGTTGTGATAAAACACCACAACCAGATCCAACTCAGGGAGGCCGGGGTTACTCCAGCTCTGATCTCTCTTAAAAGACGCTTCCGTCATCAAAAGAGAGGTGTAGGAGCTCAAGGCAGGAACCAGGAGGCAGGGCTGATGCAGAGGCCGTGAGGGGTGCTGCTTACTGGCTTGCTCCTCATGCTTGCTCAGCCTGCTTTCTTAAAGAACCTGGGCTTTGTAGCCACCTGGCCAGGGATGGCACTGCCCATGTGAGCTGAGCCCTCCTTCATCAGTCACCGATCAAGAAAATGTACCACATGCTTGCCCACTGGCCAGTCTAGTGGTGGCATTTTCTCAGTGGAGGTTCCCTCTTACAAAATGTGTCAGTTCGTGTCAGTTGACATAAATGTAGCCAGCACATGGTAGAAGGAAAGAAACAACTCCTTCAAGTTGTTCTCTGGCGCACACACACACACACACACATACACACACACATACACACACACACACACACTGGCATGCACATATCCTCCCAAACATACAAAACAAATAAGCAGAATGACAGTAAAGCCAATTATGGGTTGTATGGCCACACCATGTGTCAAAGCAAACAAGCAATAATGGAAGCATGGCTCAGGGTGGAGCCTCTGCTTAGAACCCCCAGTGAGAGGCTGGGGGCGTGGCTAAGGAGTGAAGCCTCTGCCTAGAACCCCCAGTGAGAGGCTGGGGGCGTGGCTAAGGAGTGAAGCCTCTGCCTAGAACCCCCAGTGAGAGGCTGGGGGCATGGCTAAGGAGTGAAGCCTCTGCCTAGAACCCTCAGTGAGAGGCTGGGGGCGTGGCTCAGGGTGGAGCCTCTGCCTAGAACCCCCAGTGAGACTGGGGGTGTGGCTAAGGGGTGGGGCCTCTGCCTAGAACCCCCAGTGAGAGGCTGGGGGCATGGCTAAGGAGTGAAGCCTCTGCCTAGAACCCCCAGTGAGAGGCTGGGGGGCGTGGCTCAGGGGTGGAGCCTCTGCCTAGAACCCCCAGTGAGAGGCTGGGGGCGTGGCTCAGGGGTGGAGCCTCTGCCTAGAACCCCCAGTGAGAGGCTGGGGGGCATGGCTCAGGGGTGGAGCCTCTGCCTAGAATCCCCCAGTGAGAGGCTGGGGGCGTGGCTAAGGAGTGAAGCCTCTGCCTAGAACCCCCAGTGAGAGGCTGGGGGCGTGCCTCAGGGTGGAGCCTCTGCCTAGAACCCCCAGTGAGGGCTGGGGTGGTTCAGCAAGATGATTTCTTCTGTTTCCAAATCCAGGCTCGTGTCCTTCTGTCCTAGGAGGCAGAGCCCTTTATCTGTAGCCATTTGTTTCTTGTCAGCGTTCCAGTGGTGGCTGTGGCACCATGACATGGAGCTTTGGCTTGCACTTCTCATTTCCACAGACGATGTCCAGTCTGACTGCAGAGTATGTGCCGGGTCTAGTCCAGCAGGTGGCCAGGGCAGGCGGCTCTCAGAGAGCTGGCCCTTGTCCGGGTGCAGTGCCTCTGTTCACACAGGTACCTGCTGGGTGCTCCTGCAGGCAGTGCTGCTGCTGGAACACAGGCCTCACACGTGCCAGTGGGGTCCTCTGATGGAGCACACTGAGCCACACCAGCACCCCTGGATTTCAGTCTTGGTGAGGGACTCCACTTTGTGATCCCAAAGGACACAGCTGCCCACCTGGTCTTATTAGAACTTTGCGGGCCTCTAGCTGATGTTCTGTCCCACGGCTCAGGACTCACAGGGAAGAGCTACCATCTGGCTCAGAACGCTTTGTGGCAGAGCGTGGCAGTGGTGTAGGCACTGCCAAGAGGCCCAGGCCTGGCTCACCCCAAGTGGAAGAGGGGAAGAGCCCTCCGCTGGGACCAACTAGCTGCCATCCCTGCACTTGGGGAGGGAAAGCAGGGCGACCAGGAGCTCAAGGTCCAGACGCTCCGCCGTAAGTGTGAGTTCAGCCTGGGCTGCCTGAGATTAGGAGCCGGGGCGACGGGTCCCCTGGTGAAGTGCTTGCCCTGCAAGAGTGGAGGCCTGAGTTTGATCAGAGCATCTGTGGAAGAAGCCGGATCTGTACTGTACATCTCTAACCCAGCGCTGAGTGGTAGAGGCAGGAGGTGTCACCCGGCCAGTCCTGGCCAATGAGCCATAGGTCACTGAGAGAGGGCATCTCAAGAGAAATGAGGCGGGGCAGTTGAGAAGACAGTGACAGTGACAGCCTATGGCGTCTGTGTGCCCTGGACATAGTGTGTGCAGCACACAGACCGGACCCTCCCCAAACCCAGCTCCAGGTGTAGTGGTTCACGGCTGTAATCCCAGCACACAGGAGTAGAGGCAGGAGCTTTGGTTGCATTCTGAGACCCCCGCCCGTCCCATAGCTCGGGAGGCCAGCCTTGGCAGCAGAGCAGACCCCCACTAGCTGTTCTGTGGAGAGCCACCCAGAGCCGAGACTGCCTTGGGGATGTTGTGCAGTCACCACTGAAGAGAGGAGGGGTGGCCCCTAGTGTCGGGGCATGTGTGTGCACAGAGTGGGCAGAGGCCATGGCTGCGTGAGACCCAGCAGCTCGTCGCAGGCTCGCTTGGCTGCCGATAGCATCCCCGCGACGGGAGCGTGAGACCCGGAGAGCTCGTGTCACAGAGCGGGAGTCGCGCCAGCCGGACTGACCCAGTAGCCTGAGTGATTTCTTCCATATCATGCAGTTTGGGAGCACGCCAGCCCACCGGGCTGCGGCAGGGCGTGCCAGTCTGCCAGAACCCGTGTACAGAGGAAATGGCTGTGAGTGGAGACTTCGTGGTGAGAGTGGCTGGACGGAAGCCATGGAGCCCACGGAGAGAAGGACATATGAGGCTGGGGCGGGCATGGAATGGAGGTGACCCTGTGTTGATGGTCACCCGAGGGAGGAGCCCTCACATCTGTGTTGCTCAGGTCGGGTGCCGTGTGGCATCTAGCCTGAGCCTCACACTAGTTCCCTGGCCTTCCAACACGGGACATGGACCCCGTCGTGTCCACGACACCAGGGCATGTCTGTTGCCCCGGTTTCTATAACCCACACACCTCACTACACCTACCCCCATACATGCTGGATGCGAAGCCAGGGGATGTCTCTTCCTGCGTGCTCTCGAGCCGCAGGAGAGGGTGCGGGTAAAGGCTTGGGCACTGAGGCCGTGTTGAGCAGAAGCTTAGCAACCATGCAGTGAGCACACAGCAGGCGTACACAGTGACCTCAGCAGCAATACAATGAGCATGCAGCAGGCGTATGCAGTGAACTCAGCAGCAATACAGTGAGCACGCAGCAGGCGTACACAGTGAGCACACAGCAGGCGTACACAGTGAGCACACAGCAGGCGTACACAGTGAGCACACAGCAGGAATACACAGCACACAGCAGGCGTACACAGTGAGCACACAGCAGGAATACACAGTGAGCACACAGCAGGCGTACACAGTGAGCTCAGCAGCCATGCAGTGAGCACGCAGCAGGCGTACGCAGTGACCTCAGCAGCAATACAGTGAGCATGCAGCAGGCGTATGCAGTGAACTCAGCAGCAATACAGTGAGCACGCAGCAGGCGTACACAGTGAGCACACAGCAGGCGTACACAGTGAGCACACAGCAGGCGTACACAGTGAGCACACAGCAGGAATACACAGTGAGCACACAGCAGGAATACACAGTGAGCACACAGCAGGCGTACACAGTGAACTCAGCAGCAATACAGTGAGCATGCAGCAGATGTACACAGTGAACTCAGCGGACAGCAGCAAGCTCACACCTGACCTCTTCTGGAACCTTTCCTTGTTATGTAGAAAGACAAGCATCTTAGGGACCCCTCACATAGCCTGAACCCTGTTCTCCTCCCTGTACATGAACCTTGCCGAGGGTTGTGGACCTGGGAGGCTTGGGGTCTCTATCCCTGACCACACATGGTGGGGCAGGTCTGGGCAGCAGAGGCTCCCATCGAGGCCTAGAGCTCCCTGAGGGGCAGTGTGAGGGCCCAACGTCCCTGTGAGGACAGTGTGAGGGCCTGGGGTCCCTGTGAAGACAGTGTGAGGCCCCAGCCTACCTCAGCCCAAGCACTGGGGTAGAACCTGCAGCTCCGTGCTGACCAATTAATGCTCCTCCGCCTGTCTTTCCCTCAGGGTGCCTGTGCCTGGCGCTGGGCCCCAGTACACCCTGCTGTACCTGGCCTCACGGTGACATTGGGTTGTTGCCTTAATGAAGACATCCATAGGCCCAAGTCTACACTGATGTGGAGAGAAGCATGGGGACCTTCATACACCCAGCCCTGCCCACCTGGGGACGGGGCGTGGGCTGGTCACTCTCCTGTACAGCAACCCACGGAAAGCCCAGGCTGGCTCTGCTAGGCTGGAGTCCGCCAGGCGGGGCGGTGTGCATGTGCATGCATGCATGCTGGGGTCAGGCTGTGTTGTACCCTTTCCTGGGAGGTAGAGGGACACAGGAGGCTCCCAGGGGCCTCTGGTAAAAGAGTGTTTCCTGTTGGGCATAGGTTCATGGCTTCTCTAGTGTGAGAGAGACCCTGCCACCCATAGTTGGAGTTCCACAGCTCAGGGACACCCTGCTCCTAGCTGTCCTCGGGTGACAGCAGGCGGGTATGGTGGCTAGCAGCAAGGTTGAATGCACAGCCCCTGGCTACTTGGGGAACTTCCAGGCCAGGAGGTAGCCTTGCAAACAGACACATGCCTCAAGAGTCCTGACTCCCCCGGGCGTGTGGCCCATTGCTATAAGTCCAACCCCAGGGAGGGAGCAAAGTGATCTCTCCCCTCTGGGCCTCAGTTTCCCCTCTGTGAAAGACAGGAAGTGAACGCAAGAGCTGCACCCTTGAAGAGCTTAGGGCCCTGTGTTCACCCTGACCCAGCGGATCCCGAGTTCAATTGTTTGTTATTTTTGTCTCTTTTGTTTGGTTTTGAGGCTGGGTCGATGTAGTCCAGGCTGACCTCAGACTCTGGCTGCTTCGTCTCCCAAGTGCTGGGGTCAGAGACATGCGCCACCACACCCAGGTCCACAAGACAGGGTCTCAGCTCTGTAGCCCAGGCAGTCCTGCCTCAAGATCACCAGCCTGCAGCAGCACGCCTCATACTTTGCACTCAGCTGCCGTGTCATACCACGAGTCTGAGAGGGCCCCAGTTTCCCCAGCAATTGCCCAGGGACCCTGCTCACACCTCCTGGCACTGGGCAGCCTGTGGCTGCGAGGGCTAACTCAGCAACGGCAGCACAAAGCTAGCAGAGGCTAGCCAGTGGTCTCCCTTCCATGGGACCGTGCCCCATCTTGCTCCGTCCAGGGCACCTTTGATGCGTGAATGTTTTGAATTTTGACAAAGTCCAGTTCTTGGTGGTTTTTGTTTGTTTGCTTGTTTTTTCTTGCATTGCTTGAGTTTGGTGTCATAGCCAAGAAATGGCTGCCAAGCCCGCGTGGCTCCCGCATTCCTGGGGCCCTGGCCAGGCTGCCTGCCTCATAAGTCTGCGGTTTCTGAGACAGAGCTTCTTCCTCGGGTCTTTAACTGTGGATTCCGAGTGCTGTCCAGATTTCTTTGTCTGTGTGCAAAACTGTGATTTTCCCAGAGCCCTTTGCACAGAGGCTACTCTTTCCTGTCCAGTGTCTTGGCACCAGTGTCAGCATTGCATAACATCTGCATAAGAGCTCCTTACACTGGTTGTTTGCTGAATTGTTTTGTTTTGTTTTTCTTCATGGCCTCCCTGTGTAACGTTGGCTGTCCTGGAACTCACTCTGTAGACCTGGCTGGCCTCTAACTCATAGAGATCTGCCTGCCTCTGCCTCTCGAGTGCTGGGATTAAAGGCGTGTGCTTGCTCTTAACTTTTTAGAACTTGTTTTTTTATGTTTATTTGCTGGGGGCAGGCCACACATGTGGAGTCAGAGGGTGGTTGGGAATCAGGCGTCTGCAGTACTTAAAACATGAAGAGGCATACCATCAGCCATGTTGGCGCATGTCATCATCTTGTGGGGATGGCCACTCCACAGCAGGTCCAATCTACTGTCCCGGAGAGTAGGCTGGGGGCAGAATGGGGATGGTGGACAGGGAGTCAGTGTGTCAGGTGAGAGGGACCAAGAGATTCTAGGGCACACAGGGCCTGCATCCCTGGGAAGATAGGTCCCCACATTCCTTCTGCCCTGGGCAAGCTTCTTTGTGCCTGGGAACCTCCCATTTGTCCGCACTTTACTGGGTCTCGTCCCTGCTGGAGGCCTCCTCTAGGCTCAGGCCTCCTGAGGTCCAGAGCCAACTGCCACCAGCTCCTTGCTCACGGAGTGTCCTGGCCCCCTCTGCTCACCCTGTGACCCCAGGTCTTTTGCTTGCACCGTTTCCTGTGTCCCTCAGTTTAGCTCCTCAGATGGAATCAAATTCCACCTTTTGCCTGTCTGATGGCTCAGCCCTGCTCCGCCCCTGCTGCAGCTTGCTCTGTGAGCCATGACCTTGGCCTCCATGCTGGGGGCTCTGTCTTCCTCTGCTCCCTAAGAGACTGCTGCAGGGTGCAGAGGGACCCAGGCACACAAACCGCTCTCTCCATGAGGGCTCTAGACTGAGTGTGCTCCTGAGCCCCACATCCTGCTGTTCTTACTTTTAATTTAGCGCTTTTGTGTGTGTGTTGGGGGGTGTGTGTGACCCTGCCACTCTTACTTTTAATTTAGCGCTTGTGTGTGTGTGTTGGGGGTGTGTGTGTGACCTGTAACATGTCGCTCATGTGGAAGAACTTGCTGGAGTCATTTCTCTCCTACCTTTATAAGGGCTCTAGGGATTGGTGGCAAGTTTGGTGCAGGCATCCCCAACTCCTGAAGAAAGCTCATCGCCAGACTTGGCTCCACCTCGGGGCCCCCACAGAGCGTCTGCAGGCACCATCGTTTCAGCCGCTGCTGCTAGGGTATGCTGGCCCGCACCCTGTGTGCCATCCTGGCCCGAACGGCCAGCGTGTAGGGGGATTCGAGATGTCTCTAGGTGGGGGTTGCACCCCTCTGGGCCTTGATTCAGGGCTGACCTGAGCCTGCAACTGCCGGGTCACCTCAGCTGTGAAGCCCAGGCTGTAGGGGGAGCTCTAACAGCCCAGCCAGGGTCCCAAGCCCAGCATGGAGGCTGGCTTGTACAGCAGAAGCCAGCGACTCTGATGTGTAAGTTAACTATTAAAAGCGTCTTAGGCTAGCGAGACGGCGCAGTGAGTAAATGCACTTGCTGCCAGGCCTTGCAACAGGAGTTTGATCCCCAGGGCCCACGTGTCCCAGGCACTGCCATGCTTTTTTACCCTCTAGCTCAGGAAAGAGAAAGGACGAATAGAAAGAGAAATCGTCACTGCCTTTGGAGACAGTCTTGAAAGAGAGGAAGAAATATTCCCAGCACTTTTTGGCCGTCTGAAGCTAGGGGAACAGGAACTGATAGTGAGCTGGACTGGTGTCTCAGCACAATATTCCCAAACCTAATTTTATAACCTATGTTCCTGTAAGCAATAACCAACCCACCAAGGACCAATGGCCACTCCACCCCAGATGTCCAGGCTTCAACCCTTATGTACATCCCAGACCCCTCCTCCCCTCCTTCCACCCTCCATCCCCTCCTATCTCCTCCAGATTTACCCCCATCACCACCCACTAATATCCCCTCTTCTCCCCAGAAAAGAACCTTCCCCCCAGGGTTACAGCACAATTGGAGTATGGCATAGCAAGATGGAACAAGGCCAGACACCAATCCCTGCATTAAGGGTGAGCCGGGCAGGCAGGCAGGCAGCCCAGAATTTGGGATTTTAATTTTGGTCTTTTATCAGTAATGACAGCCTACCAGAACACTTGTTTCCCAGTGCTTCCAAACCTACCTGCTCTTTCTATAGGGGCAGCTTTTCTTTTGATATAAGGAAACAGCAACAGTTGTGCAATCCTATCTCCTGCCTTAAATTGTAGGTCTCTCTTTACATAGGCCACAATTTTAATTTCTCCTTTGGAATCTCCATTTATAATTCTGGTATGTACAATGAATCCCTGCAATGTCAAACTGCTCCTATCTAGGATCATTCCTACTGTCCCTGGGGCCAGAGGACCATAAACTCCTCCAGTAGCAATTTTACAGCATTGAATGTTTGGGGATATATATGGTAAGCTGTCTGTCTATAGCCAGATCTAGTGCAGCACTGCCTTCAGTAGCATGCATCAGATCTCCAACTCTGAGTTTGGGTTTCTTGGTCTGCATGCCTCTCATGTGCTGACGGGACACACACAGGCAGCTGTTTTTGTTTTTGATTTTGTTTTTTCCTGCATTTCCTGACTGCAAGGAATTCTTTCCGGGATCTACACTCATCCACACAGTGTCAACCCTTGTCATACAGCCTGCATACCCCAGGAAGTCTGCTCCTTTTTTCTGGCTGATATTTAAAGAAGCCATTGCCTTTAGAAAAGGCTAGTTTACAATCTCTTTGTAAGTGTCCAGTCTTCTGCAGTTAAAGCATCAGATATTGTGGTATTTGGGCCCTATTACTATAGCTTGTCCTGTTACAGCAGCTGTGTAAGTGTTGGAACCGATATCTGCGGTAGCTCGGATCCATTGATCCATTGGTGGGGAATGGGCTTTCAAAGGTTCAAAAAAACACTCTTTTCAAATGCCATGGCTTCAGTACTGTCTTGCTTGAGGGTCTGAGATGGTTCTATTCACAGCTGCCATTAGTCTTTGCAAAACATCAGTGAAGGCTTCGCTTGAGCTTTGTATGATTTTTGTGAATGAGGTGTACATTTTCCTGGTTCCTTTACTTTCTACCGAGCTTGTAAAGCCGCTGAACAACACCATTCTATGGTCACGTCATCAGACTGAATCTGTTCTTGTAACTCAGCACACCGACCCTCACCAAGGAGCTGATTTCGGTTTCTATTTGTTCCTCTGGCCCTAGTCAGTGGTTCCGTACTGGCTGCCTCTCCCCTCCGCCAGGTTAACCACTGGAGCTGAGGGCCGGCCTCTAGAGTAGCTGATATTAACCCTTTCCAATCGAATGCGACCACCCGGTTATTGAGGGCCTGCTTTACACAGGGTGGGTGCACGCCCGCACGACACCACAGCTGCCTTCAGTCGCCTGAAATCACTCATTTCTGTTGGGGGTCGTCCCTATCAGCTGGAACATGCGGGTCTTTACTGGAAATGCTGAAGGTGATTTCGTGACCCCAGGCTGCCTTTCTTCCACCTCAGGTGGCCTGAGGGTTCACAGTTGGACACCTCTCTCGGGAGCTGCCCGTCTGCTTGCAGACTCTTTCCTTATGTTCCTAGCAGGACGTCACCCTGGACAACCCCCTCCCTTCATCTACGGGGGAGGGGGTGTCCACAACCCTTTTTGCTGTCACCAGACCGACCCCAGCTGTGCTCTCTTCTCTGTTCCTAATGCCCCCCTCGTATTTCTTCTAGTAGCACCGCCAATCCCGTAACCTTTTCCAAAGAGAGAAAAGACTGAGCCCTTTCACTCTCCCATTTGCTCTGGTTTTCATCTCTCAGCCCTTTCCAGCTCCTCCCATAACTCTTCCAGTTGCCTGGCCGCTTCCTTAACCTTCTTTTGAAAAGAAATAGAAGCAAAGGAGAAAAAGGAAATCACCTCTAGGAGCAGAGTGGGTCTACCTGCGGTCACAGCCGCCGCAGAGCTCTGCGGGCCTCCATCCCTTGTCTTTCCCTGCACTACACTTCCCATTACTCTTTTTAATCTTTGTTTTCTGAGCCCCACGTCGGAACACCACTTGTTGCAGGTTGCTACTATGATTTTTTTACCCTCTAGCTCAGGAAAGAGAAAGGAAGAATAGAAAGAGAGAAATCTTCACCATCTTTGTGGCCTTGAAAGAGAAAGGAAGAAATACTCACAGCAGGAGTGAGCTGGGCAGGATTCTCAGTGCAATATTCCCCAACCTAATTCCTCCTTCCAGAGTTCTCTAAGCAGTAACCAGCCAACCCTGGCTCTCCAGGCTCAACCCTTATATACTCTGAGCAAAGTTCCCAGAAGCCCAAGCAACACGCAATCATAAGGACAAGCTAAGCGTGGCAAAACAGCTGTGCTAACCAAATCAGAGCCACCGGTGACGAACAGCCCAGATCAGCTCAGCATCATCCACCACACCTGGGCTGGGACAGAAACATGGTCCAGCGCCAGAATCACAACCTCCTTCAAAGTGTCCTGCTGCACAAATGGGTCATCCTCTGACATACATACATACATGCTCTGGAACGCGCATGCAAAACACACACGCGCACAAATCAGTCAGTATTAAAATAATTAAATAAGTGGGACCCTGATTTGTAATTTTTTAATTTTAGATTTTATTTATTTTTATTTCATGTGCATCGATGTTTTGCCTGCGTGTGCATCTGTGAGGGTGTCCATTCCCTGGAGCTGGAGTCACAGACAGTGGAGCCACCATGTGGGTGCTGGGAACCGAACCCCAGCCCTCTGGAAGAGCAGCCAGTGCTCTTAACCACTGAGCCATCTCTCCAGCCCCCCACGTTTGTTAAGTTTTAGAAGCATCCCTCACACTGTACTCCCTTGCTTCTGCCTGCCAGGCTGTGGGTCCATCAGTTCCTGGGGTCCTGGGCTAAGGAGATGTCTCTATCATGTCTCTGTTTTGGAAGCTGGCTGCAAAATTCGAGAAATAATCAGTCACCTAGAGGGAACTTTTGGTGTCTAGGTGTCCATGTCTCCAGCGGGTGTCCCTCTTATAAGATGGGGTGGTGCTCCAGTTAAACCATGCTGGGGTAGGCAAGTCAGCCTTCTCTGTTCACCCCAAAAGCACCAGAACCTGCTGAAGATTGAACTGAGGGAGGCCCTCAGATATTCTAGTCAGGGGCTCCACCCATGAGCCATGCCATCAGCCCCACACTGGGGGTTCTAGGCAGGGGCTCTACAACCGAGTCAAGTCTTCAGCCTCTCATTGTAGTAGATATCTGGGTTCCATCAGCCCCAGGGCAGGGCTGGATTTGAATTTCATTTTCTTATTTACTGATTTTGATGATGCTTCATAATCTGTTTCTGTGGCATTGAGTACATTTATCCTGCAGTGCAACTGTTAGCTGACACCTGGCTCTAGAACACTCCATACCCCAGCAGGACAGCCTTTCTCCATTAGCAGTCACCGCCACTCCCTCTCACAGCTTATGGCACCCCCGACCCTCTCTCTTGCTCTTGCTGGGTGGGTCTGAGTGGCTACTTTGCAGCCTTGGGATCACACACAGTGTGGCCTTGTTCTCTGGCTTCTGACGTTCGGTGGCGTGTTTTCAAGGTCTGTTCTTGTTGGTATGTCGGAGCCTCAGCCCTTTTCAGGGCCGAGCGATATTCTCACACCCCATCCGTTCCTAGTCACCCATTGCTGGTGGCAGCTGGGTTCTCCTTGTCTCGCTCTGTTTGCTGTGCCACCATGAGCACGTGTTGGGCGTCTTCTCACTTTCACTGGGGCCTGTCCCTGGGAATGGAGTGCTGGGTCATACTGTAATTTTATATTTTATCTGCTGAAGTTCTAAGTAAGTTGGCTTTGTTTTAATTAGAACAGAAACCTACTGGTGTGGTTAGAAAAAGTCAGAGCAAGGGCGCTGGACGGTGCTGACGCCACA
This sequence comes from Cricetomys ansorgei, assembly GCA_026225945.1. Classification (NCBI taxonomy): domain Eukaryota; kingdom Metazoa; phylum Chordata; class Mammalia; order Rodentia; family Nesomyidae; genus Cricetomys; species Cricetomys ansorgei. The sequence goes on from JAMJFZ010004039.1 coordinate 1,769,813, forward strand.
GCCATGCAGGGGCACTGAGGCAGGGTCAGCATGGCTGCTAAGTGAGGGCAGGCCTGCCCCAGGCTGTATAGACATTGGTGCCGAGATGGCACAGGCTGGACCAAAGGCTGACATCATCTTGGGAGCTCCAGGAGAGCCCAGGGGTGTGTGAGAAGGCTTGGGGTGTGTGTATGAGGACCTGGTGTGTGTGTGTGTGTGTGTGTGTGTGTGTGAGACTCGGGATGTGTGTGAGAGAGACGCGGTATGTGTGTGAGGACTCGTGTGTGTGTGTGTGTGTGTGTGTGTGTGTGTGTGTGTGGACTCGTTGTGTGTATTTAGGGCACGTGTGGTCTAGGGGTGTGTGAGGGCTTGGGATGTGGGTGACTGCTTGCCTCTGAGTCACCTCCTGTGCCCTATGAGGGTACTGGCCCTGCTCTCTTCCACTGTGAGCATCGAGGCTGCTGGCCTGGTGTGCTCTGAGGAGAGGCAGGCATAATTCCCCCCTCCCCCACCAGGTCCTGAAACATAGAGTCTGTGGAGTCTGAGTGTGAGGTTCCCATGGGTGCTGGATGGGCCTGGGTCGCTCCCACCCGTAGCCTGAGTTCTTACATAAGCAGCCGCGTGCTCCTGAAATACGGAGCGCTCCAGCTATTTTGGGTAGTGGTAATGAGGCCATCTTAACCTTGCTTTATCTCCCTGTGGCCCATTGGCCCTCAGAGATGTCCTGGGGAGCAGCAGGCCAGTTTCCTCCATGACCCCAGCAAGGCAGCATGGCAGTGTGGGGACTGCTTTTCAGAGAAGTCCTTTGCGTTGCCGGGGTGGGGGAGGCCGCCTGTCCACCTACATCTGGCTGCCCTTGCCCAGGTACCTTTCAAACTGGGCCTGGGACTGGCCATGGTGGTGCGTAGTCTTCATCTCAGTGTTTGGAGGCAGACTCTCTGTGAGTTTGAGGCCAGCCTGGGCCACCTGAGGTGGTCCAGTTTCAGACAGTCCTTGCCCTCAGTGGTTCATGTTCTTTCTGGGTGGGATGTGAAGTTGAACTGCTGAAGGGTTTGGTCCCCCGAGGCACAGCGGCTCAGTCCCTGCTCAAGGGCACAGGGTCTAAAGCAGAGCTGTGTAGCAGGCATCCACTCTCCTTTGCTGAGTGTAACACACACGTGTACACACATGCATGTGTCCATACGCTCAGTCACGCATCCACATGTGTGCTCACACATGCAATCGTGTTTCTCCACACACTCAGATGTGCACATGCACACTCGCCTGCATGCATTTGAGTAGTCACATGCCTGCACACATGCACACCTTCTCTGTGTGCCCGAGCCCAGGCTCGAGGTCCTGGGGTTACTGGGACAAATCTGGGAACAAGACCGACAGCCCAGTGTTGTGAGCACAGCCTGCTCCGGCAGCCGGGAGGCCTGTTCCTACCCTGCTGGCTGCAGTGCCCAGGCTTGCAGGCTGTTGCATCTCTGCTGTCCTGCATCTCCCTCCATTCCACAGGCCCTCCTCTATGGCTGCATCTGTCCGCAGACCCTCTGTCCAGTAATGCCCTGCTCATGCACGGGCGTGAGCCAGAGTTTTGTCTTGGTGTTTTGTTTTGTTAGACAGGATCTCACTCCATAATCCCTGGCCTGCAACTCAGAGATCCCTCTGCCTCTGCCTCTGCAGGCGCGCCATCACACCTGGCCATGCCCGCAGTTCTAACTCTTTTATTTATATTTTGGTTTTTTCTCCCTTTGGTTTGTTTGTTTTGGAGACAGTCTCAGCTACTCAGGCTAGCCTTGAACTCACTCTATAGCCGAGAATGTGACCTAAAACTCCTGATCCTCCTGTCTCCGCCTTCCCAAGTTCTGGGTGGCAGATGTGCCACCGCTCCCAGCTTTGAACATTTGGTTTTTAGAACACAGCCACCCACAGACAAGCTGCCAAGGCCCAGCAGCCCCGGCTTCAGCCCTGGCCTGTGTAGTGCAGGTGGTGTGCCTTTCCCTGCACTACTGCTTGTGCACACACACACTCCCCAAATGCATGCGTGCGTGCACGTGCACACACACAGGACCTCAGGTACCAGAACTCCAAAGCACTGACCCAGAGGAGGGTGCATGGCAGTCTCTGGGTCCTCTGGGCAGCTCTGTGCCCCGGCTGGGACTCTAGGACAAGAAAGGGCTCTGAGGCACTCCTTGCCGAGCAGCCATTTGTTTGGGAGCTGGAACCTCATAGCCCAAGCCACAGATAGCCAGAGAGGCCCGGAAGCTAGAGCAAATGCTGGGTGTGCGCGTCTGCCACCACGGCAGGAGATGCCTAGGCCAAGCAGCCTGAACTGCATCGTGAGCCACATCGGTGTAGGGGGCGCGCTGAGGCGGGGGAGCTTGTTGGTTGGCAAAGCGCTCACGGTGTGGGCGTGAGTACCTGGCTCCGATCCATGGCACCAGGTCAGAGCCAAGCAAGATGGTGCACAGGTGCGATCCTGGCAGTGGGGAGGTGGCGACCACAGGATCCCCAGAGTCACCTGCAAGCCCACTTAGTCTAATCAGGGAGCCCCAGGCCAGTGAGGCACCCTGTGTCAAAGCAGTGGGGTATAGGGCTAGCGCAATAGCTTGGCCTGCTGTAAAGATTCTCGCTACCAGGCCTGGTGACCTGAGTTTGTCCCCAGGGCCCACGTGGAGGAGGAAGAGGACTGACTCCTCCATGTTTTCCTCTGACATCCACATGTGTTCATCCCCCCCCATCAGATCCGTAAGAGTGGCGTGTGCAGATGGGAGGGACGGAAAGGTGTGCGGCCCTGTGCTGCCCGCAGTGGGCACACACCACCTCATACTCTAACCTGGCAGACAGTGCCCGAGGACCCCCGCTAAAGCTGACCGTGTCCACATGCATCCACAGAAAGGTGTAGGCCGTCTATGGTTCTGTCCACGGTTCTGTCCTCGGTCCCTGCCGCAGCAGGTTCAACGGGCCCACCAGGGAGCAGGCTCTGCTGCCAAGACGCAGTATGACTTTTCCCAGACACGTGTCGGTGTCCGTCCTCAGCTGCCTCATTGGCCGTCCCTGGGCCCTCCTGTGTCCCAGCCCTCTCCACAGACACCTAGAGCACGGCATTGCCCGAGAGGCTGTCCAGCCTGCTCATAGCCCTGCCGCTCACATCCCCCTGTGCGCAGTGTCGGCCGTGCCCAGGAGTGATTCAGGCTCCTGTGAGCCAGTGTGGGCCAGTTCCTGGGATAGTGCGCCCCCCACCCCCAAGAACCCCAGACACATCATCTCCTGTGCTGAGCCAGAGGGGACAGTAGAGAAACTGAGGCCTGAGGGTTGTGGCTGTCCCCAGGGCCCCTTGGCTAGCAGGCAATGTGGCTGTAGCATGAATCTTGGCTCGTTTCGTTTCGGAAGGGCTGCAGGTGACCTGGGAGGTGGCACTGGTGCCGAGGAATCATTAGATCCACCGGAAACTCGCATTCAGCCGGGCCGGTGTGGCTCCAGGCTCTACTGGGAAATTGCATACTTTGTAATTTCTGAAGCAAGGTCTCAGGTAGCCCACTCTCACGCTGAACTCCTAACTCTCCTACCTTCACCTCCTGAGTGCTGGGGCGACGGGTGCACATCCCCATGCCCAGCTGCAGTTTTCCACTTTTTGGGGGGTACTGGCATGTACCCCAGAGCCCTGCACTTGCCGATCTTGCAGGCAGAGAGCTGTTTGAACCTCCTTTGAAACCTGATTCCTCCACACCTTCTTCAGCAGCCAGACCTTGCAGTGCAGAGCGCCACAGTCCCCAGGGCTCAGAGGTATCGGGGAGATGTCCTTGAGGAGTTAACTCGAGGCCGACCTCCTGCCTCCATGTGGGCACTCATGCATACACAAACATGCACACGTGCACACAGACACATGCGTGTGCATGCACACACACAGGAAAAAACAAAGCTAGGTTCGGTGATGCATGCCTGTCACCCCAGTATTTACGTGGCCAGGACATGAAGATCAGGAGTTCAAGGTTGGCGTCAGCAGCACAGCAGGTCCACAGCAGGGAGCCCCATTCCTTAGGGTCCAGCCGGTCGCAGCTCCTCAGGGTCCTCAGACTGGAAGCCTCACTGTGTGTGCACTCCGGGCCCTCACACCTGGCACCCTCGCGGTGTGCGCTCTGGCGCCACGCGCCAGGCTCCTCTGTGCTGACCACCCATGGTGCTAGCCTGCCCAGGCCCTGATGCCTGCTCGCCTCGCTCTACTCTGTCCGTGCTCCCCTCGGCCCAGCCTTCTTTCAAACACTTCCCACAGGGGTCCCCTGATCGGAGACCCGTGCCTGTCCCGTAGCCACGATCTCATGGCATTTCCACTCTGAGGGCCCTCGGCTGCCTGTGGCACAGACTCTGGGTGCTGGCCGCCCCCCCTGCAGTCGCTGAGCCCCACACCATGGCAGGTGAGGTTCTGTGTCGGGTGTGTGGGCTTGGAGTGCAGAGCGAGGCTCAGTTCTCTTCCTAGCCTCGATTGAGGTTCCCATTGGCTTCGGCCGTCCTGACATCCCTTGGCTTCTGGCCACACCCCTCTCCTTAAGTTCAGGCCTCATTTTTCAGCTCTTAATGGACTGCAGAGACTCCAGTTTTTAATGCAGTCGCCCTTGGAAGTTTGGGTGGGCATGCATTACTTGGCAGGACAGAGTTTTGAGTTGTGTAGGCCTCAAGCCCCTTCACCCCAGGCTACCTAGACTAGGAACCCTCTGTGATCACCTGGCCGCCATGAGCCACTTGCTGGGACCCACAGTAGTAGGTTAGGGGTGCGACTTAAGCACAGTACTTAAATCCAGAGAGCTTCCCAGAGCCCCCAGCCTGGCTCACCTGGGGAGCAGGCAGTGGCTGGCCAGCCCTCACCTCAGGGCCAGGACACACTGGAGCCCAGGTCAAGAGGACCTTTGCAGAACCACAGGAGGGATCCTGGCGCCTCTGGGCTCTGCCAGGTCTTGGCAGGCTTGGGGTGCTGCATCCCTGAGATATGTGGGTACTCCAGACTGGCCTCAAACTCCTGGTCCTCCTGCCCTACCTCGTGAATTCCAGGCTTGAGCCACCGCACCTGGTACGTGGTGCTAGGAATAGAACCAAGGCCTCGGTAAGCGCTCTGTTCACTGAGCTCCACGCACGTTACCAGCCGAGCTCCGTCTCCAGTCTCCAGCACAACTGGGTTTTTGGTTTTGTTTTGGTTTTGTCTTTGTCTTTTTAGACAAGGTTTCTCTGTTGTAACTCTGGCTGTCCTGGAACTCACTCTGTAGACCAGGCTGACCTCGAACTCACAGAGATCCGCCTGCCTCTGCCTTCTGAGTGCTGGGATTAAAGTGTGCATACCATGCCTGACCCTAGTACATGTTAATGGAATCTTCATAGAGAACTCCAGGCCAGAATGGTGACAAGAGACCCCCCCATTGACCCCTGAGATAGCCTGGTGTGTAACAGAGACCCCTTCCTGACCTCAGCCAAACTCTGGCCTCTTGGTCCTCAGTTTCCCCACTTGCAAACTGAGGACTCTGCAGTGTTCCTTCCCTTTGTGAGGCCCCACTTAGGAATGGGCACTGGGCCAATGGGAGGGCCGGGGTACCCTGCAGAGGGAGGAGGGCCCCCACAAAGCCAGCTGTGTTGCACAGACCCCGAGGGACTCCTCACAGCCCTGGGCCCTAGTGCCTGTGTCCAACCTCCACCACCTTCGAGAGAAACAGCCGGCGCCGCCCGCTGCAGGCCCACTCATTCCCGGGTCTGGAAATTTGGCAGCGGCTGCCGAGCCTGATTAAAGGCATTCCGAGGCTCCATCATGTTTGTGTACTCGAGTCTGTGTTTATAGTGGGGTGGAGAGATGGGGAGGCTTGGGGCCCACCCGGGGGCCGTGGTGACTCAGCCTGTCTGCCTCCCTCCATCCCCTCCCGTGGGCAGGGTGCCCTCTATGTACCAGGTCAGCCTGGTGACCCAGCAGGACCCCGGCAATCACAGCGGATGGACACGGACCCAAATGTGTGGGGTGGCGGCACACGCCTTTAATCCCAGCACTTGGGAGACAGAGGCAGGCGGATCTCTGAATTCGAGGACAGCCTGGTCTACAGAGTGAGTTCCAGGACAGCCAGAGCTACATAGAGAGACGGGTCTCAAAAATAAAATAATTTTTTAATTAAAATAAAAGACCCAAATGTGAGAGTTGGAACCTTTGGTTCCTTCAAAATCAAAAGCACGCATCAGATAGTAGTGGTGTACACCTGCGAACCTGCACTCGGGCTGCAGCAGAGGCTAGAGTCAGCCTGGGCTACACAAGACTGTCTCAATAAAGGTTGGGGGGCTAGAGAGATCAAGCAACAGAAGTGCCGGCTGCTCTTGTGGAGGCCTGAGTGGTTTTCAGCACCCACTTCAGGCAGCTCGGGGGATCCGACACCTCTGTCCCTGTGGGCTCCTGTACGCACACATCACCCACACACACAGTTTTAAAAAATAAAATCATAAAGATAAAAGTTGAGTATAGAGTCTCACACTTGTAACCCCAGTGTTCAAGACACTGCAGCAGGAGGATTGCTGTGAGCTTGAGATCCTGTCAGGGATCAGAGTACCCGCCTAGCTTGCTTCCAGGCTTGGGCTCCACCCCAGCACTGCAAAAACAAAGAGATCCAAAAAGGAACAAGCGTTGGGGAGGAGGTGAGGCTGGAAGCCTGGAGCCTGTGGGAGTGTGACACACGCAGCTGCCGGGGACACCACCGCCAGCGCAGCCCGGAGCTGCCAGGCAGCGCAGCGGGCGCCCCCCAGGTGTGCGCAGGGATCGGAAGGCAGGGGCTCCAGCACACTCGTGTTCACAGATCACTCCCAACTGTCCAAAGTCGGGAAGGCATGCCAAGTGTCAGTCATCCGGGGAATAAATAAACAGTAACTCGGCATGCCCATCCAGGGGCATGCAGCGGGCCAGATGGATCTCAGACAGACAGGACGTGACAGAAGCCAGACGCGAAAGGCCACATCTTGCATAGCTACAGGGCTCAGAAATGTCCAGAACATCCAGAGAGATGGGAAACAGAGTGGAGGCTGCCCGGGGTGGGGAGGGACTGGCCTCCGTGCAGGTGGGCCGAGACACAGCACCCCCACCTAGGGTCAGCCGTCCCCGAACTACTGACGCCAGGTTGTCCCTGCAGGCGCTGTGTTCTCGCGGCCACAGTTGAGTGATGAGGACTGAGTGGCAGGTCTGTCCAGGAGTGTGGCGCTTGGAGGAAAACGCACACTGGTACTTCAGGGCTGGGACACTTTAGACCCTCAAGGGAGCACAGAAGAAGCTTGTGGGGGACTGGGGTGCAGCTTGAGGGTAGAGCACTTGTCCAGCCTCTGCTGAGCATGAGAGGGCCCTGTCTCCAGGGGCATGCGTGAGCCCCAAGTCCTGTCCACAGTGCAGAGGAAAGGAAGCTGTAAGTCAGGGAGCACAGGCCTTCTCCCCACCTGGGGAGCAGACTGGGCCAGAGGTCACAGCTCTTGCCCGTCTCCCTTGCCACCCCAGAACCCATCTTCCCATCACTGGAGATTCTGTGTGTAGCAAGCCAGCCCCCAGCCTCCACCAGGGCAGGGTGAGCTGGGTCCCTGTGTGGGGCTTAGCTGCAGGGAGCAGATGGTCCCTCTCGGGGAGAGCTCGGGGACGTGGGTGGTTGCTAGGGCTAGAGCAGCATGGGCAGGGGAGGCATGGGGTGTCCTGTGCGGTGAAGAGGAACCTCAGTCGCTCTGTCAGTGCCAAGTGGCACTGTGTGGCGTCTGTCCCGTTCTCGGTAGTGCTAGCCTAGGGTCCTGCCTGCGCATGCTTTCAGCCCCAGGGCCTTTGCACCTGCCCTCTGCTCTTCAGCAGTTCCCCAGGCCTTCCCTGAGCTTGCTGGCTCTCCCTCTCCAGAGCGCTGGGGAGGTGGCCTACTCCAGGGTCCCTTCTCCTTGGCCTTCTTCCGTGACTGCTATGAATGAGGCTGTAGGCCCAAGTGTGTGGAGCCCTGGGACCTTGTGCTTGCTCTCAGCCTCCCCTGGGGTGCGAGCTGCCTGTGCGCCAGGAAGACCATGGTGGTTCTTTGAGCCTCTGTCTCCATTTCAGCCACGAGTAGTGGGGCGGCTGTCCCATCCAGGTCCTGGTCAGGCGAAGCCACAGCCCCCGGGAGCCCAGAACTGCTCCCGGTCAGTGCTGCATGTCCAAGCCCCACTTCTCTTCTGGGCTCTGCTCGTGGCCGCCATGGAGGTGATGGTATGACAGGAGCTAGACCTCCAGGAGGTTCAGGTAAACTGAAGAAGGGGCAACCTCTCCGAGGTCTAGGCAGCGGCTGGTTCCCTTGCTGGTGTCTGTGCAAAGGCCCCGAGGCAGCTGCGGCTGGCTTATCTGCTGGAGGGACTGTGAGGTCAGGGAGAGCAGGTCAGACCAGCGAGGAAGAAACTGAGGTACACACAGAGCACACACCCTCCCCCTCTCCCCACTCCTTCTCACCATAGTACCTGCACAGGACAGAGCCCCAAGCGTCCACTGGCCTGTTCCCCTTAATCTCTTTACAAGGCCAGGCTGTTGCCATGGTGACAACAGGCAGCCCTGGCCTGCCCAAGGCCGCTCCATCTGAACAGTGAGGCTGGGAGGGGCTGGTGGGTGTGGGGGTTGCACATGTCTCCGAGGGAAACTGGGCGGGGGGGAGGCTGCCAGGTCCCTTCCTATCCTCAGGAGATACCATGGTGGCTCCACACAAGGCCAGAGGAGGCGTTTCTACAATGCCCTGACCAGCCCGTCCCAAGGAGATTGGCCAGAGGGGGTCTCCATTGAGCCATCCATCGAGGAAGTACTACATCTTTGGTGGGAGGGATATCCGTCCCTGGCTCTTGCAGGGGGCCTGGGCCCCAGTCTACAGGGCAACTCTGCCACCTTGGCCACCTCCTGGCTACATAAACCCTGTCTCCTGGGTTTGACTCGTCCATCGGGAGTAGAGCATGCTCTCCTGGGACTGTGTCTCCCCAGCAGGGCGTCCTCATGTTCCCAGAGCCCAGCTCATGCGCTGTTCTTCCAGAGAATTCAGTTCCTTCCGGCTCCAGGGGATCCGATGCCCACTTTTGGCGTCTGTGGACATGTGCACACCTGCACATATCCACACACAGACACACACGTGTGAGTAAAACTAAAACACATGGTTTGGGTTTGGGTTTTGAGACTGGGTTTCTCTGTCATAACTCTGGCTATCCTGGAACTCGCTCTGTAGACCAGGCTAGCCTGGAACTTAGAGATCCACCTGCCTCTGCCTCCCGAGTGCTGGGATTAAAGGCATGTGCCATTACACCTAGCAAAAATACATGTTTTTAAAAAGGGTCTCAAGGGGAGCTTGCCCTGGATTAAGGTGAGCATCCTACCCAGAGGCTGGTTCAGTGTCCCTTGGTATCTGCGGGGGTCGGGTGCCACGAGCTCTGCAAACACAGAACCCCAGGAGTACTCAGGTCACTGTCCGACTCAGCCACGCTGTGGGGATCAGGGAGTGATGGTGTCAGGGAGTAAGGGAGATCTGTGATTTCTTGGAAAGATACAGTGATCTTTCTGTCTGGGGCCTGTTGAATGTGGGACCCACGGATACCGAGGACTGTGCCAGTGAGCGGCAGAGAGGGGTGCGTGACCTGAGGCTGAGACACAGAAGGCCACAGCCCAGGGTTATAGATACAGGAGCCATGATCCCACCTACCAGCCGGCCTCTGTGTGTAGAGGAAGGAGCCTCCAGGGGAGCGGTCGCAATGCTGGTGGCTCTGCGCCACCCAGCTGTGGCAAGCAGTTGGGTACCCCCAGGATTTTAATGGCAGCCTTCTCATGTTCAACTGGGATTTGCCCTGGGATGGAGGGCCTTAGGGGACACCCATAGGTGCCCCATCCAACTGCCGCCCCTCCAGATGCGGAATCTGTGGAGACATGCCCAGCATGGCTGCAGTGTGGGGTGAGCCACTCCTCCACCCATCAGCACTGTGGGGCCAACCTGTCCCCTTAACTACAGGACAACAGCGGCAGGAATGGAGGGACACCTGCTACCTGACTCCAGTGGTCAGGCACTGCCGGAAGGGTCAGCACAGACGGGCTGGAGTTATGGAAGGATCTATGGCTTCAGTCAGCTGGCAGGAAGTGAGGTCATGTTTGCAGGCTTTGCTCACCTTTCCTAGTTCTGGACACAGCAGCCAACGGCAGACCAGCTCATGGCCAAGAGCGGCCAAGAGCCAGGCGCATGCAGGCAGGCAGTACTGAGGTCTCTGCAATTTGATGGCGTCCAGAGGTGCAGGGGCATGGCACTCAGAGTCCTCTGCTGTGTCTTCTGTTTTTCTCTGTGGTGGCATACAGGAATCGAATGAAGCACTCAGGAGACTGAGGCGGGAGGATCACCATAGTGGGGAAAGTCGAAGGTAGCAGGCTGAAGCAAACGTGGGTGCCTGGCTCCCCTCAGTCTAGGGGGCTCTCAGAATCGTGAAGAGGCTCTTTGTAGAACTGAATGTCCTGGCTTGGGCCCTGGGTCTGGCTCATAGACTGAGCAGGAATGCTGTGGTGTGACCCCCGTTAGCAGCCGTGAGGGTGGGAAAGTGGTGTGTGTGACAGGTGTCAGCCTGAGTTCTCCTGGGGCAGCAGGGAGTTCCTGTGTCTCCTGGAAGGTCCCTCAGGAGCCAGGGCCCACATGCACCTGCTTCTGTCAGGTGGCGGCTCGGCCTGGGGATGGCCCGTGTGGCTGAGCCTCAGATGCAGTACGGCTCAGGAGGACTGATGGACTGTCAGCGGGGTCATCCGGTCATTCTGTTCACGCATTCATTCATCCACAAATTCATTCATTCATTCATTCATTCACATGCTCGCTCACCCTTGTGGCCCGTCAGCAGGTAGCAGGTCGGCATGCCTCTGAAGACAAGTTCTCCGTGTCCTCAGGAAGCAGTGTGGTGGGGGCAGGGTGTGGTTTGGCGGCAGAGAGAGGCTACAGCAGCCGCCGAGGAGAGGGTTATAGGGTACAGGCGGGAATCTCATCACCCCAGGGTCACCCTCTGCCCTGCGGTGTTCTAGAAAGACTCGGAGCTCTCTGGAAGCTTTGACTCGCAGTTATAGCTTATTTCAGCGTGAGGACAGGATTGATGCAGGGTGGATGGCCCAGGAGACGCTGGGCAGGCCTTCTGGTTGTCCTGTCCTGTGCATCACAGGAGCACGGTTGGCCGCCCGTGCGTGTGCCAGCCATGCTGCCAGGGCATCTGGGTTCTTGTTGGGGGTCAGTTCTGCCAACTGAGTGACCACCGGGATGGCTGACTTCAGTGCCCAGTGTCCGGCTTCCTCTGAGGTCAAGCTGATGCCAAGTGGCTTCAAAGCCCCGGGTACACAGTGACAATTAAGAAAAATATGTATTTATTTACTGTGTGTGAGAGCATGCCATGGGCACTTGCGGAGGTCAGGGAGCAACTTGTGGGAGTCTGCTCTCTCCTTCACCATGTGGATTGCGGGGATCAACTGAGGTTTTCAGACTTGGCGCCAAGCTGCCCGAACCTGCCGAGCCATCTTGCCGGCATTGCCACCCCAGCCCCCCACTTTTGCTTTCTTAAACACGGTCTTCTTCGGCAGTGGCTGACGAAACTCAGCCCAGGCTCCTGTCTATGTGTGGGCGCACCAGTTCACACCCTCATCTCACAGACTGAGACCTAATAACGTGTCGGGTGCTCGTGGAAGCTTTAGATGAACAGCTGCTGAGAATCAAACCCTGATAGGAGTTGGAGGGTGCTCTGCCGTCTGCAGTTTCATATCACCGTGTCTCCAGGTCTTTGTTGCGTGGCCGGCTGTTTATGATTGTTCTCTGAGGCTCTCGGTGTCTTGGCACGTTGGCGTTGGGCTGGTGAGTTTTTTTTTTTTTTTTTTTTTTGGTGATGTTGCTGTTACTCTAAAGGGGCACCGTTGGGGCTCCATCGCTGAGGAGAGGGCCTGGCCTCCAGTCCGTGTTCTCACTGCCCAAGGAATCCTCTCCTCTCCAGTGAGTCGCCTTAAAGTTTCCTGCTTCAAACAACTGTGTTAGGGTCTCATGTCGCCGAGGATGCTGTCCCAACTGGTTTACGTCAACTTGACACAAGCTAGAGTCATTGGAGAGAAGGGAGCCTCAACTGAGAAAATATCTCCATAAGATTGGAGTGTGTGCAAGCCTGTGGGCATCTCCTTAATGATGATGAGGAGGAGGCCCAGCCCACTGTGGGCAGTGCACCCCTGGGCCGGAAGTCCTGGGCTCTATAAGAGAGCAGGCTGAGCAAGCCATGGGGAGCAAGCCAGTAAGCAGCGCCCCTCCACGGCCTCTGCTTCAGCTCCTGCCTCCAGGCTCCTGCCCTGCTTGAGCTCCTGTCCTGTTTCCCTCGCTGGTCAGTGACGTGGAAGTGTGAGCCACACAAACCCTTTCCTCCCAACCTGCTTTGGTCATGGTATTTTGTCACAGCAACAGAAACCCTAAGATGCTAACCTTGGCCCCCTGCCATTCCCGAGTGCCAGCATGTCAGGCGTACACCCCACACCCCACCACGATCACCTGTGGACAAGGGGCTCAGACTAGATCTCTGTCTCCCGGGTGGCTCTGCGTGTCACTGAAGATGAGCTTGGCCACCCTGGGGGCAGTGGAGCATCTGCTGCGGGCCCAGAGGCATCACAGGAGAGCAAGGCTTGCACAAGTGGGCCTGGGAGCCCTGATTGTCCCTCTGCTCAGACCCGGTTCTGAAGTTCATCCCAAACACCAGGCTTCCTTTGTTCCCAGACATAGCAGGGAGCACAACGGCCCTGGACCCGGGACACGTACGTGCTGTACGGTGTCGTTTGTCACCACAGACCCACCTATGGGACTCATAAAAGTAGGGGAGAAACTGAGGCCCGGAGTGGTTAGGTCACATGGTCCGTGACAGATGGGGACCTAAGGAATGTGACCCAGGAGACCAGAGGAGACGCAGCCTTGGACAGGCGGGAGGTGGACTCTGTGGGCTCACTCCGCGAAGCACCCCTATTCTGGCTCATTTCATATTTTCCACTGCACTTACTTGTGTGGGTTGAATCCCACACAAAGTGTGTGGAGCACAGAGGACAACTTGTGGGCGTCAGTGCTCTCCTTCCACAGAGTGGAACCTGAGGATTGGACTCAGGTTGTGGGCTTGGCAGCAGCCCCCCACCCCACTGAGCCACCTCGTCAGCCCCTTTCCATGTTTTATAGCTGCCGGGAGGGAGTCAGCAGGGACTGCGGGTCGGGCCAGCTAGCATCCACTGAGAGCACAGGGACCTCCCAGCACAGACCCAGTCGAGGCACCTAGGAACCAGGCCCGTTCATCTTCCTCCGGCCCCCACTGTAGCTTGCAGGAAACAGCTGTTTACCTGGGCGAGGTGCTTGGCTGGGCACGCAGCCAGGTGGAGCTCCACTTCCCCCTCCAATGTCCGAGGCCTCCCCAGGAAGCAAGGGCTGGCGTGGGAGAGCGGCGGGAAGGCTGGGCCGCCAGGAGTTGTTTGTGAGAGAATGAGAACCAGCCCCTGTTGTGTACACAGTGCGGGACCTAGCAACCACCAGGCCCAGCCAGAGCAGACAACGCATCCCCGCGTGCCCAGTGCCAAGGACCCTGGCTGCTGAGGGAGATGGGCCATGCCCCCCAGTCAAGCATCTGCCATTGTCTCCTACAAGTCAGAGGCCAGGGCTGGAGGCCAGCAGGGGTGCCACTCAGATGTGTGGCTTCCCCAGGGCCCCAAAAAGTTGGAAGGGATTTAGGACCTCCAAGAACCCAGACTGGGACTAGGGGATCAGACACAGCCCCTCTGACCCTGTGGGGGTTGGGCCACATATTACATCAGTAGCCAGCTTTCCACTATTGAAAGAGACTTCCCGAGCTCTCAACAGAGTGAAGAGTTCCCTGTCAGGAGCTTTTTAGGGGTGCCCTGTCCTATTGGGGGCGGGCGCAGGGAACATCCAGGGTGCACCGGGGTCTGCCTCTCATGGAGTTGCAGTCACAGGGTCCCCCTTAATCTCCAGCTCCCGCCATCTGAATCTTCCAGGTGTCTGGGTGCTCTGTGGGGTGCTCTTCAGACATCCCCTCCCACATGGTGACACCAGTGGCTTTGCTTTTCCAGCTTCAACTGCAGAAGTCGCAGTACCTGCAGCTGGGCCCCAGCCGCGGCCAGTACTATGGTGGCTCCCTGCCCAACGTGAACCAGATTGGAAGTGGCAGCATGGACCTCTCCTTCCAGGTGAGCCCCGGTTCTCCTGGCACTGCCGCCCATAACATTCCGTGTCTTCCCATCTCAACATCGTGACTGGCCCACCGCAGGCTGAGCCCCTCTCCTCCCGCTCCTCTTGTATCCTGGGGCCTGGAGGAGGCAGAGTGACTCAACCATGTTCCCTGAGCTCTGCAGACCCCTGAAGTCAGCCCTCCTCACCGGCCCCCCACGGCACTCAGCAGCTGCTGCACCTGCCGGAGCTCAGGGGCCCCCGAGAAGAGCTCCGGGCCTCGGGGCCTTGGCTCCAGCTGCCTCCCTCATCTGCACGCCCGCCCGGCAGTCCTCAGAAGGAAGGCCCTGCCGCCTGACCCCACTTGTCTGCAGACAGTTCTTGGCAGAGCCGCACACCCCGCCTGACTCCCTTAGGCCACGGGCCGCTGTCAAAACAACACAGATAAGGGCTGGTGTCGGCTCCCCAGACCCCAGTCTTCAGGAGGGGGGGGGTGCAGACAGGGCCTCTGGCTGTCATGCACACTGCTACCAAGGGTCCCGGGACAGCTATGTCCCCAAGGGCTGGCAGACGCCAGAGTCGTCCTCAGCTCCTCCCCCACTGCATGGTGATGCATGGCAGGGACCGGCAGCCTGTGCCTGAGCATGCTTGGGCTGCCCACTTGGTCCTGGGGGACCTCGCTCTGTGGAGTCCCGGGACTTGGCAACTTACCGAAGTCACTGCTCTCTGGGGCAGGTGATCTCCAGTCCATTTCTCTCCTAGCTTCTCCTCCCTGCACCGGAGCTCCCCATCACCTTCTCATTTAACCTACGAGGACACCACAGTGAACCCCCCAGTCTGAGGGCACAGGGACCCGGCTAGGCACCACAGTGAACCCCCAATCCAAGAGACAGGGACACTGCATAAGCACCACAGTGAATCCCACAGTCTGAGGGCACAGGGACCCTGTGTAAGCACCACAGTGAACTCCCCAGTATGAGGGCACAGAGACCCTGCTGGGAACCACAGTAAACCCCCCAATCTGAGAGCACAGGGACTCTGTGTAAGCACCACAGTGAACTCCCCAGTATGAGGGCACAGGGACCCGCTGGGCACCACAGTGAACCCCCCAGTCCGAGGGCACACACATTTGCCCGAGGCACACATGCCTGCTGAGCACTCAGAGTGTTGGTTCTTTGCATTTTCAGCACTGTGGATTTTGGGGATGGTCCTGGTCACAGCTCAGTTCTCTGGCCACTGAGGCTGTTCCCCACCACCAGCCTGAAGACCTTGACCCATATGTGGGCACTGGGTGCCCAACAACTGTCCCTGTGGCTCTCGGGGAGCTCCCCTTCCATCCACCTACCTGAAGCAAATCCGTTCAGTTCCCCTATCTCAGGAAGTGCATGTGGACACCATTCAAGGGTCCTCCAAGACTCTTGGGGTCCTTCTTGAAC
This sequence comes from Cricetomys ansorgei, assembly GCA_026225945.1. Taxonomy (NCBI): domain Eukaryota; kingdom Metazoa; phylum Chordata; class Mammalia; order Rodentia; family Nesomyidae; genus Cricetomys; species Cricetomys ansorgei. The sequence goes on from JAMJFZ010004039.1 coordinate 1,785,399, forward strand.
AGATGCCATGTGCACATCCTGCCTGAGGCCCGTCACATGTGCCGCAAGCTACGTGGGCCAAGCGTCCAGCCAAGTGCTGGATCCCAAAGGACTGGAAAACTGGGGGTATTGGAAGGCTAGGGGCCTGTGTGCAGCAGAGCTGGGGTGGGGTGCTGATGTGCAGAGGCAAGGCCTAGAAAGATGGGCAGAAACTGCCTCGGTTTCCCATCTGGGCTTGTCTCAGAAAGATGACTGGCCCCTGCCCTCCTGGGCCCTGGTGGTGAGATTTGTAGTCATCTTTGGGATTCACTGCCTTTCCGTGAGTAAAAGTGGAAAGAAGCCCCAAAGCAGCGGGGGCTTTCTGGGTCACAGGAAGACTTGGCAGCGGCCACTCCGCCAATCCGGAAGCCAGGCTTCCAAGAAGGAAAGCCTGATTGAATATCAGAATGGCTTTGCCTTCTGCCCGGGGAACAGAAGGGCCCAGATAGCCAGGATGGCATGGTAACAAGACATGTCCAGGGCTGGCACAGGCAGCTGAGCTCACCCTAACATGGTGACAGGCTCCTGGCAGCCTCAGGAACTCTGAGGCCCATCTGGAGCCTTGTGCCAGCCTAGGTGCTGGTAAGAAGCCCCGTTCAGCCACGCCACAGCCCCAGAAGGCGCCTGTACTTGGCTCCCAGTGGCGCCTGGCTGAGGTGCTGGGGATGGGAGCGGGAGTGGGGGCAAGAGAGGGGGCAGCGGCTGAATCCAGAGAAGTTCTGGGCTCTGCCTCGATCCTCCTGGGAGCCAGCACTGGGCCAGGTGGGCCCCGCAGCAGCTCTGGGCTTGAAGCCCTGGGGGCCTCTCTTGGCAGGCCCCTCCAGAGCTGACGTAGGTGGGGACAGGAGGCCGGCCAGGCCTGGGGAGAGAGGGCGGAGGAGGCCTGTCTGCACCTGGCCAGGCTGGAGAGAGCTGCTGGGCCGTCTACACCCCCTGGTACCCAGGCAAGGATGTGCCACCCTGTGTGGCCGAGCATGCGTGCAGCTCTGCGTGCCTCCTGCCCTCCCTGGGCACCCTGCCAGCCCTGTAGCCCTGCAGGAGCTTGGGCTCCCAGTGGAGTGGAGTGTTCCCCAGAGCAGGGGTCCCCGAGCGTAGAGCTAGGGGAACCTCAGGCCACAGCCAGTAACCTGTGTCTGGGTCTCCCCTCTCCTTTCTGCACCCCATTCCTGACCCATCCTTCTTTTCCCCAGACACCATTTCAGTCCTCAGGCCTGGACACAAGTCGGACCACACGACACCACGGGCTTGTGGACAGAGTATACCGTGAACGTGGCAGACTTGGCTCCCCACACCGCCGGCCCCTGTCAGTAGACAAGCATGGGCGACAGATATCCTTTCTGTAGAGGACATGTGTGGGGTTGGTGAGGGACAGGAGGCAGGTACACGCTGTTGCCTGTGGACACCAAGTCCAGGAAACCTGGGGGTGGCCTGGGGGTGGCCAGGGTATCGGAGCCATGTGTGGGGCCAGTGGGACAGAGAGGAGAGTTAAGGAGAATGACCTCAAACCACAGAGGTCTGGGCCACGAGCCTTTCAAGGGCTGCAAGTGGGGGTTCATCCATTTGAGGCAGCACGGACAGAGCCAGGCCACACATAATGGACACAATGGTGACCCCACGCATAAAACCAGACTCCATTGTTTGGAGAGTGGACACCTGCCAGGGTCTTCCTTCCCATTTGGCTGCCTTGGTCAGATCCCCACCACCAGAGTGGTTTTGGGTTCCTCTCGCCCCTGCCCCCAACACTGCAAGATGGAGCTCCCTGCTTCTTGCTTTCTGAGCCTCTGGTGTGGGAGCCGCCTCCCTGAGCATCTGGCCCCGGCGTGAGGCCCAGGCTCCTCTCCGAAGGGTTCTGGAGGATAGCGCTGAGTTGTAGGTGAATGAGTCCAGCCCCCTGGGGAGTCCCTGCTCCCGCCGTAGCTGCTTCCAGCCAGGCAGGAAATGGCCCTTGCCCTCCTGGCCAGCTGTCTGCAGGCCCAGCCACACACCAGGATCCGAGGCTACTCACAGCAGCACCCAGGAGCTTGGCTTCTGTGCTGTGGCTGCGAGACGTGTCACAGGAGCAGTCAGAGCCTACCGAGGTGCCCTTAACTCAGACACGCTGACAGCTGCCCCTACGGCACCGTGTACCTCTCGCCTCCCGCGGACACCAGCTGGAGGAGGTCAGTGGGCCACCAGCCTCTGGGAGGAAAGGCATAGACGTTAATCACACTTGTGTTGGGGGATGCGGGGCACAGTCACCGGAAAGTGACCAAGTGAGCGAGATGCTTCCAGAAGATCCCAGAAGTCAGTTCTCTGAAACATGGAGAGCATGGCTCATTTCTCTCCCTGCTCGTCCCCTCCCTCCTCCCTTCTCCACCGCTCCCCTTTACGTATTTCCTTATTTCCTTCCGGGAATGAATAGTCAGTGGCGTATCGAGCCTGTATCATTGTTAATATGTTCTCCAAAAGAGACAGGTTCTCACCCAGACTGGCAGAAAATCCCCAGGCTCCAGCGGTCCTCCTGCCTCAGCCTCCTGGGTGGCTAGGAACACAGGCATGTGCCCCCAGGTCTGGTGTTTGCCTCCATGGCTGTTGCGTTCCAGACCCATTACAACATGGCCTTTGGCAGCACTTGTCCAGTGTGAGGACCTGCTTCCACACCTCTGTGGGCGTGGGGGTCTCCACCTGCAGTCCCAGCATGCAGGAGGCAGAGGCAGGGGGATCTCTGTGAGTTCCAGACCAGTCGGAGCTGTGCAGTGAAACCCTGGCTCAAAAACGAGGGGAGAGATGGCCTAGCAGCCAAGCACACAGACTGCTCTTCCACAGGATGCAGGTTTGAGTCCCAGCACCGCACAATGGCTCACGATCCTCTGTGACTCCAGGCGCGGGGATCCAATGCCCTCTCCTGGCCTTTAGAGGAACTGCAGACACGGGGAGAGGGACGCGTGCGCGCGCGCGTGCGTGTGTGTGCACACACACACACAGTGTAACAACTGTGCGCACGCATGAGAGTCATATCCAGTGCTCTGTCACCGGGAGGCGACTGACATCTTTGGGAGGGTGTGAAGGTTCTGTGCCAACACTGCCCTGCTGCATCAGAGGGATGCATGTCAGTGTTTGAGTCACACGGGCTCAGGGCCCCATGGTCCCCAAGGACACAGACGTAGGTAATGGTGGTATATATAATAACATGCTGCCACTGCTCTCTTTTCTCTGAGGCAGGGTCTCATGTACTCAGGCCAGCCACAGACTTACTGTGTCGCTGGGAATGACCTTTAACCCCTGCCCTCCAGCCTTAGCCCCTGGGATGACAGGCCTGTATCACCATGCCCATTTTATGTGGTGCTAAGGATGAACCCCAAGGCCTCGTGGATACCGGGGAAGTACTCAGCCACCTGAGTTTCAGCCCAGGTTCTTCTCTTGTTTTATTTGGTTTTGAGTCAGGTCTCGCTGTGTAGCCCAAGCTGGCCTTGAACTCACAACGATCCTCCTGCTTCAGCCTCCCAGGTGCTGGGATTAAAGGCGTGTGCAGCACCGCCTGGCTCCTGGCCCAGTTTTTAAAAACATGTTTTCTCAGTGCACTCCTCAGGCAGTCCCCAGCTTCCTGGGCTCAAGCAATCCCAGTTTCTTCATTGTTGCTGGGACTACACATTGATTACCAACCCTAGCTAACAGTCTGACCTGAGACAGACCGACCTGAGATGGGCTGGAGATAGCGTGTTCACCTAGCGTGCACCAAGCATGGGGTTCCATCCCCAGCTCCACATGAAACTGCACTGGAGAGAAATTGCACTTCGGCAGTTAAGAAAACTGGCTGCTTTTCCAGGGGACCTGGGTTCAATCCTCAGCACCCACATGGCGGCTTACAACATCTGTAACTCCAGTTCCAGGGATCTGATGCCGTCTTCTGGCACCCATCCACATAAAATAAAAATAAAGAAACCTTTAAAAGGAATTCTTTAAAAAGAATAAAACTGGGCATGGAAAGCCGGGTGGTAGCTTCTTTGGTAAATTGTGCCCCCAAAATCACAAGGACCTGAGTTCAAATCCTGTAGCTGTATACCTACAGTGTCACTCAACAAGGAAGACACAGGCATTTTCATAGGTACAAACCCTCCTGCCAGACCTCAGCAGAGGAACCACCATCATGGCAAGGCCACCCTGGACAGTGGAGCCCTGAGCATCTGAGCTCAGGTGTTTTTACTGACACAGAACTCCTCAGGTGTTCTACTGATAGCACCTGCAGATCATTGGCAATCAAACATCCCCCACGTTAATGCAACATCTGCAGACAATACAAACTGCCAAGACCTAGGCAGCTCTCACCCAACAATGCACAAGACAATTATTTTATACATAACTAAATAAATTCCCACAACAAAATCCTGCAAGCCACAGGAGGTCAGACACAACAGCCCAGGACTGTGGTCCCAGCACCGCTACAGCGAGGTAGGATGTAGAGGCAGGAGGCTCCCTGAAGGGGAGGCAGCCTGGTGAACCGTGAGCAGCAAGGAAAGACCCCCCCCCCAGGTTCAGGAAGGTGGAGGGGAAAGCTGACCCCAAGGCTGTCTTTTTGACCTCCACATGCATGTCACATGAAATGCGTGGGATTACAGCACTCAGGAGGTGGAGACAGGAGGATCATAGGTTCAAGGTCAGCTATCCAATGAGTTTGAGGCCAACCTGGGCTACCTGAGACCCTGCCTCAAGAAACAGAGTTCTAGGCTGTAAGCTGCTCTTACATCCACTTTACCCACAGTAAAATTGAGCACAGAGAGGTCAGGCTACTGACCTAGGACCACACAGCTTGGGGAGCATTCCACACAGGCTGTCCCAACCCACGGGACTCAGTCCTGGGCCCCTGTGGGGACTCAGGCTGTGACTAATATGTGTAGATCAGGACTGAGCCTTCTTCCCCTGAGCGTCTCAATCTCTCTCTCCCCAGGACCAACTCTGACTCCGCCCTGCACCAGAGCACAATGACCCCTGCCCAGGCAGAGCCCTTCACGGGCGGGTCCCAGGATGCACACCAGAAAAGAGGTAGGTCGGGTCCTATGTTTCTTCCGGGCCCAGGCAATCCAGCCTGTGCACCCCCCCCAACGTCCCAGGAAGTCCCCAGCTTGTGGCCCCCACGTCCCGGGGGTTCCCCAGCCTGTGATAGACTGATATTCAGAGGAAGACTCAGAATAGGACAGCCGTCCTCAGGGAACCTTTCCCATTTGGGAACAAACCCTGGATGGCACACACTGGTTGCATTGGGGTTTGAGGTTTGGCCGTCCATCTGTGCCTGTAATTGTCTGGGCTGTAGGGAGTTAGCGAGCACAAGGGGAGTTATTAACTCACACAGTAGCCTAGGATAGAACCCAGCTTTGGGTACTAGTTGATCCAACTCTATTGCCCAGAACCCTCTTCATCCCTCCCTCGGGCTCCCCCTGTGCAGCTGAGCCTGTGTGAGGCTAGGTACATGACACCCGCCCAGGCCCGACCAGCCCTAGACACCAAAGCAGAGAAGGCACCACCCATGCATTTGAGCCCCGGCTGCCAGGGCCTGTGTGTGGCAGCTCACTGGCCCAGGGCCTCTCCTAGGTATCGGACTCCTGAGGTGGGGTACTTGGCAGCCAGCCAGGGCTGCAGACTGGGGACCCAATCTGCAGTGTGGGAGGGCTGGGGTCAGACAGAGTGCCCAGGCTGTCCTGAGGTCTGTGGTCCTCCTTACACAGGGCTTCTGGGGTGCACGTGTAGGTCTCAGGAGCCTTGAGGCTTTGTGCACATAATACAGCCAACCTTGATATGGGGGACCCATGCCACCTGCCCCTGTGCCCTGAAAGGGATCAGGATAGTGCAGGGTGGAGGCCAACCTGGCCGCCTCCACCACCCCTGGCCTGCTGGTCCTGAGGTCACCCTGGCCAACTCCACCACCCCTAACCTGCTGGCCCAAGGTCAGCCTGGCCAACTCCGCCACCCCTGACTGCCGGCCCTGAAGTCCTTTCCCACTTGCCATTGCTTCTTCTGGCCCTGTTGGTCCCAAGGGAAGAAACTAAACCAAACCAGCAGGAGGTAGAAAACCGGGCACAGCTAGCAACAGAGCATTTGCTGAGCTCCCATGGGGCCCCAGGTTGTCCCCAGCACCTCAAAACAAAATACAAAAAAATAAATAAAGCTGATGGTGGTGCTCGCCTTTAATCTCAGCACTCGGGAGGCAGAGGCAGGTGGATCTCTGTGAGTTTGAGGCCAGCCTGGTCTACAGAGTGAGTTCCAGGACAGCCAGAGTTACAACAGAGAAACCCTGTCTCAAAAATAATTAATAATAATAATAATAGAGAAAGGAAAGAAGGAAGACACACCATGATTAAGAAGCTGCCTCCATGCATGGCTGGTTCCTCCCTCGGACCTCCCAGCAGGCCCCTCGAGTCTCTCCAGTCCCACCCACAGGGCCGGCCTGAGGTCCCTACCGACATCTCTGCTCACCTCAAGCACCCCCAGTCTGGGCAGATGAGTTAAATCCCCAGCAGCATTGGTAGGGTCAGATCCTGTCCTCGGTGTGGGGAACCCAAGCCTGGCCCGGCCCCAGGGTGCAGGCGGTGCCGACATGGCAGCTACTGCCAGGGTGCCAGGCAGCAGGGGCCAGGTGAGCCTCAAGACTCTCCACTGACCTGTGCTGCCAAGGCGAGGGCCCCAGCCCGGCTGGGTGGGTGGGTGGGGTGTCTGCTCTCAGTGTCGGCGGCTGATGGCCCAGCTCATCAGCCCAGCTGTGGCCGCAGCTTCTCCGCACCATACAGCCCACTGATCTTCCTGCGCGGGGCTTGCTTGTCCGTGGAGCCCCTTTCACAGCTCAGTAGAACCCCCAAGCTTGCTGTGATCATGCAGCCTGAGGTCACTTGGCCATGTGGTCATGTCTTCCTGGCCCTTCTCTCCCCTGCACCCAGTCTTGCTGCTCACCGTCCCGGGCATGGAGGAGACCCAGTCCGGGGCTGACAAGACGCTCTCTAAGCAGTCGTGGGACTCAAAGAAGGTAAGAGCGCTGGACGGGCCAACCTTTCTTCTTCGTGTTCTCTCTGAACCCAGCCTCTCCATGCCACCCCCAGGTGGCATATCTAGGTGGCCCCACCCCGGCGGCCCCACCCTGGCACCCACACCCCGGCCCAGGAGCAAGCCCTGCTGCAGAATACAGAGTGAAGGGAGGATTAGTGGGGCTCAGCAGGTGCAGATGATTGCCACCAAACCCAGCGACCCCGGTTCCGTGCCAGGAGCCATGTGGCAGAAGGGGAGGACCCAGTCACTCAAGCCGTCCTCTGACGTCTGCAAGACATTGGGGCACAAGGGTGCCAGACCCTCCCGTGCACACACCAGTAAACACATCTTTTAAGAAAAGGTAGGGCTGGGCAGTCGGCTCAGCTGTTAGGAGCACTGGCTACCCTTGCAGAGGACCCAGGTTCGGTTCCCAGCACCAGAAGGTGACTCAGCCGTCTGTGACTCCAGTTCCAGGGTACACAGTGCACATTCATACATGCAGACCAGATGTACATTCAAAATACTTAAAAAGTCAATCTTTCTCTTTCAAAATAAAGGGGGTCTGGGGGCATAGTCGGGAAGAGTGCTTGTGTAGCGTGCACACCTTTAATCCCAGCACTCAGAAGGCAGAGGCAGGTGGATCTCTATGGGTTCGAGGCCAGCCTGGTTTACAGCATGAGTTTCAGGACAGCCAGGGTTACAACAGAGAAACCCTGTCTTGGGGGAAAAAAAAAAAAAGAATGAATATATATGCTCAGAGACCTTGAGGACTTACTCCCGTATTAGAAAGATATGTGTCGCTTTGTTGTTTAGGGTCTCTGAGTCCATCAAATGCTTGTCTCTTTTTTTAAATTACATTTTAAAAATGTATTTGTACTGTGTGTGTGTGGTGCGTGCATCATGAGTGTGTGCATGTGTGTAAGTGCATGAGTGTATGCTTGTGTGTGTGCCCAGCATGTGTGTGGTGGAGAGAGGACTATAGGAGTCAGGTCTCTCTTTCCACTGTGTGGGTCCTGGGAATTGAACTTGGGCCAGCAGCCTAAAAGAGGCCAGCTCTTTTCCTGGCTGAGCCGCATTGCCAGCTCCACAAAGCTTTTCTGAATCTTCCCCAGCCCAGCAGGAGTCCTGCAACACAGCAAGTGTTTGTGTGGGGAACCACACAAACCCATTTTCCCACCAGGTCTGCTGGTCACAGGCCGCCTTCAGGGAGCCCCCAGTTGCTGCCTGCCTGCCCTGCACCCCTGCCCTGTACCAGCTTGCAGCACTGGCCCCCACAGGGCCAGGTCTCAGAGACCCACAGACAGGCAGGGCTCCCAGCGCTGCAGCCTAGACCTTGGCTCTGCCGAGCGTGTGAGGAGACCCCTCCTTAGAGTTCCTGCTCTGTCCGGGCTCCAGGCAGCTACTCCTGCTAGGCACGGACCAGGCAAGGGGAGAACGGAAGTGTGGGACCGGGCGCTGGGCACAGTGCACAGGTTTTCTGCGTCTGCCACCAGCATCTGCTCTCTTTCAGACGAGTTCCAGGCCCAAGTCCTGTGAGGTCCCCGGAATCAGGTAAGTCAGCCAGGCTCCCCCAAGGCTCTCTGCTCCCCAGAGCTCTTCTATCTCCAAGCCTGCACCTGCTAGCAGGGAAGACAACAAGCATGCCACCAGTTGGCACACGGGGTCCTGGGATCGTGGCTCACCAAGGGGCCTCCCTTTGTACCCACTGATCCCCCCAGTCCCACCCTGCCCCACTGGGGTGGCACGGCTGGTCCACGAGTCACAATTCCAAGACCTTACATCCTGTCCCCATCTGGCCCCTCCCAGCATCTTCCCGTCTGCAGACCAGGAGAACACAGCAACCCTGATCCCTGCCACCCACAACACGGGGGGCTCCCTCCCTGACCTCACCAACATCCACTTCCCCTCCCCGCTCCCAACGCCACTGGACCCTGAGGAGCCCCCGTTTCCGGCTCTCACCAGCTCCAGCAGCACCGGCAGCCTTGCACATCTGGGCGTTGGCACCGGCCAGGGTAAGGCCCCACCCCGCCCCCCAAGCTGCCTGCACTCAGCAGCACACACTGGAGTGAGGAGTTCTGGCGCTGGGTCTAGGGTGAGGCACCCACCCCCAGGGTCCCAGAGGGCACAGCCAGTGCAGAGGTCCTGGAGTAGGAAGGTGGGTGTTGCCTCTGGGGATGGGCAGCCTTAGAGCTGAGCAGCACAGCGCCCCGAGTTGGGGAAGACCGGGAGTTGAGGGAGGGAGTGCTAATGCTTTGACCTGGTCTGCCCGAGACACCTTGGCTTGGTGTCCAAACTTTTTTTTTTAATTAAAAAATTATTTTATGCGATGGGTGTCTTGCCCACGTGTATGTCTGTGCACAAGTGTGCAGTGCCTGCTGAGGCGGAGGAGGGTGTTGGATCCCTTGGAGCCAGGGTTCCAGATGGCCGGGAGCCTCCACACGCTAGGAACTGAACCCAGGTCCTCTGGAAGAGCAGCCGCCTCTCCGGTCCACCTTACCCGCTCCCCTTGGCCTGTGCCCTGCAGATGCCCCGCCCCCTCCTATCCCATACCAGTTTGACTCAACATAGCTTATCCGATGTCTGTGACCACGTCCTCTTTGTCGGCCCCACCTTGAGACCACCCTGCTCGGCTCCTCCTCCCGCCCCCTTGTCCCTACCCACCCTTGTCCTCCGACCCAACACTGGCCTCACAGCTTCCCCCTCTCCCCAGTTCACCCCAGGGCCTTTGCACATGCTGCCTGGGCGCAGCCTGCCCTGCTTATCAGCTCACACTGCCCCAGCCCAGCCAGTATGGCCCTGGCGTGGCCATACTCAGCAAGCCTGAGCCATCAGGGCTTGGATTAGGACAGATGTGGGAGGGCACACACCAAGGTTGGGAGGGGCACGGGCTTCCCAATGGGCTCCGTCTGGAGCTGCTCCTGACCTGGGGTGAAGAGCTGCTAAGGAGCACCGCATCAACGTGAGGCCCATCAGGACGGCAGGCAAGATGGCGCCAGTGTGCCTGTGGTGTTTATATTTCCTGAGATGGAACATGAGGGTCTCATGGATGTTTGGTGCTTGCCTGAAACCTTATGTATGCTCAGTAGACGCTAAAGACAGAGGTGGGCCCGCCCGCACGCTCTCCACCTGCGCCTTACCGCTGAGCCACACACCGCCTTCCTGGCTCCTTTCCTGGGGCTAGGCCTCTGGTCTGAGGACCGCAGTCAGTCTTCACAGCCTGTCGGTGCTCAGCTTTGAGGCCTAGGGTACAAGGGAGGGGTGGGCCGAGGGAGGTTAGAAGCAGGAGCCCCGCAGAGGCTGCCAGGCCTGCACCTCCCGCGAGGGCTCTGTCTCTCCTGCCGCTGCAGTTCCGCTGTGACAAGCACTTGAACCTGCTGGGTGCGGTTTAAGAGCCTGCTCCCCTTCACGGGGACTTCGTTTTCCAGTCACTTTCGAAGTCAAGCCAGGCCCTGGCACTCTCAGGCAGTCCTGGGAAGGGAGAGTGCGAAGTGTCACAGACACGACCCAATGGGGCTGCAGCCTCAGCGCGAAGCTTCAGGGAAGCCAAGCAGGGAGGTGCAGCCGCCGTGAGGGGCCGACCACTCAGCCTTTGCAAAGCATATCTACTGATAGTTACACAGAATTCGATCTTGGGCAGGGCAGAGTTCCACACACCAAAGCCTTGATCGAGGTGCTGCTTGAAGAACAAAACAACCCGCACAAAACCGCAGTCCCTCTATCGGACACTGCTCCCAATGGCCAATAGAGCAAGACGTCCAGGTTTGCCAGGAGTGTCTCGTGACTGGGTCAGGTGGGAGCTGCAAGCCCCTCAAAACAGCTCCTTCAGTCGCAGAAAACTGTTGATCAATCATGGACTTCTTCAGAGCCCAAGCATGTCTAGAAGCAATGTCTTCACATCTCATGATTAAGTATAAGTCTTAAAAGTAATTTCTTTACATCTCATGATTAAGCCGAATACACAGGCTTACTGGATTTCCCAGTACAGGAGAGGAGCAGGGAGAGCTCGCCCAGGCCCCGCCTTGTCTGTGGGCCAGTGCACAGGAGGGTGATCCAGGTGTCCATTGCTGGCTACACGCCAGATGCTTCAGGGCCACCAGCAGGGCGTGTGTGCCAGGGCCAGGCCACCCTCCCCTGCCCGGACTTCCCCTCCAGCTGGCTCTGCTCCAAAGGTGACCCAAGCTAGGCAGCCGAACTGCCAGCAGGGTGCCCATCTGGCCTCTCTGGGTGTGGTGGTGCTTAGACAAGGGTTAGAAATGCCCTCGTGTTCATGATCAGAGGACCAGAGGCTAAACACACCAGCTGGCGGTGTGACTGGCCCGAGTGTGTGTGTGTGTTTGCACTTATTAATTACTTTGGATTCATGTTTTAAAATCAAGCCAGGGAAGTACATGCCTTTAATCCTAGGATTTGGGAGGCAGAGGCAGGTGGATCTCTGTGAGTTCAACAGAGTGAATTCCAAGTCAGGGCAACATAGTGAGACCCTGTCTCAAAATAGATAGATAGACAGACAGACAGACAGACACACAGGCGTTCAGGTGGGCAGGCAGGCATCAATCCTCAGGGCTGGTAAGGTGGCTTAGTGGGTACAGCCTGTAAACCAGTCCTGAGGACATGGTGTGTCCAGTCCCTAAAGCACACATGCTGAAGGGAGAGGAGCAACTTCAGTGTGTCTTCCGGCCCCCACGTCACAGTGTGTGTGCCTGCTCCAGACCGCCCACCCCCACTTATGAATATGTGAATACTTCAAATGAATACTTAAAAAGAGTAAGTAATTTAAAAAAATAAAGCCCAGGCCAGGAGCAAGGCTTAGCAGTCAAAAGCCTGCACTGCTGTCCCAGACGACCCGAGTCGGGTCCCCGTAGCCACACCGAGTGGCTCGCAGCTGCTGTGACTCCTGCGGGGGCATCGACCCCACTTCTGTCCCCACAGCCACCCACACACACAAACACATTTTTTTTCTTTTTTGAGATAGGGTCTTCCTACGTAACTCTGGCTGTCCTGGAACTCACCGTGTAGAACAGGCTGGCTTCAGACTCACAGAGGTCCACCTGCCTCAGCCTCCTGGGTGCCGGGATTAAAGGCTTGAACCACCATGCCCAGCCACTTTTAAATTTTTAACAGATCAAGCAAAGCATAGTGTCTCGTGCCCGTCATCCCAGCACTCAGGTTGGCTGAGGCAGGAGAATCACACTGAGCTCCAGGCCAGCTTGGGCTATGTAGTGATAGAGTAATACAGTGATAAAACGATAAAGCACCGTCCATTTCCCTATCTCAGGCCCACCTGGCTGTTGGCTCACTTCCACTAGTGTGCGCAGGCATCTGCCTGCGTGTGTGTGTGTGTGTGTGTGTGTGTGTGTGTGCACCACATGTGTGCCTGGTGCCCTCGGAGGTTGGAAGAAACTGTAGGACCCCCTGGGACTGGAGCCCGCGTGGGTGAGGGGAATCGAACCCAGGTCCTCTGCAAGGGCAGCCGGTGCTCTTAACCACTGAGCCGCCTCTTACAGAGGCCATACCTCTGGCTGTATGACCTCACTGGGCACTGCTTCTGCTCAGGGTCTGAACACGTGTCTCTGAGCCCTGACTGATAGGGAGGGAGCTGTCACTCAGGAGCAAGGCGGCAGCCCACTGAGGATTCTGTTGACAGTCCCTTCACAGCAGCACCCTGGCTCTGCCACTGGAGGGGTGGATGCCCCGCCCCCCAGTGCTGGATAGGAGCAGGCCAGCCAGGACCTGAGGGGAAGTGCAGGCTGCCCCACCAGTGCCCACTCCAGACACAAAGGCCATCATCTACTCTGGGAGTCTGGGGCCGGCTGTTCCCCCATCAACCCACCCACCTTCAGGAGCAAGGAGGATCCGGTGCAGGGGAGGGGAGGAGAGGCAGGCCCCAGATTCCAGGTGAGTCAGGCAGCCTCACCCAGCTTTGATGGTGCCAAGTCCATCGTCGTCCCCCCCGTGCTCATGACCTCACTGTGACCTCACCGAGGCCCACATTGTGACCCTGTTAAAGTCTGCTGCCCATGTTGAAGCGAGGAACAGGAGGAGGGGTATCAAGTGTGGGCCCTCGGGGCTCCTTGGTGGTCAAAGGGGCCAGAACAAGGCAGCAGCACCCACCCACCCCCACCCCAGCCCAGTGCCCTTGGTCTCACCCAGGTCCTTCATCTCTCAGCACTGAGGACTCAGAGCCCTGGGGCGGGGGTGAGGGAAGGGGCAGCGGCCCCGCAGAGGCCCTGGCAGGCACGGGCGTGTCGCTCTGGGGCAGGGCCAGGGCAGAGTGTGAAGGAGTCTGGTGTCAGCCCTGACAGCCTCAGTAGGGGGGTGCTAGGGGTGCTCCATCGCCCTGCAGGCGCCAGAGAAGGATGTGGTGGAGGGCACTGGGTCGTGAGACACCTTGACGGGAAGGAACATGTTGGGGAGGGATCGGGGCGGGCCTTGGTGGAGTTCCCAAGCCACGCCCAAACAGGAGATGGGCTGTGGTAGCACAGACCTGAGAGCTAGTGCCAGGAGACAGGGGCAGGAGGATTGCTCTGAGGCCAGAGCCAGCCTGGGTTACCTAGTGAGTTCCAGGATAGCCCTGCATTAGCCAATAGTAACTCCTTGGTTGCTTGAAGCTCCGTTGGAAGTGCCCACCTACCATGCACAAAGCCCCCAGGTTTGAGCCCCAGTACAGCAGAGACTGGGCATGCTGGTGGCTTGTGCCTGTCACCTTAGCACTCTGGAGGTGGAAGTGGCAGGCTGGGGAGTTCACAGTCATCCTCACTACACGGCCGGCTTGAGACTGGCCTGAGCCACACAAACTGGATCTCAAGAGAATAAGCAAAGATATAAAAGGGGGCTGGAGAGACGGCTCCGCGGTTAAGAGCACTGGCTGCTCTTTCAGAGGACCCAGGTTCAGTTCCCAGCACCCACATGGTGGCCCGCAACCATCCATAACTCAGGTTCCAGGGAATTCGATGCCCACCTTGGCCCCTACAGTCACTGAGCACACGCAAAGTGCACGGACATATATTCAGGCAAAACACTCACACGTTAAATAAATAAATTGCTGTGTGCCTGTGTGCACGCGCTCCTAGGCTCCTGTGCCTAGCAGCTCCCCTCCAGCTGTGGGCAGTACTGCCTGGGTTAAGGCCCAAGATGCAAGATGGGCTCTGATTGCTTACACGGAGACAGTTCTGATTGGCCGGGGCTGTGTGACACTCCCTTCCTGGGTCACTGAAGTCAGCAAGAGCATAGTGGACTGTTGGACTGGGGACCCTCCTCACAGCCCCCTCCCAGGTTTGACCACAGGCTGTGCCCATTGGCTTCTCTCCACAGCCGGGCTGTGCCCGTGTAGTGTGGTCACACCTGAGCGCCCCTTTTCCTTTGCAGGTATGAACACCCCCAGCAATTCTCCGCAGCACCGGCCGGCCGGCGTCAGCCCCCTGTCCCTGAGCACGGAGGCCAGGCGGCAGCAGGCCCAGCAGGTGTCACCCACTCTGTCCTCACTGTCGCCCATCACTCAGGTTCGAGGGTGAGGCGGGTGGGAAGTTGGGAATCCACCAGAGCCTCCCCTCCCCCTGGCCTGGAGGATCTCAAGAGAATAAGACCTCTGCCCCATCTTTACTGGAATCTGTTCATCTATGCATTGATTGACGTGTGTATGTGTGTGTGCATGAGTGAGTTTCTGTGTACCTGTGCACCTGTGCGTGCAGGTCCCCTGGGAGACCAGAGGGTGTCAGAATCCTTGGAACTGGAGTTAGGGGTGATTTTGAGTCGCCATATGGGTGCTGGGAACTGAACAGGTCCCCTGCAAAAGCAGCCAGAGCTCGTAACTCCTGAGCCATCTCCTAGGCCCTGTCTGTACTCCTTACCAACAGAATTACAGACGGAAGCGGCACACATCATTGGTTTTATGATACGTATCTCGGGGTGTTTTTGTTTTATGTGGACAAGGGTAACATAGCACTGAGTATCTGAGGATGACCTTGACCCCGTCATCCTGTTCCACCTCCTGCGTGGCCTTGGAGTGGCTGGAGGGCCATCAGCGGCTGTCAGGGTGACTAGGTAGAAGCTCACTCGGCAGCGCAGCTGGCCCGTGTTTAGCCTCCCGAGGCTGGGTGGCGGGTGTGTCCCACCTGCTGGCACTGGGGGCCCTGACCCTCGTCTTCTGCAGGCCGTGGCCATGGACGCCCTGTCCCTGGAGCAGCAGCTGCCCTACGCCTTCTTCACCCCGGCTGGCTCCCAGCAGCCTCCTCCACAGCCCCAACCACCGCCACCGCCTCCACCCGTGTCCCAGCAGCAGCCACCACCCCCACAAGTGTCCGTGGGCCTCCCTCAAGGGGGCCCGCTGCTGCCCAGCGCCAGCCTGACGCGGGGGCCCCAGCTACCGCCGCTCTCGGTCACTGTGCCGTCCACTCTCCCCCAGTCCCCTGCAGAGAACCCGGGCCAGCCACCCATGGGGATCGACACCGCCTCGGTAAGCAGGGGGTCCCCAGGTGCTCAGTGGGGCTTAGAGCATGTGTACGTCTGGAGAAACTGAGGCCCTCCACCCAGGATCACCACCACACCCAGCTACCCTCTTGCTGGAGTCCAGGGGACTGGGTTGGACTGTGACACTGAGGCAGAAGGAAGGCTCACGGGGCCTGGGTGAAGGGTGAAGGGCAGGCCCAGGGTTGGACACCTTCCAGCCCTGACCACTAGACTGCTTGGTATAGGGTAGCAGGTCCCATTAATGCTGGGCCATGTGGGAGGACCTGTCTGGAGTACAGAGTTCCCAGGCTGCTGACCAGCAGCTAGGAGACCATGCTGCCAGGCAGCTCCAAGCCTCTGAGGGGACCTGCCAAAGGGGCCCAGATGGGAGCATCCAGCAGGGCCTGGCCCCCACACCAGGAGTGCAGGCTGAGCTCCTGCCCTGCCCCAGGGGCTCCCATGATGCCTTGAGCAGGCAATGAGGTAGTCAGTCCTCAGGTGTGACGTAGGCAGGCTGGTCCCTGCGGGGAGCGGGCCATGGGCTGTCTGCAGCCTTGCAGTCCCTCCAGCCTCAGACCCCAGCTCAGGGAGACAGGGCGGGCTTCCTTGCCTGCCCAAGTACAGGGTGGGTGTGTGCATTTGCAGTTACAGCACACCTGCGGGGTGCCTGCAGCATGTCCGTCTGTCTGTGCACATGCATCTGTGTGTACAGGATCAGTGCATGCTGAGACATGTTACACGTGGAGATGGCTGTGTCTGTGGATGTGTGCACACGTGTATATGTTCATGTAAAGGGTACGTGCCTGAGAACAGATGTGTCTGCGGATGGTGTGTTTGTGAGCGCGCTTGTGAGCCAGATGTGCGTACGTATGGGTGGAGTTGTGCATGCACGTGGCATCTCTGTGTGTGTTCATCCTGTGGTGTGCCTGCGGGAGTGTGTGGGTCACAGTCCGGGTGTGTAACTGTGTCAGGTGTGTCCCAAGGGCGCCATGCCCGGTGCCGTCAGCTCTGAACAGTTCAGGGTTGAGCACCAGGCAGGAGTCCCTGCCGTGGGCTCCGGGGCTCCTGCAGCCCTCCTCGAACCCTGGGGAAGCCTGGTTGGCAGTCAGGTCCCCCACCTCAGAGCTCAGTGGAGACGCTTGGACCCTCAGGAGCCACCAGCCACCCGTGTGACTTACTGAGGACCCAGGCGTTGGTGGGGTCTGTTGGGCCAGCTCAGGAGTTGGCGAGCCTGAGCTGTCTGTCGTCACAGGCCCCTGCACTGCAGTACCGCACGAGCGCAGGCTCACCGGCCACCCAGTCCCCCACCTCGCCAGTCTCCACTCAAGGCTTCTCCCCCGGGAGCTCCCCACAGGTAAGGCCCCCCGCGCTGACGCCCTGCCTTTGCTCGTCCCATGTGTCGGCGCCCTCCTGTCCTGTCACCCACTCCACACCATCCATCCTCTCCATCAGCCCAGGGGAGAGCACCCACCAGGCGGGCCACCTGCGGCAGGGCAGGACACAGAATGGGGCACACGAGTCAGTCGCATCTGTGAGGACCATAGCCCAGAGCTGCCCATCACGCGGCTCAGAGGTCTCAGATACCAGAACAAACATCCCAGGGTGTGGCTCAGGGATCCCTGGAGCCTGGAGCTCTGCAGCCTGTGAAGGGCAAGTGGGGGAGCCTATTCGGGGTACAGCCGAGGTGATCAGCCAACCTGTGGTGGATGCTCTGCCTCTGCCTCTACCCCTGGTCCCTGGTCCAGTTTTTGGCGACACGGCAGACTGTATATAGCCCCATTTGGCTACTGTGGGCTTAGTTTTATTTGGGTTGTGTTTTGAGACAGGATCTTATGTAGCCCAGGCTGTCCCCTAATTCACTACGTCGTAGCCCAAGTGGCCTCAAACTCAGTCATTCTGGCTCAGTCCCCCAGTGCTAGGATGACAGTCTTGTGTCAGCATGCCACCCAGACCCAGCTTCTCTGCTGACCTGCTGCAGCTAGGCACAGGTCCTGGATGCCCTGATAGGGCCAGCTCAGCCCAAGGAAGCGACCCCACCTCTCCTTGTGGCCTGGCTCCCTGTCCTGCTCCTTCTGCACTTAGTCAGGGACTAAGGTGTGTGTGGTTCAGTCTCACAGCGCCCACGTTGCATGCAGAACTTCTCTCGGGCCACCCTGGGGCGGCCCCACCCTAAATGTCACCAGGCAGAGACTTGTATTGGCCTTTACAGCGTCCCAAGCCCTGAAGTCTTCCTCAAAGCCAGTACATGGGTATTAAGTTCCTTCCGTGCTAGACACAGGCAGGGGCACCAGACAGGGATACCGACTGCCTTGCTTCTGGGGAACAAAGGTGAAGATATAAGGTCCCTCATCATAGCCATCCACCTGCCTCACCACCTGGGGTCCACCTGGTGTCACCCCTCTCTGTCCACTCACACTGAGCTCTGGGGCTCCGGGGACGCAGAGAGGGAGGGAGGACAGAGTGGGAGTGCACAGTTGGTGGCTCACTGTCTGAAAAATCATGGGATGTTCTTTGTCCCAAGTGGAAGCAGGTTGCCCTGGCCCTGCAGGCAGCTCCCGTCTCGTCCAGCCTGTGTCTGGTGTTGGCCATGTGCTGGTGTAAAGACAGGAATCTCATGCCGGCGGGACAGGACTCTGGGGATTCTTGACCCCAGTGGGAGACTGCAGAGGTTCTCCCAGGACCCAGAGGCGCCCGGGCCAGAGTATCATTCTGGGCGTCCTTGGGTGTGTCCAGCAGCCTTGGCCATGGGCCCTCCTGTGACCACTCCACCCCTCTTCAGGCCTGGCCCCAGCTGCAGTTCAAGCCCCACCCCTGAACGTCTTACTTCAAGGGTATCTCAGAAGCACCCCCAAAATAGCTCAGTTCCCACCCTCAGATGAGACCTCCAGCCATTGGTGGGGCTGAGGGGGCTGCGGGCAGCAGGGCTCTGACCGTGCGAAGGTCTGTCACCTCTCGGGAAGCAGACCCTGAGCTCAGCCTGGGGGAAGCCATAGGGAGCTGACGGCTGTGAGCGGTGTCTCCCAGACTCTCACTGGACATCTGTACACCGCACTCGGGGCACCCGGCCCTCCATCCCAGAGAAGAAAATGGGTCCCCACCTTCAGTGACCCCTCAGGCCCGTGACAGCCACAAGTCTAGCCAGGCTATTTGGCGTCTTGGGTGTGATAGCCAATTTACAGCCACCCGTGCCCTGCTGTCCTGTCCCCCATCCCCCCGCATGTCCTTGGTGGAGCCTACAGCACCTCCTTCCCAGCTCTCCCATGGCCCCTGAAGAGCTCCTCCTCCACCCGCTTCTGGCAGCGCAGCTGGCCTCGGCTAGCAGACAAGTGTGATAGGCATGCGGTCCGCTGCCAGCCGCCGGGACTGGCAGGAACCCAGGCAGTGACTTGTCCCGCCTCTGTCCTGTGCACTGTACCGTCCAGACATGTCCCTGTCTCCATGTCTCCCCGAGAGCACACACCCCACACACAACATGCGTACACACACCTGCACCCCTGCCTCCCTGTGAAGGAAGTGGGGTTTCCTACATCCCAGCTCTGGGGGCAGATAGGGTAGTGTTTCGGGGAGCATCAGAGGCCCCCTGGGAATGGGTGTGAGAAGAGGCAATCATCTGGGAGGACTCAGGGGTCTCCATCCATGGACTTCATGACCCTGGGCCACAGGCTGCGACCACAGCAGGGCTCTCTCTGTCCACAGCACACATCCACCCTGGGCAGCGTGTTTGGGGACGCGTACTATGAGCAGCAGATGACAGCCAGGCAGGCCAATGCTCTGTCCCGCCAGGTGAGCGGGCGCCCAGGCCTCCTGGGGACCCATGCGCCATCCTAGGCTTCGCCGCCACTCCGCCAGCCATCCTGCTGTCAGGCCTTGGCGAGGGTGACTCGCCACAGCTACCTTGACCTCCGCAGCCCAAAGAGTGGGAGTTTGGGGGCAGGGGGAAGGGCAGGCCTCCGGCACCGTGCAGTGGCGTGGCGGGGGTATGCCCCAGGGAGAGACTTGGAGGGTCTGGTGGTGTCCCGGAGTCCCATTGCCCATCTGTCGTCCATCATCATCTTGCCGGCATGGCACGCCAAGGCTCTAGGGAGCGGCCTCGGGTAGGAGGCGCCTTCGCCGCCGTCCTCACCTCTCCTGGTGCTCCCTCCCTCCCTGCAGCTGGAGCAGTTCAACATGATGGAGAGTGCCATCAGCTCCAGCAGCCTGTACAGCCCAGGCTCCACACTCAACTACTCCCAGGCCGCCATGATGGGCCTGGGCGGGAGCCACGGGGGCCTGCAGGACCCGCAGCAGCTCAGCTATACGGGCCACGGCGGGATCCCCAACATCATCCTCACGGGTGAGGCGGACCGCCGGCAGGCATGGGGGCTGGGGGCGTGTGGAGAGCGTCCTCACAGGGTGGCAGGGCTGAGCCTGGGCTCCACGGGATGAGGACCAGGGGAGCCACATGGTCCCTGCTCCCCACTGCGAATGGGACACAGGTTCCACCCCTGAGTCTGCTCAGCCAGGCTCTGGGTTCCAGCCCTCTCTCATGAACTCATGGCTTCATCTTTAGTCAGGGAAACCTGCCACACGCTGGGGCGGGCATCTAGCCTCTGTCTGTGTAGGACCAAGCTGGGCGTGCCTCAGCCCGGGGGTCCCTGCGTTGCTGATGGGATCCCAGCTCCCACATCCCAGGAGTCAGGCCTTTGCATCCTGAGGAGCAGTGTGGTCAAGCCTCGCTCCGTCCAGCCTAGAAACGCCTCTGTTGGCCACCCCAACCCATCCACATAACTACCCCCCCTTTTTTTTTTTTAATAAGTCCTGAAAAGAGAAACACTTTCTGTGTAATCTAGGTCTGTTGGAGACAGTGTCCCTCCCCTCTGTGGGCACTGAGGCACACCCAGGACGGAGGCTCTAGCCCCAGGGCACCATGGCTTGCCGGGCAGGCTCTGGTTAGAACCCAACACCTCTGATAGTCCCAACAGCCCAGAAAGAATGGCGAGTCTCACACTCCCAGGTCTCGGAACTGGCCTGGCACCTCTCCTGCCAGTGAAAGAAGGAGCTGGTCCTCACGGGGACAGCCATGAGCCACTTTGTCTGCCTCAGACCCTAAGTCAGGAGAACGTCCTGCAGGTCACACTGGCTCCGCAGCAGTCTGGTCTCAGTCCGTCCCTGGCAGGGAGCAGCCCTGCGCTCACAGCGTTTGCCCCGTCACGATGCTCAGAGCACCCTAGATACCGACCCGCCCTGCAGAGCAGTGCCTGGAGTGGGCCGTCCCCACCCTCCTCACACTGTCCAGTTCCCTGGGGTCAGGGCTGAGCCTTGTCCTTGTCCCCCGCAGTGACGGGAGAGTCCCCGCCGAGTCTCTCTAAGGAGCTGAGCGGCACGCTGGCCGGGGTCAGTGACGTCAGCTTTGACTCAGACCACCAGTTCCCACTGGACGAGCTGAAGATCGACCCTCTGACCCTGGACGGACTTCATATGTTGAACGACCCCGACATGGTCCTGGCCGACCCGGCCACCGAGGACACCTTCCGAATGGACCGCCTGTGAGTGGCCGTGCTGCCTGCCGCCGGCCAGTCCCTGACAGCACAGCCCCGAGCCTGGGGACGGCAGTGCTCCGTCCTCCTTTGCCAACGGCCAAGCTTGTGGTTCTGAGCTTGCAATGCTGCCCAGTGCCCCCTGCCAGCCGCCACCCCGGTTGTCCACCTCCCATGATGCCTGGCGCGAGGCCGCTGTGTACCAGGCTGGCTGTCCACCCGTCCGTCCGTCATCCTGGGGCCAGGCCGGCTGCAGAGTCTGTGAGTGGCTGACCCCTGTGGACTTAACCCCCACGCTCGCTCCCTGGGCGCTCACGCGGGATGTGAGAGCCCTCATCAGTGGTCCACTTCCAGGATTCCCAGAGTGCCGCTCCCAGATGTGCTGCAGGGTGGGCTGGGGTGCGGGCGTGGGAGCGCCCAGGGGCTGAGGTGCACCATCCATCCGACTGTTCTCAGCTGTCACTGCCTTCCTTTGTCCCCCCCCTCCCGCCGCCACCCCCGACCCTGGTCAGGTCACGCATGCCCACTGTGCCCGGGGCAAAGGCAGCAGAGCGAAGGGGCGACCCCGAGCAGAATAAACACCGTTTGGATGGCTGCCTTTCATATTCCTGAGTGCCCCAGAGCCTGATAGGGGTGTGGACAGAGCCTGCTGAAGCAGCTGCTGCCCTCCTGGGCCCTTTCTCAGCCACCCTTTGCCCTGTGCCAGGCAGTGCCCAGCATGGTGGTACCGGGCAGATGGACGGCCACAGGCCCACGATGCCCACTTAACCCTTTCTCCCCAGTCCCATGATCGGTCCCTACTGCTGTGTAGGATCCAGGGCTCGGGAGGCAGCAGCCTGGTGGGCCTTGCTTGTCCTTCGGTTTGCATCAACGTTTGTGGCCGGGCCTCTGCCTCTCTTGCCTGACACCATGTGTTGGTCCCCAGTCCCACCTCCACCCTTTTGAAGCCAGCTGGAGCGGTAGCCGGAGGCCCTCGCCGAGGGCACCTAGGATGCACGCCGGGACCTTGTCTCGCTGCACTCAGTCTCAGCCCCGGAGAGCTGGGGGCACTCAGAGAACCAGATACAAGGTCCTGGTGGCTGGCTGTGTCTGCAAGGACCACAGAGCAGACTTCTAGGAACAGGCCTTGGCTTTCATTGGGGGCTCCAGAGAAGCCACTTCCTCTGCGCAACCCCAAGGTGCCAGCCAGGCCTCAGCAGGTGGCCGGCAGCTGCTGACACCCCCCTGCGACGGGGGTTATGGACCCGGCTTGTCTTTTGTGGGGCCACTTTTGGCCTGGAAGCTCTGATCCCTTCCACCCCGAGTCATAGCTTGGCACTGTCACATGCCTCTGCCTGCCAGGGCCGCGCCCTCTGCTTGATTGTTTCTCTGTGGCATCGCCTGCCGCCCATGCTGGGAGCTTGGGGAGCGCAAGAGCTGGGTGCGTCCTTCCCCAAGCGACTGTGGCTGCCTGCATGAGAAAGCGGCTGCCTCTCTGTCACTGTGCCCCTGTCCCCCTGGACTTAGGGACACAGCACTGGTCTGTCCAACTCACCTGTCCAGGTCTCAGGCCTTTCTGCCACCGTGGTGCCAGCTTGGAGGGAACGGTGGGGACATTTATTATTATTATTATTATTATCATTATTATCGTTATTATTATTATTATTATTACTACTACTACTAATATGAAACACGCATGGTGGGGTGTAGCTGTCACCCCAGCACTGGAGAGGTGGAGGCAGGAGATCAGGGCCAGCCTGGGCTGCGTGAAACCGTGTCTTGTATACATGCTTGGAGTCTGCTTCTCTCTGAGCAGACAGCCGATGGAGCTCTCAGATGAGGCCCGTGCTCTCCAGCGACCGGTCACCGGCCTCCCACATTCTTAGTGCGCCAGGGTAGGAAGGACATGGCCCCGTGACCCTCCCAAGCTCGTGGCCTAGTTCTCAACCCCCACGGCCAGCGGTGCAAGGGGTTGTGTTAGTGAGACTCAGTTCACTGCCGAGTTCTGTGACGTGCTGATGGGCCTGCGACTGCGTCCCAGACAGGTGTGGGGTCTCACTAGTCCTCGGAGCCCAGCCAGGGTCCAGTTAGGGGCCTGCATGTTCTGGAGGGGTTCACCCTCCCGTCCCCTGGACCTGGAGGCTCCGTGGCAAGGTGACTCGAGGGAGGGGTCTTTTTTTTCCAGGTGTCAATCACCTGGCTAATGATACCCCCATATTGCCAAGACACCCCAAGGTGACAGCCATGGGGCCCTCAGCTGTTGACAGGCACATAGGGTGACCCGTTGAGCCGTGCGGGGAACCCCCGCGGTATGTACATAGACCCTCTGTTGGGGACAGGCCTGGACGGCCCAGCCCTTCTCTCCCAACCTCACCTGCGTCCTGTGAGCTTCAGCCAAGGCCCTCAGCCACACGGCTATCCAACCCTCTTCCTGGTTCAGAAACAAGACCGGGGCATCTGGATGACACTGCACTCAGCTGCTTCAGTTTACCTTACTGTTTTAAGGCCCCCGAGGTGGTTATCCACCCAAAGGCCCCCAGACTGAGGGTTCAGCCCCCACCCTGTCCTGTCCCTTCTCTGTGGCATCGACCAGTGGCCGTTCTGTTCTGGGGAGGAGGGCTCTCAAGTCCGTCGGGTACTTAGCCCAACCCTCAGCTCGTTGGGAGACTCTGGTACAGGGGTCCTTTCGAGACCCACATGCCACCGCACGGCATGCTGAGATGGTTGACGGCTGTCACGCTGGGCCTGGCATCGAGAGTCCCAGCCCTGGCACACAGAACAAGAACAGGCAAGGTTGTGGGGCAGCTACCCTATGCAGACACTGGCCACCGCACTTGTCACAGTGGGCCTGGACTTGGTTCGCTGCATTCTTGAATTTTCTGTTTTTCCAAAGAAGATTCTGTGCCTGGTGTAGCCGCAGGTGGAGGGGTCCGAGTCCTGACAGAGTCACGTGGCTCAGGCATGGGGTCAGGTCAGTGGTATAGTCGTACCCTAGACCTGCCTGTTGTCCCTCAAGAGGTGTCCGGGTGACGGCACCATGGCGCAGAGTCTACCCCGCGTTGTGGCAGCTGGTCCTTTTTATACCCCTTTCTCCTTGGCTCCTGGGGTCTCCACTTCCTTCAGGGATTTCCTGGCGGGTGACTGGGAGACCCTAGTCATTCATGTCTCAGGCATGGGCCTCAGTGTGGCACAAATGCCCACCACCCCATTGGTCAGAGCCACGTCTCCCCATCGGGGCAAGAGATGGAAGAATCTGTACTCTCTCAAAGCTGGGTGCTGGGGTACTCCCCAATGGCATGGGGCCCCCTGAACCCCACTTTCCCTCCCATTGTTTTTTCAGCCCTGCTGGGCTCAGGGGCCCAACCTCCTGGACAGGGTGGGGACGGCGGCAGGGCCTCTTGGAGACACCAGCTGCACCTTCCGCACTAAGCCTTTCCCTGGGTCTCGGGGACCTATCACATGGGGTAGAGTCTTGCCCCATCTCTTGGGGCTCTAGAATTTCAGGGTGACCCAGGCCCAGCCTAGCCCACCCCAGGTGGCCAAGCACTTTTGATCACAGGGGGAACATGAGGGCAGAGCTGTGTTAGATCCAGAGGTCAGCTCGGTCCTCGGGGCCCGCCTCACCCCTTGGTAGGAACCTGAACGCCACGGGCTGGGCAGCCCCTCTGATATATGCAAATGGCTGGTCCCACATCCCCTCCCTGTGCCCAGGCTGGCTCCACCCCAGCATGCGCACTCCGCCATCCTGGAACCGTGAGTGTGGGCACTGCAGTTGGGGGGTTCAGGCTGCTCGGGGCGTGCACGGCCGCCGCCCCACCTTCTGGCGCAAATGCTTCTTTGTATTTTTGCGCCCTTTGTAATGAAATGTAATAAAAACCCAATGTTTTCGTCTGGGCCTCTTCCTCTTTGCCTCCCTCCTTCCCCGGAGACCTCATCTCCCGTGGCTGAGCCTTACACAGGCCTGAGCCCCTTGCACACCTCCCACTGAGCCATCCGGTGACTGTGGGGTTCCTCAAGCTTGGGGTACCCATCTGACCATACCTCAGGATATCCCAGGAGTGTCAGCATCTGTAGTGAGTCGCCTGCCCCTGAGTACAGACGGAGGGCGCCCCCTGGAGACCCGTACACACACACCAGCAAAGCCAGAGCCCGCCAGTTCCCCCGCATACATTC
The DNA here is from genome assembly GCA_026225945.1 of Cricetomys ansorgei. Lineage (NCBI taxonomy): Eukaryota > Metazoa > Chordata > Mammalia > Rodentia > Nesomyidae > Cricetomys > Cricetomys ansorgei. The sequence goes on from JAMJFZ010004039.1 coordinate 1,810,520, forward strand.
TTTATTAGCCTTTCCTCCCCAGGCCAGTCACCCCTCCAGAAGGATGGCAGGCCCCCAAGCACCTGCAGCTCAGGCCACCACAGTCCACCGGGCAGCGGGGCCCCACCTGGGTCCCTAGGCCCTCCGCAGCCGGTGACTCTCGTAGTCCTCAGGCAGTGTGTCTGCAGATTGAGAGGGAACCGGTGAGAAAGCTTTCTGGAGCCTTCCCGGCCCTGCCCTCTTGGCCCCTGGCTCACCATTGCAGCGGTAGCGCAGGTTAGCCCAGATGATGTTCTCTTGGGAGAAGCAGAAGACGCCCAGGCGGCCGCCACGCATGGCTGTGTCCAACACCACGTTGCTGTCGGCCACCAGCTCAGGACCCTCATAGAACCGCACCCTGTGAGTGGTACGGGTGAGGTGGGGTTCCCATGATTGGTCCCCCTCCCTCTGGTTCATACTCAAGATTTAGGGGCTGGGGGTCACAGCAGGGGTTGGGGAGCCCGCCTGGGCTTCCCTGTGTGAGCGTATGTCAAATGCCCGGACACAGGAGGTACCCGAGTCCTGGTGGCCCCAGTGAGGACCACATGCCCACACTGTGCCGTGAATGGAGCCAGTGCCCAAGCAGCCCGCCGCAGCGCCGCCCACCTGATGTAGCCAACTTGGGGCCGGTGCTGCAGGAACCAGCGGTAGGATGTCTTGTCCTTCCAGCCCACGTTGCGAGGATCCTTCCACAGCAGCCGCACCTGGGACGCCGTGTCCCCCGTGTGCCACAGCGCGTTTCGGAGCTGTTCCCCGGGACCCGTGGAGGACTTGACGGCCTGCCATGGGCCAGGGGAGGAATGGGGTCAGAGCGCCGTCTAGTGGAGCAGCGTGGGGTTGCGGGCGGCGGAGGAAAGACTGGGTGCTTTTAGGAGGAGGACCCAGGGCTCAGGCTGGGCGGCCCTGGGCAATGGAGTCGGGAGTGGGTTTGTGGGCAGGCCGGAAGTACAGGGGCGCCTTAGCGAATCTACAGGGTCGGGTGGCTTGTAGGCTGTGGTGCATGCTGGGATCGAGAGAACATGGGGACCTATTGCAGGTGTCTGCAGGATTTGGGGAGTCTAGGAAAATTCAGGGCTCTGTAGCAGGATTGGAGCTCAGAGCGACGCCGCTGGTCCTAAGGGTACGGTATTGTTTCTTTTGTTCCTTTTTTTATTTTCAGACAGGGGTCTATCCTCAGGTTTTCACTGTTTGCATGCTTCTGCGTGTGTGGGGTGCGTGCACGCTGGGTGAAGGGCAGCAGTTGCTGTCGGGTTCATCCTCAATAGCTTTTCCATCTTGCTCTATAAGGCAGGATCTCCGGGTGAAGCCTGGGGCTCCCCGGTGTGGCTAGTCTCACTAGCCAGGTAGCTCTGGGATCCCATCTCTACCTTTCAAGGCTGGGATTACAGATGGGCCGCCATGAAGCCCCAGCATTTGTGTGGGTTCTGGGCGGTGGGGGGCATCTCCCTCCCAGCCCTCCTGGGAGGGTCTTGGATGGAGAGGATTGGAGCCTGTGTGGATAGGTGGGAGGGTGGAGGGTCGGAATGAGTAGGGAGAACGGAGTGGTGACGACTCTGAGGGCTGTGGGATGAGGCTGGAGGGCTATGAAGGCTTTGGGGTGAAGGTGGGAGAGTGCGGGGCACCTTGAGCTGGATCCCGGGTTCAGCCACTGCCCGGAAGGGGTTGGCCTGCCAGTAAGTCTGCTCCATCTGCTTCCACATGACCACGTAGAAGCTCGAGCTGTCTTGGTAGCCGAAGATGAAGCCAGCGTAGTCATCATCAGTGGCCGTGTTCACATGGAATGTGCCCTCGAAGTCCACGCCGTTGAAGGCCGTGTATCCTGCAGAAGGGCAGAAAGGAATGGGGGACCTCTTGAAGTCTCCCGGTCCCCAAACAAGGCTGCACCCCCAACAGATCACGCCTCCCACAGCCTCTCCGTCCCAAGGCCATCCCCCACAAGGCTCCACCCACAGACCCTGTCCCTCCATGACCACACCCACCTGTGGCCACGCCCACAACCTGCCATTTGCTCTCACCCAACTCCCCTCAGCCCCACCCTCCTGGGCCTAGACTGACAGGCAGCTCTGTGGCCACACCCCTGTGATCACGCCCTCTGTGACCACTCCCCGTCTCACCCACTGCTAGGCCAGGGTCACTGTTCATGGTCTGTACGATCTCCATTCCCTAATGAGGTCAGAGGTAAAAGGGCCTCAGTTTGCCGAGGGGCACCTGGGCTTCCCTACACCGCCACCCCAGCTCCGGCCGCACCTGATTGAGCACCACCCAGTTGGGATCAATCTGTGCATCACCCTCGGGGTCCAGCACCACCGTCTGGAAGGCCCTGAAGTCAGTGAGCGTGACCTCGGCGTTCTCAGGGCACACGTCGATCTTGTCTACGACCTTGTCAGCATCGAAGTCACCCTGACACGCGTCACCAACGCCGTCCCCTGAGAGGAGGTGGGACACAAGCCGTCTGCTGTGGGCTCAGCTCTGGCCCCTCCCAGTAGCCTATGCCAGCTGCTGGCCACGCCCACACCAGAGACCACGCACCAGCCGATAACCACGCCCACACCGCCTTACTGTCGTTGTCCTCCTGGCCCGGGTTGGGCACCAGGCGGCAGTTGTCCTGGCTATCAGGGACCCCGTCATTGTCGTCGTCGTCATCACAGGCGTCGCCCTTGCCATCGTGGTCCGAGTCCTGCTGGGCGCTGTTGGGCACTGTGGGGCAGTTGTCCCGGGAGTCCTGGTGTCCGTCCCCGTCCCTTGAGTGTGGCGGTGGGACCGTGAGGAACTGGGAGGGGTGTGTCATGCGCCCCTCAGCCACCACTCCCCAGAGCTCCTTACTGGTCTTGGTCGCTGTCACAGGCATCGCCCACAAAGTCGTGGTCCACATCCCTCTGGAATGGGTTTCCGGGGTCACAGTCAGGGCTGGGGACTCGGAAGCCATCCCCACCCCCCAGCTGCTCAGCCAGGCCCTTGCCACCCCAAGAAACCCCACCCCCAGGCTGCCTTTGGCCAGATCCACCGTGCCCCTCCCCAACCTTAGCCCACCTGGTCCGCGTTGTCTTTCTGGGGACAGTTGTCACAGGCATCCCCCACACCGTCGCCGTCGCTGTCGCGCTGGTCAGGATTGGGCACCCTGGGACAGTTGTCAGCCACATTTCGTATTCCTGAGACAAATCAGGGAAATGAGGCAGGATGCTAAGAAGAGGCGCAGGCTAGGGCGGTGTCCACCACACACGGGTCAGGCTGGAACCGAAACCCCAGCTCCACGGGTCATCAAGAGTGGGTGGCCAAGGGGCTGGCCTGAGTCTGACCCCCTGGGACCTACGTGGTGAGAGAGAGAGAGAAAGAGAGAGGCCACTCCTGCAGAGCAGGTTGCCCTCTGACCTCTGCACGTGTGCCACGCACACACGTGAACACAGGTGCATGTATACAGAACAGATACATTAAAACGTAGTAAAAGTGTGGACGTGTTGGCACTCAAGAGGCAGAGGCAGGGGGAGTCTCTGTGAGTTCAAGGCAAGCCTGGTCTATATAGTGAGTTCTAGGACAGCCAGAGCTACATGGAGAGACCCTGTCTTGAAAATAAATAAATAGATAAATAAAACAAAACCAAGATTTAAAAAATTCAAACCCAGCACTCAGGAGGCAGAGACAGGCGTATCTCTTTGAGTTCAAGGCTATCCTGGTCTAAATAGCAAGACCCTGTCTCAAAATAATAATAATAACAACAATAATAATAATAATAACAGTAATAATAGTAATAATTAATAATGGGGAAGGATGGCCAAGCAGGATGTGGTATGCACACCTGTCTCCCTACACTCCGCAGGTGAGTCAGCACGATCTGGGTTCGAGGCTATCCCCTACTATGCATCCCGTTGAAACCAGCCCAGGATGTTAAACTGTCCCTGAGAATCCAAAGGCATCTCCCTGGACGGAAGACAGGAGGACCGCCTCTCCGTCCCTCGGGTGCCATTAGCCACATGTACCATTCACCTCCAGCCTCTCCTGGTGGAGAGGGTGGAAGGTCCCACCCTCCAACCCGGGCCATGCTCACGGTCGCCATCTATGTCGTCGTCGCAGGCATCGCCCCGGCCATCCCTGTCTGTGTCCTTCTGGTCGTCATTCTTCTGGGACCTGCAATTGTCGCAGGCGTCTCCCCACTTGTCGTTGTCCGAGTTGCGCTGGTCTGGGTTTCGAACCAGCGGGCAGTTGTCCTGGAAGCCAGGGTCGGGATGGGAGAGCCAGAGGTCACTTCCCTATTGCCTGGCAGAAGGATGGGAGCTCGGGTCCAGACTGACAGCCTGAGTTAATCTCCCCGGAGCCCAGAGGTCTCGCCGCCACCGAGCCCCGCCCACGGACCCTCCCACAGCCTCGCCTGCTCGTTGGGGACTCCGTCCCCGTCCGCGTCCGGGTCGCAAGCGTCTCCGATACCGTCGCGGTCCACATCCTCCTGCCCCGAGTTGGGCACCGTCACGCAGTTGTCCTGGGGGGCGAGTATGCCAGGTGAGGGGCGTGCTCATCTGCCTCACCGCGCCCTCCGGGCCACGCCCCGGGCCACGCCCACCTTGCGGCACTGACGCTCCGAGCAGCGCAGCTTCTCGTCCGGGAAACCGTCCAGGTCCGTGTCGCGGCCGCACAGGAGCCCGTTACCGGCCCAGCCGACGGCACACTGCAGAGGAGGCGGTGGAAATGTGCCCGCACGCCCGAGACCCGGGACCGCCCTCTCCCACGACCTGTGCGCCCTCACTCACCACGCACGACCGCGAGCCGTCGCGCTCCAGGACGCAGTCCGCTTTCTCGTGACACGGGCTGGGCGACCCGTCGGGGCAGAAGCGCTGCGCGCGCCGCTGGCATCCAGACGTCTGGTCGCCCACGAAGCCGGGCAGGCAGGGGCCGCACTGGAAGGAGCCCTGTGCGCAAGCGCGGGCCGTCAGCGTGGGGGCACCCACCCGCACCCCGCGGGTGTCATCCTCACCATCTCTGCCTTCCTTACCCGGGTGTTGACGCACACGGAGTTGGGGACACAGTTGTGCTGCCCGGTCTCACACTCGTTTATATCAGTGCAAACCTGGAGCGGGGGGAGCGGGGAGGGGGAAGATCACAGGCAGAAAACACACACACACGGGTCACCGGGCCACGCGTGTTCGCGGCCTGCCTGCCTCTCCGCCCAGACCGCAGGAACTTCCTCGCTGGAACAAGGGTGTGGACCAAGCTTTCTAGACAAAATGCCTTCCATTCGTTTCTGCCACGAACGTCGGTCCCCGTGCGCCCCGTACCTGTTTGTTGGTCTTGGCGAACGCCAGCCCCACGCCCTCGTGGGTGGGCCCGCTGTAGCCCGGCGGACAGGCCTCGCAGCGGAAGCCGGGGCTGGTGTTGATGCATCGCACTCGCGGGAAGCAGGGGTGAGCGGTGCACTGCGAGGAAGGAGCGCACCGGCTTAGGGGCCCATGAGAGCCGCACCCCGGGGGGCTTCCGGGATTGGGAGGGGCGTTGTTGTGTTGGAGACAGGGTCTCACTGCACAGCCCCGGCTCCCCAGAACACACCATGTAGACCAGGCTGGCCTCGAACTCACAGAGATCGGCCCACTTCTGCCTCCCAGGCGCGGGGATTAAAGGCGGCGCCACCAGACCCGAATGGGGTAGGGTGCCACATGGGATGGAGACCCCGAGGGTCGCAGGCGACTTTGCCTTGATGGACATGGGGTTGTGACCCCTTAAGGGTGAGAAAATGAACTTGGGGGGCGGGCATCTCCAGCCGAGGGAGGAAGCGGTCGCCGGGTCGCGCAGGCACGGCGGCGACTGCCCGGAGGAGGGGGGCGACTCTCTAGAGTGGACGGGCGGTCGGGGCGAGCTAGCCTCAGCGGTGCGGAGGTTGGCTGCGGAGAGTCACCCACGGGGTCGTCGGGGTGGGCGTGAGCAGGGGCGGAAGGTGTGGTCAGGGCGTGCGACTGCGACAGTGACGGAGTTGGCCCGGCTGTTGGCCCGGGTGGGACTCCCCCGGTAGACCTGAGGTTTTCTGGGTTTGTGCCCCGGGCTGCACGGAGCTGGTCCGTGACGGCGCCCTGGCTGGACGAGGGGGTCGGCCCGGGTAGCGTCAGGTCGGCGGGGGGGTAGGGAGCCCGCGCACCTCATTAACGTCGGTGCAGTGCGAGCCGTTGCCGGTGTAGCCGGGAGGGCAGGAGCCGCAGCGCGCGCCGCTCGCCGTCTCGGTGCAGACCACGCCGGGGAAGCAGGAGCCAGGCGCGCAGAGCGGCACCGGCCGCACGCTGAGGCCGGGAGTGCGCGCGGGCTGCATCCCTGCGGAGGCCCGGGCGTTAGGCCACGCCCAGGGGAGGAGCCTGTCCGCCTGCGCCCACGAGGGTGAACTTGTCCGGCCCAGGCTGGAGCCCTCTTGGACCACGCCCCCAGGGTGGAACTCTTCGGGACCACGTCCCCGAGTGAAGCCCTTCGAGACCTCGCAATAGGATGGAGCCCTCGTGGCCACGGCCCCAGGGTGGAATCTTTGGGACCACACCCCCGGGTGGAGCCCCTCGTGACCACGCCCACTTAGAGGGCGCAATTTAGCCCACTCTGGAGCCAGGTCTGGTAGCGCGTGCGCCCTGCAGCTGCGCCCTCGGTCTCTGGGGTCTGCTCGCTCTCCCGGGCCTTCTCTCCCGCGTCCGGTCCGCTCCGCCGCCGTCCAGCCCACCCCCGTCCCCCACCCCGCCAGCCTCCTTTCCCAGCCCTCCTTCCTCCTCTTATTTGCTCTGTGCCCCTCCCCCCGCCCTCGGGTCCCGGCTGCGCTCACCGCACGCGTCACACTCCATCACCGTATTCTTCAGGAACGTGATCTCCTTGACCTGAGGGCAGGAGGTCAGCGGGGTTCCTTCCCACGGCCTCGTCCTCCCCACGGTCCCCTCCACCCCACGGCCCCGTCCTCCCCACGGCCTCGTCCTCCTCGCGGCTCCGTCCTCCTCGCGGCTCCGTCCTCCCCACGGCCCCCTCCACCCCACGGTCCCGTCCTCCCCACGGCCCCGTCCTCTCCACGGCTCCGTCCTCCCCACGGCTCCGTCCTCCCCACGGCTCCGTCTTCCCCACGGTCCTGTCCTCCCCACGGCCCCCTGCCCCCCCGGTGCCCCCTCCGCCCCCTCACCTGCTGTCGCAGCAGCTCCCGCACGTCCTGCAGCGCCGCGTTGGTCTCCCGAAGCTCTCGCAGCATCTGCGGGGCCAGGTCTCCACCTGCGTCCACAAGGGCCACCATCACCCCTCTCCGCCACCCCCGGGCCCCCCAAGCCCACCCCACTGCCCCAGCTCCACCGCCGCCTGATTTCTCTGCCCCCTACATCCGCGGGGCGCGGACCCAAGCACCGAGGAGCGGGAATGGCGAGCCTAGAGGGAACCGAGGTGACTCCCGTCCACCCCCAGCCCCCCCACGTTACCCAGCGGGATCTGGCCCTGGCCGGCCGCGCGCATGGCAGCCAGGGCGAGCACTAGAACGCAGGCGGCGGGGCTCATGGCGGCGGAGCTGCAGCTGCTGTCTGCGCCCTGCAGCCCGCCGCCTATTTATCCCCGCGCGGACCGGGACGGCCCCCGGCCCTGCCCAGAGCCCGCCGCAAGGTAAACAGACGCTGCACGGAGGGCCGCGCCCACGGCCCCGCGGGACGACCCGCGGCTGGTCGGGACACCGTGGGGTCTGAGGAGCTGGGGATGAGCCTCTGGGAGCCAGGGCCCCCTTGCGCTCTGTTCACCGCGGGGTGCGCGCTGCATGCGAAACAACCTCTCTCGGACCCTCTGGGCTAACATTTGGAGAAACAAAGTCACAAGGGATGGAAGGGTCCCCGCACTCCCTCTACACTTGAGAACCCCACAAAAGAGCCGTGGGCGTGGCTCAGCTGTGAGAGCATCGGGACCCCCCATTCCAGCCCCAGTACCCGCAAACAAACAGAATCCCCAGCAAACGGTGCCTCTGTTTCCCCTTTTTGGATTGTTGAGGAAACAGTGTGGGGATGATGGGGGGTAAGGAACCTCAGCTTCCCTGGACTGAGCCAACCCGGGAGCCAGCCTGTCGTAAAAAGAAAAACGCTGGGAGCCAAAAATCTTTCCTGGGCCGGCCACACTCGGCTATAAAACACCTCAGCCTCCGGAGCTTTAAACCCTCTCCACGGGACTTCCAGAACTCTCTGCCGACCGTCTGTACAGAGAAGTCAGGGCTGGGGAGACAGGGATGGGCGCTGGCCCACCCGCAGCCACTGCAAGCCAAGCCCGAGTCCAGGAAGAAGTCACGGAGGGCTGCCCGCAGGAGGCGGCCCAGGGGACAGAAGGGGGGACAGCGAGGTGGCTGTACTGAGGGGGGCGTCGGAGGGTGTGTGTGTAGATTTCTGGGTACAGTCATGGGGACACGCCCTGTGTCAGGCACCCAGGCCCGTGGAAGTGGCCACACCGTCACCCAGTGGGCCGCAATAAGCGTGGGTGGCTGGGTAGACACGTCCCAGGGTGTCCAGGTCTTGGGGCTTCAAGGGAATCCGGGGTGAGGCTAGCCAAGGCCGCGCCAATGTCCTGAGGCCCAGGCTGTCTTTGGGAGGCCAGACCCCGACGGCGGCCTCCCCGCCCGCTCAGCGGCCGCCTGTTTTCTTTGGCCCCGCGCACCCGGGGGCCGCTCCCGCTGCCCAGCGCTGGAATTCTCGAGAAAACCACAACTGCAGGGTGGACCCGTGGGCTCCGCGGCTCCGGCAGCTGCGACGGAGCACGTGGCAGCACCAACGCGGCCCACCGGGCGGGCGGGGCTCCCAGTCGCGTGGAAGCCACAGCCGGGCCCTGAGGGCACACGTGGGGAAGGGTGAGCGCCAGCCCGTGGCGAGGATGGGCCCGGAGGCCAGCCTGGGCTAACTCCCGCCCGCTAGACTCGCTGCGCACAGACCCTGTCCCACCCTAACCACTTGGCTCTGCAGGTGTCGACCTGGACTGTGTTCTCGGCGACCCCACCCCACCCCCACCCCCGGGGCCTCCGGCAAGCGTGGCCCTGCTGCGAGGGGCCCTGTTTTAACTGCGAGGTCCTCGAGAGCCAGCGCACACTCGGGCCGCAGCCCAGGTGTGCGCCTGGAGCTTACATGGAATGCTCCAAAGAGCTTTTTGCTTTTGGTGCATTTGTTACTTAGTTTGCTTGGCTTTGTTTTCTTGAGACAGGCTCTCCTGTGTAGCCCAGGTTAGCCTCTGACTTACTCTGTGTCCAAGGATGACCTTGACCTTCTGGTCCTTCTCCTTACTAAGTGCTGGGATGGCAGGTGGGCACTGCTGTTCCCAACCAGAGCCGGTTAGATCCAATTTCCTCTAAGCAGAGATGAGCCTGCCTGATGCCCCATACCTTAAACACACACACACCCAACACACACACACCCAACACACACACACCCAACCACACACACACACAACACACACATACAACACACACAACACACACACACAACACACACACACAACACACCCAACATACATACACACACCCAACACACATACATACCCAACACACAACCCAACATACACACACACAACCTCTACACACCACATACACACCCAACACACACCCAACACACAACACACCCAACATACACACACACACCCAACATACATACACACACCCAACACACATACACACCCAACACACAACCCACCATACACACACACACAACCTCTACACACCACATACACACAACACACAACACACACACACAACCTCTACACACCACATACACACAACACACAACACACACACACAACATACACACAACACACCCAACATACACACACACCCAACATACATACACATACCCAACATACACACACACAACACACACACACACAACCTCTACACACCACATACACACCCAACACACACACACACAACCTCTACACACCACATACACACCCAACACACACACCCAACACACACACACACACACACACACACACACAACCTCTACACACCACACACACACAGAGCCCTAGCCACACGGATCCAGACTCAGCTTTGGGCCAGGCTGCGATGTTCTGGAACTGTGGGGTCTGGGCCAGTCGCCTTTCCCGACACCAGGCTGAGTGGTTCCAGGAGCCTGGCCAGCCTGGGCCTCCCTGATGGACGCCTGCTGGGCAGGAGCCTTGTGGTGCCCCGGCTGCGTGCCACCGCCCAGGGGGAAAGATGCCGGGCATCTGTGCCGTCCTCCGGATGGGTCTGGGGAACCCATCAAGGGCTCATGGGGGAGGGTCACTCGGCAGTTTCCACAGCCCAGTCCAGCCCCGCCCTCCATAGGGCCAGATCCAGGGGTCAGGGACTGGTGTCTGAGGCTGGGACTGCCTAGGCCTTCAGATGGCTCTACCTCCTCCCTACCCCTCAGGCCAGAACTCCCACCAGATTAAAGACAACACTAACTCTGTTAGAATTTTACTGAGTGATCACCAAACATCCAGAAACTTGCCACAGGGCTCAGGTACCAATGACCTTGAATATGTGTGTGTGTGTGTGTGTGTGTGTGTGTTCTAGACTTTTAACAAACATTTTTTAAATCTGGACAACATTTCATGTGCACCGTACTGTGTCTGTGTAGGTCAGAGGACAACTGGGGGGACAAGCTTATCAGCAAGCCCTTTACCTTCTGAGCCATCCTGCTGGCCCTCACCTTGATTTTCATTTTTTTTAAATAATTTATTTTTATTTTATGAGCATTGGTCTGCATGTATGTCTGTGTGAGGTGTCAGATCCCCTGGAACTGGAGTCACAGACAGTTGTGAGCCGCCGTGTGAGTGCTGGGAATTGAACCCAGGTCCTCTGGAAGAGCAGACAATGCCTTAACCACTGAGCGGTCTCTCCGGTCTGATTTTCATTTTTTGTTTTTGTTTTTCAAGACAGCGTTTCTCTGTTGTAGCCCTGGCTGTCCTGGAACTCACTCTGTAGACCAGGCTGGCCTCGAAATCACAGAGACCCGCCTGCCTCTGCCTCCCGAGTGCTGGGGTTAAAGGTGTGCGCCACCATGCCCGGCTCTTCATTTTGGACACAGGGTTTCTCTATGAAACTTGCTGTGTCAACCAGCGTGGCCTCAAACGCACAGCAGTCAGCTGCCTCCGCCTCTGCAGTGCCCAGCCTCAATTTTTGAGATCCCGTGTCTACTGACCAGGAGCTGGCAGGTGAGTCCCGGGATGTCTGAGCATTTTCCCGTGGCCCCCGAGGATCGAACTCACCATCTCAGGTTTGTGCGGCAAGCTCTTTACCCGCTGAGCCGTGTTTGCAGCCCCTATGAAACCTTTTTTCTTTCTGTCCCCCGCCTCCCCCCACCAATGGGCCCCAAATCGATCACCCATCACCGTGGGGCTGAGAGGTGGTGATTAAGTGACTTCCAGGCCGGCCGGGCAGGGCACAGCCTTCGCTAACGCCAGCGCCAGGGACTGGTGCTCTCTACTGGCCGCCACGGGCACAGCACCTGTGTGTGCACACACGTACAAGATACACACAGACAAATAAATCTTTAAAAGTTCGTCCCTAACCGAGCAGAGGTGGCACGCGCCTTAATCCCAACACTCTGGAGGTGGTGGTGGCACACGCCTTTGATCCCAGCACTTGGGAGGCAGAGTCAGGAAGATCTCTGAGTTCAAAGCTAGCCTAGTCTACAGACTGAGTTCCAGACCTGAAAGACTACACAGAGAAACCCTGTCTCAAGCAACTAACAAAGCTGTGTGTGCCGCCCGTCCCTGTGGGAGGCAGCAGGGCGCGGCTCCGAAGCTCTCTCTCCCTGACCTCTGCAGATTCAGCTTTTACATCTTGCCTGTGCTGTGTGACCTGAGGCAAACTGCTTAACCTCTCAGTGCTTTGCTTTCTTCCCTTTTCTTCCCTTTCGCTCTCTCTTACCATATCTCACATCTTAGTTTATGTTTTTACCTCTCTAAGAGTTGATTCAGGGGACCAGAGCTTCCCCGGGAAGAGTGGAAGGCGTCAGAAGCCAGTCTGACACACGTGTTCTTCCCGCTTTCCAGGGAGGGTGTCAGGTGGGGGGTCTCACTCAGCTTCACTAATGAGGGGAGAGGGGTGACACCCGCAGCCAGGAAGCCCAGATGGGACCTGAGGGGCTGTCACGGTGCCTCAGGGCCTGCAGTGCCACACACACACACACACACACACACACACACACACACACAGGTACACACGGGCTCACACATACATGTTCACATGGGCTCACACACACATGTTCACACGGACTCACACACACATACACATGGACTCACACATACACATGGGCTCACACACACACATGTACACACGGGCTCACACACATGTACACACAGGCACTCATTCACACACACATGTACACACAGGTGCACACACAGGCTCATGCACTCACACATGCACATGTACACACAGCTGCAGGCTCACACGCAGGCACACACTCATCTGCTCTCAGAAACGCATGTGTATAAACAAGCACGTACACTCACATGCACACACATGTGTGTGCACACACTGCATACAAGAAAGGGTCAAGGAGGAATTGAGCGTGTTCAGGTGTTCTCTGTATGGCCCGCTTCACTCACGGGCTCTGTACTCCCGGCACCACAGGTCTGCTGGCCCCACGCAGGCAGGCTGGGCAGGAGGGTGCAGTTCCAAGCCAACCTGGCCTACACGCAGAGACTCCGCCTCAGGAAACCGAACCGAGGAGCTGGCATGGGGTGCGCACCTGTGACTCCAGCCCTCGGGAAGTTCAAGGCCGGCCTTGCGTATGCTTAGGGTTTGGGGCCCTGCCCAGGCTGCCCAAGCTCTTCTCTAAGAAAATTAAGATTAAAATACAATTCTAGTGGCTGGGGGTGGAATGCTTGTGGCTCAGTTAGCAGAGTATTTGTAGCTCAGTTGGTGGAGTGCTTGTGGCTCAGTGGTCAAGGGCTTTCTTAGCGTCCACAAAGCCCAGGGCTGCACCCCAGGACCGTGTGAGCAGGCACGGTGGAGCTCGCCTGCTGGACCAGCACCCAGGAGGTGAGGGCAGCAGCAGCTGGGCACTGTGCATCCTGTCAGCCCAGGCCCGGGCAGAGAAGGGGGGACCAGGAGCCCCTGGGCTTCCCACTGGCCGCTCCACGGGAAGCTGCGCTGCCCCCCCTCCCCCCGCTGGAGACAGACACGGGGACACTGGCTTCAGGAGAAAGTCTACCCCGGGCTTTTGCAGTTGGGGGTGGGGGTGGGTGTGGGGTGAGAAGAGGGGAACCGGGCCTCGGTCCCCTGCGCACGTCACGCCCTGCCTCAATGCGGCCCTTGTTCACCCGGTGATGGATGGAGCAGAGACCTGTGTGTTTACCCGCCGGGCAGTGGCCCAGGCCCGGGGAGGAGAAGCGGCCATGGGCTCAGCAGCAAGGTGCCAAGGAAATGTGAACTGCAGAGCTCGGGGTGTGCGTGCGAGGGGCGCTGGGCTGTGACCGTGGCCCTCGGACGCGATGCAGGCCCAAGAAGGCCCAGACCCTCCCAGGTGAGCCAGTATCTGCTCTTGAGAGCCCCAAGCCAGGGAGGCGCAAGTGCAAAGGCCCTGTGGCGGGCAGCCCTGGCGTCTGCGGCAGATGAGTGGTTACCATTCAGAGAAGGGTGATGGGCAGGGGAGGGTCCCGACAGGGACGGGAGCCAGCCGGGACTCCGCAGGCCTTCCCAGCCTGCACCCCGGCGTCGTCTTGGCCTGGGCACCGTCACCTCCTGATGGTTGTTCTCCCTGCAGCTACCCGGTGGTGGCCCCCACCGCACCCACACAAGGCCCAGCACAGCTCTGCCTGGCGGTGCCATGAACAGTGGGACTTGTCAGATCACCAGCACCGCAGTGACGTCAGGGGGAGATGGACCGGCAGAGGGTGCAGGGCGTGTGTCTGTCGGTGGGGCCTCGGGCGAGCACGTGCGGTGGGTGACAGGTGGGTGGATGATGGAGGGGTGAGCGGATGGGTGGACAGGTGGGCGGGTGGATGGATGGGTGGATGATGGATGGGTGGATGGACGGGTGGGTAGCTAGATGATGTATGGATGAATTGATAGATGGTTGGGTGGTCAGATGCGTTGATAGGTTGGTGGGTGGGTGGATGGGTGGATGAGGATGGGTGGATGAGTGATTAGGTGATTGGATGGGTGGGTTGTTGAGTGGGTGTGTGGACGGAGCAGGGAGGGTCAGGCTAATGCTTTTCCCTCACCTGGGTCAGCTTCCGCGGATCCCTGGGATGCGGCCTTCGGGGACTCAGTCATTTTGGCTAGTGATCCTGGCAGAAACCTGACTGAGCCGCCTCCACCTGCCTGTGGCCCCTGTCTGCCCTTGCCCTGTGGAAATGTGACCATCCCAGCCACGGGAGGGCTGTCGCCGGGCTCTGGGCCTGCCCTTGGTCACTCCCCTCTTGGCCTCCACTGGGTGCCAGGCAACCATGAGCGTCGGGGAGCAGCCTTCTGGAGCGGCCTGTGGTCCACGGAGGTGCCGGGCTGCTGCCGGGTCTTCCTCTTGCTGTCATGGTTTCTCCAGTGCTCAAGTGACGCTCACCTTCTGCCCCCTGACCTCCACAGGCTCATCTGATCGCAGGGAATGTCAAGATGGTGTCAGTCCCAGTGTCACAGGGCTCAAGAGGGCAGGGAGCAAACAGAAGCCAACCGAGGACAAGCCATCTGTCTGTCTGTCTGTGCAGGTGCAGGGGCAGTGTGAGTGTGGGGACACTGTCTTAATTTTATTTTTAAATTATAGTGCACGGTGGTAAAAATATTCAGCTTAAAAATGTACTGTGCCATGCTGGGGCCTGGGCTCGGTTGGTGGAGTTCTTGCCAGAGCCAGCACATAGGCCCGGGTTCTATTCCCCAGCACCACGGTAACCCTGCCGTGGTGGCTCGTGTCTGTAATCTCGGCCCTTGGGTAATAGGAACAGGAGGATGGGGAGTTCCAGGCCAGCTTACACGGCATCCTGAGGTCCTGGGTAATCAACTGACAAGACAAGCGTGCAGCTTGTCTCTCTGGAGTCCTGAAGTGTCATACCCAGGCTTGGTTCTAAACCCTCAGCCCTCCCTGCCCCCACCACACCCCGGCCCAGGAACACCTCTCTAGCGGTTGGCCTTCGCCCGGGCGGGCCTGTTTTTCTTGGTCGGATGCTAGGTCGGTACCTCCGTAGGCGACAGCCTGCCCTGGTAATGGCCTATCTCTAACCTTTGCCGCCTCACGCGTCCTGCCCCCTTAAGCCCACGAGGCTGCTGCCAGAGCCACATCTGGATTGGAGACTTGATCCTGGCTCTCAGCCTCGGCACACAGAGCCAGGGTGAGGAAAACACAGGCCTCTTCCCTTCGGCACTAAGGTCGGAGGTCAACTTGGCTCGAGCCTCTGCTTGCCTCGCCTGGCCACCATGGACGCCGTCCAGGCCCAGTCGTCCGCAGCCATCTGCATCCATAAGGCTCACGGGTCCAGAGTTGGGTCAGCCCAGCCCAGCCCTGCGGTTCCTGTTCAGACGGGAGTGTACTCGGCCCATGGGGTTCCATGTTCCCTCCAGACTGACCTCTTTCCCACTGTACCCAGCACACAGGAGGCAAAGGCGGGAGATGGCCAGAGTTCGAGACCAGCCTGGGCTGCAGGGCAAGACTACATCTCCAAGTACAAGAGACAGGAAAGGAGAGCAAGCTGGACAGTGCTTCTCCCTGCCCACACGCCCTCTGCAGCTCCCTTTGCCCAAGGGATACATTCCCCCTCCCTTGAAACAGCCCAGGGCCTCCTGGGATCTGACCTCAGCCCACCGAACTTCCTGACCCCAGGGCCTTTGCACAAGCTGACCTCTCTGTCTAAGAAAGCTCTTCCGTGCAGGTTTTAAATTCAAGGTGTTTTATGTGGGGCTAGCGGTGGCGTCTCCTTAGGGACCGCAGCAAGACTTGCCCGATGTGTGAAGTAGTTTGAAAAGCATCTCCCCTCTTCCACCTCCCCGGTCACTGCAGGACTCTCACCCAGACTGGCTGGTGGCAGGACGGGAGGGCACCGGAGCTATGTGAGGGTCAGGAGGGGCATCCTCTGTGCTGAGGAGGGGCAGAGTCAGACCACAGGGAGTGCTGAGCAAGGAGGGTTCCTTGTGGGGAGGCATGGAGGTGAGGGCCAGGCGACAGGGTGCCATGGAGGCCGTGCGTGCTGACGCATGGGACGCAGGACGTGCCCCGCGCTGTGCAGCATGCTCCCTGGGAAGGGCTTGAACGTTTTATGTGAATTCCTGTGGAGGAGCGGCGAGAGGGGGCCATGCCAGCCCCACACCACAGACACCAGGGCGGCCGTCCGTCCCTCTACCAGATCCTCTCTGACCAGACAATGGGCAGACAGTCACCGGGCTGGCCGGGGATGTCAGGGCCTCCTCCCAGGGGCTCAGGGCACCCCTGGGTCCCACCCCGCTCCGGGCCTCCCTCCCGGCCCCCGAAGATGTGAAAGAGCTCTCTTCTCCTTGTTACTCTGGAATTTTCCTCCAAGTTCCGCCAGAGCCTTCAGGAACACATTAAAGGGAAACGTTGCCAGTCTAAGCAGGGTGATTTTATGGCTGTCAAGGGGCCCGGGAGTCAGACCAGAGGGTGGAAAGACCTGGTCAGCTGCAGGCTTCCCTGCCAGCCCCCGGGGCCTGACCCACCCTCCCCGCCTGTCTCTCCCTCCATTCCACCCACCCCCAAGTTCCCCTTGCCTGCCAGCACTTGGGAGGTGTCAGACGGTGGTGAGGCCGAGGTTACTTCAGCGACAGAGTCACAGGGGCCAGCCTAGTCTACACGAGACCCTGTCTCAAACAGAAACAGACGCACGCAGGCCCAGCCATCTCCTCCCAAACTCACAGCAGCGACGATCACTACTGGTGGTGGGGGGGGGGCTGGATCTAGGTTTAGTCTCCTCCCCTTGTAGACAGCAAAATTCCATCTAGAGACGCCTCCTGGGTTTGGAATGGAAAGAGGCCCAGGGGGCCCTTCCCTCCTGCCCAAGGGCACCCCTGGCCACCATGAATGGCAGCCTTGAGCCTCTGTGGCACGCCAGCTCCTGACACCCCAGACACATCCCAATGAAGCCACTGCGGCTTTTAAGTGCAGCCCCCACCCCGCCCCAGGCCGCTGAGCCGAGCCCACCGTCATCTTCAAAGAAGCCTGTCAAAGCAAGGTAAGGGGAGCCAAAAAGCCGCAGCGTCTGAGGCGGCTGGGCGTGGCCCCCTCCGACAACAGGCTGCTTTGAGCAAGGAGACCCAAAAGCTGCCGTTCCCAGGAAAGGAGGGGGGGGTGTCTCCAGGGTCCACCCCGGCCGCAGCTCAGGCCTCAGAGGTCCTCATGAGGGAGCCACTGTTGACTGGGAGAGACACCGCTTCTGTGCTCCAGGGACCTCTCTCTTTCGTCTCAGGCAGAAAGTGCTGTTTTTCCAGACTGGGAAAGCCGGGCAGAGGGATGCCTAGAACTTCCAGGAGGGCAGGGATGATGAGCAAGGCTGGAGCCGGGCATGGGGAGTGGGTTAGACCACCAGAGGGACAGGGACGGGAATACAGGACAGAGAGAGAAAAGAGAGAGACAGCAGAGATGTGGGGACAGAAAGAGAAAGCAAGGAGGGTCTGGAGCGGTGGCTCGGAGGTTAAGAGCGCTGACTGCTCAGCGCAGAGGACCCAGGTTAGGCTCGCGCCCACCGTTGGCTCACAACCACCTACAAGGCCGGTCGCCCGGGATCTGGCGCCCTCTTCTGGCCTCTGCTGGCACTGCACACACACGCCGCACACGCGGACAAAATGTACGTACGCTTAGAATTAAAATGAATAGATCTTTAAAATTAACGATGGAGTCTCAGAGACGGAGGCACAAGGCCCCGCCCTCAGCGTAGTCCCTAATGTCTTCCCTCTATCTGAATAGAGGGCGAACTGTTTTGGTTTTGTTTCTTTGTTTCCCAGACAGAATTTCTCTGCTGTAACCCTGGCTGTCCAGGAGCTCACGCTGTAGACCGGGCTGGCCTCGAACTCACAGAGGTCCTCCTGCCTCTGCCTCCTGAGTGCTGAGGTCAAAGGTGTGCGTCCCCACCGCCCGGCTCTGTTACCTCCTTCCCTTTCTCATCATTTATGTACTTTCTGTGTGGGGAGGCATGCGTGCCACGGTGAGCCTGTGGGGTCAGAGGACAGCTTGCAGGAGTCGGTTCTCTCCTCCCCCATGTGGATCCCAGGGCTTGGCAGCAAGCCCTTACGGAACCCTCTCGCCGGCCCTTTCTTTGTTTTTACTGTTGCACAGGATCTAGCGTGAAGCCTGCACTGGTCTGGAATTTGAGATCCCTCTGCTCTGGCTCCTGGTTGCTGGGACTGCAAGTGTGTGCCACCACGCCTGGCCACAGAGTCGTAAGGGGAACTGTGTGTGTGTGCACGCGTGTGCGTGCGTGTGGAATCAGGACTTGGGTCACTAACCCAGTGCTGTATCCCCATCACGCTCACTAGGATTTTAAAACCTCTTTTTTTTTTTAAATCATTGTAAAATGTAAATAACATAGACTTGCCACACAAGGGGGCCCAGCGGTCAAGTGCACTGGTTGCTCTTCTGGAGGACCTAGGTTCGATTCCCAGCACCCACACAGCAGCTTAACAACTATCTGTAACTCTAGTTCCAGGGGATCCAACACCCTCACACCAATGCACGTAAAATAAAATTAAATACATTATTAAAAATAAAAAAGAATTGTCACACCAGCCACCCCACCTTCGCTCAGTGCACTGAGACATTTGGGATATTACGCCAGCCAATAAGATCATTGTATTGATTTTCCAAGGAGGACGCTAGCCTGGAGCTGGGGTTGATGATGTCACTGTCAGCTCAGCACTCTGGACCTGAGGCAGGAAGACTCTGAGCTCCAGGCCATCCTGGGCTACACCATGAGACCCAGTCAGAAGACATGGGTGGGCTGGGCGGGGCGGCACGGTGACCTGAGTTTGGATCCCAAAGAGCCCACAGAAGAAGCAGAGCTTGGATGGCGAACCCCAGTAATACCAGAGCTCAGGAAGGGGCTGGGGGTGTGGCTGGGGGCGTGGCTCTGACACGACGTGGGCGTGGCCTGGGTGAGATGCGGCCCGGGGCGTGGCTCCTGCGGATCCCTTTCCTGGCCTGTGTGAGGGTTTCATCCTCAACACTGCAAGAGAACCGGGCAGGGGGGCGGGGCGGGGGCGGGGTCCATGGCCTCTGCTGGGCAGTTGTGCAATTGTACAGTTGTAAGATTTAATCAACCAGGCTGGCCTCGAACTCACAGAGATCCCAGGGCTGACAGTCGGGTCCCCCGACAGTGGTCTTGGGGACGATGATGTGAAGAGGTGGGGGCCTGGCTGCAGAAGCGAGGTCACGAGGTTATAGGCACAGCCTTGCAGGCGGCGCTGGAACTTGCCCCTTCCTGTTTTTCTCTGCTTCCCAACCACCGTGAGGCAGGCGAATCTGTTCTCCCGCGCACCCAGTCCCAAAGCCACAGGGTCACATGACCTCAGAGAGCACCCCACACACACACTCCGAAAACGTGAGCCGAGAGGAGTCTTCCTTCCCGTGGCTTGTCCTGGGCACTTCTCATAGCGACGGAACGCTGGTTCCCACGGCCGTTTGTCCAGCGTGTGCACGGCCCTTCCTCGCCAAAGACAGCACCTCCTTTTTTAAGGCAGAAACCTCACTATATAGCTCTGACTGGCCTAGGCCTCTCTATGTCATACGCTAAGCTGGCCTTGAACTTGCAGATCGGCCTGCCTCCCAAGTGCTGGGGTTAAAAGTGTGCACCACGGCGCACAGGAAGCAAAAAGAGACAACAGAAATGGGGAGGGGGTGTCTACAAGCCCTCAAAGCCCTCTGTGACAGGCTTCTGGTTCCCTCCTGAAGGTTCCCTAACCTTCCCCAAACAGGACCACACACTGGGCACCGCTGTTCAAAGTCGCAATGGGGGCATTCCTCATTCAAACCCTTCCTTCTCTGAGTGCTCCACGGGTAGAGCAGTCACTGAGGGCAGAAGGAGCAGGAATAGGGGGGAGCTGCGGAGACCAGGAGCTGGGGAGACCTGAGCTTGACCTCCAAGCACCCACAGAAAAAGCTAGGTGCGGTGGCGCATGCCTGGACCCCTCAGGGCCTGGGTAAATCTTCCCAGTGAGAGAGGCTGACTCAAAGATACATGACTGCACTTCCTAGAAGTCACTGCTGTAGGGAACTCCAGCTCCTGGGGACCTGTCGCCCTCTTCTGGACACTGCGGGAACTGTACCCACTTGCACGAACCCACACACAGGTGAAAATGGGAGCTGAGCTCGGGCTTCCACAGGTACACACACTAAAGTAACTAAAGAGGACAGAACTGGCTTGCAGCGCTCTGGAGAGGCCTGCCTCGACCCTCCCCAGGCCGCCATTTTCTGGTTGGAGTGTGGTGTGGCAGTGCACACCTTTTAAAAAATTTTTTTGATTTTACTCAGTTGTTTTATGTGTATATATGTGTGCACCACATGTGTGAGCTACAGATGGTTGTGAGTCACCATGTGGGTGCTGGGAATTGAACCCTGGTCCTCTGGAAGAGCAGTCAGTGCTCTTAACCACTGAACTATCCCTCTAGCCCACTGGCAGTGCATGCCTTTAATCTCAGCACTGGGATCTCTGTGAGTTTGAGGCCAGCCTGGTCTACAGAATGAGTTCCAGGACTGTTGGGAAATTTATTTTTAGTTATGTTGGAAATTGTTTTATGCACTGTTGGGGGAGGGGCTGTCCTAAGTCTAGGGTGTTCTGTATTGTCTGCAGGTTTTGGATTTCTGTGGGGGATGTTTGATTGCTAATGATCTGCACCTGCTATCAGTAGAAATCTGAGGAGTTCTGCAAGAATAAAAACACCTGAGCTGAGACACTTGGGGTTCCACTGGCAATATGGCACTGGCCATGGCGGTGGTTCCCTCTGATGGGGTTTGGCAGGGTTTGCAGTTATGAAATGTGCCTCCGTGTCACCCTTGGTGAGATGACACAGCAGTGTACAACTACACGGGACAGCCAGGGTTACCCAGAGAAACCCGGTCTCAAAACAAATCTGTTAGCTGTATTTCATCTCGTGTGTATGGGTGTTTCCCTGCATCGAGTTTGTGCCTGGTGCCCATGGAGATCAGAACAGGGCACCAAATTCCTTGGGACTGGAGTTCCAACTGCCATGCTGGGAACTGAACCTACTGAGCAGCAGCCGGTGCTCTTAACCTCTGGGTGATTGTTTTTGAGACAGCCTTTCATCACGTAGCCCAGGCTGGCCTCAAACTTGTTTAGTTGTGATGACCTTGAAATCTTGATTTTTTCCCCTCTGTTTCCTGAGTGCTGGGGCGTCAGATGTGCACCCCACGACCAGTTTCTGTGTTTCTGTGGTGTTGGGGCTAGAATGCAGGGTCTTGTGCGTGTAGGCAACCGCTCTTCCTACCCAGCTACAGGCACTGGAGAACTGAGCTACAAGCTGAGCCCCGGTCCCTGCTTTCGGGTCACTTTGTCCTGTGTCTCTCAGACTTGAGGAAGTCTGGGGCTCATTCAAGTGGGCTCATTCTCCGCCGTGCGGATCCTCTGTGTAAACCCAGGCCCGAGGGCAGGGTCCGTGAGTCAGTGTATAATTGCAGGTCTGGCTTGTCTCCTTCCTAACAAAATGCCTTATTAAAAGAAAATACACACGGCCCCATTCCTCCTCCCCCTCCTCCTCCTCCCCTCCCCCCTCCTCTTCTCCCTTTCCCTCCTCCTCCTCCTCCTTTCTCTCCTCCCCCTCCTCCTCCCCCTCCTCCTCCGTGGCTTTGAGCTCGTAACGCTTGTAGTGCTTGGAGCTCAGTTGTCGTGTGCTTATGGCTGAGTAGGAAGAGTGCTTGGAGCTCAGTTGACATCAGAGATGACCCGGGTGTGGCTCCTCACCTTCCAAAGCCTTTGTGCTCTATGCAGCAGGCAAGCTGTCCCGAGCTTCCAGTTACCTTCCTGTCTCTGCCTCCCATCCACCCAAAGGATAGCTGGGATCACAGGCACGTGGTACCATGCCCAACTTTTACGGAGGGTCTGGGGATTTGAACGCGTGTCCTAAGACTCAGGTGTTTTTCTCCACTGAGCCAGGTCCGCATACCCCCTTGTTTTTGGCCTTTTAAAAAAGGACTTTAGTCTTTAAATTATGTGTATTGGAGTTGGAGAGATGGCTCAGCTGTTAGACTGGCTGTTTTTCCAGAGGACCCAAGTTCAATCCCCTGCACCCACATGGCAGATCCAGTTCCAGGGGATCCGGCACCCTCTTCTGGCCTCCAAGGACACTGCACGCATATGGCGCATAGACAGACATGCAGGCAAATATACACGTAACGTAAGTAAGTCTACTACATGATGTCTGCCTGTGGGTCTGTGCACAGCGGAAGATGTCGGAGCCCCTGGAACTGGGGTCACAGACAGGTGTGGAATTGAACCTGGGTCCCGTGGAAGAGCAGCTGGCGCTCTTAACCGCTGAGCCATCTCTTCAGCCAGACTGTTGCATTAAATGCACTCTAGTGAACCAGCACACAGGATTGTGTCGAAATGCATCTGTTGAAAAGATGCTTTGCCATGGAGCTGCAGGACCAAGGTGAGAGCTGTGTGCCATGAAAACTTGGGACCCTGTGATCACAGCACCAGGAGGCCTGGGGTGGGAGCCCGTGGGCCTGGGATGGGGGAGGTGCCTGTGGGCCTGGGATGGGGTCCCGTGAGCCTGGGATGGGGGGCCCGTGGGCCTGGGGTGGGGGCCCATGAGCCTGGGATGGGGGGGTACCCATGGGCCTGAGGTGGGGGCCCATGGGCCTGGGATGGGGGGGTACCCGTGGGCCTGGGGTGGAGATCCTGCAGGCCTGGGGTGGGGTCCCCTGGGCCTGGGGTGGGGGCCCGTGGGCCTGCTGGCCAGCCAGCTGATTGAATCAGTGAGCTCGGGGCTCCACAGAGGCTGTCTCCAGAAACGAGGTGGCGAGTGATTGAGAAGACACCTGACACCCACTTTTGGCTTCTACATCCCCATTTCTACTTCATCAAAGACTCCGAGGGGCCAGCTCTGTGGGTAAAGGAGCTTGCTGCCAAGGCTGAGGGCCTGTGTTCAGTCCCCAGGACCAACACGGAAGGAGAGAATGAGTCCCCCAAGTTGTCTGATCTCTACACTTCTGTGTAGCACCCATGTGCACCTCCGTAGACTAAATAAAAACCAAAGAAACAAACCAGATGTGTTACCAGATTGACCCGAAATCCCTTTCCACTCTCCTCAGCTGAGAGCCCATGGCGTTTGCTGACACTACCTGCCCTTACCTGTTCCCTGAAGAGCCCTTGAGTTAATTCGTTTTGTTTTTAATATTTATTCATTAATTAATTTATTTTGGTTTTTTGAGACAGAGTTTCTCTGTTGTAACGCTGGCTGTCCTGGAACTCACTCTGTAGACCAGGCTGGCCTTGAACTCACAGAGATCCTCCTGCCTCTGCCTCCCGAGTGCTGGGATTAAAGGCGTGCGCCACCACTGCCGGTTTGTTTTGTTTTTTTTAAATATTCATTTTACTGCCGGGTGACAGTGGTGGCACACCTTTTATCCCAGCACTCTGGAGGCAGAGGCAGGAGGATCCCTGAGTTCAAGCCAGCCTGGTCTACAGAGTGTTCCAGGACAGCTAAGGCTACAAAGAGAAACCCTGTCTTGAAAAACTAAAACAAATAAGTAAATTTATATATAAAATCTTAAGATATTTAAGTAGGACTTTTTTCCCTATCATGACAAACAGGAAAACTGAAAAACCCCGAGAAAATTTAGAGATCATCAGGTGTTCTGTGGGCAGAGTTCAAATCCATAGAGAATCCCAGAGTCTCGGTGCCTGAGGGGAGGTGGGGGAATCCATTGGGTCACTTTCCCAAAGAGGAGACAGGTCTGGAGTCAGCTTCGTCTCACATCCTGGGGGCTGATGAGATGTAAATGGCCAAGGGGGGCTTGCCGCCAAATCTGAGCTCATCACCAGGAGAGGACCAACTCCTGCTCGTTGTCCCCAGACCCCACACATGTGCAGTGTCATGTGCAAATGTGTTCACACACAAACTGAAAAATAACAGAGCTTATGAGAACCTTTTATTGAGTCGTGGCTACAGGCCTCACGCTGTCCCTCTGGAGAAAACCAAAGTACACAGGCTAATCTATTCTTATTTTTTAGCCAAGTTCTCATTTAGCTCAGGCTGGCCTCAAACTTGCTATGTAACGTAAGATGACTTTGAATCTCTAAGCCTCCGTCTCCAGAGTCCTGAGATAACAGGCCTGTGCCATCGGCTTACCCTCTGGGTGTCACAGGGCTGTGGTAGCCATTGCCTAGCAAACACAAAGCCCTGGGTTCTGAGCAACACCGCAGTAAATACCCAGCGGTGGTGTGCACCTGTCGTCCCGGCGGCACCAGGGGCTCTGGGACAGGAGGATTGCCCAGAGTTCCAAACCAGCCTGGGTTCCAGTATGAGAACAAACACGAATCAAAAACAAAACAGGCTGGAGAGACGGCTCAAAGGGCCCTGGTTGAGTTCCCAGCGCCCGCCTGGCGGCTCACGACTAGTTAGTTCCAGGGGATCGCTTCTTCCCAGCGATTCCCAGGCTAGCCCGGGTATGTAGCGGCCCTGGTCTCGAGACAAAGAAGCAGGCTTCTTCCTATCTCCACGGCTTCGGGAGCCAGCAGTGACCACCGCGGGCAGGGTCCCCACGCCCTACTCATTTATTCAACCGGTGACCACTGAGGATGGCCACGAGCCAACCGACCGAGGGATGACTAGGGTCCAAGGGGTGCAGGCGCACGGTTCCTGTGCCCGACCTCCGCCCCCAAGACCGGCGGAGGAGAGCCTCAGTCAGCGCCTAGTGGGCACCCAGCCCTGAGGCCTGGCGGTGCGGACAGCGCAACTGCGCATGCGCGTCACCAGGCAGCGGTTGGGGCGGAGCCAAATTCGCAAGCCCCGTCCTTAAGGCGGTTGAAGTCCCGCCCATCTGCGCAGGCGCACGGCGACCTCCGTCCTCCCGCTCAGCTCCCAGTGCCCGGGCGCGGTTGGCTGCTTTCCGGGAGGAGCGCGCGCGCCTGCGCAGGCGTCGGGCTCGCGCACGCGCACCTGTGCCGGCGTCGAGCTCGCGCACGCGCACCGCAGCAGCGGCGGCGGCGGTTCCTGCCCAGGGTGCTGAGAGCGGCGGTCGGCTTCGAGGCGAACGGCGGCGCGGAGGGGCGGCGGCGGCGGCGACTCAGAGCTCAGAGTCGGCGGCCCGACTCTGCTTTCGGAGGCCAGCTCGGAAGCCCGCCCGACTCGCGGGGCGGCGGCGGCGGCGGCTGCTTCGGGTTACGGCCTAGGCCTCGGCGAAGCCTCGGGCTCGAGTGCGGCGAGGCGCCGGCGGAGGGCGCGGCCCAGGCGGCAGGATGAGCGTGGAGGCGTACGGCCCCAGCTCGCAGACGCTCACCTTCTTGGACACTGAGGAGGCCGAGCTGCTCGGCGCGGACACCCAGGGCTCCGAGTTCGAGTTCACCGACTTCACTCTCCCCAGCCAGACGCAGACGCCCCCCGGCGGCCCCGGCGGCGCGGGAGGCCCGGGCGGAGCGGGCGCAGGCGGCGCGGCCGGCCAGCTCGACGCACAAGTGAGCTTGAGCGGCGCATGGCGGCGCCGGAAGCCGGGCGGGCTGGCGGGCGGGCGGGCGGGCGGGGGAGCTGCGGCGCCTGGTCCCTGGTACCTGCCCCAGGTTCAGTTAACAAGCCCCGGGTGACCGTTTCCTACCCCTGGCTCCTTACACAAGACCCCTGTTATCCTGCTCCAGCCACCCCGCCTGGGTTCCCCAGGTCTCTGCTTCCACCTTGAGCTACCTGTCCCAACTACCCATCCCAGGTCCCGTCTACCCTGCCGGTCACTGCCACCTGCTCTGGCCCAGCTACCTGCCATCTCCTCTGACTCCCTGCTTCTCGTCCCAACTACCTACCACCTGCACCTAGTCTCTGCCGTGTTTCCTGCACCCAGCCAGGCCGGGCAGTGACCCGCTAGCGTCCCTTCCTCCTGCAGCCCCGGATCTGTCCGGGCTCTGGGCTCAAGCCAGATCTGCCCTCACTCCCCTTCTGGGTGTGTCTAAGGTGACCTGCCCTAGGTCTCCCTCTTGCCTAGGGTGACCTGTCCACACTTGCTATCCTCTGGACCCAAAGTGCCCTCCTGGGTCACCGCTTTAGCCGGTCCAGCCACCACATCCCACTTTCTTGCCGTTTCCATTCACCACCCCTCCAGCCAGGTCAGTCGAGTTCAAGTTTGGGAGGTCGCTGGAGCAGAGCCAGGGTTTTGGCGCCTCCGGTGGCGGTGGCCCACCCGGTGGCTGGTTGGGGTAGCTAGAGAGGCGGCTGCCGGTTTGTTTTTCCTCCTGGGTTGCCTGTTGCTGAAACCGGTGTTATGTAACTCCTAGGCTCTGCTTAGAAAAGTTAGGTTTGAGTTTTGCTTCTCGGCATCATAGATAGTGGGTATCACTTGTGTGACTGCCCCTTCACACACCCCACCCCGACTTTTATTGTGCATGACAGTCGGCCTAGGCATTTCAGCTTGGGCTGGAGGACTGGCCACCATCTCTGCGTCAGATGGCTCGCTGGCTGGCTTGGTGTTGGGCACCTCTATGTTTTCTCGTGTTGTCGGGGAGGAGCTGCAGGCTGGAGCCACAGGTGTCCTCTGCCCAGCCATCCTTGTGCTCAGGGCTAGGGAGCCCGCCAGTCTTCATCAGTGATCTCCGGCCTTGTTGTTGGGGGAGGGCCCTCTAGCTAGCTGGTTGAGTCATGCCTGTGGGTAGACCACCCACTTGGGCTCGTTTTCAGCCCTAATAGAAGGAGCGGGTTGACTCAGCTGTGCTGCCGAGCTGGGGCATTGGGAACAGGTGTGCCAGCGTGTGCTTCTAGCTGTTTACCTTGGTGTGGGGAGGCGGAGGGGGCAGGTTGCCTGGAGGAGTGAGGTGGCCCTGGAGGCCGGCTCCTGCTAGTTCCCCCCACCAGGTAGACCTTCCTTCTCGCCTTGGCCACCTGGAAAGGGGAGGGAGAGGTCTGTGGGCCACCACACAGTAGGCTGTGATGGTGCAACTGGGGAGGCCAAGGAGGGGGAGGGCCTGCTTCATCTCCAGGTCTCTTAGCTCTAGCTGACATGCAACAGCAGACTTGTGTTGTTCGTGTGCTCACGTGGGTGTGCCCTGCTCCGCCAGTTGAAATCATAGATTGAGCCATGAGCTGCCGCCCACCTGTGGCCTCTCCTCGCATCGCATCGCATCAGTGTCTGGGAAGAGAGGGAGCACTTCCCTCCTGTCTGAGGAGGACTCGCATCTGTGGGCAGAAAGAGAGCAGTACCGGAGCCTGGAGAAAGGCTTCCCCGGCACGGCCGGTGACCCTAGCCACCAGAGTGTTGATTTCCTTTATTCGTCTTTTGAGGTAGATGTGTCACAGCCTTTGGTTAGGGGATCCGGGGATCTGGGCTTCCACCCAGTAGGCTGAGCTTTTCCAGTTGGCCCGGTGGTGGTCCTCTGCCCACTTTACTGAAACAGTGTCATAGAGCCTGCACTCACCCAGAAGCTGTCCTGCCGCTGGATAGATGGCGAGCTGTGGCTGTCATCTCTGCAGCTTGTTCTTTGGAGTATGGATGGAGCCCGTGGCCCTGTCCTTGTGGGGCAGACACTCTTCACCTGGTTGTTGGGCAGCTCTGTGCCCGGCTCACTTGCTGTGGTGACCTCAGTGCTTCTGTGTCTGCTGTGCATCGGCGCCTTTGTGACTGAGTGGCTGTGCTGCACGGCGCCATCCCTGCTGGCATCCGGCCGCGGGTTAGCGCCTGTGGGAGATGTTCTTAGAAGGGTAGTCCCGGAGTCCCGTGTCCCCCTGCTGAGGGCTGCAGGGGTGCTGCTCAGTGTACTGCTCTGGATGGCGGCTCTGCAGGGGTTGAGGACTGTGGGTCAGTGTCAGAGAACCTCCATTTTCTGTGTGGCGGTCCAGTGCTGTCAGAACCCTGCAGGGCCGGCTGGAGCGTGCGGGCACTGCCTGCAGAGTCCTTGTGCTTGGGCAGACCTCTCTTCCTGGTTCTTCCCTTCCAGGCCCTGTTTCCTGTGAGGTGGCTTCAGGTGTCATTTGTATGCTGGTTTGTGGGAGAAACCCTGGTCTGCTCAGCTTCTTTCTGTCAGTGAGGCTGGGAGGCTGGGTGGAAGTAGGACCAGCTAGTAAGATAAAGCTGTGGTGGAAGGCAGGGGTGTGGGCACCAGTGTGGAGGAAGCTGCCCTTGCTGTGATGTGAGGGGTCTTTGGGGACCTGTGGCAGTCTCCACTGCCACATACTCAGCTCCTAAGCCTTCTGCCGTCAGTAAAATGGTGAAAGTCACAGAGCCAGGAGACAGCTGCTGTGTGCCCGTGGCCGCTGTGTGCCCATGCTAGTGACATGGGTTTCAGTGGCTTCAGGAACCACCTCGGACTCTGACCTGCTGCTGTGGGCCCCGCGCCTATCGCCTGGTGGCCCGGAGGGCCGTAGATGTCTTGTCCACACAAGCTGGATGGAGGGTGATAATGTGCGAGAAAAGCGGCCTCCGGGCCTCTTGCTCATTGTCCTCAGCTGTCCTCAGGGAGGACTCGGGTCTGGGGCATTGCTGCTCCAGCTCTAGGGACTTTCGCACCTCCTCAGCTGTAGTCATGGGACACAGGACAGGCTTGCTTGCCCTCTCCTCCGGGAGCTCTCTTCCCGTGAGGCTTCAGTGTCCATGAGTGGCTCCTTGGCCGGATGGGCCGACAACACCTGCCACTGCTGGAGCGAGAACTCCTCCCTGAGTACCATTGGGGCATATGCAGAAACCTGCCCCTCAGTTTAGGTGCTGCAGCTTGACTGGGTGGTGGTGATGCATGCCTTCAGTCCTGGCACTCGGGAGGCAGAGGCAGGCTGGTCTCTGAGTTCAAGGCCAGCCTGGTTTACAGAGCAAGTTCCAGGACAGCCAGAGTTACAACAGAGAAACCCTGTCTCCAACCCTCCTCCCCCCAAAAAAGATGGTTCGGCTCTCAGAGCAGATCCGCAGGCGAGTGTCATTCTTAGCTTCTTTACCCAGCCCTGTCACCAGGGGAGATGTGAGCCAAACAGGCTAGCCTTTCCCACCCCTGGGCAGCCTCCTCGCTGCTGGGAACTGCTGCTGTCCAGCGGGACACAGTCAGGGGTTTTTCAGAGTCCAGCAGCCACTGTGGCTCTGCTGCATTGCACTTCTCCACTGGGCAGCACCTGCACCCATGATACCCACTGACCAGTGGTCACACTGAGGCAGATGGGAGCCCTGAGGCCCTCGGTGTACTGGCTGGGACTGGCTTCCACTTCTGCCCCCTCAGGTGTTCCACTGCCTTGTACGACAGCCTGTGGCCTGGCTTCCACCCTTGGCACCTTTCTTTCCTCCTACATGCAGGACTGGGGGAAGGAGGCCCAGCCAGCTGCTCAAGAGACATGAGTGTCTGTGAAGCCTTTGGGGGTCTTGGCCTCTAAGTTGGGTGGCTGCAGGGACTGTACCTGGGGCAGGGGATTCTGTGGTAGTACCCTGTGCATGCCTCCGGATATGTGTGAGCTGCCTGTGAGTGACCAGGGCTCAGGGTCTGCTGACCAACCCTGCCCTGAGCCCCAGCCTGCCTCTCTGCTCCAGTGAGAGAAGAGGCCCCTAGAGCCTCGGGTGTTGGATTGGCGGCCACAGCTTGGACAGTGGTATGTTTCTATGGTCTGGGCCACGCCCACCTGTCCTGTGGCCATCACTTGGTTATGTCCCGCCTCTGGTGGCCCTGCCTGTGGAGCTGGCTCCTAGCCGTGCACTTTTTGCCACTTTCTGCCACTTGTGGTCCCGTCCTCCTGTACTGTGAAAGGGAGGTGAGCTCACACCACACAGAGCCAAAGGTCAAAGGCCACAGGATGGAGAAAGGATGGCTTTTTGCTGAGCTGGACCCAGTGAGGTTGTCCTCTTTGTAGGCCAAAATGGCTAAGACTCAGCTTGGTTCCAAACTAAAGTCAAGGAAGTTCAGTGCCACACAGGTCAGGTCCAGAGCAGCTCCAGCTGGGTCTCGATCCAGTCACTAAGCATTGTTCTGGGTAAGCCAGAGAGGGCAGCTGAAGGGACGCAGCTGTTCTGTGGGTCTGGGGTAGGGGATTCCCTGTTTCTTTGCAGTCAGCCACCCCAACTGCACAGCTCCCATTCATCTCTACTTAGGGCCTGGGAGAACAAGGGGTGACTGACTTTGCATCTTGGCATTTGAGTTTTGGAGGCAGACATGGATTTGGCTAAGGCTCTTGGGTCCTCCTGGAGGGCAGGCTTTCTTCAGGGGTGGGGTTTCTGCAAGGAGCAGGCCAAACAGTGGGCCCCTGGGGCCAGATACGAATCCAGCACTGCCCTGGTGGGTGCTGTGCACCCAAGAGGCATTTAGCCAGCCTAGCTGAGGCTGAGGGCAGTGCACGCCAACCAAGTCCTGGGACATAGCCAGCAGACTTAGTCCTGGGGGAACCTCTGGTCTGAGGTCACAGTAGCACACAGCAGGGACCTGGTTTCTACAAGTTTCTTCTGGAAGCAGAGTTTCCTTTCTGTCACAGGGTCTGAATCCTGTGTGTTGCAGGAATCAGTACAGGCAGGTGACCCTTGGAGTCCGGGATCCACTTGACAGCTTCAGGGTGGGCCTAAGTGTTGTGTTAGAGCGGACTTCCTATTGGGCCCTGGGCCTTGCGTTGGCTGGGGAAAGGTGACCTGATGGCCCAGGGACTGTGCTCCAGACCCCTCGGGGTAAGGGCTTGCACCCTGCTCTGTGCCAGGTGCTGCCCCTTTGTCCTAGTTCATCTTGTTACCATTTCTGGGACTAGATGCGCCTCTGAGAGCGTGAGATACACGCCCTTAACAGTCACAGGCTATGGAGAGGTGGCCCAGTCACAGTTGGTGATATGGCCTGACCATTGCCAGGCTCTGCAGGGAGTCGGACCTTCTTTCCAGCTTGGCCTTTGTGGGGCGCTGGAGTCTTTGTTATATTTGTCTCGCATTGTCTCTCAGGATGACCAGGCCCTCCTCTCCCTTAGCTTGTGTGATGGCCACGAGCACAGTTCTGTTAGGATCTTGGTGCCTGGTGGTGTCCCAGCGTGAGTGGCTCCACATGCAGAAAGGATATGTTCCTCTATCCTTTATAATTTTGTTCTTGAGACAGGCTCTAACTGTGGCCTGGAACAGGCTGGCCTAGAACTCTCTCTGTAGACCAGGCTGGCCTTGGACTCTCAGAGATCTGCTTCTCTCTGCCTCCTATTGTTAACCCACCAGGCGGGAATAGACCATACCACAGTGTGAGCCAAATTGAAGCAAGCTTGCTTTTTATTTTGGGGGTGCACCAAGAGCTGGCCAGCACCTGCCTGGTGCAGTTTAGCCATCGGGTTAAAGAGAGCAGCCCAAGTCCATTTCTTGGTTCCTTTTAAGGAGTAAAATCACGAGCAGATTTACAGTGAGACAATGGAACAGCAAGGAAATACAGAAAAATCTCAAAAACAGTTTGGTGGCCATGTGAGGGTGATTAGAGAAGGTCGGGGGGCTCCCAAAGTCAAGGTCTTGGGTTGGGGTAGGTCACAGTCCAGGAAACAAACTTAGAAACAGTTACTCAACTCTTACAGTAATGAAACTTATTTTCACAATACAGCATAATGGCTCCTGCCTTAAAATGGAGTCAGGCAGGCTCTCGGGCCTCTGTGCTTGTCTCGGAAAGGCCGGTTCTGGACATGAACCTGTGGTTGGCATGTGGCCCAGCAGTGCCCAGAACTCTTAGGGTTCCATCCAGCACCACTGGGTGGGGGTGTTCTAGACTTCGCAGGCCACCGCTGAGATGCCTCCCTCTTTCCCAGCCTCTGTTCACAGTGGGGACCGTCCATGACAGTTCCAGGCACCACATGGGGTGGGGAGTGGGGGGCTCACAGACACATGGGGAAGGGGACAGAGTGACCAGCAGCACATGAACAGGCGTCAGCTCCATGGTCACTGGGATGGTGGCTCGGGACCACCCCAGGACTCCAGCGCAGCCCTGTGTGTGTGGCTAGAGGGCTGTTCACGGCAGAGACGGGCAGAAATCCGAGCTCTTGTACCCTGTGGAGGAATGGAAAATGTGTGGCCTGAGAAGTCCTCGGAGCAGCGGGTGTGGGGTGTGGGCAGGAGAATTGAGGCATAGCCCCTGGACCCTGGAGCAGCCATGACAGCTTCCTAGACCCGCTTGACCTCTGAGGACAGCCAGAGCTACCCAGGGTTTACCCTGTTAGAGCTCAGGTTCTAGGCAGAAATGTGAGCTTTGTGCTGGTACCTCTGTCAGCCCAAGAGCCCGTGAAGTGCTGAGGTGCGAGCCTCTGCCCACGAGCAAACCTGTCCCTGCCTGCGCTCTAGCACGTGCCTCCTGGAAGCTGCCATGGCCCCGGGTCACTGCCTTTCTCCAGCTTCCGTAACGCCTGGAGCTCAGACAGTGAACTCCAGATGAGGTTCCATCTAGCAAGGCTGGGTTTGGGCGAGGTGACGTGGGAGGCAAGGCTCAGGGAAGTGAGCCAGTCAGGCCTGTAACATCCCACTCAGAGGAGTTCCCTGGTGTCCCACACAGAAAATTCGAGATGCTCATGGCTCTGGAGAGGGCAGTTATTGAGCGGGCATTGTGGGACAGGCACCCACAGTGTGAGGAATAATGCTGCTGACAGGCTCACTTAAAAGTCCAGCCCAGCTGGGAACCTGTGGTGATCCCCCTGCCTCCACACTGGCTTGCCCTGTGTTTTTTGCCCGGAGTTTTAAAGGGCTCCTTTGTAATGGCACATGCTGTAGTCTGGAGATCGGGACCAGGGCTGGAGGGAGCTGTGAAGCTTCTGTGGTGCACACAGCCCTGCCTGGCACTGAGGAAGATTCACAAGTTGCTTTTGGTCAGTGCCTGCATGCAGCTTGCAGGTCTTACGCCCACAAGCACCAGCTGGGAGGTGGCTGCAGGTGGTGACCTGGTGCTGGCTGATGGGCGGTGAGGCCCACCATGGCTAGCCAGGAGGCATCTGCTTCTATCTTGGGTCTGAACCCTGGTGCTTGGCCCGGGGGCTTTTTTACTTCTGGGTCCCTGGAAACACCCTGCTGCTTGGCTACCTGGTGGCTCAGTGCTAGGGAAAGCTGACATAGTGTGCTGAGGCTGAGGCTCCCAGAATACTAGTGGAGCCATGCTCCTCCAGGCCACACAAGGCAGCGCGGTGTCCGTGCTGTGACTCCGAGCCCTCTGGCTGTGCCCCTCACCATAAGGTGCACTGGGCACAGAGGCATTAGCTGGCCTGTTTCTGCGTCCGTGTTACACAGCTCTCCCTAGGGTGCCGTGTGATGGGTTTGGAGAGGTCTTCTTGTTCCTGCACACCTCAGCCATGGGGACAGTTTATTTTGGCTGCTTGGCTGTGAGCTCAGACTGTGCAGACCCCAAGCTGCCAGCCAGTTCTGACCCTGTAGGCTTAGTAGAGGAGCATGGGTCCAGTGGCACCAGCTGTCAGCAGTGGGGCCTCTGGACATCCTCGGGAGCCTCTCTTGGTGACAGTGTTGTGCTGTAGGTCGGACCAGAGGGCATCTTGCAGAACGGGGCTGTGGATGACAGCGTGGCCAAGACCAGCCAGCTGCTGGCTGAGCTTAACTTCGAGGAAGATGAAGAGGACACATACTACACCAAGGACCTCCCCGTCCATGCCTGCAGGTAGGCTGCAGGGCACCTGCGCCTGGGGCCAGGGGGTGGCTCCAGAGTCCCTGTCACTTGTCAGTACCCTGGGCTCACACACAGCTCTGTTAAGTTCCCCTGCACTGGCCATGCACCCAGGGACCCTGAAGAGCCACTCTGAAAGGTAGGCTGTGTCCTGACTAACTCTGGGGTCCTTGGCTCCGGCAAAGAGCTGGTATGTCCTTGCTACTTACGCCCAGCTCAGCTAGCATGCACCCACCCCTACCCCTACCTCCCCCACAAAGCCAGAGCTGGTCCCTTCCCTGGAGCTTCTGCAGCCACGTGCTGCCCTCTGCAGGGGGTGTTTGACCTCTCCCTCATACGTGTTACCTTCCAGTATCGTGGCTCTGCTGATTGACAAGTGCTTTCCAGAGCCACAGGCAGGCTGAGCTGGGAGCCCTGGTGTCCTTGCCGCCAGCTGTAGACTAGGGAGCCCAGTGCAAGCACGTTCTGCTCTGACACCCCGTGTCCCGACCTGCCCAGTGCACAGCAGAGCTGTGGGGAACCAGTGATTTAGGAGGGTTAGGTGTGCCCCATAGGAGCACTGGGGTTGAGTTCGTGTTTGTGTTTAATGAGAAGTAGCCGCTCTGTAAGAAGGGCTTTATACTGCCAAACCAAACCCCGAGCCACAGGCTGGCGCTCACTTTTGCTGTTTGGACTTTCCCAGCTACTGCGGGATCCATGACCCTGCCTGTGTGGTCTACTGCAACACCAGCAAGAAGTGGTTTTGCAACGGCCGCGGGAACACTTCTGGCAGGTAGCTGTAACCTGTGTGCCTGTGCCTGGCCAGCGGTGCTGGGCTGCTGGGAGTCTCCGGGACATGGGAGCGAAGCATGGAATGCAGTGGCACTGGTGACCCTGGGCTCCCCATCTGACTGGCGTAACGTGAAACAGATGGTGGCGTGTGAGCGCCTAGGCGTGTTTACCCTTGATTGATTCTCTGGCTCTCGTAATGCGAGGAGTCGCCTGTCTCATGAGAAGAGGCTGGCGCGCCTGCCTCCCTCGTGCCTTGGAGGCTGTGGGCATCCAGTCAGGCCAGCCAACTTGATTGTCTCTGGGGCAGGTAGTTCCAGATCCCAAGTCAGTAGCAAGAACTAGGATCCCCACCTCTCTTCCTTCCTCTCTCTCTCTCTCTGTCTCCCTCCCTCCCTCTCTCCCTCCCTCCCCCCTCCCCCCTCTCTCTCCCTCCCCCCTCTCACTCCCTCCCCCCTTTCTCTCTCCCTCCCTACCCCTCCCTCCCTCCCTCCCTCTCTCCCTCTCTTCTTCTCTCTGTCTCTCTCTCTGGGTGCTCCTGCTGAGCCCTGACTCCATGCCACCTTATGCTGGTGGGTGCCTGCTGGGGTCAGGGTCCCCCCACTGCTGGAGAGAGACAGAGCTGAGCCTGGCGTGCCTGTGCCCCACTGCCAGCAGGAGTGTGCTCTGTCTCTGGACATTGGAGAAAGAACGCCACAAAGCCTGTAGGTGGCCTGTAGTGGGCGGGACTAGCGTCTTTAAAGGGGGATGCAGGTGCTCTGCCCTGTTCTCAGGAAGTTGTGGATAGTTTAAGTATTGCTTCATTGG
Source organism: Cricetomys ansorgei (assembly GCA_026225945.1). Classification (NCBI taxonomy): domain Eukaryota; kingdom Metazoa; phylum Chordata; class Mammalia; order Rodentia; family Nesomyidae; genus Cricetomys; species Cricetomys ansorgei. The sequence continues at coordinate 1,845,761 of JAMJFZ010004039.1, forward strand.
CATTAGCTGTGCATTAGCAGCAGTTGAATGAAACTCAGAGTAGGCAGGAGGGAGCTCTGCCCTGACTGGGGGAAGAAGGAAGATTGGGATGGGGAAATTGGCCACTTGGAGCAAGGCATCCAGTGGCCGCTGTTTAGTAGGGGTGAGGCCTGCAAAGCCAAGAGTGGCTGCATGGCTGCCAGAGGACTCTCGTGAAGGTTGTCCTGAGGAGATGACTGGTCCTTGTGACAGTCGGGAAGAGCTGTCAGAGCCCATGGGCCTGGGGATGAGGTGGCCAGCCCGACATGGCCGTGTCGGATGCGGCAGTGGGGAAGGGAAGGGCGCTGTGGTCCTCTGAGCGCCACTGGCTGCAGAGACAGAAGTGGGCCAGGAGGAAGGTCCTCCCTCCCGGCAGGAGCCACGCTGCGCCTGGCTGTTGGAGGTGGTGAAAAGGCAGGCTGGGGCGTTAACTGCCACGGTTTCCTGGTCTCAGCCACATCGTCAATCACCTGGTGAGGGCCAAGTGCAAGGAGGTGACGCTGCACAAGGACGGGCCGCTGGGCGAGACGGTGCTGGAGTGCTACAACTGCGGCTGCCGCAACGTCTTCCTGCTGGGCTTCATCCCCGCCAAGGCCGACTCCGTGGTGGTGCTGCTGTGCAGGTGAGCTGCTGCGCGCCTTCCATCCCAGCCCTGGGGAGGCAGAGGCAGGAGGATCTCTGAGTTCAGGCCAGTCTAGACTACATAGAGAGTCCAAGACCAGCCAGGGCTACACAGTGAGACCTGTCTCCAACCGAAAGCTGTGCGCTAAGGCCAGAGCGGAAGTGTGCGGGTGCTGCTGGACTCTAGCAGAGGCCTCCTGGGTCGGGTCCCAGCCTGCACTCCTCTCCACACTGCACAGGCAGCCCTGCGCCAGCCAGAGCAGCCTCAAGGACATCAACTGGGACAGCTCACAGTGGCAGCCCCTGATCCAGGACCGCTGCTTCCTGTCATGGCTGGTCAAGATCCCTTCGGAGCAGGAGCAGCTGCGGGCTCGGCAGATCACCGCGCAGCAGATCAACAAGCTGGAGGAGCTATGGAAGGTGAGCCGCCCAGGGACGCCAGCCCAGGGCTGCAGGGACGGGCACACAGCTGGCCTGGCACGGGGGCATCTGGGAGATGGGGACTTGGCCCAGGGGGCTCTGCAGGGGTTGGAGGGGCTGTAATGGGATTCCTGTCACTGTCACTGTGGGGTTCAACCCTGCCTTCCCAGGCCCTGCTGGGCTAGCATCAGGCTCTGGCCTTGTTCTACAGATCTGGCCAGGGTGTCAGTTGAGCACCCTCTGACCAGGAGTTCCAAATATACAGGAAAGGTTTTAAGCCTTGTCCAGCTTAGCCTTCCTCCCCTTGAGTTGTTAGGTTCCAGTTACCTCAGTGTGCCCAGACTGTACTCTGTCTGCCACGGTGGGGCTCCCTGAGGGCAGAGGGTCCCTGTGGGTGCTGTTGCCAGTTCTCTTGGGGTCACAGTGCTGCTGGACATGCTGCAGCCATCAATCAGGATGCAGGCTCAGCGCAGGCCCACAGCACAGCAGCCACCTTGCACTCACGAGGGGCCAGCTCCAAGCCTCGGTTCTGTCCGAGCTCTTGATCTCTGGCTGCGGGTCAAGCAAGGCGAGCCCAGCACTGTTGTTGGCCGTAGGAAAACCCTTCGGCCACCCTAGAGGACCTGGAGAAGCCGGGTGTGGACGAGGAGCCCCAGCACGTGCTCCTGCGCTACGAGGATGCTTACCAGTACCAGAACATCTTTGGGCCCCTGGTCAAGCTGGAGGCTGACTACGACAAGAAGCTCAAGGAGTCCCAGGTGATGTGCTGTGGGTGGCCAGGTCCCCGGGCTCAGGGACTCTTCCAAGGCGTGAACCTGATGGACCGGCCGGGCACAGGAGTGGCGTGAGGCCAGGGCTGTGGACATTCTGAAAGCGGGCCTAAAGTGTCTCTTGCTTTTAAATCCAGAGAGAACCCCTCGTGTCTGGGTCACAGCTTTGTCTGCAGCTCCAAGAACATTTCTGGGAGATGGGGCCCAGGCCAGCGATCCCCAAGTCCCTCTCTCCCCACAGAGCCTGGCGTGTGGGGTCTCCAGAGGCTCTCTGCAAAGCCTGCTGCTGGGACCTGCCTAGGCAGCGGGTGTTGGGGTCATGGTTGCTGCTTTCCCAGATGTTGGAGTTCCTGGCTGTAGGTGCTGTGCACTGCACCTCAAAGACTGCGCAGCACAAGCACAGTCTTCCTGGAGGCCCCGGCCTGTGGGGAGCCCTGCCCTTGAGTGGGTGGTGGGCTAACCGGGCCCCTGTTTCTCGTGTGTTCAGACTCAAGATAACATCACGGTCAGGTGGGACCTGGGCCTTAACAAGAAGAGAATCGCCTTCTTCACCTTGCCCAAGACTGACTCTGGTAATGAGGATTTAGTCATAATTTGGTTAAGAGGTGATTTTAAGTTTTAAAATATTTGTGACCATAAGTAGCATAAAATTCCTAGTCCCTTGTGTAATGTCCCTTATGTGATCTCTGCATGGTAGAGGCCATGACCCTCTTGAAAGCGCTAACTCTGCTGCTCTCTCCTGCAAGATATGCGGCTCATGCAGGGAGATGAGATCTGTCTGCGCTACAAAGGGGACCTGGCGCCCCTGTGGAAGGGGATTGGCCATGTCATCAAGGTCCCTGATAGTATCCTTTGTCGCATCTGCTGGGAGGTTGGGTGCCATAACAGGACCCCTGGCTGTCCCCAGGGAACCCCAAGGTCTTAACGTTCTGTGTGGGACATGCTCACAGTGGAACCATACGTGCCTTGGCTAGAAGGCCCCCCCCCCCATGCTGTTCCTGTGCGCATGCATGTGAAGCAGCTCGGTGTGTGCATGTATGTGTGCTTGTGTGTGTGTGCACGCGCAGCAGCCTGGGGTCTGACTGCAGCAGTTCCCCGTGGCTGATTCCAAGGGAAACTGGTCTAGTGACTGACAGTGTCACTCACAAGAGACCAGAAGCCAGGGGCCCTGCAGAAGGTCACCAGGCTTTGAACAGGAAGCAGACTTAACTCAGCGGCCAGATTATGGTGATGAGATAGCTATTGAGCTCCGCAGCAGCGTGGGTGCTCCCGTGGAAGTGACGCACAACTTCCAAGTGGATTTTGTGTGGAAGTCGACCTCCTTTGATAGGTTTGTGGGCTTTTCCCCGGGTGCGAGGGCTGTGCCCTGGGGGCCCCGCCACCCAGCCCCGTGCTCCACGCGGCTCCTACGCTGGCTCTCCTTGCAGAATGCAGAGTGCGCTGAAGACCTTCGCTGTGGACGAGACCTCCGTGTCGGGGTACATCTACCACAAGCTGCTGGGCCATGAGGTGGAGGACGTGGTCATCAAGTGCCAGCTGCCCAAGCGCTTCACGGCGCAGGGGCTCCCTGACCTCAATCACTCTCAGGTGCCGGCGGGGCCCTGGGCGGAGCTGTGGGCCCGTGGTGATCACAGCCTGCTGACACGCCATCCTTGCAGGTGTACGCTGTGAAGACCGTGCTGCAGAGACCGCTCAGCCTCATCCAGGGCCCTCCAGGCACAGGCAAGACCGTGACTTCGGCCACTATTGTCTACCACCTTGCTCGGCAGGGCAATGGGTAGGTGCTCAATGGCAACAGCCTGTGGGTGGGAAATGACAGTTACAGTGCGGGTGCCTTGTGCGGCCCGCATCCCGCCTCACATGAACAAAGGGTGAGGGCACATTCAGCTGGGGGCGGCTGGCAGGTGACAGGAAGCTTTGATGTTCTGTCATGGTGTGGCTGCGCCTGCTGGAGTCAGCTGTGGGCCTTTGCTGAGCCTCCCTGGGTGGTGCTGACAGCCATCCCGCTCTCTGCAGGCCAGTGCTGGTCTGTGCCCCAAGTAACATCGCTGTGGACCAGCTCACAGAGAAGATCCACCAGACAGGGCTGAAGGTTGTTCGCCTCTGTGCCAAGAGCCGTGAGGCCATCGACTCCCCGGTGTCCTTCCTGGCTCTGCACAACCAGATCAGAAACATGGACAGGTGAGTTGTCTCTGGCAAGGGCTCAGGGAGGCTGCACTGAGCTGCTGTTGCTGACTCCCACTGCGTGTTCTGTAGCATGCCTGAGCTGCAGAAGCTGCAGCAGCTGAAGGATGAGACGGGCGAGCTGTCATCTGCAGATGAGAAACGGTACCGGGCACTCAAGCGCACAGCCGAGAGAGAGCTGCTCATGGTAAGCCCAGTGCAGCCCAAGAGCTGTAGGGGTTCTTTCCTGTGGGCAGAGGGACCTGAGAGACTCGTCCAGTCAGAAGCCTGGTAGCATCTTGAGGGTGTCTGTGCCGTTGCTTTAAAGAACTTGGAGGCACCTGATTCCCCACCTCGTGCCCTCAGCCTTGGAGATTGTGTCTGTGCCAGGGAATGGGCCCCATGGACCTGCACTGCCAGAAATTCCATGATCATGGTAGCCGGTGATACTGCTGCTCCAGTGGGGCAGGGGTGGCTTGTTCAGTGTTGGGGATCTGCTATGGAAAGCTAACCCTGTCTGAAAAGCATGTACTACGCACACATAGGTGTGCCTGCATACACACAGCTGCTGGACAGGTGTGGAGCCGGCCACTCCAGGTCCCATCCTAAGCCATGAGGCCACTGTGTGTGCCCTGATGCCTGTGCCTTCCCCAGAATGCAGATGTCATCTGCTGCACCTGTGTGGGTGCTGGCGACCCCAGGCTGGCCAAGATGCAGTTCCGTTCCATCCTCATTGACGAGAGCACCCAGGCTACTGAGCCTGAGTGCATGGTGCCTGTGGTCCTTGGCGCCAAGCAGGTGGGTGCCCACCACTCCTGTGGCCCCTGATGCCCCTTCTGTTGTGGTGCTGGGTGACAGGAGACCTGTAAGAGGTCTTATGAAGGGTCTGAGTCCGTGTGGTCCAGCGCCACTGCCTCCTGTGTGTTGGCACAGCACACACTGGGCAGTTTGCTCTCCACCAAGACATTGGGGGGAAGCCCAGTCCCTTGTGGGAGGCGCCTAGGCTTCTTAGAGCCTGAGGTGTTGACTTGCGGACCTTCTCACTGCAGCTGATCCTCGTGGGTGACCACTGCCAGCTGGGCCCGGTGGTGATGTGCAAGAAGGCAGCCAAGGCTGGGCTGTCGCAATCACTCTTCGAGCGCCTGGTGGTACTGGGCATCCGGCCCATCCGCCTGCAGGTGCAGTACCGCATGCACCCCGCACTCAGCGCCTTCCCGTCCAACATTTTCTACGAGGGCTCACTGCAGAACGGCGTCACTGCAGGTAATGTTCGAGCCTCGGCTTCCTAGTGCTGCTCATGCCAGCACCATGGGCACAGTGTTGCCGAGGCCACGTGCTCTAGAGTATGTGACGGCACTACAGTGCCACACGCAGCTGTCTGTAGATGGCTCCCTGCCTGGGAGTTCTGGGGCACCTGAGCCACACAATGGCTAGGACACTGGCTCAGCCCGTGGCTGTTGGCTCTGGGCGGTTCCGGGCTACAGCATCCCTGTGGTTAGAACAGAACTGCCCTGACAGCGGGGCTTCTTAGTCCTTTCCTCTGGGGATGATGGCTGGCTGAGACGTCACCTCACATGTGAAGGTGCCTGAAAGAGGCCAGAGTTTGGCGAGCCATCAGTGTGATGAGACTTGCAGGCGGCAAGGCCCTTGGGGTCAGAGGAGTGTGTGAGCCTGTCTCCTGCGGTCAGCAGCTCGTGATGGCTGTCAGCTGCCACAGCCTGAGGCTCAGGGAACAGAGATTTTAGGGTCTGTAGAATATTAGGGTCACCTCTGAGTGTGGTTCTGTCCCTGTCCTGATACAAGGTAGTGGCCCCTTGAGGGTCTTTGTACAGTTCGTTTGGGGACTGGAGCCCTGGCCAGTACACAGAGCAGCTTGTGGGGACCACCGTCTCAGGCACTCAGGAAGTCTCGGACACTGTCATCCCCCAGGCTGCTTGTGCCCTTGAAGCTAGCTTTGCTCACAGCTCAAACCTGTCACAGGAGGCTACTACAGAGCCGTCCTCCATGAACCCCGACAGTGAAGGGAAACAATTGGCCCACAGGGGAGACCATTTACAACTTAGTTACTTATAGCACCTGGGCCTGATGTGCACAGCTTCAGTCCCAGCACCCAGGAAGCAGGCAGAGGCAGGACCTCTGTGAGTTCAAGGCCCGTCGGAGCTAGGGTTGAGACCCTGTCTCAAAAACAAACACAGCTTCGACACAGTGGCTTTATTTCTCAGTGAGTTTCTCAGTGAGCGTCTGCATTTGATGAACTATGACAGAGAAGAAGTCTGCTCATGTGCCCATGTGGCCTGGCATGTGGAGCCGGCATGTTGCCACAGGCAGGGACACCACCCATCTGCTGACCAGGCCTGGCTGGACCTGCTCTGTCCTGTATGGCTGGAGTGTGTGAGGGCTCCCTGGGTGTCTCCTGTTCTCTGCTGCTTGTGATCGCCACTGTGGGAAGTGTGTGACAGGCCTGCATGTCCCTGGCTAGGCTGTGATAGGATCCTGTCCCCACTGGGCTATGTTGGCCTCTGTGGGGGCTGCTGTGCTTCCCTGGTCCACTGGTCGGCCCGGGGCTGGGTGCCTCCCAGGGCCAGCTGCCTTGGCTAGTGATGGGCTGTGACACGTGTGAAGGTGTGCGGATGTGTGCTGTAGACAGCCACAGTGGCCTGGAAGCCAGAACAACAACGGCCAAGCAGGAAGGGTTGCAGTGTGGCACTTAGGCCACCAGGGTGTGGCCGGCCGGGTCTGAGGATGGCAGGTGAGGCTCACCGGTCCCACAGCCATGGGGGCTGTGAGTGCTGGGGTGAAAGGGGACGCTTGTAGGCCGCCGTTCTCAACTGCGGGTCTCGACCCATTTAGGGTCAAACGACCCTCTCACGGGCCCTAAGACCATCTGCACCTCAGGTTTACCATTACGATTCATGTGGTAACAAAGTGACAGTTAAGTAGCAGTGGAAATAATTCTGTGGCCGGGGTTCCACAGGGGGACTGTGTAAGAGTCAGCATTAGGGAGGTAGAGACCCTGGTCTAGGGGCTGCGATGGCTCACGATCCTGAGTAGGCAGTGTTGCCCGGCCCTCTGCTGCCTGTCACAGGCCTGTCATCTCACCGCCCTCAGTGTGGGTGCGCCTGGAACCCTGGGCTTCTCAGCAGTGACCTCTTCTGTCTTCCCTGACAGCGGATCGTGTCAAGAAGGGCTTTGATTTCCAGTGGCCGCAGCCTGACAAGCCCATGTTCTTCTACGTGACACAGGGCCAGGAGGAGATTGCCAGTTCCGGCACGTCCTACCTCAACAGGTGCGCATGTGGTGCAGCCCCGTCTGGCGCCGCTCCCTCCCCCTTAGTTCTCAGACCCAAGACCCACAGGGTTCGGCTCCCCGGGTCGCTCTACCTGCTAAGGCGCGAGGGGCAAGGCGAGGGGCTGCTGTTTGGCCTGGGGCCCCAGTAAAGGCAGGATGGGTGGTGGGGCCCAGCTGTCATGTGGCCAGTGCCCATTGGTTCTGGAGATCTCCCAGGCCAGGGACCAGTGGGAAGCCTGTCACTGACAGCCAGGTGTTCTCAGGACGGAGGCAGCCAACGTGGAGAAGATAACTACGAAGCTGCTGAAGGCGGGGGCCAAGCCTGACCAGATTGGCATCATCACGCCCTACGAGGGCCAGCGCTCCTACCTGGTGCAGTACATGCAGTTCAGTGGCTCCCTGCACACTAAGCTCTACCAGGTACTCCTTCTCCCGGCTTCTGGCCTTGATCTGCCAGAGGGTACGCTGAGGAGTGCCTGTCAGAAAGTGCCCGAGGCCCAGGCTAGGTGCCTCCTGATGCCCCACAGAGTGGGACTGCGTGTGTGCCCTGGCATATATGCAGGGCACACAGCAAAAAATGAGCACATTTGAAAACGTGCCCTCCACTGTGACCACACAGCACGTACAGGGTTGCCTGACACCAGAGGTCAGCTCCTTCAGCCACAGTAAGTGCATCAGAGTGGCTTCCGGAAGGCATGTGGTGGCACGAGCAGGCGGCTGTGTGTGGATTTGAAGTCAGCCTGGACTATGAGCCTCAGGGCAGCCAGGACTACACAACACAGTACGACTTGTTTAAAAAAAGGAGCAGGCCGGCTCGGGCGTAAGGGGACGAGGTCCTTGCACCCTAACGGGAGCCATGCAGTGTGTCTCCCAGGCATGTGACAGATGCAGAGCTCTGGTTGCTGCTGCGTTGGGGTCGTACCAGGGCCAGGGGTTGGCACCGGGCGGCCCACTCAGTCTCTGCTTCATGGTGGCCTGTGGGCTCTGTCTGGACGGTACTCTGGGCTGCAGCTCCTGCCTGTGCAGAACCCCGGGCTCCTGCAGCTGGAGAGCAGGGGCAGGGCTGTGCTCACAGGACCTCTCCCTCAGGAAGTGGAGATCGCCAGCGTGGATGCCTTCCAGGGCCGGGAGAAGGACTTCATCATCCTGTCCTGCGTGCGTGCCAATGAGCACCAGGGCATCGGGTTCCTAAATGACCCCCGGCGTCTCAATGTGGCGCTCACCAGAGCAAGGTAGGCCACTGCCCATTGCCACCACCCGCTCTCCAGCCATTAACAAGCCCCTCCCTGCACCACTCGCCCTGTGTCTGTCCTGTAAACGTGCTCAGGCTGGACATGTCCTTGTGTCTCTGGCACCCCGTCCAAGAGCCAGGCATCGTAGCCCAGTGCTACAGTGTGGCTACAGTGGGTCTGGAAACACGTGTCCCTATAGGCCGCGGGCACCACTGCCTGCCCTGCAGACTGAGCCCGCTGCAGACGCTTGGGGCTCTCTCTCGCTTCCTTCTCTGCTTGGCTCACTGTGCTTTCAGTGGCTTTGCTTTTCAAGGTGCACCTCGTGTTGATGGCGGTGTTTGGTTATTGGCACCCAGCTCTTCACCTTCAGGGGCTAACACTAGGCTCTGGAGTCGGGTGGGTGTGGCCCTAGGCTCTCAGCGTGTCGGTTGCCCTGCAGATACGGCGTGATCATTGTGGGTAACCCAAAGGCGCTGTCAAAGCAGCCGCTGTGGAACCACCTGCTGAGCTACTACAAGGAGCAGAAGGCGCTGGTGGAGGGGCCGCTCAACAACCTGCGCGAGAGCCTCATGCAGTTCAGCAAGCCGCGCAAGCTTGTCAACACCGTCAACCCGGTGGGCCGAGGGGCTGGCCTGGGCTGGACGGGGGACCTGGGAGCTCTTAGGCCCGCTGCTGTTGACTGACAAATTCCTTGCTGTTGTGCCACCCTGCAGGGGGCCCGCTTCATGACTACGGCCATGTACGATGCCCGAGAGGCCATCATCCCAGGGTCCGTGTATGACCGCAGCAGCCAGGGTGAGTCGTCCTGGCACCCGCCAGTGTGTTGACCTTCCCACGTCCCAGTCCGGACCTGTCACCTCGTGGGTGGCCTCCGTCTGGAGCTTCCCCAGGCCCCCAGGGCTGCCCTGGCCTCTGCCTGTGGTTTGTGGGCCTGCTCCCTGGAAGCTTCCGGGTTGCCTATCTCCAGAGCCTCCTGGCCTGCTGTCAGTTCTTCACTCTGCAAGTACCCAGCATGGCGGACACACCTGGCCCTCCTCTGCCTGCGTGCAGCTAGCTTACGCAGCCAGGGTCCTGGGGTCCTGTGTCTGATGCCACGTGTCTTGCAGGCCGGCCCTCAAACATGTACTTCCAGACCCACGACCAGATCGGCATGATCAGCGCAGGCCCCAGCCACGTGGCTGCCATGAACATCCCCATCCCCTTCAACTTGGTCATGCCCCCCATGCCTCCCCCTGGGTACTTCGGACAGGCCAACGGGCCGGCTGCTGGTAAGTGGCTTCAGCGTCACTGTCCCAGGTCCCCACCTGAGCTCCTGGCCAAGGGGGAGCTGTTCATCTTATACTGCTGTCTTTCAGGCCGGGGTACCCCAAAAAGCAAGACTGGCCGTGGCGGCCGCCAGAAGAACCGCTTCGGGCTTCCTGGGCCCAGCCAGACCACTCTTCCCAGCAGTCAGGCCAGCCAAGACGTGGCCTCACAGCCCTTCTCACAGGGCGCCCTCACTCAGGGCTACGTGTCCATGAGCCAGCCCTCCCAGATGAGCCAGCCCGGCCTCTCCCAGCCAGAACTGTCCCAGGTGGGCCCTCGCCGGTGAGGGGTGGGAGCACATGAGGCCATCGTGCTGGCTTTCTGGGGCCAGTGACCCCAGCTGGACCTGTCGGCCTGCCATTAAGGCAGAGTCACAACCCCTTTGAGAGTCAAACAACCCCCTGACCTCTCAGGGGTCACCCAAGGCCCCCTGCATATCAGATGTTTACATTACCATTCATGACAGTAGCAAAGTTAATTAAGAAGTAGCAACAAATTTATAGTTGGGGGTCACCACAACACGAGGGACCATGTTAAAGGGTCGCAGCATAAGGAAGATTGAGAGCCTCAGGTTTAAAGCTACAGTTGGGGTTCCCCATAGCCCGGGGTCTGAGGACTGTGTGTGCGCGTGCGTGCGCTGGTGGGTGTCCTGGACTTGCTCACGCTGGTCTCTGCTTTCAGGACAGCTACCTCGGTGATGAGTTTAAATCACAGATTGACGTGGCGCTCTCGCAAGACTCCACATACCAGGGAGAGCGGGCATACCAGCACGGCGGGGTCACCGGGCTGTCCCAGTACTAGAAGGCAAGTGCCCTGGTGGGCGCAGCCCTGCACCCAGTGTAGGCAGAGGGTGTGTGTGTGTGTGCGTGTGCGTGCGTGCGCGTGTCGCCTCCCCGGCCCTGACAGCTCTCACCTGTCCCTGCTCACAGGTGGCGGCGGAAGAGCTAAGCTACGTGGCTTAGTCTATCAGCATCTTATTCTGGGTAATAAAAAATAAAAATAAATGGATACCTGTTTTCCACTGCTAAAACTGAAGCACCACTGTGTGAGCAGCCGAGAGGAGAGGAGAGGAGCGAGAGCGAGCAGAGAGCGGCCAGGGAGGACGACGGAGCGGAGCGCCCAGGAGCGGGCGCCCCCTGCGGGCGGCGAGAGGAGAGAGGCCCGCACCGCTGCGAGGCCGGCCCGGCGCCGCGCCCGCCGGGAGGGAGAGGCCTCGCCAGGACCGGCCCGCTGTTTTTCCTTTGTTTCTCGTGATTGAGGGGCTATGTTTTAGCAGGACGAACTTCGCGTTTCTGTGCCCGAGCGGGCGGCCAGGAGCGGCAGTGTGCGGTCCCAGCGCTAAGGGGTTTCATTTAAAGAAAATACGGTGTTTGGGGTTTTTCTGTTTTTGTTTTTTTTTTTTTTTCAAGGAGTATGGAAAGTACTTTGAGTTTGTCTCTGAGACCTTAGTGGTGGACCTGGGAGATGCGAGAAGCTTCCAGAGAGGCAACGCCGAGAAGCCGGAGCCCCCGCCCCACCCCCGCAGCCCGGGATCACCCTGCACCGCGGCCGGAGGATTTGAGCTTCAGAAGCCACAGGCGAACTCGTGAGAGAGGCTGCGCGTGACGGCTCGTGGGTGGAGGCCTCAGTGCTGGGCGCCCTGCCCCGGCCCCACCTGCGGCGGCCCCGACCCTTACCCAGGCACACCTGCGCCAACGCAATGGAACTTAATTTTGGTCAAATTTGTTTTAAGCTTTTTGTCACCAATAAAACATGAACAAACGGTCCTTGCTTTCGCGCCGTCCCCCACGGTGTCCGCGTGGTCAGCGGCAGCCGCACTCGTCCACCACCATGTCCTCGTAGTGGCGCAGCACCACGTTGTCGCTGTTGTCGAAGAAGAGCACGGAGATGGGCGACAGGCGCGCGGGCACGCAGCAGGGCTCGCGCGCGCCCGGGACAGGGGCGGCCGCGTGCATGAGCGCGCGCAGCACGGCGTGGTTGAGCACGGGCGGCCCGCCGGGTCCCGGGAGCGCGGCGGGCAGCGTGCACGCGCCCTGGCAGAAGTTGGCCAGGAAGCCGCGCGGCGCGATCACCCAGCGGTGCCAACCCACCTCGCGGAAGCTCACGTGCAGCCGTCGCGCGCGACACGTGGCCCCGGGGTCGCCGCCCGCCCCGGGCTCCGTGTGGCGCCGCGGGCGCGGAGCGGGGCACAGGCGCGGGTCCAGCGTCACCAGCAGCAGCGAGGCCTCGGCCAGGCGCGCGCGGGCGGCGGCCCCGCGGTGCAGCGCCAGCGCCAGGCGCAGGGTTCGCGGCACCGACGCGTTGGCGGCCACCGCGGCCCCCAGGAGGTCCACGCGCAGCGGCAGCCCGGGGGGCGCCGGCACGCGCAGCAGCTCCGGCCCGAGGCGCGCGGCCCCCGCGCACAGCGCCACGCCGAGCTCCCACCCGCGCGTGTCCGCGCCCTCGGCCTCCAGCTGCAGTTCCAGGCGCGCCCGTGTCGGGCGCTCCGCGGGCTCCACGGCAGACAGGTCGAAGGCGACGGTCCACCCGGGGCACAGCCCCGAGGTCCCGGCGGGCGGACCTGGAGGGGCGAGCAGAGAGCGGCCATGGCGCGGCGGCGCAGCAAGCGGGAAGGGGGCGCAGCTGCGGGGCGCGGCTGTGGGATGGGGTGGGGGCAGGGCGCCAGCAGCAAGGAAGGGGCGCTGTGGGGCGCCATGCCTACACACCGAGGGGCGTGGGCGACGGGGACGGGCCATCCAGCACCTGGAGCCCCGGAAAGTGAGGTGCCGGGGTGGGGGCAGGGATGAGGTCGGGCCTGGTCTTGGGAAGCTCCCGGCATGTGTCCTTGCGTTCAGAGGACTAAGAACGGGGTCCCAGTTTGCTAACAGGCTGATGGGGCGCGCGGGGGACCCTTGGCTTCGTGGACCTTCGGCCCACCACAAGCCCCCACTCACCGCTGCCAGGGATGTGACGCACGATGTTTCCGGCGACCCCCAGTTCCTCCACGTGGCACGGTCGCAGAGGGTGCCTCGTTCTGGCTTCCTGGGGGTCGCGGCGGCGGAACAGGCGCCACATGACAGGAGGCACCGGCCGGAGCATGGGGACGTCCCGGGGCGCTTCGCGCAGCCCGAGAGCCTGGAGCAGGGCGGTGGCGGGGCCCGAGGGCGCGGGCGCGCGGGCCGGGGGCGTCGAGGGCAGCAGGAGCAGGAGCAGGAGCAGGAGGCGGCCCCCGGAACGGCGGCAGACCGGGAGCATCTTCCTCCTCCGAGAGTCAGCGGGGTCCACTGCGTCCGGGACCAGTGGGCTGGTGGCCGCAGGTCGGGGGGGGGGGAGCTTTGAGGTCCCGCAGGGGGCGTGTCCGAGCCCCTGATGCGGAGGGCAGGCCTGGGCGGCGGGCCCAAGGTGGGTGGTCGCGAGTTGACCGGGAGAAGGGGCGAAGCCTGCATCCCAGGGCGGAGCGGCGTCCTGGGGGCGAGGCAACGCCTCCGAAGGCGGGGCCAGGTCTCCAGGGACCCGGGCAGGCCCCGGGGGACAGGGTCGAGTCTCCGGAGGCGGGGCCGGTCTCCCAGGTGAGCTGGGTGAGACCGAGCTCTGGGTGGCCGAGTTGAGGACAAGGCACTCAGAAGAGCTTGTCCTTCACCAGGCCATTCTTCAGCGGCTTCCTGGGGGACCAGAAGTCGGGATAGTCAGTCTGGGAACCCCACGCTTCCCCTCCCTGCTGAATATCTTCCCTTTCCACACTTCCACCTCGGCGGGAACCCTCTTCCCCCCCAAGCGGGTAGAATTGGCCAGCGTCCCTCCCGAATAGCCCGGCGAACTCTCTTCCCGACTCCTACCAAGGCCCCTCCGGCCCTTAAACTCCCGTTCAGGGCGCTTAGAGTCCCTGGAGAAGTTCGGAGGGCCCACCAGTGTTGGAGGTGGAGGGCAGACCCTGGCCACGCCAGGCACGCGCTCTACAGCGAGCTGCACCCCCGACCCCAGGATGGGGAAGTCCCCGTCTCTGTGGGAGACGCCACGGTGGAGTCCACGGTGGGTCAGACCCTGGGCACTGCGTTCCCAAGCATTCTCTATGTATGCGTTCTGGAGCGAGAAAGCACTTCTCGACCTGCCTGCCCTCGCCATCTCTCCACAGACGCCATAGCTCACGTTAAGGTACCGTTAAGGTACCACTTCAATCCGACACACCCCAAAGGAAACCCCCACTAGGCTCCTTACCCCCAACATACGCGGCCCTATCAGGAAACACCCGACCCACACCTCGCCTAGACAAACAGTTGAGTTTGAGCAGTTGAGTTGAGAACCCTGAAGTTGACTGAGGCTAATCCTCTGCGAAGTGCGCGCTGCTTCCGTGGACAGCCGTTTTGAGGTTTTGCCTACATCGGAGCAGCCGGCCCCCTGTGGCCCGGGCCCTCAGCCTCGGACTGGAGTCACTGCACACCCCAAGTACCAGGCCTCATTCGGTGCTTCCCATGATAATGCGCCGACAGGCTCGTGTGTGTGTGTGTGTGTGTGTGTGTGTGTGAGAGAGAGAGAGAGAGAAGAAGAATGTGCCCCACAGGCTCGTGGGGGGGGGACGACACTTGGTCCCCAGTTGGTGGTGCTGTGTGCAGACTAGAAAGTGTACCTTTGAAAGCTTTAGGCTGGGGCTGGAGAAGCGGCCCCCGGGGGGGGGGGGCAGCAGTGGAGTGGGTGAGCCAAGCCAAGCTGCACGTGTGCCCGCCACCATGTCCGGCAGAGCCCAGGAGCCAGGGCTTCCCAGAGCTCTGGATGAAGCCCAGATCTGGGACACTGAGGTACAGACTGAATTTACACAGTAGGAATTTGGTTTGGGTCTACTTTGGTTGTGTCTGTGTCCTGGGTCTTCCATTTTGAAGTAAGAAATGTTCAGTTTATTCCGGATTTTACAGGAGCCCACAGTTAAGTGACTCTGAATAGTTTAAAGAGCAGTTGAACTTTTAGATGATTTTTGTTCGTTTTTGAGACAAAGTCTCACTGTGTCACCTTAGCAGGCCTGGAAGTCAGTATAGACCAGGCTGGCTCCAACACACAAAGATCTTCCCTGCCTCTCCCTCCCGAGTGCTGGTATCAAAGGTGTGAACCTCCATGCCCAGCAAGTAATGGAATTTTTTAGGGTTTTTTTTTAAATGGACTTTTCTTTTTTAAAATTTTTAAAGATTTATCTATGTCTGCATGTACACCTGCACGCCAGAAAAAGGCATCAGATCCCATTATACATGGTTGTGAGCTACCCTGTGGGTGCCGGGAATTGAACTCAAGACCTCTGAAAGAGCAGCCAGTGCTCTTAACCGCTGAGCCATCTCTCCAGCCCAGGTAATGGGTTTTTTAAAGACTATGGGACTTTTAAAAGTAGGACTGGGTTTATTCTGTAAATTAACATGAGGTCTTGGGGAAAAAAATGTAGGAGAGGTTATGGTTTAATACCGACGTGTTTATGTGTCGGGTTGACAAGGAAGGGGTCAGCAAATACTAGTTTTTCTCAAGTTAACACAAGCTGGGGTCATCAGAAAGAGGGAACCTTGATTGAGAACAGGCCTCCATCAGATTAACCTTAGGCAAGTGTGTGGAGCAGTTTCTTGATAAATGATGTGAGAGATCTCCGCCCACTGTGGGTGGTGTCACCCCTAGACAGGAGGCCCTGTGTGTTCTAAAAGCAGGCTGAGTGAGCCATGGGAAGCAAGGCAGTAAAAGCCAGTAATGACTCTGCCTCAGTTTCCTGCCCCAACTTCCTCGGGGTGCTCAGTGATTGGGATGTGTGAGCCCAACAACCCCCTCCTTCTGTTGCATTCCAGAAACAGGAAACAGGAAGCAAGCCAGGACGCTCACTGTGCCTGGTGCCAGCTCCGGCCTCCACAAACTTCCTCCGCAGTCCCAGATTTGGTAGGGACTAAAATGCACCTATTTATTTGCGTTTTCTTGAAAAACAATCCCTCAGGCGGGGCAATGGCGCACCCCTCTAACCCCAGCACTTGGGAGGCAGAGGCAGGTGGATCTCTGTGAGTCTGAGGCCAGCCAGGGCAGTTACACAGAAACCCTGTCTCAAGCAAAACAAAAACCAAAAACAATCTCTCAGGTTGAAGCCCTCCTGGAACTGAAGGGGATCCTCCTGCCTCAGCCTCCAGAGCACTAGGATTAGTAGGCGGATGCTTTCAGGCCCAATGCCATTTAGGGCCATGTAATGGTTAAGAGCACCCTCTTCCAAAGGACTCGGGTTCAGTTCCCAGCACCTACATGGAGGTGCTCGGCGATCTTTAACTTGTTTCAGGAGGTCCAACGCCCTCTTCTGGCTTTCCTGGGCACTGCACACACATGGTGCACAGACATGCATGTAGGCAAAATACCCACACATAAAACAAAGATAATAAATTAAAATTAAAAACAAACTTAGGGCCGACAAGTTGGCTCAGCAGGGAAAGGTGCTTGTAGCCAAGCCTGGTGACCTGCGATCGATCCCCGGGACCCGCACGGAAAGAGAGACTTGACTTTAGAAGCTTGTCCTCTGACCGCCTGCCACACGCCGGCTGCGGCACACAGTCCAGCCCCACCGTAGGAATTAATAATTTTTTAAAAAGATGCCCTCTGACTCCATTTCTTTAAAAACAAAACTTTAAATCATCTCTCTTCCCTTCCTCACCTCCTGCCTCAGGGGCTGGCTGGCTTGCACCTTCTAGGACCTTCCACAGCCTCCTGCCCTTGCTCCTACTCAATGTTCCTCACGTTGTCTCGGGGTGCTCCGTGTCCTGAACCCTGCTTGTCTACCCAGCCTGCTGGTGAGGCCCCCAGGGGTCCACTGAGACCCCAGCACCGGCCCCCCAACCCAGTCTCCTGCTCATTCCTACCGGCCTAGCAAGCAGCCCGACAGGAGCTCAGTCTCAGCCCCAGACGGTGCGTTTCTGGCTACAGAGCCATGCCCCTGCCTCAGGCATTCTCAGGCACCCACACTCGTTCCTAGAAGACAGAGCCGGGTGCTCTACCCACTCACTCGGCTTTGCAGGGCGCGGCGGTCTGAGCTTCCAGGGAGTCGTATTCCCGCAGGTCTTCCAGCTCACGCATCTGGCCCGTCAGCACCTTGGCTGCGAAAGCCACGATGTACTGCGGAGGGAGAGGCGCGTGAGACCCCGCGCCGCAGGCCCGCTGCCCCGCAGGCCCGCTGCCCCGCAGGCCCCTCCGGCCGCACTCACCAGGAACCAGTAGACGTTCATGACGGTGAGGAGCAGCAGCAGCGCGTTGAAGAAGAAGTAGTAGGGGATGTCGGGCACCGAGCGCAGGCTGCAGTGGCAGGTGGCGTACAGGACCTTGAGCGGGAACCAGTAGAGGCGGAACCAGAACCTGGGGGAGGAAGGGAGGGAGGGGCGGTCAGGGAAGGGAGGCTGGGGGAAGGGCAGGCTCCCCCTGCAAGCAGCCTCCCTTTCCTACCACCACCGTGCCGCTTCCCCGCCTAAGCACCCTTTCTACCTCTTCCCAGGCCTGGCCCTTTGGGGAATAGGCCACACCCCTCCCCTGCTTGGCCCCACCCACTCACCTAGCCTCGGCCCCTCCCCAGTTTGTCCTGCCCTGGCTGGGTGGACTATTCTGTGCCCAACCGCAGGCCCCTTCTTGCCTGCCCCTTTCCCTCCCCTCCCCCACCCATGCACACCCACACCGCCAGTAAGCCACACACCTCCTGCCTGGCCCCACCCACTCACCCACTGAACAAGCCCTCTCATGTGGCCCCACCCACTGAATCCCACCTCACACGCGGCCCCATCCACTAAGCCACACCCCCTCGCGTGGCCACACCCACCGAACCACACCCCCTCCCATGTGACCCCACCCACTGAGCCACACCCTTCTCACCAGCAGAAGCAGAAGCTGAGGCAGCCCAGGTTGGCCACCAGCCCGTGCAAGCGGTGGTAGGCGCCCCCCCTAGCCTTGAAGTAGATGTTGAGCTTAGTGAATTCCAGCTGCACGTCGCTGACGTCATGCAGGAAGAACACGAGGAGGCCCACGTTGTGGTACCTGTTGGGTAGGGACAAGCGCATTGGGACTGCCCACCCTGCGCGAGGGCTGGACCTGAACCCTGGTCGGCTGCAGCAGCAGCAGAGACACTGGGGCTGGAGAGGCTGGGCCGGCCGCTCCTGCAGCAGACGCGAGTTCGATCCCCAGCGCCCACAGGGTGGCCCACAACCACCCGTGCCTGTGGAAGACGGACTTCAGACGCCCTGAGGCCGGAGCCACGAGTGAGCCTCCACGCGGACACGGCCCTCCACCGGGTCCTGGCGAGAGCCGGGCTCTCAGCTGGAGCACTCTCCCCTGTTGTAGCTCTTGCTGGTCTAGAACTCAGAGGCCCAGCCCCCTGCCTCGGCCTCCCAAACGCAGCTCAGTTCCTACTGTTTGAGACAGGGCCCTACTGTAGCTCAGACCTAGAACTCTAATTCAAGCAATCCTCCTGCCTCAGCCCCTGAGAAGGTGGGAACGCACGTGGGCTCTTGACCACCAGGAGATTGGCTCGGTTCCTGGATCCCTCTGAGTAAACCCTCGCTGTGTGTCCGGGCCAGAGGTATCGTTCCGGGGGTTGGCGAGAGGGCTCAGTGGGTAAAGGTGCTTGCCAACAAGCCTGATAACCCAGTTCAATTCCCAGGACTGGCATGTTGGGAGCAGAGCCAACTCCCGAAAGCTGCCCTCTGACCTCCACTCCAGCTGCAGTTGGCATGCCACCCTCAGGCCCAGGAGAGGGGATGGTGAGGAAGGGCAGGATCTCTGGGTCCCTCTCCAGGCCTTACACACCCCCTGGCGGGGGTCCCGCCTTGCTCTGGTCTCAGCGTTCACACGAGCCCAGCCAGCCCCAGGCCCTCTGCACACACTGCCTGCCCTCCCTCTTGAACTCACCGGAAGGCGTAGGAAGAGGCAATGAGGAGCAGGGTGACGACGTGGTGCACCAGCATGACTACGGAGTCCTTGCGCCAGGTGTCCATGTACACCGTGGCGTAGATGGAATGGCAGTAGAAGCTGCCCTGCAGCAGGTAGGTGGCAGCGATGTCCCAGGGCACCGCCATGCCTGACCTCCAGCCTGGCGAGAGCCGAGTTTATGGTCACACTCAGGGTCTCTTTGTCCCGCGAGATCCCCCAGCACATGTGCCCTCTGAATGTGGGCTGTCTGGTTTTTATTTGCTTTGTTTTGGAGACAGGGTTTCTCTGTTGTAGACCAGGCTGGCCTCGAACTCACAGAGATCCTCCTGTCTCTGCCTCCCGAGCGCTGGGATTAAAGTTGTGCAACTCTTTTTTTTTTTAATTATTTAGGGGCTGGAGAGATGGCTCAGTGGGTAAGAGCACTGGCTGCTCTTGCAGAGGACCTAGGTTCAACTCCCAGCACCCACATGGCGGCTCCCAACTGTCTGTGACTCCAGTTATAGGGGATCTGACACCTCACGCAGACCAAACACCAGTGCACATGAAATAACTTTTAAATTAAGAGATTATATATTTACTCTGTGAATGTATGTGGGCAGGTGCCTGTCCCGGAGAGACAGCTCAGGAGTCGGTCTCTTCCTCCACTGTGGTCCCAGGGGTTCGGGTCAGGCTTGGCAGCAGGCCCCTTTATCTGACTGGCCGGATCACCAGCCCTAGCTTTGTTTTTGAGTCAGGGTCTCACGTAGGCCAGGTTCAACACAGAATCTATGTAGCTGAGGATGACCTTGACCTCACAACCCTCCCACCTCCACTTCCGGAGGGCTGTGGGGATAGGCGCGTGGCAGGCATCGTGCCTTGGTTTAAATGGATGGAACCCAGGGCTCCATGAATGCTAGGCAAGCTCTCTGCCAAACCGGCCCTGGCTCCGCTTCACTTGTGAGAGCCTCTTACATTACCCAGGCTGGCCCGGGAACTCAGAGCACTGCCCCTGCCTCGGCGCTGAGGTGACAAGGGTGCCCTTGCTGCAGCTGTCCAGGTCCACTCTGCGGACAGGCTCTGTCCCAGCGCCTGGCCTGGGACGCCTCGCTTGCGCCGGGTGGGTCTCGCACGGGAGACTCTGCCTGGCACATCCCCACATCTTCCCTCTGTGCATCTGTCCTTGCTTAGACAACCGTCTGTCCTCGCGGGTGAGCCCCCCACAACCTGTTGCTCCCCGCTTGTGCTTCCTCCTCTCCCCTGCCACCCCATGCAGAGTTCAAGGGTCCCTCGGTGCTCTGACTCGGACGCCTGTGCCCCTCGCTGCATTTAACGGCCCCAGCCTAGGGGCAGCGGGGCAACAGGGGCCGAAGAGGTTCTTGTGGGGCTGGGGAGGGCTCTGCAGGTGACACGCTGGCTGCGAACGCTTGGCAGCCGGAATGCCACCCCCAGAACCCACACAAAGCTGGAAAGAGAGAAGCGACTCCCCAAAGTTTTCCTCCAACCCCCATCCCACCCCCTGTGTTCTGGAGGCTGAGGCAGAAGGACGTAAGTCTGCTAAGCTACAGGAGACCCCGTACAAAACCCCAGAAAGACCCAGCAGGAAGGCTGGGTGTAAAGGCTGCCAGCAATCGATGGAAGGAGAGAGCCAACTCCCCCAAAGTTGTTTGCTCGCCTTCACACACGTGCATGAACTGTGGCACACGGGTGTCCCCTCCCACACGGCTATAAATGAGTAAGTTTAAAAACAAAACTGGAAAGAAAAAACCCCTCACCCCCACACATTTCTCCTCACCCTCCAGCGGGGCAGGGTGTCTACCTGCCCTCCCCAGCTTCGGCACACTTCAGCCGGTCACCTTCAGCAGGTCCCTGTGCCTGCACACACCTCCCCGGAGCCCTCCCCTCTGCTTTCTGCTACTTCTTTTAAAAAAAAAAAAAAATTATGTGATTTTATTTATGTGCATTGGTGTGAGGGTGTCAGACCCCCTTGAGCTGTCATGTGGGTGCTGGGAACCGAACCCAGATCCTTTTGAAGAGCAGCTGGCACTCTTAAACGCTGAGCCATCTCTCCTGCCCCATGCTACTCATAGCTATTGACAGACTGGCTGTGCCCAGAGGACTCCTGGCTGTGTCTAGCACAAGCCAACCTGCCACACCATACAAGCCTCAATAAATGCACAACACACCGGCCTCTAATTCAATCATGGGTTGTCAGCTGGACATGGCAGTGCATGCCTTTAATCCCAGCACTCAGGAGGCAGAGGCAGGAGGATCTCTGTGAGTTCGAGGCCAGCCTGGTCTACAGAGTGAGTCCGAGTACAGCCAGAGTTACAACAGAGAAACCCTGTCTCGGAAAACCAAACCAAACCAAACCATGAGTTGCCTACGTGAAGGCAAACTGGATGACAGCCACCACCACTCCTGTTGAAACTCAAAACCTTGTGTCTCCTGGGACCGGTGATGTACACTTGGGATCCTAGCCCTCGGGGGCCGAGGCAGGAGCACCCCAAGTTTAGACCATTTTGGACTACACAGACAAACAAGCGTGGTGCTTCCCACGTGGGCAGAGTCGCCACAGCTCCTAGCTGTGTGCCCCCCGAGTCCTCTCAGCCCTTCCCTGTTGCTCTCAAAGCTAATCTCCGCACTCCCAGAGCTCTGACGATTCCCACGTCATGGTCCCCAGCAAGGAGCCCCTCCCACTCCGCTCGTATCTGCACCCACAAATCCCCACCCTATCAATCTATTAAATTCAAACCACAGCCAAAAGTTGACTTCCTGTGCAGCACTCCTGTGACACCCCAGGGCCTTTGCAGCACCAATCCATAGGAGCCTCTCCTGGCTGCCACACCCCTAGGGTCCCATGACCACCCTTGTCTTGGGGCTGGCTTGACATCAAGACTTCCCTAGGGGTACCTCGTTAGCCCCACCCCAGAATGCGAGCTTGCACCCGTGCTGCAGCGTACACATGAAGGTCAGAGGACAACTCCCAAGGGTCGGTTCTTGCTTTCCACCATGTGGGAACTTGGATCATCAGGCTTGGCTGCAAGCACCCTCACCCCCGGAGCCATCTTGCCAGCCCCCTTGGTTTGTCTTTTAAGCAGCACGGGATTCCTACCATGGAAGACGGAGGGTGGGTCGTGGAAGAAGGGGTAATCGGTGCCCAGGAGGAGGTAGGCGCAGTAGCTCCAGCAGCCCAGGTAGAACAGGAGCTTCCAGGCGCTCTCGGGTAGCCTGGCGGCGTCTCTAGGCTGCAGACGGCAGCGCTTGGCCAGGGGCTGTGGGGGGACACGGGTGGGGGTCACGTCATCGCTAGGGAGCTCAGCGCTGCTCCAGGGACTTGCCAGACTCGGTGGCGTTGAGAAGGCTGGGCCTCTGTGCCCGTATCATCTGGGGTAACCAGAGCTTGTATGTGTGTGTGTGTGTGTGTGTGTGTGTGTGTGTCCACGAAGGGCTAAACTTAGCGCCCAGCTGTCCTGCGAGCCTGGGAGAAAGGAGGGGGGCAAAATGCTCGGACTTAAAGCAATGGAGTCCTGGGAATCGAGGAGGATCGGCCCCAGCAGGGAATGAGATGTCGGAGAGGGGAAGGGGGGAAGGTGACCATTGAAGGACAATACCTTGGGGGATAGGGAAACTTGAAAACCAGTGACGGTGGGGGGGTTGACATAAGAGGGTGCCTGGGAGGGAAAGACGGAGGACCAAAGACTGAGGTTAGGGGCTATTAGAGAAGAGGTTGTTGGAGAGAGAAGAGGGGAGACAAAAGTGAAAGTCGTGTGATGAGGGCACAAGCTGACTTGGGGACACGGAGCCATCACAGGATACTGTGCCCTGAGTTAGAAGGTCAGTGGTGCATGTCCAAGCTGAGGCAGGAGGATGGCCCTGAGTTTGACCAGCCCGGCTGGAATGGGCAGGCTGGAGTTAGAGCACCCTGGGGTCACCCTTTGGGCCAAATCCAGCCCCATTTCTCCCGAGGCTGAGGGGGCCAGAGGAGCCCAGAGAACCCAGCAGTTGTCATGGAGACAGCCAGAACCCAGCTCCCGTCACCCCTAGCAACCAGGCTGCTGCCAAGTTGAGCTTGGAGAATGGGGCAGCCCCTCCGCCCATTTCTTGGGAACCGCGAGGGTGGAACTGGGGTGCATCGGGCTGCCTTGAGGCCTCCGGCATCCCAGCAGGGTGGAGGGAGCCTGCGCAGGCCAAGGCCGATGGGGGCTGAGGTCACTCTCTCCAGCGGGTGACACCAGACAGGGTGGGCTCAGGAGCTGGACAGCACAAGGAACAGCCTCTTCCCACCATCAGAGAAAGGCCCCTTTGTTGGCACAATGCTGTCTGTCCCCAGCAGCCTCTGCCACTTCCAGGCAGACGGGGGCGGGATGTCCCCAGCCCGACCACTGGGGAGTATCCATCGTGGTACTGGCCCAAATGTCACAGAGACGCCCCCTCCCCAGGAGAAGCGAAGAACAGAGTCGGGTGCCAATGTCACCACCGCCAGGGTCACTCCTCAGACCTGGGCGGTGGCCTCCTTAGTCACCAGAGCATTTTGACCACCGCCCCCCGGGGGGGGCAGGATCCACCCCTGAAGACACAAACGGGGTCATTTCCAAGGTGGAGCCCCTCCGCGTGGGTCGCGCCACACAGGTCTGTGCCATCCCTGGTTCGGGGGTGGTGGAGAGCCCATGTAGGGGCAGGGCCTCGACTGCCAGGCTGCGGGGCACAGGTGACCTCTGTGCACCTCCAGGCCAGGGTCTGGACTTGCTGGTCCCCAGGTGGGGCCCTGGATGGGGCCCTGAGTGGGTCCTGGGATCCTCGGCAGCCCAGAGGCCGTTCCGAGAGGTCGCCCTAAATTCTACGGAGACTGCCCAGGACAGGGTGTGGGTCTGGTTTCCCTGCACCCAGAGCACCCTACGCCACACGAGACACCCCCAATCTGGCGTAGCGTCACCACGGTTCAGCCACACCCCCGCATCCACCCTGCCCTGTTGCAAAGGCCCCCCCAGGGTCCCAGGCATCTCCAGCCCCGGGTCTCCACACTTTTCCAGCGGCCACCACGGACAGAGAGATGCGTGAGCAGCACCCCGCTCGCTCCCCCGCACGCAGACCGCACCCCCACCCCCCCAGGTCGCACTGACCCGAAAGAGGCGCGCGGTGGCCGCCGAGCGCAGCGCCGTCCAGCCCAGGGCGCACAGCGCGGCCAGCAGCAGCTCGGGCGCCGCCAGGTGCGCGTGCTCCGCCAGGCCGCGGCGGGCCAGTCCCCAGCCGCAGTCCCCGCAGCCCCGCGCCGCCGCCAGCGCCGAGGCCCAGCTTCGCTGCAGCATCTGCGCGTAGCTCGGCATGGGCTCCGGAGCCTCGAGCCCCGCGCTCGTCGCCGCAGCCGCCATGCCACCCGCTCGCCCGCCGTCCCCGCCGCCGCCGCCGCGCGCCCCCGCGTCACGCGCCGCAGCCGGGCCCGGGAGGGGAGGGGGCCCGCCCCGGAGCAAGAAGGGGCGTGGCCGGCTCTGACCCCGCCCCTCGGGATGCAGGGCCCCACCCCTCCTGCCTTCCCGCCGTGCTGCTGGGAGACCAAGCGGTCCCCGAGCCCCGGGGGGTCCTCGCCTCGCTTAGCCACTAGCTTCCGCCGGTAGGGTGGCTCAGCGGGTGAGGGGCTTGCCACCCAAATAGAATCCTGAAGGTGAGGACCGACCGACTTGTGAATTTTCCTCTGACCTCCACCTGCGCCCCCACTCACAAAAATAAATAAATGCAACGAGACAATAATAATTAAAGGGATTCGGCCCACACCTGGCCCGGAGAAGCATTTCCCCCCCCTCACCCCTGGATACTCACCCTCTGCTGGAGCCTGAGGGTGTTCCGGCCTAGAGGCTCACAGGTAGACTGGGAGGGTGGAGCTGACAGTTGGGTTACCTGGAGGAGGAGGAGGGCTGCCCAGTCCAAAGTGGTCCCATCTCCCTGAGCCAAAGCCACCAAGACTAGCTCCAGTCGGTTTCCTCGGCTCCACTGACCCTCCAGCCACAAGGCTTCCTGCGCTGTTCTTGTTTTTCAAGACTGGGTTTCCCTGTCCTAACTCGGGCTGTCCCGGAACTCACTCTGCAGACCAGGCTGGCCTCGAACTCACAGAGATCCGTCTGCCTCTGCCTTCCAAGTGCTGGGATTCAAGGCGTGTGCCACCACCGCCAGGCTGCGCTGATCTTCTTAGACAAGGTCTCACGGTGTAGCTGAGGATGGGTCTGAACTGCCTGTCTTCTGTGCGTGGAAGGCAGCTATGTGCCTAGGTAAGCAGTTTATTCACCACTGGCAATGGGACTCAGGCTTCTTTCATGCTGGGTAAGAACTCTACCAATGGAGCCCCAACCCCAGCCCTGTGCACGTATAAATTACAACACAATTTGACACTACACCAGCAACACCATCGTGAGGCTTCTAATGCACACGACCAAATGATAACAAGCATCTAGCAAGTTTCTCAATGTCTTTGGACAGCAGAGAAACATCGACCTGGAATTCACTCACGACCTTTGGGCCCCTCCAAAGGATTCGGGTACTTCTCTGCTCTGCCCTCTGCAGCACACACAGCTTGTCCTCCAGGCTCCGGCCTGCTCCCCTCCACTGCTGCTGCTTGCTGGTGGTCGTCCCATGGTACTGGCATCTTCAGAACGCTGCTGGGGTTCCTTGCTGCAACTGGGGTGCACTTTCACCAATAGCCTCTCCTGGGCTCTCTGCACAGTGCCAAGCCTCAAATTCTTTACACTACCCTTTCTTCTGGGCCTTCAACTACTACTGAGGCTGCATCTTCACTAATGGCCTCTCCCAGTGCCAAGCTTCAGGTGCTCTCCATGACTCCTTCATGCCTTCAAAACTAGTGCCACCTGGGTAACACTTAAGTTCGACTACCAGCACGAGATACAGCCTCGGCCAGTTCAGGAAGACAGCTTCTGTGTGCTGACCCTGAGGAAACACTTTCCAGATTGTAAGATAGAGTCTGGTTTGCTGGAAAAATAACTGGTCCTTGTCTGCAGGAAGAGTTCCCTCATGGTGTGGAGTTACCGCTTGTAGGCAGGTTTGCAGGAAAAAAAACAAAATTCAGTTTAACTAAGCGGCTTTTTGGCTCCTAAGTCGCAGCTTCCACAGCAGGGGGCCCTGGGCCAGTGGGAAGATTCTGGCTGAAACATTCTGGCAGTTTGGCGTTCTTTCTCGCCCCTCTATGGGGAAACACACCCTTCTTCATAGACCTCAAACACAAGACCCACTTCAGCTTCACACACACAAAAAGTCAACAACTTCAGTTTATAGGACAGACCGCTATGGTTTCTGTTCCCGTGTCCCGGCTGCCACCAGCTGCGGGAGGGAGCATCAGCTCCGTGATCAGGAAAAGCAGACAGGACCTTGCTTTTTCCCTTCTCCCAGCTGAACTCTTTTCACCATGGAAATGTCTTTCTCTAACGGCCTCTCTTCTGTGACTCTCACTTTTGAGCCCCGTTTCTCACTTGATTTTCACAGTTTTCTTGTCATAGGGGCTTATTTCGCCTTCTCCCTCGCCTCTTCCTTCAGGAGCCTTCGATTCATACCCTTAACCTCTATCCTCTGGTAGCTTCCCTGAGCGGACTTTTCTGGACTCTGCAAGATCTGGAGTTTTTCTTCCTGTCTCCACGTTGATTAGCTGGTGTGATGTCCTGCCCCACGCTGATGTGCCATTTGTTGTAATTAGGCTGCTGTGTGGGCTCAGCAAGGAGACGAGGAGGCGTTCTCATACATGGAAGCCTTGTCTGACCTCTACCGAGGGAACCACCATCACGGCCAATGATGAGTTCCACGTACTTAACAGTGGAACCCCGAGCGTCTCAGCTCAGGTGTTTTTATTGATTCAGAACTCCTCAGGTATTCTGATAGCACGTGCAGATCATTAGCAATCAAACATCCCCACAGGAACCCAACACCTGCAGACAATAGAGAACGCCCTAGACTTAAGCTAGCCTCTCACCCAAAAGTGCAAAAAATTTCCCAAACATAACTAAAAATAAACTTCCCCAACAAGAGTCTCTCGCTGACTTAGGGCTCACTGATCCAGCTAGACCAGGTGGCCAATGAACCCTAGGGAGTCTGTCCCTCCACAGCCCACAACCCTGGGGTTACAGACATGAACCACATTTGCCCTTGGTTCTTACATGGGTGCTGGGGACCCAATCTCAGCTTTCATGCTTTTGGGGCACCCCCTTCCTGTTGAGACAGGGTCTCATGATGTAGCTGAGACTGGCCTTGAATTCCTGAATTCTCTCAGGAATGTCATACCATCCAATGTTTTGTTTTTATCTTATTTTATGTGCATTGGTGTTTTAACCTGCATGTATGTCTGTGTGAGGGTGTTGGAACCCTTGAAACAGGAATTAGACAGGTGTGAGCTGCCATGTGGGTGCTGGTAATTGAACCCAGGTCCTCTGGAAGAGCAGCCAGTGCTCATAACTACCGAGCCATCTCTCCAGCCCCACACTCAATGCTCCTGACTGTATACCTATGTGGGCTGAGGCATTCCTTCACTTGCTCCTGAGTTGTCAGGTGACAGACAGGCTATGTGCTAGATCACATAAAGCTGTGGCCCTTCCCAGACTGGGAACCTCTTGGCAACCTCTGGTGCTATCTGACAGACACATCACCCACCTGTAAGGGGAGAAACCTGCTCAGCCTGAAACCTGGGATGCCTGCCCACGATGCATGGGGTGACTTTGGGTGTAGGCCCGGGATCGGGGCTCCTGGGCACAGAGGCTTAAGCAGCAACCAAGGCTCAGAGCTAAGGCTGCTTGACTCCTGGAGCCCAGCTGGGCCAAGACTGACGCCTGTCCTCTCCTGCCGCAGGGCCAGGTGTCAGTGGACGCTTAGCAGTGGCTTCTGGGGTGTCAGGTAGATGAGCAGCAGCCTGGAGAGCTGAACACCTTACCTCCTCCCCAGCAGGTGAGGAGAGGTCCCAAGTACCACTAGGGCCCTGGGGCAGCTCAGGGCCTTTGGCCTGATGTCTGCCACTGGAATGTTTGTCCTGAGAGCTTGCACGATGGCACACAACCCAGTAGAGACCTGCCCCACTCACAGCCCTCATCAGCCCTTTCTGTCCAGCCAGAGCAGGGCCCAGCAAAGGTCTCATCTTGGCTACTGGTCCTGCCAGGTGTTGGGGCTCTGCTTCTGGAGAGCCTGCCCCTTACCCAGTCCCAGCAGCCCGGGGCTCCTGCTTTGGGAGGGGGAGGGCCCTGCCCCCTACATAGTCTGCAGCACAGGGCGGACCCTTTGAGAGGGTTCCGCCCTCCACACAGCCCACAGCGAGGGGCACTCGTGTCTGTGGAGAGCTCCACCCAACACACCCCTCCAAACTTACCAAGGGGGGCCCTATGGACACCCCCCTTGCCATGCCCAACTCTCCTCCAGGTGCCAAACTGTCAAGCTGCATTGACCAGCCAAAAACTGCTTCATGGTGGGCCCTGAAGGTGGGCTGCTGGTTGCCGGCTGCCTGCTCCTCGCCCCAAATGGCACCTCACAGATCTGTGTGGAGGGAGCAAATCTGACTTTCCCCAGCAAGCCTAGCCCCTCCTGCTATCAACTGCTGTTTGGGGCTGCTGCTTGCCTCCTTGCCACCCTGCTGAGGACCCTGGCCACCACCCCGTGCCCACCAGGAACCCCAAATGGTGCAGAGGACCACTGGGGAGCTAGTATATTTCTCCTTTGGGGGAGTCTGGCTCTGCAAGGCCAGGGAGCTCTGGGACTTGAGACCCTCCATAAGAAAACTCCCTCTTGGGACTATCAGGGACCCCACTCCCAGCCAGCTGTGGGGTCCTCCAACTTGGCAGAGCAGCACAGAAGTGGCCCCAACTAACACAAATGACCCCAAGCCTCACCTCTCTCTGGACTTGCCAATAAGGGCAAAAAATCCCACCAATCACAGGCCACCCTGGGAGGCTCTGCCCCCCCCTCAGGGACACTATAAAAAGCAGCCTTTTGGCCTCAACTGGGAGCAGGGAAGGGGTGCAGCTATGGCTGCTGCCTTCCTCCCAAGTGGAGGCAGCTACCAAGAGACGAACACCTCAGCTTGGCCTTCAGAGTTACAACATTGGGGACACCTTCCCACCTCAGAGCTGTGTGGTTCCTGGCCATTTTTTCAACAGTTCCAGCTGAATAAAAAACCCTAACACCAGGACCTTACAACCCGCTGTGTTGCCAATAAGCCCTAGCATCCCGAGTCTCAGATCCTTCATGGTGGCTACCTGGGAGCTTGTGGAGCGACGAGGACTGAAGAATGGGGGCAGCTCAGAGACCAGGGTGGGTTACCCCAAAGCCTAGAGTGCACTATTGGGGGCTGTCCTAGAGCTGAGAGTGAGTCGAACCTGGCCTTGAACCCCGGCTTTTCTCATCCTGAGAGCAGGAGTTCGTGTGCTCCTTGCTTTTTAGCCCTGGCCGGAACCCAGCTACATATGATATATTGCCTGCTTCACAGGTGTCATTAGCAAGAAATGTGGCGTGGTTGGTGCTTATCTGTGCTGTGGCTGGCAGCCTAGGGCTGAGCCCACTTACTGGTAAGGTGCCTTCCTCTTTTCCCTGTGGGGCCACACCTTACGCAGAGGGTGCCCTTGCAGACCTTGACGTTTAGACTTGGGCGCCACACGTAAACGAGGCTACTCCAGAATCCTTGTCTTACCCGAAGGATCCCATCCCTGGGTACCAAAGACCGTCCCTGCCTGTACCCTACAAATGTATAGCCTCTCTCAAGAGTCTGGTCCCTCCGATCTGGGACCCGCCAGGGCTGGAGGTGGACAGTGAGGTACAATGAGGACCTGGGGCTCTGTCCTCCAAGGCCTGGGCCCACACTCCTATCAGAGTCAAAGTGAGCGCCAGGTGGGGGCCAGGCAGAGATAAGATGGACAGACTTTATTGGCAGACAGGAAGCAAGGATGACATCCAGCCCACAGCTGGCGTCACCAGGGGCATCTCCACCTCAGGCGCTGGGCGCATACTGCAGTGCCAGACGGTCGAAGTCGTTTTCCTGCAGTGGGAGATGAGATGCCCGTGTGAGGTGTCGCAGCCTCCGCCTCTCAGGAACACGCCCCCCGCTGGAGCAAGTGCTCTGCTTACCTTGGCCTGGTACTCCCTGATGAAGGGATGGGCCCTGTGTGCGTCCTTCAGCTGCGACAGGTATCGATTTGTCACCTGGGGGGTGAGGTGGGATGGGTTAGTCAGATACGAGATCCAAAGCCACTCTGCCTTGCAGAGCAACCTTGGGGCAAAGGAGGGCCTCTGGCCCCTGCCACCCCAACCCAGAGCTGGGCTATCCTGTAGGAACGTGGGCAGCGTTCAAATGCAGGTGCTAGCCTCAGGTGCAGAGGTCCCAGGGAGGGAGCGGCCAGGAGGACATGCTGGCACTCGCTGCAGAGGTTTTATGAGCTGACAGGCCTGGCCCGTCTCCCCTCCCCGCAGACACGGCCCATGGTCTCAGCCTGTCCTGCTCTGTCCCCGCAGCCTACCTCAGGGGGCTTGCCCAGGTGCTGCGACAGCACGATGAGGTTGATGAGGGTCTCTGGGTGGCCGCTGTCCTGGAAGTGGATGGGGACAGGGAGTCAGCAGATACGGGCCCCGAACTCAGACTACCAGCTGCTGGGGGCCAGAAAGCAGCCAGCCCAAGCCACCGTAGGGAAGATGGGGTGGGGCCAGGCTGTCCCCAGTCCTCCCCCTGCACAGAGGCAGAGGGGCCTGGGCTTGAGGTCCCCTGGCCTGGGTGTGTCCTCCACGCTACGGAGGCACCAAGTTCATTCATTCCCCGTGAAGCCGCTGGTTAATTCTGAAGCACCCCACCACAGTCTTGTCACCAGCCTCCCGTCAGGGAAGGGATGGCAGGCCAGTTCCAGGTGAGGGGCAGGGGGAACAGATGGGAGCCAACGAGCTGCCAAGTCACAGCAGGGTACCTGTGACCTCAGGGGTCAGGAGCCCACCACCACCTGCTGGGCGGGGACACTGTCCTAACAGGGCCCCGGGCTGGTGTTCTTATGAAATAGTCTTAGTGTGTGTCCCAGACTGGCTTCAAACTCATAACCTTCCTGTCATAGATTCTTCAGTGTCGCAGTGCTACGCCTTACCCCCAGGCCTTTCTCATGCCATTCCAGAGCCCTGAGAACCTGGTAAGGGCCCTACGTCCGCACACACCCATGTCCCACCAAGGACAGCTAGGGAGGCCTCAGCCCAAAGGCCCTGGTCCTCGTGTCTGCTGGAAGTGGTGTCTCTTTGTTTCTGGACAGGGCTTCTCTTCGTAGCCCTGGCTGGAACTCAGAGATTCGCCTCCCTCTGCCTCTGACTGCTGGGATTAAAGGCCGCCCTGGCCATGCCTCTTTAATTTCAGGTCAGGCCTTGTCTCCCCAGCACTTGGGACACAGAGGTAAAGAGTCACCCTGGAGATCCACGGGGGCAGGGGAGGTGTAAGCCCATCAGTCCAGCCACCACGGCCTCTGTCTAATGCGCTGCTGTGACTGGAGCTCTCGCTTGTTGGGTGCGCAGCAGTGACAGGGTGCCGGGTACCCATGCTGGCTGAGGCACGCCTCACCCACCTTGTCCAGTGCCTCCTGCAGCACGCCCTCCGCTGTCTCCCAGCGGCCCTGCGCGGAGTGGCAGGCCGCCTGGCCGTTGAGCAGCAGCAGTGTGGGGGAACACTTGTCAGCCAGCTCCTGGAAGATGTAGTAGGCTTCTTGCAGCTTCTCACCACCCTGTGTGGACACCGGTGTCACTCTGTCACCTGCTGGCCTGTGTGCTCCATGACACAGCCCAGGGCGAGTCTGTCTATGGAAACCATGCCTAGGCCAGTCACTCAGGCCTCACGCTCTCCCTGCGGAGAACCATGTGTAGAGAGGCATGTGACAGGGGCCACCTCGAGAGTCCTCCCTGCCGTCCTGCCCGGCTCCAACCACTACTGGGTGCTATGGGGAGGGTTTCCAGGGCAGATGTGTACGCGCTAGGAACACAGGGACGTGGGGCCTGTCCCAGTGGTGTCTTCCCTGTGGCTACGAGGCCAGAGCTGTCCCCTGCTCATGACAAAGAATGCACACACAGACACACATACATACATACACAGATACACAGAGACACAGACCCACAGACACACACAGACCCACAGACACAGAGACAGACACAGACCCACAGACACACAGAGACACAGACACACAGAGACACAGACACACAGAGACACAGACACACACACACAGACACACAGACCCACAGACACACACAGAGACAGAGACACACACAGACCCACAGACATACACACAGAGACAGACACACACACAGAGACAGACACACACACAGACTCACAGACACACACACACACCCAGACACACCCACAGACACAGACACACACACACCCACAGACACACACACAGACCCACAGACACACACACAGACCCACAGACACACACACACACCCACAGACACACACACAGAGACAGACACACACACACAGACACACACACAGAGACAGACACACACACACAGACACGTCAACGGGGCGGGCAGGGGATGTCTATACCCCAGCACTAGGCTGATGCAGGCAGCAAGATCAGGGATTCAAAAGCAGGCTCAGCCACATGCAATCTGAAGCCAGCCTGGGCTATGTGAGACCTGTCTTCAAAACAAAAGAAAAACAAGAATAGCTCAAAGCTAAATTTCAATAAAAATCAACGAGATGTGGCTGGGGCGTAGCTGCCATAGCACTTGCCAGACATGAGCAAAGCCCTGGGTTCCACGCCAGGCCCAGAAAAAAAGAGGAAAAAAAATTCAAACTCAAAATAAATAAGTAGTCTTCCAGAAAGCATCCAAGAGGAGACCACGTGTGAGGCCAGAGGCCCGGGCTCTCCTGTAAAGGCTTCCGGACAAAGAGCTCAGGAGAGGAGGCCTGGCTCAGGGACTGGAACAGGGCAGCTGCCAGGAGGCGAGCAGTGTGGCTGAGGTGCCTGTCACCGGCCCAGTTAAAGGAGCCCCGAGAGCAGAGCAGAGCCACCCCAAACCTAGGACCCATGCCTAGGAGCTGCCTCAGGGCCCACAGGGCTCTGCCACAGGCTGCGGGTGAGCCGGCATGAACAGAGGGAGGGTGCAGCCCGGGAGTGACACCCCCCCAGCCCCCAGCCCCGGTGCCACAGGGCTCACCACAGCCAGGTTGACCCAGGCCGTGGCCAGCTGGGTGAGCGTGGCATCCTCGTCTTGGTCCTGCATCCTCTTCAGCTCCTTCCTAGGATAGGAGACGGGGTGCTGAGTGGCCTGGGCCCCGGAGCCCAAGGACGGACCCTTGGCACACTCTCCTGCCAGGCTGTGTCCCCCTGACATGGAATGGACATGGCTGGCCCAAACGGTGGCGATCCGGAGAGATGTTCCCTGGGACACAGCTTAGCCATGTGGTGTCGGGGCAAGCTCCAGGCTTCCCACGAGGCCAGGAGCCACTACCCCAACGCCAGCAACAAATTCCCCCTGACCCTCAAACACCGTCAAGAACTGCGATAGGACCCGGCCTCCTATGCCCTGTGCAGAGCCTCCTGTCACTGCAGGACAGCCCCTACTCACGGCCTTATGGAGGGAAGCAGGCAGAGCACCCACACCCTGACCCCCGAAGGACTTGAGGAGAGGCTAGGTAAAGGATGGCGAAGAGACAAGGAGAGGTCTCGGGGGCTGGGGCTCACCGGGCGAGGTCTAGCCTGTCCAGCTTGAGGAGAATCTGAACCGTCATGGCTGTGCTGCGGGCAGGGCAGAGACAGAGTGGTCAGCAAGTGCCAGGGCTTGCCAAGAGCAACACCCCAACTTTGACAGTGAGCTCACAAGGGCCTGGGGTGTCCCCTGGGCCCTGCAGGGGTAGAGACCCGCTGGCTGCATTTCCAGCCGAAGCAGGGGGTCCCAGACCCACCCCTGCCTAGCTCCCTGAACACTTACCATCCCCCCTGGTCCTCACCAGCCTCCCTCTCGGCTCCTGGGAAGTCAGGTGACTCCCGTGGCCACTTGTCCCTGGTGCTCCCTAGACAGAGCTGCCAGCCCAGGCCCAGCACTGGCTCCCTCTGTGCTCTGTGCGCCTTTCCTCCAGTTCAAGATGGAACCTGTGATCATTTGCCCTTGTCTTCTTTCAGACAAGGCTCCATGTACCGTAGGCTAGACTCACTTTGCTTTTAGCTGGGGATGACCTTGAATTCCAGATCCTCCTCCATCTACCTCCATCCTGGGACGACGGGCAAATGCCCTTGCCTGGCTCCCCCATCCCTGGCTCCCTTCATCCCCACCTGAAACAGGCTCTCTTACTGCGTTGCCCAGGCTAGGCTCAAAACCAAAATGATCTGGGGGATAGCTCAGAGGGTAAGGGCTTGCTACTGAGCCCAATGACTTCAGTGATTCCCTAAGACCCGCACAGTGGAAAGACAAACTTTCACAAACTCCTCTGGTCTGCAGCATGTGTGTGCGCTGTGGCACATGTGAGCTGTCCCTGAATTTCTCTCTCTCACACACACACACACACACACACAGGTGCCTTGCTGCACCTCCCTCGGCTTTCTAGGAGCTGGGATTTTAGGTATGTGTATAGCCTGCTTGACCACATTTCTTGTTTTTTTACTTTTATTTCTTAATTACTTGGAATTTGCTCTTTGACAATTCATACATATATATAACTTGTCTTAACTCTACTCCCTCTGGAACCCTTCAGCTCAGTCCCTCCGAGTTCTCACTTCTTCGTATTTTATTTGTGTGTGCGCACACACATATGCATGCACACGCACTGGAGCACACCTGTGGAGAAGGGATTGGGGCTAGCCTGGCCCCAGCGAGACCTCCGTCTCAGGAAAGCTGGAAGAAAGCAGACTCCCGGACACTCACCACTCGAGGCTGTCGCCCTGGTGCAGGGTGCGCAGGGCCGCATCGGGGTTTTGGTCGTGGAAGTAGACAGAGGCAGCCATGAGCAGGAAGGTGGTGTTAGTCACGTCCACGCTCCTGCTCACCTCCCGGTCCAGCTCCGCCACGATGGCATCCCTGTGACAAGTGGCTAGTCAGGGTGAGGTTAAGACAGGAGTCACCTCAGCTGAAACTATGAAGGATCCCGTTGTCCAGGGACATGGAGGAAGGTGTGTCAGATCCTAGGGGTGCCCAGCAACAAGCAGCAAGCGGCCTAACTCTACAGAGCACCACACAACCCAACATGCCCTATCGGTGCCCAGCCCTTGATGACTGAGACTCAATCGGTGACTGGTTCCCGTGCAGACAGAACAAGCTGAGAAAGGTAGCAGCAGGCATTCCGGCCTGCCAGACGCCGGGTGTTGGAGCGCTGCAGGTGGCAGCTGAGAAACTGGTTCAGGAGCTGCCAACCTCTGGGAGGGCAGGACTCTCAAAGCCCTCATGCTGAGCCCATGAGCAGGCCTCGGCTCTGGTGAAGCAGAAAGGGTACGCTCTCCCGCAGTGTGGCCAGCCCAGCTGCTAGGAAGGGACAGTGTTCTTGGGGTCCCCGCATAGGTTGGGTCTGAGGCTCTGGGACAGGGCTTGGTGAAGAGCTCCCATGCCCTTTTCTGTGCAAATGGAAGCCAAGACCACACACACACTAAGCACACTCCACACAGCCACACCCCCAGCCCTGCAGTGCTCCCGAGGGGTCTGTCACCACCTCCCCTGAGCAGGAAAGCGACATGGAGACACCAGGAAGGAAAGGGGTAGGAAGAAGGGACACCTCGCCCTCCCTCTGCAAGTTGGAGTGGACCCTGGGCTCCTGGCGATCTGGGCCTCGGACCACCTGCCCAGGCTGGGCCTCACCTCCGGTTCTCATTGGCAAGGTATTCAGCAAACATGCGCACAGCCTGGAGCTCCGGGGCCGAAGAGGGCTTGATCTCATCCAGGACCACGCCATACTTCCTCTGCAGTCACAGGAGCACATCAGTCCCCCCGCCTGGAGGACCTGTGCTCCCAACCCGCCAACAACGCCCGAGCCAGCAGTGTCACCTGAGCCAGCAGCAGGCAGCAGGGCTGCAGGAATGCCCTTCCCTGTCACACCATTTCGTGCTGCTGCTGTAGCTGAGGACATGGTGTCAGCAGCCGGGGGACAGCAGGGTGTCTGCTCTGCACCCCACCTTTCCCCTGCCTGGCAGGCCTCCTTCTGACAACTATGGCCACATCTGGAAGCCAGGCACAGTGGCACAGGGGAGCTGGGGGCAGCAGGACAAGGACCTTCTGGGCCACCGAGTGTCTAAGGCCAGCCTGGGCTACATGAGATAGCACCAGGCCTGACACACAATCCTTTTTGTTTGTTTGAGACAGGGTTTCTCTGTTGTAACTCTGGCTGTCCTGGAACTCACTCTGTAGACCAGGCTGGCCTTGAACTCACAAAGATGCGCCTGCCTCTGCATCCTAGGTGCTGGGATTTAAGGTGTGCACCACCACCGCCCGGCAGGACCCACACAATGGAAGGAGAGAATGCAATCAGGCAAGTTGTCCGCTGGCCACAAGAACCCACCCCTCCTCGCCATGAAGAGTACTGACAGAGGCCCCTGGCCTTGTGCCCCTCCTGAGGCCGAGCCCACACTCACCTGTGCAAGGTACGCTCTGTACAGGAAGACATCCCTCTCCACTTCTGTCTCGGGACTGGACAGCTGTGAGGAGATGGGTAGAGTGAGCAGCTGAGCCTGCCGGGCAGCTTCCCTGAGGTACTCATGGAAGGTACTCAGCTGAGGTACTCAGCTCTGGGCCTTGGCTAGAATCCAGGAGAGCCAGTAGAGGACACACAGTATGAAAAGCCCCTGGTGGTCAGAGGAGGCTCCCCCATCATCCCAGGGGTCACCCCACACCAGCCTCTGACACCACAGACCTCTGGGGGTCACAGCTGAGCTGGGCTTTGTTTCATTATCCGGGGAGTCCCTAGGACAGTTTCATGTAGACCAGGCTGGCCTCAAACACACTGCGTAGTTGAGAACAACCTTGCCATCTGGATCTTTCTGCCCCTGCCTCCTGCATGCCAGGGTGACGGTGCGCCACCATGCCTGGCTAAATAAGTGACTCTCAAAGGACACTCGGAGAAAGTCACCATCAAAGCTGGTCAGCCTGGGGTTCCTGAATCATCCTTGGTAAGACACCAAGGTGAGGGACCTGTGGCCGCCCTCCAGTCTCCCCTGCTCCACATCACACCCTGTGGGGAGCCTGCAGCAAGGGTGAGGGCAGGACAGACCTGCAGGCTGGGCTGGAGGGAGCTGCAGAACCTGCCTGCCTGTGATCCTAGCACCCGGGAGGCTGAGGCAGGAGGATGTCAATTAGGTAAGGTCAGCCTGGACTCCAAACACGGTGAACTTTGCTGGGGATAAGAAGAGCTCGGGCCTTGCGAGCAACCCTCAGGCCTGTAGGACTGAGTGCGAAGGAGACAAGACGGCTTTGGAAGGAGGGCGCAGTTGAGAGCCGCCAGCTTTTCTGAAGCTGGAGGCCTGTGTATTCTGCAGCAGGCGAGTGGCTGCGGTGTGTGGACTGAGGAGCCATGGGATGGCAGAGCACTTGTCAAGCGTGCACAGCCTTGGGTTCTACCCCGAGCACTTCAAGAAACAGAGAGAGACAGCAGAAACAGAGACAGAGGTGGGGATATGAGTCACGGGACACTAGATCCTCTCTGCTAGTAAGAACAGACAGTGACCGGGCCACTTGTGGGCTGAAGGTGTCAGGGGAGCTGGTGAGGGTGTCCTGTGAGGAACGCTGAGGTCCCCAACTGCAGACCGGGGTGGCTGCTGTCTGAGGTGGCTGCGGAGGGGCCTGTGGTAGGTTCCAAGAGGGAAGACGCGAAAGAGGCAGCACAAGCTACAATCAATACCGGGCAAGGCCACGAGGTGGGGCTAGAGGTAGACAGCACTGGGCAGGCTGAGAGCTCTGGCTCTCAACACAAAGTAAAAAACCGGCAAAGGGAAGGAAGATGTCCGTATTCATAGAGGGCCACTGAGGTGGCTTGCTGGGCCAGTAACTGGAACTTAACACATTAAACATTTGTTATTCCACATCCCTAGAGTTCAGAGTGCAGAGCCAGGAACTTACACCTAACCACTCAAGTCCTTAAGAGTGGAGACACAGAGGAGAGCGACGGACCCCACACCTGGCTGCTCAGAGATAGAGGAAAAGCCAGGGACCAAAAAGTGAGAACATTCTAGACGGTTAGGAAGTCACTAGCCAACACATAACCACGGGGAAAAGACAGGAAGTGGACTTGTCCAGAACCTAAACAAAAGGTAGAGCCCACCAACTCTGAGATTTTACCCTTATGTGAACCGGACTCTACAAACTCTCTACCCCCCTAGCCACGCCCTCACCCCTTCACTGGGGGATTCTAGGCAGGGGCTCCACCTGAACCAAGCCCCTAACCCTAACCCTCACTACCCCAACCCTGGAATGCTAAGGCCGTTTTCACACTCACAACAGCTAAGCCACCGCTTTCCACAATCCACCCTCCTGTCATTTTTCTCACTGCCTGCTCTGTCTCTGGTGCCCCAGTGTACCTAGAAAGCGTGGGGTTCTGTCAACTCCATCTCTCGCTGAGCCCACATGAATGAGCCCTGCCACATGAGCCCTGCGTGTTTCCCACATGAATGCTCGGTGAGGAATGAGTGACCAAGTGACCTGGTCAACTCTCATCTTTTATGAACTAAAGACAAGCTGGACGTGGTGGTGCAGATCTGTCATCCCTGCGTCTCTGAGGCTGAGGCCACACTGCTGAATCCAAGGACAGTCTGCGCTACGTGAGATTGTTTCAAAAATTAAAGTGCAATCAAAGCAGGAATGGTCTCTCAGTCAGGAGAGCATTTGCCTAGAAGCTGCAGTTTCCATTCCTAACACTGAATAACCTGAGCATGGTTGCACACACGTGTAATCTCTGGAGTGGAGGCAGGAGAATCAGGAATTTAGTCGTAGTCAGAAACACGAGGAGTCTGAGGACAGCTCAAACTTTTAGCTCGGGCTAAAAATACCATCTTTCTTTTATGACTATGCTTTTCGTTTGCAGGGAGGCAGTTCAAAACAGGGATTCTCTGTGTAACCCTAGCTGTCCTGGAACTCTCTGTATAGACCAGGCTGGCCTCGAACTCAGAGATCAGCCTGTCTCTGCCTCCCGAGTGCTGGAATTAAAGGAGTGTGCCACCATGTCTGGCTTTAGAGACTTAAAAAAAAGAAAACAAAAATGGGGGGAAAATGATATATATAGTAAGAGGTTTTAAGACGGAGGCAGTGGCCCACGCCTATCACCTCACCAGGACCCTGACGTCAAGTCAGCCTGGGCTACGAATAGAATTCTGGGAGCTGGGCGCAAGGGTGTACACCTGTCATCCCAGCACCGGAGAGGTGGAGGATGAAAGAGTCGGCCTCGGCTACAAGGTGAGTTCAAAACCAGCCTCGGCTTCGAGAGCCGCGTCCGCCCGGGCCGTAGCGCGCGCCGGAAGCAGCCCCGCTCGCCGCCCACCTTCACTCGCTGCGCCTCGTTAATGCACTGCTGGTAGCTGCCGATGTAGAAAGCGTTCTTCACGTCGAACAGCTCGTCTACCTCTCCGGAGCCGCCAGAGGCCGCGCCGGGAGCCGGAGGAGCCATGTCGCCAGCCTTCTATCGAGGTCTCTTCCTGAGAGACACGTAGGCCGGAAGCAGGGCCCCGGCGCTGGGACCTATGGGAAACGTAGTTCTATGGGACCAATCGAAGACACTAAGCCAGAAACCGTGAACGCAAAGACTCGCGGGAATTGTAGTTCGGATCCAGTCAGCAAGCACTAGGGCTAGTGGCCGAAAACACCAGAAAAGCGGTCGAGACTAGGATTGGCTGAGGGAGCCGGAGAGTTGGCTACGCAGTTGGCTCGCCATGACGTCACATGCATATGCCAATGTGCTTTTTGCAACAGCTTTCCAAGGCAAGGCCGCTTCCGGGTGCCCGTGACGTAACATTCGCGCGCCGGAAGTGCTCCTCTCTAGGCTCTCCGTGCCGGTACGGAGCATGGCGGGGTTCGCTGAACTCGGGCTGTCATCCTGGCTTGTGGAACAATGTCGGCAGCTGGGGTTGAAGCAGCCCACGCCGGTGCAGCTCGGTTGCATCCCGGCCATCCTGGAGGGTGAGTCCTCTCCGCTTTTCTCGTGCCTTTTGTTCCCCTCCCCGTTGGCCCCACTTGGGTCCCACGAGTCGGGGCGGCCTTGGTCGTTTCGGGGATCCTGACCCCGCAGCATTGTCTTTGAGGCCGCGACTGACTGGTGTGCATGGTCACACAGGCGATGCCGCCTGTGAGGTCTTCTTAGGATCCGAGCATAGGGGGAATTTGGTGAATGACTAATCCAAGGCGCTGCAGTAAACAGTGTAGAGCTGGCGCTCTTTTTAACTTAGCAAACAGAAACGGAAGCGTCAAACTCCAGGTAAAAATCAGGGCTCCGTGCTTGAGTCTGTGCTCTTCGGCCCGGTTCACTTTTACCATTCCAGAGGCATGCTTGGAGCTGGGTGTGGTGACTCTCAGTCCCAATACTGAGCAGGTGGAGGCAGGAGGATCAAGAGTTCAGGGTAACCCTCAGCAAGTTCCGGACCAGCCTGGGCTACTTGAATCCTTGTTTCAAACAAGCAGTCATAATAATGGTTGGGAATTAGGTAATAACAAACCCAAGGCACTAGTGAAAACGAAACAGTTTGTAATACTCCATTCTGAAGAAAGGGGTGCCAGCTGAAATGAGCTGCTGCTGATTTTGAGCAAGTTTTCGAAGCCTTTCCCCAAATCTGGACAAATTCCTATTCTTTTCCCCATAGACCAGCAGTCCCCTTCCCTAGTTTCCCATCCCATTGGTTCAGGACCCAAAGCCTTATCTAATGAATAGTTGGGGGCTTGAGGCTGCCCCCCCCCTTTCTGATCAGGGGCTCAGTCACATAGCGCTCCAACTCTTAGAATTCTAAGACAAGCAAGTACCAGCCGCCAGCTAGGGTAGACAGGGCCCTCTGCCTCCTGCTCATCTGTAACTCTGAAGAACTCTCAGTGCACCTCATACTGAAAGCAGACCATAGCCATCCATCTGTTTCTTACAGTAATGACTGAATGCCCAACAGACGTGCCCCCCTGCTTTACGTCTGCTTTTGTCGTCTGCCCAGGTCGGGACTGCTTGGGCTGTGCAAAGACAGGAAGTGGCAAGACGGCGGCCTTTGTGCTTCCCATCTTGCAGAAGCTGTCTGAGGACCCGTATGGCATCTTCTGCCTAGTCCTGACGCCCACCAGGTGAGCCTCCAGCGTGCCCCTCATGTGGGACTAATCTGACTGTGCTTTCTGGAAGCAAGTACCTGCACCTACCCGAGTTGCACTTTCCTCGTGTGTGAAATGGGATAAGGACTTCCTCTCTCTAGGGATGTAGAGCAGGACTAATGGTAGGTGTGAAAAGTTCCCAGGACTCAGGAAAGAGCTGACCAGGAGGGAGACAAAAAGATATTCTTGGGCCAGCAAGATTGCTTAGCAAGTAAAAGGTGTTTTGTCTGCAAGCCCAATGACCTGAGTTCAATCTCCAGGGATCCACCCACATGGTGGAAGGAGAGAACTGACTCCTTCAAATTGGCCTCTGACCTCCACAGAGGCACCGCAGCACACACACGCACACACCAGGCATGTTCCTAAATTGTTCTTCACTGTATTTGCTTTTTTCGGGGGGGGGGGCGACTTTGTTTTGTTTTCTTTGGTTTGGTTTTTCGAGAGTTTTTCTGTGTAGCTCTGGCTGCCCTGGAACTCACTCTGTAGACCACCTGCCGCCGTCTCCCGAGGGCTGGGACTAAAGGTGTGTGCTTG
Organism: Cricetomys ansorgei; assembly: GCA_026225945.1. Taxonomy (NCBI): domain Eukaryota; kingdom Metazoa; phylum Chordata; class Mammalia; order Rodentia; family Nesomyidae; genus Cricetomys; species Cricetomys ansorgei. The sequence goes on from JAMJFZ010004039.1 coordinate 1,887,210, forward strand.
GTTCTTATTTGCTCTTTTAAAAAAGATTTATTTTTGATATGCATGTGTTTGCCTCTGTGTGGGTATATGCACCTGGGTGCAGTGCACACAGAGGCCAGGAGAGGGCGCCGGATCCCCTGGAATTACATGCTGTTCTAAGCTGCCTAATGTGCATACTGGGAACTGAATCAGGTCCTCTTCAAGAGCATAAATTGCTCTGAACTGTTGGATTATTTTTTTAATTCCTTTTTGCCCCCACCCCGACCCCAACCCCAACCCAAGACAGCATCTCACTCTGATGCTCTGGCTTTGCTGGAATTCACTGTGTAGACAAGGCTGGTCTCAAGCTCACAGAGATCCTTCTGCCCCTACCTCCCAAGTGCTGGGATTAAAGGGGTATGCCACTATATCCAGCCAAAGATCTATTTATTTAAGTGCCTTGTCTGTATACGAGAAGAAGGCATCAAATCCCATTATAAATGGTTGTGAGCCACCATATGATTACATGTGGGAATTGAACTCAGGACCTCTGTAAGAGCAGCCAGTGGCCTTACTGCTGAGCCATCTTTCCACCCTCCCATTCTTATTTTTTGAGACAGGATCTCTAACTGAAACTAGGGCTCGTTAGTTGGTTAAGCTGGCTGGCCATGAGCCCCAGCAATCCTTCTGTCTGGGTGCCCTTCCCCACCCCCACTGAGGTGAGAGACGTGGCTGCACATTGAGGTACAAAAATGCTATGGATCTGAATTCAATCCCTCAGGCTTGAGCGGCAGTTTGCCCTGACACATTTATACACGTGTGTGTGTGTGTGTGTGTGTGTGTGTGGAGGACCACCTGGAGGAGTCAGTTCTCTTCCACCACGTGGGTCCTGGGGACAGACCACCAGATGTTAGCCCGTACCTTACCCGCTGAGCCATGTCACCAGTCCCCCTAGAATTGACTCAGGTATGCACTGACCCGGCTGGCTCTCGTCACCCTCAGGGAGCTGGCCTACCAGATCGCTGAGCAGTTCCGGGTGCTGGGGAAGCCCCTGGGCTGAAGGACTGCATCATCGTCGGCGGCATGGGTACGGGTGCCCAGAGGCTGGGGGTGTGGGGGGCGTGGGTTCCCATAGATCCCACCCACCCAGCCTTACCCCTCCTTCCACTTCAGACATGGTGGCGCAAGCGCTGGAGCTCTCCCGGAAGCCGCATGTGGTGATCGCCACCCCCGGGGCGCCTGGCTGACCATCTGCGCAGTTCCAACACTTTCCACATGAAGAAGATTCGCTTCCTGGTGAGCGGATGCGCCCCGCCCTCACGGGCCGCAGGCCGGGGCTGGAGCCTGGGCTCGGGAGCACGCTGTGTCCCCTCTTTGTGCTGGACTGCGTTTGTCTCTCTGTGTCGCCCTGGCTGTCCCGGAGTTCCGTGGAGATGTGGGCCACTGCACTGCTGGCCTCCGTTCTTGTCACTGGTGTCACGCTGGGCAGAGGGCCAGAAATACAGAAGGGCTGGTGGGCGTTCACCCACCTTCCACACCCCAGCACTGCCGAGGCAGAGGCACAAGGGTCTCTGAGTTCAGGGTCAGCCAGGGCTGCGCAGCGGGACTGTCTCTTACAACACAGAAAGCCCACTAGAGACAGGGCACACGGAGGGGGCAGGCCTGAGGGAGCCCTGCAGAGCAGATAACCTGGACGGCCCGTGCCCGTCTCCCACCCCTCCGTGCAGGTGATGGACGAGGCTGACCGGCTGCTGGAGCAGGGCTGCACCGACTTCACGGCAGACCTGGAGACCATCCTGGCGGCCGTCCCCATGCGCAGGCAGACGCTGCTCTTCAGTGCCACGCTGACAGACACGCTCAAGGAGCTGCAGGGCCTGGCCACCAACCAGCCCTTCTTCTGGGAGGCGCAGGCCCCGTGGGTACCAAAGCTGTGGGTGAGGGTCGTCGCAGGGAGCGGGAAGCTGAGGCTAAGCTGCTCCTCCTCCCGTCCCCAGGGTGCGCACAGTGGAGCAGCTGGACCAGCGGTACCTGCTGGTGCCGGAGAAGGTCAAGGACGCCTACCTGGTGCACCTGGTCCAGACCTTCCAGGACCAGCAGGAGGGCTGCTCCATCATCATCTTCACTAACACCTGCAAGTGAGCCAGTCGCCCCGCCTGGGCTAGGGCGCGGGGCCACAGGTCACAGCCAGCTGCTCTCGGGTGAACGCGAGGCTAGGCCAGCCAGCCCTGGCCCCTGGTGCCACTGTGTGATTCCCGCGCCCAGGAGGCAGAGGCAGGTGGATCTCTGTGACTGAGGCCAGCGTGGTCTACGAAGCGAGTTCCACACCAGCCCTAGCTACACAATGAGACCCTGACCCAAACAAAAGCAACCAGGTAGCCGCTGGCCGTGTCAGCTTGAGTCAGTGTTAAGTTGAGAAGGGCAGGGACAGGAGGGTGTGTCTGTCCACAGAAGAGGAAATGCTGGTTGCAGAGCGGCCGTAAGGCATAGTAGGATCCAGCAACCTAGCAGTGCTGTTCTGGAAGCCAGCACCATGGTCAAGCCTGGTTCCCATTGGTTCTGGTTCCGAGAAGCTCAGGGGGTAGCAGACCTAACATTTCTACAACTGCCAGGCCACTGTGCGATGCCGTGGTGGGCTGGGCAGGACACCCACAACCACCCTCTTCCCACCAGGACCTGCCAAATCCTCTGCATGATGCTTCGAAAGTTCAACTTCCCCACGGTGGCGCTACACTCCATGATGAAGCAGGTGAGCGCCATAGCCGCACTGTTCTTAAGGCACAGCTCAGACGCTGGGGGCGGGGCTCAGATGCCGGGGGCGGGGCTCAGCTGGTAGAGTATGGAATCCTGGGTTCCATCCCCCACCCTATAAACTGGGCCTAGTGCTGTATATATTCCTGGAATCACAACACTCAGGAGGATCAGAAGTTCAAGGCCAGCTTGGGCTAACAGAGAATCTGTCTTTTTATTCATTTATTTAATTATTTTATATTGTGAAACAGGATCTCTCTGTGTAGCCCCTGGCTGTCTTAGAACTCTCTATGTAGACCAAGTTATCCTCAAATTCAAAGAGATCCTCTTGGCTCTGCTTCCCAAGTGCTGGAATTAAAGGCGCGCCCCACCATGCCTGGCGTTACCCTGTCTTTTAAAAAAAATACACACACATAAAAAGATACCACAGCTCGGTGATGCCCCACTCTCTCCTCGTGTCGTCTTGTCCCCTTTGGCTTTGGGCCTTCCTTCCTGGACTCTGAGCCCCTGGATATGGGGTCCATCCTGGGCTCTGCCAGGTCCCCAGACCCCCTGGGTCTTCTCACAAACCTCTCCCCACCCACGGCACAGAAAGAGCGTTTCGCAGCCCTGGCCAAGTTCAAGTCGAGCATCTACCGGATTCTCATCGCTACAGATGTGGCTTCTAGGTGAGCAGCCTGGCCAGCCGTCTGGCTCCTCCCATGGGCGGGGCTTGGGCGTGGGGAAGGCTGAGTGTAAGCCTCGGCTTCCACACATGGACTCCACAGTCGAGTGCTCTGTACCCCCAGGGGCCTGGACATCCCCGCGGTGCAGGTAGTCATCAACCACAACACCCCTGGGCTCCCCAAGATCTACATCCACCGAGTCGGCCGAACAGCCCGTGCAGGTGAGCAGAGCCAGGCCAGGGAGCAGAGCAGCCACAGCGGCTGCTCAGGTGTGCCCTCAGCATAGGCTCAGTGGGGAGACATGAACCTTGAGGTTCCCTTGTGCCTGCAACCAGGAAAGGGAAAATTGCTGGGGCTGCACGGGGCCTGCCATCCTGACCCCGAGCCTCGGGGAAGCCTGCTTGAGGCCGCTGCAGGTCATATGCTGGTCAGCCTCGTCTGTGTCAGCTTGGTCGCCACAGACCCTGCTCAGCACCGACTGACTAGGCCCTGGCTTCAGGCAGCCCGGCAGAGCTTCTTCCCACTGTCCGCCATTGTGGAGGCCAGGACCTGTGACTCTTCCCTCCCCACTGAGTTCTGGTTCTGTGCCTCCGAGAAGGTCCAGGGCTGTCCAGCTGAGACTCGCCTCTTGGTGGGGCCAGTCCTATAGTGCTTGTGTTCCCGCAGGGCGTCAGGGACAGGCCATCACCCTGGTGACACAGTACGACATCCACCTGCTGCATGCCATCGAGGAGGACATTAGTAAGTGGGCAGGGCCCAGAGTGGACCATGGGTTGGGCCCATCCAGGCCTGTGAGATGGCTTCCCCTGGGTCACCCTGGGAGTTCAGCCCAGGACAGAGGCTCTGATCCTGGTACCCACAGGGCCACCAGCCCTGAAAGTGCATCTGAGGTAGTGGGTAGGCACGGATTGGGGTTCTCAGGCCTGGCCTGCAGCCCTCCGCCATCTTGACAGCTGCTGAGACAGACCCAGAGCTCCCTGCAGCGACTTCCCTGAGAAGCTTGCTCAGCGTAGGCTGCAGTGGTCTGGAATTCCGGGGTTCACAGGCACGCAGATCTCACCTCATTCGCTCATTCATTTATTCATTTATTTGAGACAGATTCTTGCTCTAAGAGCTGGCCTGGAACTCATAGTGCTCCTCCTGCCTCTGCACTCCCACCCCCTCCAGTCCTATGACGACAGGCATGTGCTACCAGACTTGGCACAGTTTTAGTTTTTTGAGTATCATTAGTCCACGTTTGTTTGGAGCATACGTCCAGAACAGGGTGGGGGGTGGGTGCTCCGAGGGCCGTCACACTCAGCCCAACTGTGTCGCCGTGCCCTCTCTCACCGCCTGTCCCACCCCTGCCCTGCAGAGCAGCGGCTGGAGGAACTGGTGCTGGAGGAGGCCGAGGTCCTTCAGATCCTCACGCAAGTCAACGTGGTTCGCAGAGAGTGCGAGATTGTGAGTGCCGGGGTGGGGTGGTGTGGGGGTGCTCTGTGCCCGGGGCTGGGCAACGACGGCCTCACCTCCTGTTCTCTGTCCCCTAGAAACTCGAGGCTTCTCATTTCGATGAAAAGAAGGAAATCAACAAGCGGAAGCAGCTGATCCTGGAGGGGAAGGTGGGCAGAGGGGCGGGAGGGCTCGGAGGGTGGGCCAAGCATGAGGTGGCCGGTCAGGGGGCCAGTCCGCGGGAAGCTCCGCAGCTCCGACCTCAGCTGCCTCCCCTCCCCTAGGACCCGGACCTGGAGGCCAAGCGCAAGGCCGAGCTGGCCAAGATCAAGCAACAGAACCGGCGCTTCAAGGAGAAGGTGGGGCAGACGCTGCAGCAGCAGAAAGCGGGGCGCGCCGGCCGCCGGGGGCGTCCTCCCGGACCGCGGCCCCCGGCATCCTCCCAGGCCCAGGCCTGAGCTGCGAACGCACCGACCTCCGTGTAGCTGGGACGGATGGGTGCAGAGCCTGCGGCTCTCAGGTCCCCAGAGCCTGCGCTGTCCCGAGGAGGTGACCCTGCGGCCCTCCCCCGCAGTGGCCCGGGGACGCGGAGCGGCAGCCAGCAAACCGGGCACCGGCGCCGCCAAGGATTCTAGAAAACTCTACACAGTGCAAAGCTCGGAGACAGCGAGGTTCCCTGGTCCCCAAGGGCGCGTGGGCCGCAGCCGGGGCTAGGGCGCCGCCTCCGCCAGGCGCGCCAGGCCGGCCCGCAGCTCGCTCAGCTCGAACAGCCGCACGTCCAGCAGCTGCGCGGCCCGGCCCACCTCCGCCCGCGCGCGCTCCCGCTCGGCCCGCGCCTCCTCCAGGCCGCGCTCCACGGCGCGCAGCTGCTGCTCCAGCTCCGCGTTCCGCGCCTCCAGCTCCTGCAGGGGAGGGAGAGGCAGGAGGCGTGGGTGGGGAGACCAGGGGGCTTCCGGCGGGTCCGACTGGGTGTGTCGCGGAGGGGGTATGCACCGGTGTAAATCCACACACAACGGGTAATTAAATCTTAAAACTGATGTACCGGATGCGGTGGCGCACAATCCCAGCACTCGGGAGGCAGAGGCAGGCGGATCTCTGTGAGTTCTAGGCCAGCCTGGTCTACAGAGTGAGTTCCAGGACAGCCAAGGCTACTGTCTGGAAACTCTTGTCTGGAAAAACCAAAGACGAAACAAAAAAAAACCCAAGATGAAGGTTTAATCCCCAGTACTCGGTGGTGGGAGGAGAGAACGGACTCTAACCCCATGATCTCAGGGTAAATAACACAGAAACATTTTTAGCAAAGTGAATAGTGAAATAAGATGGGAAAGTGTGTGCTAGAACCTGCCGACCCGGATTCTGACGCCCCTCGCCCGGTGCCCGAGGGACTGCTAGCTACTGTAACCCCAGGAGTGGGACAGCAGATCCCCACTGTTCACCCAGCTCTGCCAGCCTGAGCTCGAAGCTCAACACCAGGCTCCAGCCTCCGGCCACACACGCACCCGCATGCATCTGCACCCATGTGTGTAAGCACATACTACACAGACCCATGAGAGACGGTTCCTGAGCAGTGACACACGGGCACACAGGACAACCTTCCTTGTAGGAGAAAACTGGACCTGCCACTGGGCAGAACAAGGGCCCTCTCACTGGGAATACACTACCGCCCCCAGGGTGCCACCAGTGCCACCCTGGGCAGCCTCTAGGCCTTTGCACAAGCTGCACCCATCCACCAGAGGACAACAGGGTTATCTCCCCTAGCTCTCTTCCCGGGTGTCTCGGGGACACTTCGGGTACGTTCTTGAGTGAGGTCTGTGGAAGCTCCCCGGGACCTCAGACTGCTCAAGTGTGAGGTGCCTTCACAACTTTGGGGAGATGCCCCTTTCCCACGCACGGGCAGATGGGACTGTCCTACCCCAGGGGCCACGTCCCACAGCCAACCTGAACCTTCTGTTGTGTCTCCTCCCGCTCAGCGGTGTCTGGAGCATCTCGTGTCCCTGCGCTCTGATTCTTCAAAGTCTGGATCTCCTAGAGAGGAAGGGGTCCCAGGTCTGCTCAGAGGTGCCCCCGGGTGCCCGGGCAAGGCGGGCAAGGGCAAAACCTGCCTTGCCCTTGGCTCACCTGGTCCTTGGTCTGCACCCGCGCCTCCAACTGCTCCACAGACTGGCTGACTGTCTCCGCGTCGCCCGCCGGGATGGACTCTGCAGCGACCTGGGCCTCCAGCTCTGCCACCTGTACACACGCAGCTCAGTGGTCCCTCCGGGACTTGGAGGGGCCCCGTGACCCCTGTGAGGCTTTCATGGCCTCAAGTCATTTTACAACAAGAAGCGGGAACTCTGGGGGGCTGACCCAGGGCGGGAGGGGTGCGGGAATGCAGGGGGCGGTCCTTACCCGCTGCCGCAGGCGCTCTGCCTCTGCACGCTGGGCCTCCAGCTGCTGCCTCCACTGGGCGGCAGCCGCATTGGCCTCGCGAAGGGCCCCCGCCAGCCTCTGGTTGCTGTCCTGCAGCGCGAAGAACTCGGCCTCCCATTGGACCTCACCCACGGAGCTGCGGGGAAGACAACGGGCTGGGGGTGTGTGTGGTCAGGGCGGGTGGCATCTGGTGCAGGGCCTCCTGAGCTAGGAGCAGGGCCAAAGCCACACTGCTCCAGGCGTGTGGAGCAGGAGCTGTGGCTCATGAGAGGCTGAGACAGGAGGATCCCCTTCAGTTCGATGTCAGCCTAGGCTATACAATGAATTCCAGCCCAGACTGGTCGACACAGAGAGACCCTACTTCAAAAGATTTTGTAAATCTATCCCTTGCCCCCAAATTGCCAGGTGATAGTCTATGAAAGCCACGGAATTGGGGGGGGCGGGGTGTCAGGTCTTTGGAGGCGTGGTCAAATACGAAGAGGATGTGAATGATGTGGGAGGGCCAGCCTCCTCTCCGGATGAGGCAGGAACTGATTGCCTCCTTTCCCAGGTCTGCAGTCGACATTCCTAAGCCCCACGGCCTCGCCAGCAGCATCTGCTGCAGAACACGCGCCCAGAAGCCTCGCCTTGATATGACCACGCCCATCCATCCAAGGCTCCATCCCAGTGCCCACCCCCCTTCATCCCAGCCTGGACTCTGACCCCAGCAACACCACGTGCCTTGCATCTTGAAGGACCAATCCTGGGGATGCCCCGCCTCCGCACACCTCTGGTGCCAGCCATGCCCCCTGCCACGCCCATCCGGACTTCAAGCAAGCCCCGCCCCTCACCCTTCAGACAGCATCTTCTTCAACCGCTCCCGCTCGGTGGGGCCAGGGGCGTCTGCGCTCTGGCTGCGGAACAGCTTCTCCTCTCCGGGCCCGTTGGTGCTGACCAAGGGGCTCGGCGGAACCTGTCATGGGAGCCAAGACTGAGTCACAGTGAGCCCTCGCTTCGGTCAAGGGCGCTGTAGGAGGTAAACTTGACCAAGGCAAAGGCTGGGCTCACTGGGGTATGGATTGAGATTAGGGCGTCTGAACTCACCGGAGAAGCCCAGCGTGTCTCTCCCTTCCTCACCCTCCATAGCTCCTCGGAGCCCATGGATGAGGAACCCACCCACCCATTGGCCTGGCTCTTCAAATCAGAAACAGGGATTTGCACACTAGGCGCTTCTCTCTAGCAAGTTTTCCCCTGGAGACAGAGACTTAAACATCCTGCTTAAAATCGAGGCATGGCGAGCTGGAGAGATGGCTCAGCAGTTAAGAGCACTGGGTGCTCTTCCAGAGGACCCAGATTCGATTCCCAGCAAACACATGGTGGCTCACAACCATCTATAATGGGATCAGATGCCCTCTTCTAGTATGCAGGTAACACACAGAGAGAGCACTCATATACATAAAATAAGTCTTTAAAGAAAAGAGAGAGAGAGAGAGAGAGCACGCACTGGCTCTTCCACAGAGGACCTCAGTTCCCAGCACCCACATGGCAGCTCACAACTGTCTGTAACCCTACTTCCAGGGGATCCAACACCCTCATGCATGCAAGCAAAACACATAATAAATAAATATATTTTTTTTTAATCGAGGCATGGGCCGGCAAGGGGGCTGAGTAGGTAAAGGAGCTGACTTCAGCGAGCTGCCCTCAGACCCTCACCTGGGCACATGCATGTAATCATAATCATAATATGCAGTAATCATAATGTAATCATGAATGTAGTAAAGCCTTAGACACCAGCACAAACACCTAAAACTGCTTCAGGGGTGTGGTAGACACGGGGACAGTAAACACGGGGTGCAGGGAACACCTACCTGGTGGGAGGTGAGGGCCAGGGCAGGACCGGTGAATTCTCCACCATCTTGAGATTTCTCTCGGGCCAGCCTTGCGGCCTCCCTCACTTCCTGAAACTTCTCAGCAAACTAAGGGGGAGGCAGGGGGACAGTCAGAGTGCATTCCCCCACCTCCCATCCCGTCACCCCTATGCCCTGCCTGCCCTGTCACCCTGCCCTGTGAGCATCTTGACACCCTGGGGGAGGGTGGCACATCACAAAGGTGACATAGAAGGTTCTGAGCCACGCAGAGAGGGATGCCCTGTTCCTGCCAGATCCGCCTGTCGCGGACAGCCTGAGGCTGGTGCCCAGCTGTTCTTCACACCTACCAAGGTCTCGTAACCCAAGGAAGGCCGTCCACAGCCAGTGAGGACACTGCCCTCCCGGCATCCCTTCTCCTAAGAGGGTCCGTCTGATGACTGACGCTTGGCCCCTGGTTCTAATAATGCATTTCTCTTTCACCTTGAAATCATTTTCATTTATTAAAAACAACGTGGAGACTGGAGCGATGGCTCAGTGGTTAGGACAGGCTGTTTCAGAAGCTCGCGCACCACCTCAGGCAACCGAGTCCCAACAGCTTGTGAGTCCGCTCTAGGGGAGCCGCTGCCCTCTGCTGGCCGCTACAGGGAACACACACACACACACACACACACACACACACACACACACGCATCAACATGCATACATATAAAGTTTTAAAAAATAAACTTAAAAACGTGAGGCTACTGAGCTGACTCAGTCAGTTCGCTGTCATAGCCCGATGACCCGAGTTTGGTCCCTAGGACCTGTGGAAGGCGGGACGGAGTTCCACAACCTGTTCTCTTGATTTTCATAGCTGTCACACACAGATACACAACACAGAAATTAATAAATGTAATTTTTTAAAAAAGGCTTAAAAGAAAACTTATTTCCGTAATTTACTTTTATCACTTTTAGCTGTGTGTGTGTACACACACGTGTGTGGCCCCAGGGAAGTCAGCCATGTCGCTATGTGACTCCACGGAGTCACAGGTGGTTGTGAACCACCGTGTGGGTGCTGGGAACTTGAACTCGGTCCTCTGCAGGTGGAGCACACGCTCTTAACGATGGAGCCGTCTCCCAGCCCCGATAACGCATAAACTATACCCTGTGGTGCACGCCTGCTCTTGAAGGGCACAGGTGGGCAGATTAGGAATTCAAGGTTAGCCTCAGCTACAATGTGAGTTTGAGACCAGGCAGGGCTGCAGACTGAGAGCCCACTACCCACAAAAAAAGGGGAGAAAATACATTTTAAAAACGTATTTATTTTACGTGTATCGGTGCCTCGCCTGCGTGTGTGTCTGAGTACCACGTGCCTGGTGTCTCTGCAGGCCAGAGGTGTCTCCCCGGGACTGAAGTTACAGATGGCTTGTGAGTCTCCATGGGGTGCTGGGAATTGAACCCGGGTCCTCTGCAAGAGCAGCCAGCGTCTTTGTAATCACGGAGCCGTCTCTCCAGGCCCAGAAATTTAAAAAAGTTTTAACCAGGTAAATACTAACCCTAGCCATCAGGAAGGCTGCGTAAGGACTGCTCGAGGAAGCCTGCTGAGTGCACACGCCGCGATCCCAGCCCTCTAGTGCAGAGTCTTGCTGGGAATGTGAAGACACTGCTGACTACAAGTGAGACCTTGCCTTAAAACTTAAAAAAAAAAAAGGCTCGGCACTGTGGCTGACGCCTTCAATCCCGGCACTCAGAAGGCAGAGGCAGGCGGATCTCTGTAAATCTAGGATAGCCTAGGTCTACAGAGCAAGTTCCAGGACAGCCAGGGTAACAGTGGTTCTCAGCCTTCCTAATGCCTCAACCCTTTAAAAGTTCCTCATCTCTAATGACCCTCCAACCATAAAAGCATTTTCGTTGCTACTTCTTAACTGTAATTCTGCTGCTGTCGTGAATCGTGATGTAAACATCTGATGAGGAGATGGTCTTGGGCGACCCCGGTGAAAGGGCTGTTGGTTGCACGGCCTACAGGTTGAGAACTGCTGGTGTATAGTAAGAAAGACCTTGTCTCCAAAAAAAGCAAAAGAGGGCAGGGAGCCGGAGCGATTGCAGAAGACCCACATTCTGTACCCAGCACCCACAAGGCCGCTCACAACCCTCTGTAACTTCAGTTTCCAGGGTTCCGATGCCCTCTGCTGGCTGCTGCAGGAACGGCGTGGACAGATACATGCAAGCAAAATGCTTACACGCATAAAATAAAAATATTAAACAAAAAAAATCAAAAGCTAGGCGGTGGTGGTGCACACCTTTAATCCCAGCATTCAGGAAGCAGGAGGGTTTCTGAGTTCGAGGCCAGCCTGGTCTACAGAGCAAGTTCCAAGGACAGCTAAGTTCCAGGACAGTTTCAGGACACAGAGAAACCTTGTCTGGAAAAAAAAAGTTTTTTGGGGGCTACAGTATGGCTCAGTGAAAGCACAGGTGTTTGCTGTCAAGCCTGAATACCAGAACCCACGTGTGGAGAGAGAGAACTAATCCCCACTCATTTTTCTCTCCCCTCCGGAGGTGTGCCCACACAGTCACACCCAAAGCAAATAAAAAAGTAATTTTAAAAAAAGCTTTTTTATTTTAAAAAAAATTGAGGAGGACTGGAGAGATGGCTCAGCAGTTAAGAGCGCTCCCAGAAGACACTAGTTCAGTTCCTAGCACCGACATCAGGTGACTCAACAACTGCCAGTAACTCCAGCTCTGGGGGATCCAATATCATCTTCTGACCTCAGCACACACGTGGCATATATGCACACACACTCACAAACACACACAAATACATAAACAAAAGTACATCCAAAAAAAACCCAACGCACTCAATCCTAAGTAGTGAGGGCAGAAGCTACAGACCCGTGCTGGTGGGGTGGGGTGGGGTGGGGTGGGGTGAGGTGTGTGTAGGGGGGTGGGTGGCACGCAGGGGTTGGGGGGTGAGGCAGGTGGCGGAGTTGGGGGAGCAGGAGATGGGGGTGAGATGGGTGGGGACGAGGCAGGCAGGGGTGAGGCTGGAGGAGGTGCGGGGGGGGGGGAGGCAGGGGTGAGGTAGGGGTGTGTGTGTGTGCCCAGTCCAGGCTTCCATTTGAAGCCCCTAAGAGGCAAGGGGTACGCAAAGTTGGAGCAAGGCGGCAAACAACCACACTACCCAGGACACTCAGTGTCTCGTTATCTGTGACCCCACCCTGAGGACCACAGATGCCAATCACTGCCCGTGTCCCCGCCCACCTGGGTCAGTTGCTGTTCGGAGGCAAAGCCGAGGCCATAGACAGTGTTGGCGCGGCTGTCTGCCCACTGCCCGAACTTCTGAGAGGTTTTGGTGAAGGTCATGTTGGGTGTGACTGTGCTGTTGATGATGGCCTGTAGTGAGGGAAGCAGGATTCAAGATCGGTAGGATCGGTAATGACACCATGAGCAGCCAGCCTGACAGACTGAGGCAGGTGTACTAAAGTTTCAGGCCAGCCTTGGTTGGACTACATAGTAGATTAAAAAATTAAATTGAAAAATAATTCTAGAAAACTAAAAATAAAAAAATAATTCTAGGTACCTGTTTCAATAGTAGATCCCTACCCAGAATCCCCCAGTGAGGGGCTTGGGGTGTGGCTCAGGGGTGGAGCCTTGCCTGGAATCCCCCAGTGAAGGGCTGGGGGCGTGGCTCAGGGGTGGAGCCCTACCTGGAGTCCCCCAGTGAGGGGCTTGGGGTGTGGCTCAGGGGTGGAGCCCTACCTGGAGTCCCCCAGTGAGGGGCTGGAGTAGAATTCTAGGCCCACTGAGGTCTAGTATCCCCATCTGGCAATAACTACCATCATCCCCTCTCTGTAATCCCAGTCCTGAGCTATTTCTGGAAGGAGCTAGGTCCCTGGAAGGCTCACTGACCCTCATTCCACGAGTCACCGTGGCCTGCGGTACCAACACCTGCCCCCAGGCCCCTTCTCAGACCTTGGCGCCCCCGATGCTGATGATGCGGTAAACATTGCGGGTGGCGTCGTAAAAATAGGACACAGTGAGCGCATGCTTGCCGGCCGGGATCCAGTTCCGCTTGGTGGTGGGGTCTATCTGGAACACGTGCGCCCGGGTGCTGAAGATTGGCTGTTCCCTGGAGGACGAAACAGAAGCTCCGCAGGCGTCTGATGCCACCCAGGGGGACAAGGCCCTGCAGAGTGGGTGAGACGCTCACCTGGCTGTGGACATTGGTCAGGCTGGGCACCCAGAGGGGTAACAGGAGCCTCTTGTTTGGCCCCTGAGGAGAGAAGAAGTTTGTGAGCAAGGCTCCAGGGACGCTCAGGCTAGGCAGGTCCTCCAGGTGCCTTCACAAAACCAGCGCAGAGGGAAAGGAACAGATTTGGGCACTCAGAGAGGCATGTCCGACATCCACCTCCAGTGTCAGCCCAGACGCCTTGAAATCACTATGTGGCCAAGAATGACCTTGAACTCCTGGTCCTCTGGCCTCCTTGCCCCAAGTGCCACCTGGGGGTGGCAGGCAGGCTTGTGCCGCCACAGTCTGTGTGGCGCTGATGATGGAGCCAGGGCTTCCCGTGTGCCAGGCAAGCCCTCTACCAACTGAGCTGTAGCTCCCGCCCAAAGTCCTCTTTTCTCCATTTGAGAAGCCCCCACAACGGAGCTGAGTGGTCTCTAGTGTCACCACAGAGGTGACAGCACACCGCCAGGGTAGGAGACATCTCTGAGAACAGACAAGTGGTCCCTGGCATGCCAATATTATAATATGATACTCACTGTCAGGGTTACCGGCCGCGAGGAACGTGTTCTCCCGCTGAAGCCGGGCATGCGCTCGAAAGCAAGAGAGTCGGACATCTAACGCATCCCCTCTCACCCAATAGCCCTCCAGAGGCCTCGCATCAAAAAATGGGACAAAGCCGGCTCAGTGGTGAGGGTTTGTGGTTCCATCTCTCAGGGGGATCCTGTATCCCAGGAGTTCACCCCATCTCTGCGAGTAACAGGGGTATTTCCAGGGGTCTAACAGGGAAATCCACCTAACAGAGGGAGCCTCTCTGCTCCCACAGAAGGATCGCTTAACACACATGCCCCAAGGGCAAGGCTACAGCTGGGAATCAGTCTCCGTCTCTAGGGAGCCCTACGACAGAACGACAGAACGAAAGCCTGGCAGGGTGACACATGTCAGTCATCCCAGCACTGAGGAGGATGAGGCAGGAGGATTGGGGCCAACCTGTGCTGCAGAGAGGGACCTTATCTCAACACACACACACACACACACACACACACACTCACTGTAGGCCTGCCACTAGTCCCAGATCTCACCATGTGCACAGAGAACAAGACTGGGAGAGGGGACTCCCCAGACTCCTATGGAGTCTGTAACCTGTAGCCAGAACCCAGGAGTTTCCGACACCCCCTTGAACCTCCAAATCTGCACCCAGGGAACCCCAAAGGGTCCTGCGGGTGCAGGAGGGCAGAGCCTGGCGCCTAAGGTCAGCGCCCCCACCCATGCTGTCCTGGGCAGCTGCTGTCGCGGTCACGGGGTCTGAAACCGGAGCCCCCACGTGGGTGAGGGGCGTCTCGGCCCTAGTCGGGGACGCGATTGGGACCCGCAAAGACTGGGGGATAAGGGATCCCCGAACCCAGGCCCTTCCGGTCTAGCAGCTCGTGCCCGGACTTACGGCGATCGGGAAAAGTTACTCACAGAGTAGTCACGCGCCTCGGAGCGGCGGCGCGGGGAGGAGGGGTCGCGATCGCGCGCGACGAGGCGCCTGCCAGGGGGCCCGCGCCCGACGCCCACCGGGGACCGGTCCCCACACGCTCCCGGGAAGCCCGTGCGCCCCGACTCCGGGAGCCGCCGACCCGCAACTTTCCCGAGCAGTGCAGCCTCGGGACGCGGCGCCCCCAACACCCACACCCGAGGCTGGGGGCCCCGGTGCAGCCGCGCCCCGCGCCCCAGAACCCCGGCTCGCACCCCGAGACCCCAGCCCCTCAGCCTGCACCCCGCAGCACCCGGCCCCGCCGCACAATTCACAACTTTGGAAACCGTCTGCGCCTCCCGTGCCCCCGCGTCCCGGTCGCGTCTCCGGAGCTGGGGTCCCCACGCCCGGCTCACCCCGCGTCGCCGCCGCCGCTGCCTCCAGCCTGCGCCCTCCGCGCGCCCCGCGCCGCCCGCGCCTTTGTCTGCGCCGCCTCCGGTCCCATCGCGGCCCGTCCCCGCGCCGCCCCGCCTCCGCCCAGCGCCCCCTGCCGGCCCGCGACTGAGACGGGGCGGAGGGAGGGACCCGGGGAGGGAAGGCGAGGCGGGGGAGGGGCTCCCGCGGGAGTCAGCCCTAGGGACCGGGGAAGGGGGGAAGAAGGGGGTCGGGACGGGGTGAAGGGTCAGAGGAAGGGGAGGGCACCAGGAGGTCAGGAGGAGGGACTCCTGGAGAGGGGACCCAGTGGGAGGGAACAGAAGGAAGTAGGGGGTGGTCAGATGGACAGGGGAGGGAGGGGGAGGGAAGGGGGGCGGGAGGGGGCAGGGCCTGGGAAGAAATAGGGGAGTGGAAGGCAAGGTGAGCGGACTGAAGGACGGAGAAGGAGAGGCCGTCGGGAGCGCGGGGTCACGAGGGAGGGGAAGGGCCTTGAGGGAGGGGAGGGGCCCTGAGGGAGGGGGTTGGAGCAGAAGGGATTGGGGTCAGGGTCTGGTACAGAGGGGAGGGGCAGACCAGGAGGGGCAGAACATGGCGGGGGAGGGGAGGACGGTGGGGGAAGGGGAGGACGGAGGAGGCTGGGCACATGGGGGTCAAGTCCTGAAGGGCCGTGGGGCAGAGCCCAGGGTGCTGGGCAGAAGGCAGAAGACACATCGGGCGGGTGTTGGGTGGGTGGGAGCAGGCCAGGGCATGAGGCCAGGAGCGGACATCCTGGATGAGCCAGAGACCCAGAGACAGCGAGAGACACAGGAAACGGATGGACAACGACCCCTCGCCTTCCTGCCTCCTGCCAAGGGCGTCCCTGAGCCTTCAGGAGGCTTCTTGGCCGCGGCCGCTCCGTGGGGCTGGGAGGCGGGGTTGAGGAGGGCGTGTGGGTGCTCAGTGGGTACTGCGGGAGGCTGGGTCAAAGCCTAGCTGGATAGGCCCTCTCCTGTGTCACATCTCAGCACCTGGGACGCGGGCCGGGACTATTGAGACCAGTATGGGTCACACAGTGAGACTTTGTCCCCCAAGAAGGAAAGAAATAAAATTTTGGACCGTCAGCAACTGAGGCTGGGAGACAGCTTGAGCCCAGCTCCCAAATGCAGGGGGAGGATGGGGCGGGGCTGCAACTCAGTGTATCTAGCCCGCCCCTTGAGTTCTAGGTCATCGGGGCTACATAGTGAGGTCCTGACTTTCCAAAAAACGCTGGGAGAAACTGAGTCATTAATTGTTACAGGGTCTCAGGATCCAAGTGTGGGACACCGGTGTCCTCTTCCCACGGAACAGGCAAGCCGCCTGCGGTCTGAGACCAAGGGCTGCCACGGGCCCTGGGAGCCTGTCTGCACAAAGCAGCCAGCCAAGGATCCTTCAGGGGGTCCTCTATCTGCCTGTGAGTCCCCAGCCCCATGAGGGTCTCCCCTACAAAGCCCCTTACTGCCCTTTTATAGAAAGTTTTGCAAGGGCTTCTGGGTTCTAGGGACCAGTGGGCAGCTTAGAACCCAGATACCTATGCTCCTCTGGGGCTCCCAGCTTCAAATTTCCAATCAGATATCTTCCCTTGTCTCAAGCACACTAGTTTTTCGGCTCCTTCTGATGGCATTCTCTGGCCAGGAGGGAGGCCCTCTCCCTCCATCCTCTTGGGAACAGCCTCTCCTAGGGCACCTGCTGCCTCTTGGCCCTCCAGGCTGTGGGGTGCTGTTCCCTGCCTCTTTCCTGTGCCTCTCACAGCCCAAACTAGGAGCACACTGGCCTCTGGTCTCTCCCTGGCCTTCTGCCCACTGATGTTCTGTATATACTTATTATATGTGGATATATTTCCATTCTTTGTTGAATCACGGGCAGGTGTGGAGGCCCCTACCTGAACTCCCCAGCCTCCTTGAGACAACACTTATTCCCAGCTGGGATCCTGAGGTCCTCTCTGACTGCTCCTAACTGTGTGAGAGGCATATGTACAGGCGAAGGGTTTGGCTTCGTCGTCAGGGCTGCAGCCACCGAACGTGTGAACATTGGGAACAAAGAAAACACCGTCTGCTGTGTTCAGAGCGACGTTTTCCTTATTACCAACATTTTTTTTTTTTTTTTTTTAAGTAGCAGAGCTTGGGACAGCAGGCTGGAAGTCCTTCCTGGTCTGGGCTGGCTGCAGAGCTAGGACATGTGGTTATGGGGGATGGGGATGGGGGGTGGCTGAGGGCCCAGGCAGGATCTGTGCTGTGTGTGGGCACAAGAAAGAATGTGAAAGCTGAGAGTTCTCCCCAAGCCAGACATGGGAGGCGCCTGTCCTCCCAAGACTTGGGGAGCGGATACAGGCGTGAGAGTTCAGGGTCATTCCTCAGCCACAAAGTGAGTTCGAGGCCAGTTGGAGCTATATGAGATACTACTCAAAAACTAACAGCAGAGCTGGGTGCTCAGGAGGTAAAGGCAGGTGTGTAGCGGGACGCTTTGAAGAAGTTTTTGTCCTGTGCAGCTTGTCCTTATGATGGCATGCCCCTTGGACTTCTGGGAAATTTGCTTAGTATAAAGGAGAGGGGGAGGGGGGTGGGAGTGGGGGTGGGGGTGGTGGCAGTTGGTGGATTGGTTTGTTGGATGCTAGTTCAGCTCTCTATCAGCAACCTCTCTCCAAGCTAAGGACAGCCAAAAAGGGCTGTGAATATTTCTTCCTCTCTCTCTTTCAGGGCCGCTGCAAGAGCAGTGAAGATGTCTCTCTTTCTATCCTTCCTTTCTCTTTCCTGAGCTAGAGGGTAAAAAAGCACAGTAGCAACCTGCTACACACGTGGGTCTCTGTTTTGTTTTTTGAGACAGGGTCTCTCTGCAGGCCTGGAACTTGCTATGTAGACCAGGCTGGCCTTGAACTCACAAATGAAAAAAAACACGGGCTCCTCATCTGAACCTGGTATCGGCCTCTCAGGGCAGGAACAGGGCTAACCTGGAGCAAGCCAAGAGTGTGGCTTCCTTGGTGTGGCAAGTTTTTTGTTTTTGTTTTTGTTTTTGTTTTTTCTACCTGGACAATGGACTGAAGTCAGGCGAGGGGTTGGAGCAGCAGTTCTCAACCTGGGGGTCGTGACCCCTTTGGGAGTCGAACAGCCCTTTCACAGCGTGGTTTAAGACCATCTGCGTACCAGATATTTACATTATGATTCATAACAGTAGCAAAATTACAGTTATGACGTAGCAGTAAGAATAATTCTATGCTGGGCAGTGGTGGTGGCGCACGCCTTTAATCCCAGCACTTGGGAGGCAGAGGCAGGTGGATCTCTGAGTTCGAGGCCAGCCTAGTCTACAGAGTGAGTTCCAGGACAGCCAGAGTGACAACAGAGAAACCCTGTCTCCAAACAGCAACAACAACAAAAGAGTCATTCTACGGTCTCCTGACCCCTGGAACTCACTCTGTAGACCAGGCTGGCCTAGAACCCACAGAGATCTGCCTGCCTCTGCCTCCAGAGTGCTGGGATTAAAGGTGTGCACCACCACGCTTGCCTTGACATAAATTTCAAGGCAGAAGTGGGTTCGATCAGGCTGGGGAGGTGGCTCAGCAGTTAGGTATCTGGTCCTCACAAAGGACCCGAGTTTGGGTCCCAGCGCCCACATCTCTCTGACTCCCGTTCAGGAATGCATCGCCCTCTTCTGGCCGCCACCAGCATTGCATGCACATGACCCCTCCCTCCCGCCCCCCATTTCCAAGGGGTCCTATCTCTATCTCAGGTCTGACCCCAGGAGACTGAACGTGTCTGTGCCCAGTTCTTGAGCCCCCGCAGCCTGAGCGTGCCCCAGTAACGCAGGGTGGAGCCGTGGAGGTCACGGCGAAGTGGGGCGGGCGTGTTGGTGACTCTGTAGGCGGGGACTTTTCAGTGAGAGGACCCAGGAGCTCAGCTTGGGCAGGAAGGGGGATCAGAGGGGACCCACCCTGCTATCAGCGGAGGGTCCCGGAGGGTTGGGAGCGGGAGGAGGTGGTGCTGGGGGTTGGATGGCTGTGTCCTGCAGATCTAATTACCCTCATTCACCACGTGTGCTAATTGCCTCCTGGTGCCAGGTGGCCGGGTGGAGCGGCCCATTTTCAGGAGGTAGGTCGCAGGATTATTTTTGGTTAATATGTCCTTGTGAGTTCCGACATCCACTCCCGTGAAGGGCAGAAAGTGGGCCGGAGGAATTGCTGCCGCCTCGTGAGGGACCCTGAGGAGGTGTTGGAACAGAAATGGGAGGAGGGGGCCCGAGGGTCTTTGACACCCAGGCAGGGGAACCTCCGAGGCTGGGGGTCAGCCAGCTTCATTGAGCAGTGGGTCTGAAAGAGCTTCTAATGTGACTATGTTCTCGCCCCTCATTCTAGCACTCAGGAGGCTGAAGCAGGGGGATTGCTGCCAGTTCAGGGCCAGACTGAGCTACATAGACCCTGTCTCAAAAATCATTCAATCGATCAAAATAAAATAATTAAACCAAACCCAAGTCATGACGTTGCCTTGCAGGGCACTTTGGAAAGGGAAGTGTCAGATGGACCTGGGTTCGAATCCTGACTCACAGGTGACTCTCTCTGCACGACTATGCGTGATTTCTAAAGTCGCCACTTTATTGAGAGATGGAATAGGAGCCGAGCGGGGACACATCATGTGCAAAGGCCCTGAGGTAGGGACGGACTTGTTTTACCGAAAGAACAACGTGGAAGCTGGGGTGGCCAGAGAAGAGTAAGAGAGTTGTGAGGTGGACGTGAGCCCGGATGCTTAGCAGGGCCGCGCTGGCCACAGGGAGGTGCGAGGGTTTGTTCTGAGGGTGCTGGGGAGACCTTGGAGCCCGAGAGGGAGGAGGACGTAATCAGATGTCCACCGCAAGCGAGGGTGGGTTTTAACTCTGCACGCGAAGAATGAGGGTAGACCCTGCCTTTGCCAGAGCCTCAGTTTCCCCATTCTGGACACCCCACCCCCATGCACAGAGGCTACACCTTGCTGGAAGCCCCGGGCTGCCTCGTCCTCCCCACCCCCCCTACCTCCCACGATCCTTCTGCTGAGCAGCTGTGGGAACAGCCAGCGGGGAAGGCGCCTGGAGGGGCTCCGGGGGCCGCGTTCCCGCTGCGTGACAGCCCACGCGGGGCCTCTGGGCGCCGAATGTTCCCCCGGCAGCCTGGTGACTCAGCCGCGCAGCCTCCTCCTGCAATCTGCAGAGGGGGCCAGCCCCTCCTGCTGCCCCCAATCAGGGCTGGCCACCCGCAGCCTGCAGGGGCTCCCCCCTCATCAGCCCCTCCCCGGGGACCCCTCTTTACTTCTCCAGAACTTTCCAAGGCTTGCCGGGTCCTCAGAGAGGAGACCAAACTACTTGCCTAGCCCCGTCCCCCCACGAAGTCCTCCAGCGCCCCAGATCCCGGACCCTCAGCCAACTCTCTTGACCATTTATTGTCGTGGTTGATTTGGTTGGTTTGCTTTCTAAAGCAGACTTTTAAAAATATTTATTTGATTTGAGGGTGGGGCGTGCACTGTTGACACGCACAGGGGAGCAGAGGACAGTGGGCGCCCAGGAGTCACTCTCTGCAGAGAGCCTTTACCTGCTGGACACCCCTGACCCCCGCGGGTCACAATGACACAGCCTCACTCTGCAGCCCGGGCTGCCTGGAACTCGTGGTGATCCTCCTGTCTCAGCCTCCTCCCACATGTTGAGATGACATGTGTGGCACCAGACATGGTTGAGGGGGAGGGTAAAGGGAGGGGAGTGTGCCAAAGTCCTGAGGTGGCGGGTGCTCCAGCACAGGACGTGGGTGAGGCCAGAGCAGAGTGAGTGGGGGGGGGCGCTCTGGGGGAACCCCTGAAGGCTCCTGCGCAGAGGTGGACCACGGTCTACCCGCGCAAGTTCAGCTCAGAATCCTCAGGCTGCACAGCGCATGCCCCGAGGAAGGTGCTTCCTATATCTTTCTTTGGTTTGGAGATAGGGTCTCATGTAGCCCAGGCTGGTCATAAACTCGCTTTGTAGAACAGGCTGGCCTTGCGTTCCCAGATCCTGCCTCTGCCTCCTGAGTGCTGGGATTAAAGGCCTATGTGTGTGTGCCTCGCTGCTGGTAGGTTTGAGTCAGGGTTTCCTGTAGCCCAGGCTGGCCGTGAACTCACTAAGTAGCTAGGCTAACCTTGACATGATCCTCCCACCTCCACCAGCCACCATGCCTGCTGGGTGACGGGCCCACCACGCCCACCTTCCCTCTGATTCTGTTTCCACCGCTGGGGATGAGCACAGGGTGTCAGCCCTAACGTCCTCCGCCCTGCAGGGATGAGCTGGAGCGCACTGCCCTCCGCCCAGCAGGAAGCCTGTCCCTGAGCCCTCTTCCGGCGCCTGCCTTCCTCTCTCCAACAGGCCCGGGCCCGGGTCTTATCTCCGAGTCCCAGGCACAGAAGCAGGAAAAACACCTGTTTCCGGGAGCAGAGGGGACACCCCAGCCCCAGGGTGTGGGACTCTGCACTGCGGCAGGGGGACCTCGGAAGGGAAGGAGAAAATGAGTCCCGTATTACATACCTACAGTTTCCACAAGGAGACACGCATGTCGTGGTCAGGGTCCTGGACTGACTCTCCTCTGGGGTGTGTGCATGGTGGGGGGAGGGGGCTGAGCTTGGGGGAGGGCTCCACAGGAGGCTCTTGGTAGATATTTTGGGGTGTTTCAGAAACAGGGCGTTGGGTGAGATGGCACATATCTATAATCCCAGCACCTAGGAGCCTGGGGCAGGAGGGGCAGGAGCTCAAGGGCCAGCCTTGGTACTTACCAAGTTTGAGGTCAGCCTGGACTACATAAAACCTTGTCTTAAAATCAAATTAACTAGACTCTTTAATCCCAGCACTCCGCTTGGGACAGAGGTGGATGGATCTGCGCTAATTTAAGGTACAGTGAGTTCCAGGCCATGCAGGCTAATAGGGAGACCCCGTCTCAATATACAAATGAATCAATGTTGACCCCAGGTGTCGCTCAGAAGCCCACCACCGGCTGAGCATGTGTGGGCCAAGGTTCCATCCCAGCACCAAAACAGGAAAAGCATTATCGTTCAAATACTAAACAACAAGCTCAGAAGCCTGCCATAGGGTGGAGCTTCTACCCCAGGCTCTTACAGTGGGGGAAACTGAGGCTAGGTGTGACCCACCCAACAGCAGAGAGACCGATGGAAATTTCTGGGTCTTGATCTGACAGAGGTTGGGCTGAAAGGTGTGAGGGCTCAGCCTCCCTGTCACACCCTGGAGACCCCGGACATTCTCTCAGGGCCAGACAGATGGCTCAGCCTTTAGGCACACTGGCTGCTTTTGCGGAGGACTGAGTTCAGTTTCCAGCACCCACACGGGCAGCTCATGATGTTGAAACCCCAGCGGCAGGGGATCCGACGCCTCTTCTGGCTGTTGTGGGTACGGTGTGTGCGTGCTGCACATCTGTGAAGGTGAAACCACCCGCACGCATGAAATAAAGACAAAGGGGAAAAATGAAATGAAAATAGAGCAGAAAGTGATCTCCACGGACATCAGGTTGATGGGGACACCTGACGTCACCCCTGAGACCTCTGCACACACCTAACGTGCATGCGAACAAACGTAAATTTAAAAATTAAAATGAGAAGTCACCAGGTCTCTGTTAGAGAAGGGATTCAAAAGGGAAGCCTGGGTGTGGCCGGCGGGAAGATCGGGTGGGGGTGGTGACTGGGCCTGGGATGGGCGGGTCGCTGGAGAGACCCTGAGCTGAGAGCTGGCAGAGAGCAAGCCAGACCCACAGGAACCAAGAGCACTGCAGGAGGTGAGGCCAGGTGAGGGTCCTGGGGTGCTGCTGGGTTCTGGAAGGAACAGGTGAGCTCCGAGTTGGTTTGAATGAGAATGGCCCCCCACAGGCAGCCTCGTAGTCTGAGTGCTTGCCCTCCAGTCGGTGGAACTGCTTGAGAAGGATTAGGAGGCGTGGCCATGTTGGAGGAGGTGTGTCACTGGGGTGGGTCACAGGCCAGGCCCAGTCTCCACCACCACCGCCTCCGACTTGCCAGTAGAGAATCAATCAGCTGGGAGCTCTCAGCTACTGCTGCAGCACCGTGCCCGCCCGCTGCCTGGCTCCCGCCATGATGGTCAGGGACTCACCCTTGGGACTGGGAGCCGCACATTAAATGGTTTCTCTTATAAGTTGCTTGGCCATGGTGTCTCCTCACAGCAATAGGACAGTGACTAAGGAGGGGGGGCGTTGAAAGTTCTGGAAGTTCCTCTAAGCTGCTGCAGGAAGTAGTAGTCACTGTCAAGGATGCCAAGAACCAGCTGGAGCTATGTCTGGGAGAGACATAGCTTGCTGCAGGGCAGACATGGGAACCTGGTCAAGTGGAAGAATGTTCTAGAGGCTGAGGGAGGAGTTTAGGGAGGACTCCTGGATCTTCTGAGCGTTGATCTGGGAGATTTGGGGGATGGGACCAGTGAGAGCGTGACCTGGGAACTGGGCTGCACTCCACTGTCCAGCCGACTCCCCGCTCTGGAACATTCCAGCTGGACAAGGGGCCCACGGCGCCCACAGGGTCTGGTCCATCCCTACCCCCAACCCCAGCGGGTTGGGGCTGCAGGATGGACTGGGCGGCAGCACCACTTCCTCCCAGAGGTGCTGTTTTGTTGACTAAGCAGCACTCCCTCAGCCCCCTCGGAGTTGTGGGGCCTGCAGTCACCATGATCTGGCTTGAGTATGGAGGGTGTGGGTTGGAGTCTTCGAAGGAAGGTTCTGTGGGGGTGTGGCGCCACAGGCCCAATGGCGGGTTACCTTGAGCTATCTTTAGCCCCTTATGGATGACTCCTTAGCTACCTCCTGGTCCCACCTAACACCTCTGTTAACTATCATGTGAATGCTGCGGAGTGAGCTAACGTAGTCAACCACGGACTCCATTGACCAAAGGCGATGAAGGTCAGAGAGCATCCTGCAGCTGAGACCTTCCCCGCTCCGCTGTGACCCACCCGCCTGGAGGCTCCACTGACAGTCTGAGAAGTGTCTTGATTAATGATTTTCTCTGGCTTGTTACTATAAAAGCTTTGATACTGTCACTGTGTTGGAGAGTGGAATTTGGGGTAACCCACATCCGTGTCCCTATGCCACGGTCACACATTTGGCTCCAGAAATGAACCACCCCTTGTCCCCTTTGAGTTGAGGGGTGTGTGTGTGAGGGCGCTAACAAATCCTGGCTGTTTCTGGCTCACTGTGCACGCGGGGCAGGGACTGTGTTCTGGAGCCACTGAGAGTGACCTGGCACCCAGCAACCATGTACTGGGCTCCCGCCTCCCCTGTACACACTCAGGTCCATTGAGACGTCCCTGGGAAATGGTCCTCAGGTCGCAGGGCGGAGACAGAGGAGGGGGCAGGTTTGTTCTGCGGTGAGAACTCAGCACCTAGCTTGTCAGAGCGGCTTTTGGCCAACCGACAGACTGCTCTGTTTTTGTCTTTCAAATCTAACCCTGAAAAAAATCTGGGTGCGCAGAAAGGGGTCCGACCCTGATGTGCTGGCATGTCATGTCAGAATACTATCCTTTCCTTTTCTGACCCAGTTCCTGTAGCCCAGACTGGCCCCGCACTCACTACTGTAGCCACGGGTGGTGGCTGGGTGGTGGCTGAAATACAAGCGGCCCCCACGGGCTCATACACTATTTGAAAGGATTAGAAGAATTAGGAGGTGTGGCCTTGTTGTTGGAAGAATGTCACTGGGGCTGGGCTCTGAGGTTTCAAAAGCCCAGTCCCTCTCTGTCTCTCTCTCTCTCTCCTTATGGATCAGGACGCAGATTTTAGCTACTGCTCCAGTGCCATTGTTACCATGTTCCCACCATGATAATAATAGAGTAAAAAACTCTGAAACTGTAAGCAAGCCCCCAGTTTAATGTTTTCTGAGTTGCCTTGGTCAGGGTGTCCCTTCACAGCAACAGAGCAGTGATTAAGACACTAAGGGTGACTCTGAACCCCTGACTGAGCTTCCCTGGTGCTGGATGGCAGGTCCACACTCCACTCACAACGATGGCGAGCTGGGAAGCCCTGGTAGCTTCACCCACTCTGGGAAACTGAAACTGGCAGGGCTCTGCCTTTCAAATGCCAGCTAAGACCAAGGTTGGGTTCTGGCCCAGAAGCAGGAGCCTCCAGCTGAAGCTGCGAACCCCATTCAGAACCTGAGGTCTAGCTCTGCCTCAGGAGTGTCTGACCCTGAGGGAGGACCTCTGTGGAGCCCCGACTGCCTCGTGCCGGCCTGGCTTCAGTCTCCATTCTTAGCATCCAACCAACTCCCATTCACCCTTCCACAGCCTCTGAACCCACAGGCCTGCGCGGTCTGTGCTTGGCTCTGATTCGAGCTGCAGTGCTCATGGCTGCAGGTTCTCAAAGGACCTGGGCGTTTTCTAGAGCAGAGACTGTCCTCAGTAGTCAGCACTTGGGGTTGGAGGTCTTGCTTCCTGCAGCTCCCTTCTGCCAGAGTCCCAACCCTCCCTCACCCACTCCTCCCTCCCTCCCTCACTCACCCCTCCCCCTCCCTCAACCGCCCCTCACCCACCCGTCCCCCACCACACCATCCTTCACCCACCCATCCCCCCTCCCCTACCCACTTGTTCATTCACCCACTCATCTACTTGTTTACCCACTCTCATTTGCACACTCATTCATTTCCCCATTCATTAATTCGTGTATCCACTCTCGCATTCAGCACTCACTGATCAGCCCTCCGGTCACTGTCATTCAGTTCCTGTCGCTCAATCACCCGTTCTCTTGTTTCCTCATTCATTCACTGACGGTTCCTGATGAAGCTGGGTGTGGCCATCCTTGGGTGTGCCATGAAGCCTTGCACAGCTCGGGCCCTCCTCTCCGTCCCTTCTCATCCACCTCAGTTTCTGAGACAGGCTATCAACTATCAAGTCCAGGCTGGTCTCAGATGGGGTCATGCTGTGTCAGTCACACCCACTGACTCAACATCCTCCAGGGACACTGGGCATCTGGTCCCCTTCACTCTGGCAGATCGCCTGCCTGTCTGGACAAGTGCAGTGAGTGTCTCCGTCCCTCACTTGTGACCTTAAGGCTTCCACACACCCTGGGGGAGAGGGCCAGATGGGAGGAATCATGTCCTCCCCCCGGAGGTCATGGCACCGAGGAGAGGCTGTTAACTGTGACTCAGCCCATGCCTGGGCTCCCTGATGTGCTAGGCTGTCTAGAGAGGGTTTAAAGCCCGGGGCAGACCCTACAGGTTCTATGTGGGCCCTGCACCTTGTTCTAAGTTACAGAAGGACCTAAGTGTGGTGGGTTTTTGTATCCCAGCACTTGGGAGGTAGATCAGGAATTCAAGGTCAGTCTCAGCTTTCTGTAGAGTTTCAGGCCAGCATGAGTCTCCGTTTCCAAAACAAACCCACAGTGAAGTGAGGGACATTTAAAGGAGTGCTAATATATGAGTTTGCTCCTAAAGTCTTCATCTGCCTAGCCTTGGGCCCCTTGTGTCCTGAAGAGATCACAGGGATGTGCGGGCTTGCTCACAGGTGAGTGGGCAGATGTCACAGGCTGCAAGATTTGATCTGCATTGTGCATGGCTGAGTGTTTGGCTAGGTATGTGTGCCAGCGATCTATAGAGTCTACAGCCATAAATTATATGTATACCCAAGTTCACAGAAGCACAGTACACAGCAGTCAAGGGGTGAGAGGTCTCCAGATGTCTGTTATAGATGGATACAAACTGTGGTGCATTTGTAAAGTGGAATGGTACTCACCCAAAAACAGGAAGAGATTCTAACACAAGCTACAATGTGGATGAGCAAGGGGAAACATGACACAGCCACACACATAAGGGCCCCAGGGTGTCTGTCCATGTCCAGAATAGGGTGGTCCAGGGGCAGGAAGTGGCATTTCAGTGGCTGCCAGGGGCTGGGAAGGGGTGGGAGACTGGGGATGGGGCGGTGCTCCTGTGGGGGAGTGCAGATGGCATGAGATTGTGCTATCTGGGTGCAGTGATGCAGATGTGGGACCCCAGCATGTGGGGAGCTGTTGACATCTTCCATGCATCTGTATTTGTGTGCATGCAAGGCTGGAGGACAGCCTCAGGTGCTCTCAGGAGCCCCCCACCCTCTTTTTGAGGATCTCTTGCTCTAATCCGGGGCTAATGGACTAGGCTAGACCAGCTGGGGTCTATCTGCCTGTGTGTTCCTCCCAAACACTGGGATTGCAAGTGCATACCACTGGGCCTGGCTTTTTACATAGGGCTGGCATTTAAACACAACCATGCCTGTATAGCAAGCAGTTTCCTGAGCTCTCTCCAGTCCGCAAACTTTTTTTGGGACAAGGCCTCATAATGCAGCCCTAGAATTCTACATATAGACCAGGCTGGCCTCTAATTCAGAGATCTGCCTGCCTCTGCCTCCCAAGTGCTGGGACCGAAGGTGTGGTGCACAGCTGGCCAGGCACTCTGAGGTCCCACTGTACACAGGGCACAGCCGTGAGCCCAGAGTTAGAAACTGAGCCATGTGGAAATGATCAAGGACAGGTGAGAGGGCTCAGTAGGAAAACGTGCTTGCTGCCAAGCCTGAAGACCCGAGTTTGATCCCTGGTAGCTAGATTGGGGAGGGGAACTACTCCCCAAGTTGTCCTCTGACCTCCACACATGCGATGTGCGTGCACACACACACATACATACAAATACAACACAGAGAAACAGTGGTAGGAGATCCCTCTCTTCTGGCAGAGGGCACAGGCAAAGCATTTGTGTGGACATAAGAATGTGTGGATGAATGGTTTTGAAGGATGAAGAGAAGTTTGCCAAGTTAGAAAGTCCCCTGACCACGAACTCGGCTTTCCCCAGTCGAATCCAGTCAAATAAGCCTAATTTTCAAAATGAACAGGCTGCTTCCATCTGGATACCTAGAGCCAGTTTGAATGGCGTCTGGCTCACAAGGTCAGCTCTTGCCCAGAGCTATCTGTGTGCATGGCTGAGACTTTGACAACAGTCTCCTCTGCATAGGAGGAACAGGGACACAGACACTGTCCAGGCTCACCATCCCCGTCCCCGAGGCTCCATCTCCTCACAACCAGGTTGGCGTGTCTGGTTCCCTCATGTAAGCAGGTGGCCTAACGGACGAACAAGAAACTGGGGCAGAGGAGGCTGAGGTGGGAGATGCGCACAGGTCAGCAGCCTGAGGGGGTGACCTCAGGGTGCACAAGTTAGACCTGGTCACCTGCGTTCAGCCCCACCCTTTCCTGTGGAGGCCCGACATGGCTCTGATCCTGTGTCCGGCAGGCTGACCAGATGGGCAGGCGGAGCAGTAGGGCGGCAGTCCGGTCGGAACCAGTGAGGGCGGGGGTGTGGCCTGGTGGTGACACACTTGCCCAGCAAGCTTCTGCTGCAGGCCCTGGGTTCTATTCTCAGCACAGAAAAATCTCAGAGCAGAAAGACAAAAGGACATGTGCTCAAGAGTGGAGGATGACTGCTAATGGGCTCATCTTCAAGGTGTTCAGAATGTTCTGGAACTACAATGGTTGTACAACAGTGTACGATATACACCACCAAATTGAATACTTGAAAAAAACATATCCACTGAATTGGGAGCTCATGTAGCCCAGGCTGGCCTGGCACTCGTCTATGGCCCACACAAGTCTTTAACTCATGATCCTCCTGCCCAGGCCTTCGGCGGGTTGGGATGATGGGTGTGCAGGCTATGCCCAGCTTAAAAGTAGCGTATTTTCCATCATCTGAATCTTAACCACACACAGTGTAACCTGAGGGCCAGAGAGTCCAGTAGGTTGGAGCACTTGCTCCTGCGAGGACCAGAGCTCAGTCCCCAGCCTCTTCTAAGTTCACTCTGGGGATGTGACCCCTCCTTCTGGCCTCCACGGGCACCCCAACACAGACATTTGCAAAGGTCTGACTCAGGCTGGGCTTCTGCCTTCTTGACCCCACCCCCATTCCCGGGAGCAAAGTGTGGTCCTGCTCGGGAGAGGCCCCCACCCTCGCTTCCAGACTCTTCGAAAGCACCAATCACTGGAGACCAAGCGTTCAACCTACAAGCCTGTGGGGTGTGGGGGACAGTTCCTTTGGGGCTGCCTGCTCTTGCAGAGAACCACACGCCACCTGTCACTCCAGCTTCAGCGGACCCGACGCCACCTTCTGGCCTCCTTGGGCACTGCACTAACCCCCACGCAAACATGTATTTAAAAAAACTTAAAAGCACTCTCAGTTGTCACAGCAGCGGGAAGAAATTCATGCTCACTGTTCCTGACAGCCATGGTTATTCTCCACAGGACCTTTGCACGAACTGTTCCAGGTCCTCCCTCCAGGCTGGGCCCCTCAGTGTCTTTTTTCCTCCCCCTCCCCTAGTACAGTGGAGATGTTTAAGTAAACTCTGCAGCTTCTAACTCCATTGTGGCCTCAGATGTGAGATAGGAACCAGTGTGCCCACGGACACAGTGAGCAGAGCATCGCACCCACGGGCAATATTGCTCTCTCGAATCTGAGGCTCTTCTCTCAGTGCACGCACGCCAGCCTGCCATCTTCACTTCCTGTTTGCCTCCTTCCGACAAGGTCTGGGCTGGGAAGTGGACAGCACCGTTTCCCACAGGAGGCCCCGCTCGGGAAAGCTGGCTGCCGTGGGGCCTGCCGTCCCAGAGGAGGCAGGGCTGCGGTTCCAAGTGTGCAAGCTGGAGTCCCGAAGCAGCCAAGCCAGGGAGCTCCATGATCGTGCCTGGCGCGTTTGTGGGAGAGCCTGGCCTTCAGCCCCAGCTCCCCCGAAACCACACCATCAGAGGTCTGGTCCCAGGGTCGGGATGTTTTCTGCCCCTGGAACTCCTGAGGCGAAATGTCCTTTGCCAAAATAACCATCTTAGGCTTCACCAGTGCAAAGACACCAGGGGCAAATCAGCAAATCGCACAGAACCACAGGAGGCGGGGTCAGGCCCCTCCCAGCTCCAAGCATTGGAAAGGAACTTTGTGACTTTCCTCTACTTCTCTCCATTTTTTTTTCCTGGACAGGACCTCAATGCTTAGCCCAGGCTGGACTCAAGATGTGCACCACCATGCCCCCCATTTCTGACCTCATGGGATCCTCCTGCCTCAGCCTGTTCTTGTTCCTACAGTGTGATGCTGTCAGGTCCAAGAGAAACTCAGGACCAATGGCTAATTGTGGCGTCCGAGCATCCATGGTGGCCTCTGGACTGTCAGTACTTGCGACTCCCCTCCCGCAGCTTCTCATCCCCATATAACCCTGCCATTTCAGCCCCGTGTTTCCACACCCCCCCCCACACTCCGTCACCCACACTATTCTCCAGGCTCTGGACTCTTCCAGATGCCTCTAGCTGCACTGTCCCTTTACCTGTATCTTGGAATGGTCATGACCTCACTTTATACATCTGGTGCCGAAACTCCCACTCTATATACACACAATGTTAATGTTTGGGGGTGCAGTGGGGGCATTCCTGTCATCCCAGCATTTGGGAATCTGAGGCAGGACGATCACAGATTCCAGGCCAGACTGGGTTCTAGCGCTCCCGTTTTATACTGATCAACAGCAGACGAGCTGGGTTTGCAGGGAGGCTGGATGGCTGGGGTTCAGGGACCTGTATCGTCTGCACTTCACACAGAACCAGGATGTAAACCCACACTGAGCTGGAAGCATGGCTGCCTGCTTTCATCTGACAGAAAAATATGCTCTGAAGGACTGAGCAACCCAGTTCTTCCTCTTAGGCCTGTCTCCCTTCCTGTGACAGGACAGCTGGCAGAGCAGTGGCCCAGCTCCTGAGTCTGGCTCCCAAGGTGGAAGGGATGAGGCGCAGTGGCTAGGAGCCCACTCCTGGGCTCCTCTGTAACCTTGGACAGCCCCTCACTAGACACCAGTGCTCCCTGATACTCTACCAGGGCCTCCAGATCCCGCAGGGTCAGACACTGGCTCATGGACCACAGGCCAGTGATGTCAGTGAAGGATTGTGCGGACTACAGGAGGGAGAAGGTAGTGCCTATTTTCCCCCTGGCCTCTCCCCGAGGCCCCACTTCTGACAGTAGAGGGCTGGGGAATGGAGCTGGAAGCTGGACATCAGGGAAGGGTTCCTCTGAGTTTGGGGCTACAGGGGCGGGGGCAAATGGATGCAAGGGGCACATGCTTCCTAACAGACCTCTGTGTACATGTGTACTTTTGTTATGCTATGTTATGTTATGCTATGATGTATATGGGGGTACACGTGTTTAATCCTAGCACTTCGTCAGAGGCAGGAGGATCTCTGAGTTTGATGCTAGCCTGATCTACACAGAGACTTCCAAGCCAGCAGAGTTGTATAGTGAAACCCTGTCTCAAAACCTAATCTAGCCTAACCTAGAGGCTGGAGAGATGGCTCAGTGGTTAAGAGTACTTACTGGCTGCTCTTCCACAGGACCAGGGATCAGTTCCCAGCAGCCATGCAGTGGCTCACGATCATCTCTAACTCCAGATCTGGGGGATCTGATGCCCTCTTCTGGTTTCCTGAGGCACGGCCTGCCATGGTACACTTACATACATGCACACAAACATTCATTCACATACAATGAAAATAATAAACCTAAAATTTTTCAAAATGTATTTTAGCAGCACTGGGAATAGCACTCAGGAGTCACTTGTGGGCCAGCCATTCCTCAGCCACAATACATAAGTGTTTTCCTTAAGAACATTTGAAGGTCAGCCCGGTGGCACACGCCTTTAATCCCAGCACTCGAGGCAGAGGCAGGTGGATCTCTGTGAGTTCGAGGCCAGCATGGTCTATGGAGTGAGTTCTGGGACAGCAAGGGTTACAACAAAGAAACTGTCACGAAAAATTCAAAACCAACCAACCAACCAGCTAGCCCACAAATGGTTGTCAAAATATGACTTGAACTTCCAAATCCAACTGTCTGAAACCTGTTTCCCACGCAGCTGTGAATGCAGAGCATCCTGGAAAGAGAAGTCTCTGTCCTGCTGCACGCTGGCCAAACACTCCTAAGGAACTAGCCAGGGAGCTGCTGGCTGTATGTACGGATGGTGGGCAGGGGAGGACCCTTGTGCTCTATTCTACACACATTTGGCTTGTGTGGAGTCAGGGTCTCCATGGAGGGTCCAGAGCTCCCAGGTCAAATGACTGTCCTGCTTCAGTGTCCACATGCGCGGCCACTGCACACACACGTCTGGCCTCGCTCTCCATGTTTCAGTCCGTCGCTTAGATGCCCCTCAGCCTCCAGGACATGAAGCTGAGTGAGCGGAGCAACCTGCCATAGGGGACACATCTAATTCACACAAAGCCCTAAATTCAAAGTCACATGGTCTGTTGGATGGTTTCGTGTCAACTTGACATAAGCTGGGGTCATCTGAGAGGGAACCTCAACTGAGAAAATGCCTCCATAAGATCCAGTTGTATACAAGCCGGTAGGGCATGCTCTTAATTAGTGATTGACTGTAGGGCCCAGCCCACTGTGGGTGGGAGCATCCCTGGCAGGAGGTCCTGGGCTCTATAAGAAAGCAGGCTGAGCAAGCCAGTAAACAGCACCTCTCACGATGCTCCTGCCTCTAGGCTCCTGCCCCGGCTTCCTTCAGTGAGAACAGTGATACGAAGTGTACGCCAAATAAACCCTTTGTGCCCAGCCTGCTTTTTGGTCATGTTGTTTCATCACAGAAATAAAAGCATCTACCTACATGGCTCTTACCATGCCTGTGCCAAGTGGCAGGTCTTGGCTGGCCATGGTTAAGGTCAGAGCTCCTCTAGGACACAGCAGGGGAGCTCTGCAGGGCCCTGTGCTGTCTCCAGGCACCCCCAGGGTCCTGGGAGCAGTGCTCAGCTTGGGCTCCTGATCCTCCTGTAGGGACAGGGAGGTGCTGGTGGAAAACCACAGAGCAGGGGGTCCATAAGAACAAAATGGTGTCTGAGTGGGGAGTCCAGTGCAGCTGCTCTCGCCTAGGTAGGGAGGACAAGGCAGGTAAGCCATGGACGGCCACTGTCTCAAAGACTGTGTGTGGTGGCACAGGCCCACGGTCCCAGGACTCCAGAGGATGAGTCAGGAAGATTTTGAGTTCAAGGCCAGCCTGGGCCACAGAAGGCACCTACCTACTGGCAGACCTAGTCATCAGAGGCCTCAGAGTCCAGCAAGCCCAGAGAGCAGCCACGGTCAGGCCTAGAGGACTCCATCAGCAAGCCTAGGAGTCAGCCTGCCATTAGCCATTAGGTCTGGGGAGATCAGTCATAAAGCCCAGGGGATGGAGTCCCTGGTCCTGGAAGACACCTATTTTGGAGACTGGTAACACTGTCATCAGGCCTGGGATGCCTGCTATCAGGGATGGGGACCTTGTCACTGGATCAGGACGTGCCCACTGCTGGGCTGTGGGGAAGCCTGTGAGCAGGGCTGCAGATGCCCATTAACTGTCAGGCCTGGGTCTGCACTGTCGCCCTTCATGTCCTCCTTACTGGACTGACTTGTTTCAGATAAAGAGTTTCACTGACAGTGATCCTCCTGCCTCGGTCTCCCTAGTGCTGAGATTATTTATAGGCATGAGACCCTACATCCAACTTATTTCCTGTTCCTCGATACACAGTATGATGTAACTCAGGCTGCCTCCGCCCCCACGGGAGCCTCAGTGACTGCAGGGCAGGAGCCGGGCATCGGGTCTGCTCTGCATTTATTCCAAGCGCTCAACATTGACAACACCATGACTTCTTAGATCCTCACAAACACAACAACGTCCAAGTGGTGACATCACAAGTATCTTCTAGGTTTTACCAGGGACCAGAACCAACCTTCACGACGTATGGTCAGGAACAGGAGCACACCGGAGCCAGGGCAGGCCAGGCCAGCACAACTTTTGGAATCCATGGCCCTTGTGGTAATGACCCTAGAACTAGAATGACAGGAGAAACACTGTGACAGGGACAGGACCACACAACTGAGAGCGCATCAGGTGTCCTCCACAGCCCTGCTCCCAGAGCAGCTTGGCTGAAGAACAATGTGGCCTCAGCAAGGCAAGGAACACAGGGTGTGTATTAAGAGGGTCCTGGCAGCTCACACCGATTGGTATGAGATATGAGCTACCTCTCCCACCGCCCATCCTGTCTCCAGAAGAATATCTGAGAATGTCACTTCTCAGCTCGGGAGGCAGTCTAACAGCCTCAAGTCCGGGGGAGTGACAAGAGACTTGGCGCCAGGGCCATATACCCACAATTCCTCAATCATGGACCAGCACAAAATGCAGACACCTAGAGAGAAGCTGGAGAGACAGAGCTAGAGTGTATCAGAGATGCGTGCTTCACTTCGGGTGGGGACTCAGCTCAAGAGCCCACTGTGCACCAGAGTCCCACTCCAACCCACGGCCAACATGGAACCTGCTAGAAAAGTGAGAGACCAGAAGACGAAGCTGCAGTCAGGCCTGAACCTGCCATCTCCCACCCTGTGGACTGGCTCCAGGGTCAGACTGATCCACTGCAGCATCTCCATAGCTAGAAAGACCTACGGGTTGCCAAGACAACAAAAGAGTGAGGTAGGCCTGGAGCTGACCAGCTGTGAAGAAGGAGCACAGTGGAGGTAATAGGGCAAAGCCAAACACATGGATATGAGAACTGAGCATTCCAAAAGCAAGATTCTCTAGCCAAGCTCATGGCTGATAGCTGACCACCGTATGTCCCCAGCTCTGACACCTTCACAGATTTCCACAGGCATTTCAAATGACCATTGCTATGGTGGGGATCTGTCGGAGGTGGCAGGTATAGGCAGAGCCGGGCACAATATGGGCTCTGAGACAGCCGTCCACTGCAGCCGAGTAGTGCCTAACTCAGAAGAAAACAACTCTCTACAGCTGATGGTGCTGCAGTGCCAGAGCACTGCCCTGCTCCGTGAAGGCCAGAGATGCACAGACCGAGGGTTTCCTCAGAAGACACTACCCAGAGACAAGAGACAGGCGCGTGCTGGGCGCATGTGCCTCCGTCGTTTTAAATTGGGGGCTAAGATTCTGCAAAGTCTCTCAAGACAGGGTCCTACTACACAGCCAGGTTGGACTTAAACTAGCCCTAGACCTTCCTGCCTCAGCCTGCAGAGCTCTCAGAAGTCTATGGGAGCTGAGACGCCACTGCTCAAAAGCAAGAATCCATACTGCTCCCTCTCTGTGCCCCAGGTAGGCTCTGGAGACAAAGGCAGCAGGGCTCAGGAAGGCAGGGGCTGTGAGAACCTGGGGGAGGGGGGAGCCAGGCCTGGGCACTAAGGCTGAGGAGCCACCCTACAGAGAGGAACAAGATGAAGGATAGTCAGAAGCGGGAATGGCGAGGGTGCCCAAGAGTGGCTGCAGCAGTGTGCAGAGTGGCAAGGCCTGGCGGGACCTGACCCGGGGATATGGCGCTGGCCGAGTACACACCGAGGCTCAGGCTGCAGGCGTCCGGGGCAGGGTGACGGGAAGGGCAAGGCTGCTTCGAGGCTTATCTCTGTCGCCAGTGGCTCTGATCTAGTCAGGGAGAGAATGGCTGTTCAGAACTGAGCATGGAGCATTGTGGGAGAGAAGGTCAAGAACCGAGAATGAGGGCCGGCGCAAGGGCTCAGTGGGTAAGGGTGCTTGCCGCCAAGCCTGAGGACCTGCGTCCAATCCCAGGGTCCCACATGGTTGAAGGAGAACTCACAAGCTGTCCTCTGCCCTCCATGTGGGCACCTTGACACACCTGTTCACACATATGTACACAATGTAAATGTAAAAAACAAAAACAAAAACCCAAGAGTGGGAGGATGAGGCCTGTAGGCCCGAGACCTTAGAGAGAACAGCACTGAGGCCCCAGGAAGGAATGTGTGGGCGGGGCAAGTCTGTTTGGCTGTTTGACCCTGCAGGGGACTGTCATCCTTGAGAGCAGGTGGGGCAAAGGTGGCCTGCTCCCCTGACAGCACACTCAAAGCTGGCAGAGCACGGCAAGCGGGAAGGGAAGCCTGGAGCCAGTAGGCTGCACCTTGGTCAGGGGAAGCTTCCTCCTCTGCAGGCTAGGACAGAGACAAGGGCACATGGCAGAAAAGGCCTCCCTGCTTCACTCAGATTTTCTTTCTGATGGCACGAAGTGCAGGCCTGGGTCCTGTCACGCACCTATTTGCTGGCCCGCTTGTGTCTGTACATCTGCATCATGCGCTGGCGGAAGACGTCAAACGTGTCTTCTGTCTGCTCCGGCCCTTCAGCCCCCAGGCCCTCTCCCTCTGAC
Source organism: Cricetomys ansorgei (assembly GCA_026225945.1). NCBI lineage: Eukaryota > Metazoa > Chordata > Mammalia > Rodentia > Nesomyidae > Cricetomys > Cricetomys ansorgei. The sequence continues at coordinate 1,923,514 of JAMJFZ010004039.1, forward strand.
AGAGTCCCCCTGCAGAGCAGAGGCGACAGTCAGGGCCAGAATCAGATCAGGGTTAGCCAGGGTACATGGGGACATGGAACACTGACATCCAGAGGAAACAGTCACCCGGTTGGGGCCTGGCTAGAGGGCAGAGTGCAGGCCATGCACAGTGAGGCCCAGGGTTCTCTCACTAGTGCAGCAAAAAGCTGTAAGCCACGTGGGAAAGAATGCTGCGGCTGCTGGCTGTGGGGCATGACCTTCTGTGCTTGAGACACAGCCTCCTCTGGGCCCTCACACAGGGTAGGTCAGCATCGAGGGATGGGCTGAGGAGCTGTGTCCCTGCCCTCTCAGCCTGTAATGGCTTCCAGGAAAACCCATGCCATAACCACCCAGAAATGCTGCTCAGATTTCAGGGCCATGAGCGTCAGGGTAAAGCTGATCAAAGGTCTATACAGGAAGGAGCAGCTAGTAAAAATGACACAGCTATACGCTCTGGTCTAGCTCCAACACAAGGCACCCAAGGGTCCCCCAGCCATGTCATACACGCTGACGGGCTCGCGGATGCCCTTCCCAAGGGAGCCCAGGCCACGGCCTTCCTTCCAGCCCATCTTCTGCAGCATCTGGAAGCCCAGGTTCTTGTCAGTCAGCTTTTGTTGGGCAAACTCCAGGTCCTTGGGTTTCTGAGGAGAAGAGAAGCGGGTGGTGGATCAGTTTGCTCCTGTGTGCTCTGGACTCCCAAATGCTGTGCTAACCCCAGACGCCTGGGACGGTGAGCCCAAGCCCCACTCACCTCAGCTTCCCTGTATATCCCCGGGGTGGGACTTCTTGAGGTCAGGTCCCCTACCCCAGGGTCAGAACTGGCACCTGGCTGTGGGGTGGCATGCCGCTGCCCTGTGCTGAGCAAGAGACTCATAAAGGCGAGTGGCCCCAAGAGCTGGCCTCTTCTGTGTGGGGCCACTCCCTGCTCTCTTGTGCATGGCACAGTGTGTATTTAGGGGCTGGATGGAGTCTCACTCTGAGATCTTCCAGTCCAGCCTCCTCAAGGCAGGGTGACAGGCACGTCCAGACCTGGCTGGCTGTTGTCTGGGTCTGGGGCTTGCTGTGACACCTGGGCTGGCCTGGGACTGTGCATAAGCCATCACCCTGCCTCAGCCTCTCAACATCTGGGACAAGGTACGTGCTTCACATCAGCTCTGCCCAGGGCCCGCAGCCTCATCACAGTGGCCAACCATTCCTGTCCTGCACCTGTAGAGTGGGAGGTGTCACGATGCAGTTACACGAACCTTCTTTTTGGCTATGGGACGACCTCGAGGCCTGTCGTAGGCGATTCGAACTGGTTCATGGACTAGAAGACAAAAGGGAGAGATACATCTACAGTGCGTATCTGCCCCATGTCCTCTTTAGAGACAGACAGAAATGCTGCCTGGTGGGGACACAGCCCATACCTGTGCCTGCTCTACATGGCAGCTGCTGGCTCCCTCCCCTCCCCAGCTCTGGAATGCTGTCTGCTGAGCTGGGCTATGACCGGCTGTGGGCTGTGACGGAGCCAGCAGCACTGTTAGTACCAAGGGCACCACTCAGACTAAGAGTGCTGGTCCTCACAGGAACCTGTGGCTCGGGCTGCCCAGTGGAGAATGGGGAACTCAGGAGAGCACCAAGCTCTCATCACAGAAGTCACTGAAGAGGGACCTGAGGCAAGACAGACATGCACCTCCTACAGGAGCATGGCGCAGCTCCCTGTGCCCCAGGATGCCGGCCACAAGGGAAACAGTGGGGCCACTGGCTCTGCACTGAAGTGCTAAGGACACAGCTCAAGGACTGTGCCAAGTGGACACCTCTGCATATAAGGTGACAGTGTCACAGGGCCTGCAAGGTCCAGTGGTCGCTGTCTTTCCACCTTTACTACGGGTGTGGGAGCCTCTGGGGACCCAGAACCTGGGTGTGCCTCAAGGTCAAGGGGAAGCGAAGGGACAAGCTTCTGTCAGAGCCCAGCAGGTGTGGAGGGGCTTCTTGTAAGGAGGGCAACTCCCCTTACTGGATGTGTGGGGCTTGTGCTAACATCTTTGAATGCAGTGGCTAAAAATACTTCCAAGCCAAAGCACAGGCACAGGGCCATGCAGAACTGTACACCAAAAAGAACCCTGGTGTGGTGGCACACCTGCAGTTCCATCCTGTGGGAACCAGGCAGGAGGATTAGTGTGAGGCCAACTGGCACAGGATACACATGTATATTCTGTGTATATAAAACCCAGAGAAGCTGCTCACATCCTAAGTCCTAGGAGCAGAGAATCCTGTGCTCTATGCCAGCACTTAGGGCCCATCGGCACACATGCACGACCAGCAGGAGGCAGGGTGACTGGCTGTGGCTGGCACATCAGAATGGCCACTGTGTCCCTCGCCCCTGAAGGCCCCCGCAGGACTATGGATGGCAGAGCACTCACCTTTCGACTCCTGGATGAGACACACTCTCTTGGGAGCAGGGATCATGCCAACTTTCAGTGACTTGCTGCTGATCCGCTTCCTGGGGAAGCAGCTGCCTGAAGAGGCCTGTGACAGGCCAGGGGTGCCAGCCTGGTCCTCCCTGGTCCCCTCTCCAGGGATGCTGTCAGTTGGGGAGCTGCCCTCAGAGCCAGGACACTTGGCAGCTTCTGCCTGCGGCCTGAAGGTGCAGCTCTCCTCTCCGCCCTCGTCTTCCTCGTCCTCCTCATCCTCTTCCTCCTCAGGTAGTGCAGCCTCCTGCTGGGAGTACCCTTCCTCTGGCTCACCCTTACCCTCCTTGCAGGCTGTGGGGCTCTGCGCTGAGTCCCCCGCCTCACCAGCAGGCTGGAAGGAGATGGACGGGCACAGTTCCAGCACCTTCTCACGGTAGAACTTGAAAGCTGAGCTGCTCTGATCATGCAGGAACCTGAGGATGAAATGCACCACTGAGCTGCAGAGGTGCAGAGCCCCTGACCCGGTCCAGGACAGGCAGTGGCAGGACGTGACCTCCCCACGGCCCTGCTGTGGCCTCAGCCCAGCTAATGTGAGACAGAACGCTCAGAGATAGGGTTGGCCAAATCTAATAATCTTCTCTGGATGGGACATGAGCCTGAGCTCATCAAGACAGGATGCTTGTGGAACACGCTGGAGACCCCACCCCCACCCCAGTTCTGTGGGTGGCTCAGCCAGTACAAACACTTGCTACACATGCCTGAGAATTGAGTTTGGTCCCCAGGACCCAGTCAGCTCAGACTCTCTCCTCTGACCTCCACAAATGCCCACAGCGCACACATGCAAAGTGGAGGACAGATCTGAACAGATGAGCAGCCCCAGAAGCTCATACAGACCCAAGGGCTCAGAAGCACAGGGGGTGTCGTCAAGGGAGCTAGAATTTTTTGGCCTCCAGGCATGCTAAGAACTAGCCTTTCCTGAACTCAGGATTTGTTCCTCAAGATGCCACTAAGTACCCATACAAGGCCTCCCCTTCTTTAATGATGCTGGAACATAGGGCCTGGTGCCTCCCTCCCCCACCCCACCTATGAAAATTCTCATGGCAGCAACTTGGCAAATGTCCAGTAAGGAGCTGGAGGACAGGTGGAGGTGCAGCCACTGCTGAGACAGCAGTAGACAGGAAGAACTCAGCACAGGCAATGTATGGCTGAATGTGAGCAGCCATGCCGAGGGAGAAGCCAGACAGAAAGGCGCACCTACATGATTCCCAGAACCCAAGTGTAAGCCAGACATGGTGGCCTGTGCCCACAACCCCAGTCCTGAGGACTGGAGACAGGATCATCTTGGGGCTCACTGGCCAAATAACCAGCCAACTTAGTAAGCTTCAGGTTCATTGAAAGACTCTGTCTCAAACACTGTAGAAACGGCTCATTGGTCAGAGAATGCATGGTTCTTGCAGAGGGCTTGAGTTCAGTTTCAGCATCTACGCCAGGCAGCTCACAACAGCCGGTGACTTCAACTAGAGCCTAGGGAAAAGGCTCAGTGGAAAAGAGTGTTTGCTGTGTAGGAGCTCAAGTGCTTGAACAAGGTTCCTTTTCAAACTGTAATCTTCACTGAATTAATAGAAAAAAGGCCCAAGTAAAGGCCTGACAAAGCACTTGCCAGCTCAGGCCAGGAGGCGTACTTGCCAGCAGCCCTGACAGTGCACCTGGGCAGGACAGGACGTGGCTCTGAGCAGGGCATGCTGGGTCTTCTGGGAGCAGGAGGCAGCCTGGGCAGGACAGTCGAGGGCTAGGGCTGAGTGAAGGAACAGCATACCACACCAGGCCCAGGCAGCCAGAGCACATGCTCCATTCCCATCAGGCCTGTAAGTTCTTTAAGACATGTAAGCCAGCCTGTCTGCCTTCTGTCCATCCTGCCTGCTTTCCATCCTTCAACTAGTGATTTTCCTGTCTCTACCTTCCAAGTGCTAACAAGACAGGCGTGGGACACCATCTGGCTTATGTGGTGCTGGGGATGAACACCAGGGCTTTGTCATGCCAGGCAAGAACTGAGCAACTGAGCTCTAGCCCCGGCCCAAACCTGTAAGTTTCCAACTGTACTCCATCTGCAGACCCAGGGATAGACCCAGGCCTCTTGTACCCAGGTCATTCAAATGCATTTTCAGTCTGATCATGGCACAGCTCTCCAACAAGTAGGAGGAACTCCAACAGTGCCAGCCTTGGTCCTGGGACTCCATGGGTTCAGTGGCGGTTGGGAGGACTCAAATGGCCTCTGGAGAAGCATCCCCATTATGGAGGCCTTCCACCACAGGCTAGAGTTCCCTCAGCAGCTGAGGCTGTTCAGGGTTGGTTTCTAATTTTTCTCAGCCAACTTGTGAGGTACATACACAATGCTGCTGGTGCACCTGGCCCTTTGTCTTTGTGTGAGGGATGATGGGAAACGGGACGAGGCTTCTCCTGATGATCTAGGTGAAGGGTGACCCCACCAGATGCCAGCTCTGGGCCAGGCTTGGTTGAAGGTGGAACCCGTCCTGTCTGCTCACAGAATGCAGGACGCGGGCTGGGGTCCAAGGCACGTACCACAGGTCAGGGTTGTCAGTGCTGTTCTCTATGCTGAACTGCTCAATCTCGGGGCCCACTTGAGCCACAAATCTGGCCAGCTTCTCAGCGGTCTCCATGGTCTTTGCATCCACTACAAAACAGAAAGCAGCAGTGTGGCTCTTCAGACTGATTCAAGCTGCCTACCCTCGGTCCCTCCCTGCACCATGTGACTCTGGAGTCCTCTCCTTGTTCCAATTAGCCAATAGGCAGATTGTGGCAGAAGCATCAGGTGCCCCCAGCAGCTACACAGACACCTGGGCTGGCTGCCAGGGGAACAGGCACATGTCTGTCACCCTCATCACCTCAGCCAACAGGCTGCCAACCCGCTGCTCAGACTCTCAAAGCTCAGGTCAGCAAACACCCAGCCTGGAGCAGAAGCACGGGCAGTCTGGTGAGGCTCAGACTGTGTAGTCTGCACACGGTGAACTACGTGGGGGTGCTGGGTAGAGGAAAAGTAAGCTGGTGGTGACCAAACGGGTCACATCATTAACCTGGAAGCTGTGCAGGGGCAGAGTGACACAGCAGGCTTCCCAGGAAACGACTTGGGGTGCATGGGCCCTTCATCCATAAATCTGACCAGACCAGCTTGGAAATACTTGTAACGGTCCTGGGGCAAAGCCTGGTGGTGAGTGTTGGCCCAGCAGGCCTGCAGCTCTGTACTCAATGGCCAGCACTGCCGAACCAGACCAGTGAAGAGAGCAGCTGACCCTGTCCACAGTTTACATTCTCACCCCTAAATAGCACAGGATTAATCATCTCTAATTATTTGTTATTATTATTATTATTATGATTATTTGAGACAAGGTCTCACATAGGTGAGGCTGACCTTGGAAGTTCTCTACCTCCCAAGTGCTGGGGTGAGAGGTGAGCCCACAACAGCCAGCTCTGTGTAGTGTGGGTGCTGTGGTTAGAAAAATGGAGCAGATCCCAGGTAGGTACAAGGATGTGGCACATCAGTGGCTCTAGGTTTCAGCCTAGTCCAGCTACATAGCACATGCCAGGCCAACCAGGGCTACAGAGTGAGACCCTGTCCCCACACAAAACAAGCTCCTGCAGACCATTGTGGCGCACGCCTTTGATCTTAGCACTTGAAAGGAGAGGCAAGACGGATCTCTAGAACTGTACAGAGAGACCCTGTCTCATACCTCTCAGAAACACAACCAAAAAATAAGCAAAGCACCAAGAGTGTGTTCAGGTTCTCTGAAAACCATGTCCCTTTCCACCAGTGTTTTGCCTCAACAAACTCTGGCACACGGAAGGTGATGGTGTATGACGGAGGTGAGGCCTGGCTGCTCCAACAGCAGTATCCCAGGAGGTGCCCAGTAAGAAGCTGGGTAGTACTTGGTCAGCTGGATTACCAGGAGTGGGGGACTCAGGCAGAGCATGGGAGACAGGGCGGCCATGTGCCCATCCTGTCCAAGTCCTTACGGTTGCTCCAGCCTGCCACCTGACTGAGACTGCTGAGCATCTGGCATCTCCACTCCCACCAGCCTAGCCCTGGTTCTAAAGGGATCCAGATGAACATGGTGACATGAGAGGAGGGAGAACACCTACCATCCGCAGAGGGGCAGAGAGAGGAGGCCTCCCCTGCTGCCAGTGGAGGACACGGGCTGGAGGCTGAGGGGCTGGAGGGCTGAAGGCGGGGTTTGGCAGGCTCTGGCAGGCAGTCCTGGGCAGCATCACTTGAATCCCTCGGTGGAGGCTTCACCTGCAAGGAGCCTGCAGCCTGGCGGCCATGGTGTCTCTGCCGAGCGCCTAAGGGCAGGGATGTCTGCTGGGCAGTGGCGGCTTTCTTGGCTTTCAAGCCTCGAGGACCCTGGGAGCGGAGCAGCCGCCTGCGCTGCCATGGGAGGAGTCTGCGCTTGAGGCTGCGCACGGCTTGGGCATACAGCATAGCCCGCACCGCACACTGTGCTGGCGTTGGCCTCCGTTCCACCACGGGCCAGCTGTGGTTCAGCCGCTGTGACTCTGCCAACTTCAGCTTGTAGTACTTATATTCCAGGCTGCTCTCGTCAGACAGAAACCTGTGGAGCAAACACAGGGCAGGGCACTGTGAGAGCAGCACTGTGCTCAGCAAGACACAGATGCCCTAAGTGATGCACTTGCTGTCCTCTGCCTCCAGGTGCCCCAAGAAAATCGGGAGCTGTGATCCAGCTGGGCATGGTGGCTTATTCTTAATCCTAACACTGGGGAGGCTGAAGCAGGACTGCGGAGAATTTGAGGCTAGCCTGGACTATAAAATGAGCCATTATTTTATTTGTTTGAGACAGGGTTTTTCTGTGTAGCCCTGGCTGGCCTGGACCTCACTATGTAGACCAGGCTGGCCTCAAATTCAATGAGATCAGTCAGCCTCTGCCTCCGGAGTGCAGGGACTAAAGGTGTGGAAGTGAGCACTGGCTGGATTCCTTCCTGACTTTGATCAGCAGTCATAAGGGAGCTGCAGGCTCACACTGCAGCACCCGGGCAGACAGGGGGGTGCCCTTCAGATGGCCAGGTGGTCAAGTGCTTCCTGAGCTTTGCCTGTGCCAATGAGGCAGGTATGGCAAGACTGAGGGGAGTCTGAGACGCTGCCAGGTGCACTAGGGTGGCTGAACACACTAGGTTGAGGTGCCCACCTCAGTCTCCCTCGGGTACAGGGATGTCAGATCTCTGCTGGCTGTTAAAGGAAGGAATGGGAGCCGCTGTTGTCCAGTTTGACCCTGGCACTCACTAGCTCATTAAAACACAAAACAAACAAAACCTATCACAGTTGGCCCTCCACACCCAGGTGTCTGAGCTTGAATGCAGCGCAGAAAGAGAAGGGACACCTGCTGCCTTTGCCCCTTACCAATGCAGCCTAGCAGCCACGGTCACAGTGACAGTGCCTCCAGTGTTTCCAGTCAGCTGGAGACTATGTAAAGCACACAGGGAGGTGGATGAGGTGGCACACACAAACAACCCCAGCACTGGGAAGGCTGAGGCAGGAGGATCTCAAGTTCCAGATCAGCCCAGACTACACAGAGACTCTTAAAAATCAAAGCAAACCATGTGCTAGAGGCGCTGTCTCACGCAGACAGTAACCAGTTCTGTACCCAGCTAGGGTCTTGGACCCAGCCCTTGGCTGGTACTGGAGTTACAAGTCAGGGGCCCTGGGTCAGTGATGGACAGTTCCTCAAATGCCAAGGGAACAGCTGGCAGCCCGACCTCCCTCACAAGTGAGAAGCAACAACAGCCAGCAAGGAACAGAAGCTCAGGCTAGACACTCATGTGCACTTTTCTCACCTGCCATCCCAGCACTAGGGAGGCTAAAGGAGGAGGCCTGCCAGAGTTCAAGGCCAGCTCTGGCTATACTGTCAGTCTGAGCCAACCTGGAATGGTCCTCCGCACAGGCTCATGTATTTGAATGCTTAGTCAGCAGGAGGTGGCACTACTTGAGAAGGATTAGGAGGTGTGGCCTTGTTAGAGGAAGTGTCACTGTGGGGTGGGCTTAGAGATTTCAAAAGCCAAAGTCAAGCCCAATGGCTGTCTCTTCCTGCTGTCTGCGGATCTAGATACGGAACTCTAAGCTACTTCTCCAGCACCATGTCTGCCTGCCGTCATGCTTCCCATGATGGTAATGGACTAAACTAAACTCCTGAAACTGTAACCCAGCCCCAATTAAATGCTTTCTTTTAGAAGAGTTGGTGTGGTCATAGTGTCTCTTCACGAAAACAGAACACCGAGACACACTGAACTGAGGGAGCAGGGTGGGGATGAGTCAAAGGGCTTTCTTCATATTTGGTACCCACACACAGTACCACAAGATGAACCCAGCCTACAAACCGGAAGCCTACGCCACAGCTTCTTAACTTGCCACATCTGACTCTTGTTCCCTTTTAGTTTAAGGGTGAGAAAAATCAAGAGGATGAGTTTCACTTCCAAGGTCCTTTTCAGCACCCTAACTAGGTTCTCAGCCATGAGCTGTATCCTGTTCTCATGGTTCTGGTGAGCTCTGCAGTTCAGAGTGGATACTGTGTGTGCATTTCTACATTAAATCTCTCTTTTATTACCGTGTTTGTCAAGATGGGCACCTCTTCTTCACAGTGGTTCCCCTCAGATCTTACTTTTCTCATTCTATTTCTTCCATCTGACCCTGTCCTCCACCACAAACCTCACCAACTACGGCTTCTATTTGCTGACTCTAGTAGTGACCCTCAGCTGCTAGGCTATGCCCAGTGTCCATAATGGCAGAAACAGTCCTCTAAAGACCATGTCCCTCCAGTGAAGTCACCCTGGGCCCCTGGGTGCCTTCTTACCAAGTGGTCTCAGCTCCCCTTACCAATCTAAGGCCGCCTAGCCTCCTGTACTGCTCAGCACTGGCTGAAACAGAAGGCCCTGGATTGATTGGTTTCTGCTCATCTCGGCTGTGCATCCTACAAGCACAATGCCTCTCTCTGTAATGCAAGGATGGCCACAGACCAGGTCACAGGCAGCCAGTGCGGAGTCAACAGTGTGCTCAGAATAGCACTGAGCAGACAGACAGCAACCAGGGCTGGGGCAGGAGGATCATAGGATCAGTAGGTTAAGAACCTATTAAGAACCCATCTCTTATAATTAAAAAATAAAATGGAGAGATGGCTCAGTTGTTAAGAGCACTTGTTCTTATGGTAAGTAGACTTAGGTTAGATTCCTAAGCAGCCACATGGTGGCTTATAACTATCTAAGACTCCGATTCCAAGGGATTCAATGTTGCCTTCTCTCCAGGCACTAGTCATGTGATGCAGACACACATGCAGGCAAAATACTCTTTAGCCTCTTGTTTTCTTTTTACAGAGTTCTCCTCCTGTAGCCCAGGCTCTCTGCCAGCCCTGACCTTGCTGCCTCCCAAGGGCTATGGACACTCCTTTTGTTACCACGTGCCCTTGGGTCACCTGGCTGCACCTTAGGAAGGGCTAGCAGTGAAGGTGTGAGGTGCTCAGCTGCTCTTGCAAAAAAATAAAACAGGGGTTTGAGAGATGGCTCAGCTGTTTAAGAGTACTTGCTACCTTCCAGAAGACTCAGGTTCGATTCCCAGCACGTACATGGCAGCTCACAACAGTCTCTAATTCCAGTTCCAGGGGATCTGATACCCCTTCTATCCTCAGACATTATATGAACATGGTACCCAGGCAAAATACTCATATATATAATTATTTTTTAAATAAAAACATGTCTTCAAAAATAAATAATAAAATAATAAGACGAAATAGGCATGCCTACCAGTAAGCAGGGTCCTGCAGGAGAAGTGTTCTCTCTCTGGGAGACAGCCTGCCTTGGATAACACGCATGACAAGCTGGTCAATGGTGTCCACCACCCTGTGATCTGCCCGTTGGGGAACTGCTGCAACACACAGAATGGATGTTGTGAAAACCAGGGGACCACAAAGGCGTGAGGACCAGGATGGTGAAATGGAAGGCAGCATAAAACCCCAAGGCCATCAGCAGCTGGAACCTTTATTCATGGAATACTGGTGTTGAAGAGAGAAAAGCCTGGTTTTATTTCAGAAATTGAAACAGAAAATGTGCTTCTGAGAGCCGTCCCACCTCAGCCATGAGTGGTGAGAGTCGCTCAGCTGCACAGAGAGCTAGGTTCAGATCCAGAAAAGAGCTGGGAAGCATCGGCCCACTACCCCTGCACACAGGCTGCTTAAAGCCCAACTGCCTCAGTATCAACCCAGAAAACAGGTGCACGTGAGACACAGCTGGAAGCAGAGGTGACACTGTGGCCACAGCTTTTCACAGGAAGTCAAGCAGGAGTACTATCTGACCCAAGTGCTGCCAAACAGCCTGGGCAACACAGTAAGACTGTTTCAAAACAAACACACAACCACCACCAACACCACCACCACCAACCCTGGGGTCAGAGATGGCTCAATGGCTGTGTGTGCATCAGGACACAAGTTCAAATCCCTAGCACCCAAGTAAGAAGCTGAAAGTGACAGTGAGTGCCTGTAACCCCAGTGCTGTGGGAGGTGGTGACTGGGGGATGCTGAGCCTGCTGGTCATCAGCTTAGTTCCAGGTTTAGTGAGAGGCCCTGTCTCTAGGAGTAAGATAGACCAGAGAGCAGCAGACATCTTCCCCTGGCCACATCACACATGCACTGCACTCATACGCTACACTTGCACACATATATAATCACACACACACACAAACACACTCAAATGAACAAAAAATGAAACTCAACAAAATACCCCAAAATAAAAAATACAAAAAACACCATTGATGGTACTGAAGAGATGGCTCAGTAGTTGGAGCATTTACTGTCCAACTCTAAGGACCCAAGTTCAGATCCCTGTACCCAAGGATAAGCGGAGTATGGTCTCATGCATGCTTGTTACTAGTCACCATCTATGTGCGTGTGAATGTATATGGTACGTGTGCACACGTGCCCAAATGTGGAGGCCAGAGGATGTTGGGTGTCACCTTACTCCGAGATGGGGGTCTCTCATTCAACTTGGAGCTAGGTGGCAGCTAGGAAGCCCCAGGAGACGACAAGCCACAGCCACCCTCCTGTCTCTGGCCCCTCAAAACTGGGGTTATGGGCATGGCCGCAGGCATTGCATTGTTGCTGGTTCTGAACTCAGATCCTCATGCTAACTCAATAAATGATCTTCCCACTGAGTCATTTCCCCAGTATTCTTTGTTTCTTAAAAAAATTAATGTGTGAAAGCATGCATGTGTATCATGATCTACAGGTGTCAATTATCACCCTCTACCATGTGGGTCATAGGGACTGAATTTACGTTGTCATGCTAGGTGGCAAGTACCTTTACCCAAAGAACCTTCTTGCTGGCTCCTCTTTAGTTTAGTTTTGTTTTTTGTTTTTGTTGTGTGTGTAGGGGTGATTTGTCTACACTGTGTCGTGTCTGTACACTGCTGATACCCATGGAAACCCGAGAGAAGAGCAGGGTGATTTACACGCGGTTAGTATCTTGCTGTAGCGAGTGCTACAGAAACTCAACACAAGCTGCGGCTCACACCTCCAAGCATATGGGATGGAGAAAGGCAAAGACGGCAATGGGGCTCCCAGTGCTGGCTGGTCCTCATGAGGACTGGAGTTCAGACCCCGGAACAAAGCAACTAGCTGGTCTCCTACACCCTGCAACCCCAGGTCCGGGGATCTGACGCCCTCTTCTGGCTTTTGTTCTCACAAACGCACAAACACACAAATAAGAAATTAATCCTTCTGGGTGGGATTGTGTACACCTCTAAACCCAGTGAGGGGCAGAGGCAGGTAATCTCTGAATTTGAGACCAGCCTGGTCATGTAGTGAGTTTCAGGTCATTTGGGGTTACATAAAGAGAGATATCTTTCTCTCTCTCTCTCTCTTTTCTTTTTTCCCTAAGACAGGGTTTCTCTTGTAGCCCCAGCTATCCTGGAAATTGCTCTGTAGACCAGGCTGGACTCAAATTCAGAGACCCGCCTGCCTCAAAAGAATCTTAAAAAAAAAAAGGCATCAATCTAAAGAGAAGAGTAGGTAGGTGCACTTCAGGTGTGCTTGCTGCTGCAGGCCTGGGTCCTGCCTGGAGGAGGGAGCCCCAGACCCTGTGGCCCTTCCCCCTCTACCCACAGCAGCTGTATTTCATTTCCCCTCCAGCACTTGGGGATGGAGAGGGGAATGCATCCAGTCTGTTCCTGGAAGAATCACTCTTTAGAAGGACACATGGTCGATCATCTAACGCCTGGTACAATCAAGGCTCCATGAAGGGGCGGGCAGGGGCAAAAAGTCATTCCCTGGGCTACAGGAAATGTCGTAGGAGAGAAGAGATGGGTGCCATATCGTCTGATGCCTGGGGAAGGCTGGGTGTGACAGCATGCATGCTGAGAACACGAGGAGGGGAGAGGGAAACCAAGCTGCTCCATCCCTAGGGAACTAGGGGCCAAAAGCCCTCGGCCCCATCACAGGGACCCAGAAAGCAGGGAGATAGCACACACCTATTACCTCAGCACAGAAGCAGAGGCAAAACCCTAGAATCTGAAGCCAGCCTGAGCTACATGAGGCTCCGCCACAAAACAAAGGGAAAAGAACTAGATACTCAAAGTCTCAGCATTTTAAAGTGTTTAAAAATCTCAAGGAGAGGGGCTGGAGCGATGGTTCAGCAGTTACCAGCACATGCTGCTCTTGCAGAGGACCTGAGTTCTGTTCCCAGAGTCCATGCTGTGCAGCACACAGCTGCCTATGACCGCAGCAGCAAGGAACCTGAAACCTTCTGAGGACCACCAGTTCCTGCATGTATGTAGTGCACATACCCATGCACATCTATGTAAATTTAGAAATGTTTATATATGCATACATACATAATTTTATAGCTTTTTAAATCCCAAATGCATTGTCTGCTAGCAAAGCATTTACCTTGCAATAATGACGACCTGTGTTTGTTCTCAGGTCTGACATAAAGTGCCAGGTACAGTGGTGCATGCACACACCAGAACCGGGGAGGTGGAGAGAGGAGGCCCCTGGCCTTGCTGGCCAGCCTGTCTAGCCTAATTAGTGAGCTTCATCCCGGTTCAGTGAGAGACTGTCTCAAAGGTGGTGGATGAGCCTTCGTGAAGCACAACACCCCAGCTGTCTTCTAGCCTTTACATACTCTCTCTCACTCACACACACGTGCACCAGCACACACATATTTAAAATCTCAGGACAGCAAGATGGCTCAGTGGGTCAAAGTGCTTAAAGCCAAACCTGATGAGTTCTATCCCCAGCACTCAGACGGTACAAGGGAAGAACTGACTCCCTCAAGTTGTCCTCTTATGACCTCTAAGTGTGCGCCCCGGCACTCGTGTACCCACCCCTCTCCAACAATAATAAAAATATGGTGACATTAACAGCGATCATATCCTTTAAAAAGAGAAACTCTGGGGGCTGGAGAGATGGCTCAGCAGTTAAGAGCACTGGCTGCTCTTCTGGAGGACTTGAGTTTAATTCCCAGCAACCACATGGCAGCTCACATCTATCTGTAACTCCTGCTACAGGGGGTCTGACACACACACACACACACACACACACACACACACACGCAAATCACCAATGTACATACAAACAAATAAAATAGTAATAAATAAAATAAAAAGAGAAACTCTTACCTTGGCTCAGAGAGCTCACAGACCAGGGCTGAGACATGGTTTTCTGTTCTCGGGGCTCTGGGGGCACAGCCCTCTTAACCTGGAGGGGATAGCCGCTGGCCATGAGCCAGGCCTTCAGGTGGTCTATGTACTCCCTTCCAAACAAAGTGGAGTCCTCAAAGTTGGGGAAGGAAGCAGGAGATGGGGCGACATCCTGGAGGCCCACAGCCTCTAGGATCTTCTCCTGCCGGAAGGAAGAGGCCAAGGAAAAGGTCTGGCCTAAGAGAGCTAGGGACTTCCTGCACAGAGAGTTAGTGGTCTCCAGGGCCACAGCCAGGTCCAGTGGGCTAGTGAGGGTCTTCATCTTGACGCTCAGCTCATAGGCATTACAGGCCATGAGCAGGGGGGTGACGCCTTTCAGCAGCCGGTCCTGGAGCCGCATGATGTACTTGTCGAAGGGCTTGATGATCTCAAAGAAGCAGTTTTTGGTCTTCACAGCACCTTTGTCTAAAAGCATGTTTAAAAACTCATTATCAACTCGGGGTGTTTTCAGAGCAGAGTGTTTTAAAAACTTGATAGTAAAAAAGCAGAAATCTCTGTGCTCTGGTTTCAAGGAGCATTTGAAGGAGGCCAGCATCTTGGCACAGGTCTCAGTTTCCAGCTCAAAGAGAGTCTGGAAAAGCTGGGAGAACTTGAGGTCATCCTTGATGGTGTGGAACCCAGCCCACTTGATGATCTCTATGCCAAACCGTGAGAACACATCTGCCTTGTCCACTGCGTCGAAGCCCAGCTTCCTCCTGGGAAAGCTGAGGGTCCTCAGGTCTAGCCCCAAGGGGATCTTCAGAGCAGCCAACTGGATTTCGTCCAGTCCTGGGTGCGTCCCGAGGGTCACATCAGGAGTTGGGGTGGCTTTCTGGGTTTGGTTAGTGCCCTGAGGTTTGGGAGTCATACGCCCGACCACAGGTGCTTTCTTTGTGGCCATGCTTTTCAGGGTGATAAGCTTCCCGACACCTTTTGCTGAGAGTAGGCCCTGAGTGTCCCCCTTTCCCAGGAGACCGCCTTCCTGGTCAGCCATGTTTAGAGACCGGCCTCTCGCCAGGACTTGCCCACTGCCTCTAGGCGCGGAGTCCACCTCCCCAGGATGGTCCAGGTCGTAATCCCGACTCTCCTTCTCCATCCGTCTGGAGGAGGCCAAGTCTCCCAGCACCGAGGACCCAAAACCATATTCCTGTGACCAGGAAGATTCTTGAGAAACTGCGTGGCCCAAGTCTTGTTCCCAAGAGCCACGGAGTGCAAGCTTCCAGTCCTGAGAAGTAAAGTGTCCCAGTTTCCGGTGGCCAAAACTCTGGTCCCGGGAGTCAGTGTGAGCTGTGTCCAGATCCCGGCCACATTCTTTACGAAGATAGCCATCCTCACCAACCGATTGGTGACTGGGTCTGAAGGAGGGCCCTGCGAACATGTCACCTCTCAGGCCCTCTCGCCCCAGGTCTAGTGAGTATCGTCCAGATCCGCTGGCCGAGTACCTGCTGTCACCGTGAGCATCCTCATAGACATCTGCTCGGGCTCTTGAGCCTGTCCTTAAGAGATCTGAAATAGATGGCCAGACATACAGAAGGCGCTTTAGGGCCTGGCTACATGGGAGCGGCCCTCATACTAGCAAACACAAGTGCAAGGTGTATTCAGTCTGTTGCTAACACTGTTTAAAACTGGGAGAGGCATTGCTGCAGCTCAGTGAGCAAAGAACTGGCATGCAAGTGTGAGGACCTGAGATCAGACCCCAGAACCCAGGAACTCCAGCAGGCCTGGGTGCGTGTACCCCCACGCTCAGGAGTGGCAGACACAGAATCTCTGAGGTGAGCCAGTCAGCTACTGCAGCAGAAATGGGTGACCCCAGCATCAGACACAAACTCTCAAACTCATCCCGGCCTGGCCCCCACCATAACTCCACCCATCTCATAGTCCCACCCCATCTATCCTTTAGCCCCCCCCCCCATCACCATGCCACCTATCTTTAGAGAAGAGGCTTGGTTTCTATGCAGCCAGGTTCCTTCACTGTACCCAGCCAACTTCAGGGTTTCTATTCTGTCCAGAAGTTTTACAGAGACTTCCACTCTCATTGCCTCCTGTCTCACACACTGCCCCTGGGAAGCAGCAGCCACAGCTCATGCCACACCCACCACAGCTGAGCAGGCGATAACCTAGCACCTGACCCCAAAATGGTAGAAAGGCCCGCCTGGCCATTAACCCTCTCTGTGGGGCTGAAACCGAGACAGAGGCAGGCAGCAGTAGAAGCCACACTAAATGAGGCCTTGGTGGAGAGGGAAGCATCATCCAGGGATGGGGTAGGGTGCACAGACATTGTTGCAGTTTCTTCTGCACACAGAAGCCACCCATGGCCCACAGCAGGCTGTGGGCAGCTTTCTCACAGTTGGACCCAGGCCTGGTAGCAAATCCCAGAAGGCCAACATTCAGGAGATGAGGTAGGAGGACTAAGAGTTCAAGGCTAGCCTGGGCTACACCATGAGTCTGAGGCCAGTCTGGGAAAAGAGGCAGGGGTAGAGGGTGTGGCAGTCAGGAGGAGAGATGACTCAGTGGTGAGAGCACTTGCTGCTCTTCCAGAGGACCTGGGTTCAGTTTCCAGCACCTAAATCACACAGCTCACAACGGCCTGCAACTCCAGCTCAAGAGCGCTGACACCCTCTTCTGGCAACCACAGGCACCTGCACTCAGATGCACAGACCCACACAAAGACACACAAATACAGAATTTAAAAATAAAATAAGTCCAGGCAGTGGTGGTACATGTCTTTTATCCCAGAACTTTAGAGGCAGAGGCAGGTACATCCCTGAGTTCAAAGCCAGCCTGGTCTACAGAGCTCCAGGACAGCCAGGGCTACACAGGGAAACCTTGTCTCAAAAAAACCAAAGATAAATAAATAAATAAGACAAATCTTTAAAAAGCAAAACAAAGTGGAGAGTGACTGAAAAGGACACCAGATGTCAACCTCTGGTCAACCTGAACCCCTGCACACCCTGTATACCCCCCCCACACACACACATGAACACACACACCAAGAAAAGGGACAGGTACCAGGAAGTAGAATAATTGAAGAAAACATAAAAATCCACACTCCTGGGCAAATACAAGTTCTTGTCTTCAGCAAGCACTCACTGAGCACTTACTGGGTACATACTAGGTACTGCCTTTACCATTACTGCAGGGAAGGAGATGGATGGCTCAGTGGCAGAGCCCATGTCTAGCACAGAAAAACAACACACACATATCCACTCCCACTACCCCGCCCTCATGCACACACATACTGGGGGAATGTGAGCACCAAGAAGGGCAATCCAGTGAGCAGGGGTGCAGCAGAAAATGCCGTGCTCAGACACTCCCACCATGTGTCAATCAGCAGCACCCTTAACTAAAGGGCTGCGGCTAAAGGAGTGGTGAGCAGACATGGAGTTCCACCAGCAAAAGGCAAACTGAAATCACTCGGGCCCTAACTGTGGTCTTGGTACAGTCAAGGTGGCAGATAAGAGGCAGGAGCAGTGGCTGCATCATGCATTTCCCATGCCCTAGTTTACAGAAAAGAGGAATATCCAGGATAGAGCAGAAGCCTAGAAAGAGTAGAGGGAGGATAACGGACAGATCAAACAGCTCTCTATGAAAAACCATTCAGCACTCTACAAAGTTTATGCTTCTCCATCAATCAATTTTTGTCTCTGTTTCTTTTTGAGGCAGGGTCTTGTCATACAGCTCAAGCTGGCCTCAAACTCACAGGGATCCTCTTGCCTCAGCCTTCTCAGTATATACCACAACACAGGCCTCACCAGTCCTAATAAAATTAAGATGTGATGTGTGGAGGCTAAAGAGATGGCTCAATGGTTAAGAACACTTGCTGTGCAAGCAAGAGGGCCTAAGTTCAAATTCCTATCACCCACAAAAACACCAAGCATAGCTGTACATGGCTGAAACCGCAGCACTGCAAGGCAGAGTCAAGTGGATACTAGGCATCCACTGGCCGGCCAGCCTAGCTGAAACGGTGAGCTTCAGATTCAGTAAGCGACTGACATTCTCGCTCACACACACATTCACACACAAGCCAAAACAATAACACAGACACACACACACCCCCAAAAACAACGAACCAACAGTGGATTAACCATGCCTTTAATCCCAGCACTCAGAAGAGGAGGCAGAATTTCTGTGAGTTCGAGACCAACCTGGTCTGCAAGCTCCAGGACTGCCAGGGCTACCTGGAGAGACCCTGTCTCCAAAAAGAAAAAAGAAAAAAGAAAAACAACAACAACAAAATGAACAAAGCAAACCAGTGGAAAGTGACTGATGTTCCCTGGTCTCCACATGCTCTTGCACACAGGCACCTGGCACACGCTCATATAACACAAACAGGTGTCATGTGTGGAGCTTGATTATTGTGGCACTGCACTGTTAGGTTATAAATCTACAAAATTTACACACAAGAACTCATCAAGCTAAAAAAAAATTTTTTTTTTTTGGTAACAACAACAACCTTACTGTTTTCAGTAAGTTTATGATTTTTGTGTTGGGCTAAATCTATAGTTGATCCACCGGTAGTGATCTAGACTCGCCTGCAAGAACTAAGACTTCAGTCCCAGAGAGTCTGCTGCAGGCTGAGGCAGTGTCTTAGAAGGGGGACCGTTGTTGAGATGGTTCAGTGAGTAAAGGCACTTGCCACAAGTGAGTTCGATCCCTAGAATCCACACGGTCGGAGAGAATCAACTTCTACAAGCTGTCCTCTGACCTTTGCATGCGAGCACATGTGCACACAAATACGCTTGCGTGTAGTTAGTGGTAAAGTATATGCTTTACCACGTAAGGCCTGGGTTATCCCCAACACCAAACACCCTCAAATCCTTCTTTCCTGGGGAGGGTGTCTGGCTAGCATGCTCTATTCACTGACCACAGCACCTTCTGCATACTGACTTAGCTGGCAGATAGGCCACAAGAAAATGTGTATTCCTCCTGACAAGTTGACAAGGTCAGAGCAGCTCAGCTCACACCGGAGCACTGTAATCACCAAGCCTCCCGTGCAGGCCAAACATCTTAACTTACCTTGAGCTTTAAGTTGGAGAGCTTCGCTAACAGCTTCAGAGTCCCCGTACCGTTTAGATTTCTCCTGTAACACAGCATCCAAAGACTCCTGTGCCATCCGCCTTGCAGCCATGTTTCACTCTCCTACAGAGAGAGAAGCCACACTAACCAAGACGGCTTGCGCAGGGCCAAATCACCACCAAAAACAGGGCAACGGAACTGGAAGAGTGAACCTAGAAAAAGGTATCTGGGAAAAGTGTGAGCACCCTGCCTTTACAGTCTGGAGAAGGGCTTCCCTGTTCACTGCTGTAGAAGTTTTAGCTGTGTTTGTTTCGTGCACTGTTGGGTGAGGGCCACATAGGCCTTGGCAATTTGTACTGTCTGCAGGTGTTGGATTAATGGGGGTGGGAGGAGGACTAATGATCTGCACCGGCTAGCAGTAGAACGCCTAAGGAGTTCTGGATCAATAAAAACACCTGAGCTGGGAGGCTTGGGTTCCACTGTCAGGATGGTGGTCCCTCTGCTGAGGTCTGGCAGGGATTGCACCCATGAATATGCCTCCTTGTCTCCCTCGCTGAACTGCACCAGCTGCAGCGAACCACTACACTTCACCTCGAGAACACTCTGGAGGAGTGAGTGGCATTATCACATGGGGATCATTTTAAGCTAGCAACTGTAAGCTCTTGGCATTTGTACACATCTCACTGCAGGACCTCTTTGCTTCTTTCACCCAGGGCTGACTCCTTTCAGCACAGACCGGACATTACCACAGGAGTTGGGTATGGTGGTGCAGGCCAATGTTCCCAGCACTTATGAGGCTGAGGCAGTAGATTTCCAGTTCCAGGTCAGTCAAAACTACATAGTAAGAACAGGAAAAAAAGGGCTGAGGGGCTGGAGAAATGGTTCAAGAGGGCTTGCTGCTCTTGCAGAGAACCTGAGTTCAGCTCCCAGCACCCACACTGGGCAACTAGCAATTACCTTCAACTCCAGATCCAGGGGATCTGACCACCTCATTTGGCTTCCACTGGTACCTGTACCTCCTTGCCCCTTCCTAGCCCCATAAATAAAATCTTAAAGGGGGGTAGGGGTTGCTGAGGTGGTTCAGTAAGGCGGCTAAGCCTGATGGCCTGAGTGGATTTCAGTCTGGTAAGTTGTCTTCTGATTCCCACACGTGTGATGTGATACACATGTACCCAGAAACACACAAAATTAGGGAGAAAAAAAAAAAAGCCGGGTACAGGGACACATGTGCCTGTAATCTCAGTGCTAAGGAGGGGTAAGGATGATCCTTGGAGCCTGGTGGCCAGCCAGCCTCACCAATCAGTGAGCAGACATCAATTTCTGGCCTACACACACAAACACACATTCCCTATCTCATAAAATAGGACCTAGTGGTACACACATGTAATCCTGCTGTTTAGGAGGCTGAGCAAGAGGATTGCAAGTTCAAAGCCTGTGTGGGCTACCTAGTTAGTTCCAGGCCAGCCTGGGCTACATAGCAAACACCAATTTTGTGTGCATGTGTTTTTCTTTTTTTAATTGAGAGTAGTTTATACTGTCATGGGCACTAACCTTACGATCCTCCTGCTTCTGCCTTCCAAGTACTGGGATTACTAGTGTGCAGTGTCAGGCTTGGAGACCCTGTCTTTTATTCACTCATGTACTATTTTTTTTTCTTGGTGACAGTAGATTAGGAGGGATTCCAGATAGGATCTACCCACATTATCCCTGGGTGGCCTCACATTTAATATGTAGACTGGGCCGGCATCGACAGCGTAGACAATGTAGACAGTGCTCCTCCTAAGCACTGGAAAGAGAGAGAGTGGGGGGCGGTGGGAGAGAGACCGAGAGCTTAACACAGAGGAGGAAAAGCGGACTTGAGAAGAGAACCAGCCAAGGTCAGGCGCCCTGGTCTTGAACCTGACCGACAGCTGTGGTACTCCCTGGGAGTTGAAGGCACAGCCTGCGAGTAGGAAAATACTAGACAGCATTTGGATCGGTGACAGCCTGCCTCGTGACGCTTCCAACTTCAAGAGGCAAACCAGCCAGCCTTCTGGACATTTCTATACCACCTCCCCGTTTCCCCACACCCAGCGACAGGGCGCCCCCTCGTCTCGGCTAGGAAAGGGCAGGGTCTCCGGGTCAGGTGGTCCTTAGAGCTCATCCAGGTACCTAACCTGACCGCTCCTCCGTGGCCAGCAGCTGGAGGCCCGACGCAAGCCAGCTCGCCGTTACGCCCAGCTCGCCCGTCGGCTGCGTGCTCGAGCGGAATGAATGGACCCGCGAGCCCGGCCCGAGGACCGCGCTCGACTCGGAGCCACCGAGAGTCCTCGCCACCCCGGGACTCGTCACCCGCCCTCCCCGGTCGCCAGGGCCCGGGCCTCACCCCGAGCCCGCCACGAGCGGTGCCGCCCCCGCCGCCGCCGCCGCCGCCTCAGGCTGCTCACCCGCCGCCTGGAGAGGCGGGGAGATGCAAATGAGCCAACGGTTTCCGCAGCGCCGAGTCACGCAGGCGCAAGCTGCCGCCTCGTCTTGGTGCGCAGGCGCGGGCTGCCACCGCCTAGGCCCTCATGCGCAGGCGTCGACAGCAGCCATCTTGGCTCCCTCGCGCAGGCGCGCTGCTCGCTTCTCAGGGAGGCTTCTACCGAGGTGAAAATTCTCTCTTCTGAGGGGAAGCGACGACTAGAAGCAACGCGGAGAAGAAGGCGGCGAAGGCTTCAGACCCACAGTGCTCTGCGGCTCCCTTCGCTTTAGCTGTGCTCGCGGTCGCCCTTGTTGCTCCGGGAGGGAGCTTCTCGGCTGAGGGAGGGACACCGAGGCGAGGCGGCGCCTCTGCGCTTGCGCACGTACGGTGGCCGGAAGGAGCCAAAGGCCGCGTCTGGGTGACAGCTGCGAGCCCCACCCTTTTCCCACGTGGCTGCGTAGACCCGGTGAGGAGCGCTGGCCGCCCGGCTCTGCGGCGGACGCGGTGGGGAGTGGGCGTCGCGGGGTCGGGCTGGTGGTGGCCGCGCGACCCTCGGGGACTTGGTTTGGGGGAAGGAGAGAATCGTACCGAAGATACTTGGGGACCAAGTGGGATGCACGTTCCTTTCATTCATTCTATTCCTTCGTGCTGCAGCTGGGTGTTGAGCACCTGCTGCGCGTTCGGCTGCATGCTGGGCGTTGGAGGCGGAGGAGGAGGGCAGGAAGCGGGAGACGGCCGGTGTGGCCCCGGGCTCTGGGGATGCGGGTCCTGCTGTGCATACAGTGGTGACGGAGCAGGCGTAGTGGGTGCCCCTGTCATGCCTGTTTAGGGAGGCAGAGGCAGAAGGATCGCGGTGAGTTCGAGACTGGCTTCGTAGCCAGACCATATTTCAGAATAAAAACCAAAACAAAACAGCGAGAAAAGGCATTGTGGTGCGCCGGAGAAATGGAGGCAGGAAGATTGCTGGGAGTTCCATACCTGCCTGGGCTACATAGCCATTCCTTGCCTCAAAACAAGAGAAAACAGGGGTTTGTTTGAACTCAGGAGATGGAGGATCAGGAATTAGAGAACAGCTTTAGCAACAAAGCAAGTTAGAGGCTAGCCTGGTCTACACGAGGCTTTATCTCATTAAAAAAAAAAATGTGGGAAGCTTGAACTAGGCTGTTTTTTTTGTTTTTGTTTTTGTTTTTTTTTGAGACAGGGTCTCACAGTGTAGATCAGGCTGGCCTGGAACTCACAGAGGCCCACCGCTTCTGCCTCCAGTATTCTGGGATTCGTTTTGTTTGTTTCCTGTTTCTGTTATTGTTGTTTTTCAAGACAGGGTTTCTCTGTGTAGCCTTGGCTGTCCGGAATTTGCTCTGTAGACCAGACTGGCTTCCAACTCAGAGATCAGCCTGCCTCTGCTTCGTTTGTGCTATTATTATTGCTGTTGTTATTGTTTTTGTTGTTGTTGTGTGTGTGCTCACGCATGCACAGTGCCTAGGAAGGCCAGAAGAGGGCACCAGATCTCCTGAGCTGAAGTTACAGGTGTTTGAGAACTCCAGTTCTCACGACAGAGCAGCGTGCCTTCTTAGCTGCTGAGCCTTCTCTTCAGCACCTCAGCCTCCACACTCTCTTTCTTCTAGACAGGATCTCACTCTGTAGCCCAGGCTGGCCAAGAGCTGGAGATGCTCCTGTCTCAGTCTCCTCAGGGCTTGTACCACAGGCCTGCCAGCTAAACCAGAGTGTGTGTGTGGTTCTTAAGTGTTATTTTTTTATACATTGACTTACTGTGTGTGTGTGTCTGGTATGTGTGTGTGTCTCATGTGCACCGTGGCCCACACGTAGAGATCAGAGGACTTGTGGGAGTCAGTTCTCTCCTTTCCCTATGTGGGTTTCAGGGGTGAATTTTTTGTTTTCGTTTTGTTTTCTGAGATGATCTCTTGTAGCCCAGGTTGACCTTGGACTGGTCCTCCTGCCTCAGCCTTCCTAGTGCTGAGATGACAGCTGTGTACCAGCACACCTGACTAACTCGCGACCCTAGAGCGAATGGTTACAAAGAAGAGCATCGGGAAAGGCTGACAAAGTTGGTTATGGACTGTGCATTAGAAGACAGTATTCAGGCCAGCGCTGGCTCATCGGGTGAAGGCTCTCACTGCCAAACCTGCTGACCTGGATTCAATCCTTAGGATCCCCATATTGGAAGGAGAGAACTGACAACTGCAAATTGTTCTCTGACCTCCACATGTGCACACAGCAAATGCAAGCCAACACTCCATGGATAAAGAGCGGTTTTTAAAACTTTAAATTGACTGTTACTGTAGGACAGAGTCAGGCTCGACGGGGAACATGTTAGCATGCATGAGACCCTGGGCACTGTCCCCCGCACTGCCAGACATTGTCATCTGCTGTATTTCATTTATACCTTGGTGTATAAGCAAATGCCTCCCCCTCATTTAGGTAGATTGTTTATTGAGACCAGGTTTCATATAGCCTAGGTTAGCATGCAACTCACTGTGCAGCCCAGGCTGGGCTTGAACTCCACATCCTCCTCAGCATCCTAAGTTTTAGGGTCACCAGCGTGTGCCACCACCTGCACTCTACACACTCATGGTCCCTGGCATTTCACATGAAGCCTCTTTAATGGAAACTTGTATAATGCTGTCTCTGTACAGTTACATAGGAAATTATATTTAACTATGAGATGCAATGAGATTCAGGGGCCAGTGAGATGGCCCAGTGGGTAAAGGTGCTTGCAGCCAAGCCTGACAGTCTGAGTTCAATCCCCAGGATCCACATGGTGGAGGGAGAGAACTGACGCCTGAATACTGGCCTCCAACCCTGACACTGGTGCCATGGGTTATGCGTGCCTGGCACACACACCAACAGATAGTAAGCAAACATGCCATAAAAAGAGACACCATAATATTCTTATTCTTTTTAAGGGAAGAGAATTTAATCTGGCTGGAAACCAAAACAGGAAAAAAGAATACACAGTTTAGGTACATTTTTCTTTTGTGTTTGTTACTTTTGTGTGTTTTAACACAGGGTCTCACTTTGTAGCCCAGGCTGGCCTCCCACTGGCCAGTGTCCTTCTGCCTCTGTCTCCCTAGCACTAGGATCACAGGCTTGCCCGAGTGGCATTGTCATCACTAGGGTAGGCAGACCCCCAGCGGCCTGCTGTCCCCTGAGTGGATGTTCCTTTCCACTCAGCAGACAGCAATGGCTTCCAGGCGCATCACCCAGGAGACGTTTGACGCCGCGGTGCGGGAGAACATCGAGGAGTTTGACATGGGTGCTGAGGAGGCCGTGCGAGAGGCTGTGGAGCAGTTTGAATCACAAGGTAGGGCTGCAGGCTGAGTCTGGCTCTCAGAGGCAAGATGAGGTGAGGCTACCTCAGCCAGACATAGCAACAGGGTGCCTGCTGACCCTGCCCCTGCTATGTGTCACCAGCACCCCACTTCACCTCAGGATGAAAGAAAGGGAGGCAGGCGCCAGCACAGAACCAGGTGGATGTGCCATGTCCTGTGGTCCGTCGTGCATTGTGGAGGACAGTGGGTGGGGGAGCTGTTGGTGATGGCTGTGCTGTAGGTAGTGTTCGGAGGCCTGGAGCCACACGGCAAGGAGCAGAAGCTCCATATGAGGGTGACCATGTGTGCGCCAGGCACTAGGAAGAGGTAGGGTACTGGGTGTGAACATGTCTGTAGTACTGCTGTGGTGGCTCACCACGGAAGAGACAGGAGGCATATTCATATGTGCAAACTCTGCCAGACCTTAGCAGAGGGAACCACCATCATGGCCAGCGCCATACTGGACAGTGGAACCCTGAGCTCAGGTGTTTTTACTGATATAGAACTCCACAGGTGTTCTACTTATAGCACATGCAGATCATTAGCAATCAAACATCCCCCACAGAAATCCAACACCTGTAGATGATACCTAGGCAGCAAGACCCTCACCCAACAGTGCACAAAACAATTATAGTATACATAACTGAAAATAAACTTGTACAACACATGGTGTCTTCCCTTCTGTCCAGTCTCAGTCCAGCTCACCATGGGACGAATGAAGTCAGCCAGAAGGGAAGAGAGAGAAAGTCCAGCCTCAGGGTCACAGGTGCCTCCAGGGACAGTGCCTTAGTAGGCAATCGAGTAAACTCTGAAATGAGTGGGGAGTTGCACACTCACTGAAATGCTTGCTGAGTTTGCCTGAGTCTGTCCCTGGAACCCATGTAAAAACTAGCCATGATGTGGTGTGCTTGTATCCCAGCACTGAGGTGGACACAGGTGGAGACAGGTGGTAGCTAGGGCTTGCTGGCCAGCTCAGCCTAATGGGGACCCCAGGTTCCAGGAAGACCAGGTCCAAAGAAGGATGACAGCTCCTGAGGAATGATGCCTGAGTTTGAACTGAGGCCTTCATAAACCCACACACATAAACACTCAAAATATGACAATCCACACACACATGAACACCCCACATGACCATCCACACACACATGAACACTCCACATGACCATACACACAACACATGAATACCCCACATGACCATACACACACATGAATACCCCACATGACCATACACACACACATGAATACCCCACATGACCATACACACACACATGAATACCCCACATGACCATACACACACATGAACACCCCACATGACCATACACACACACATGAATACCCCACATGACCATACACACACACATGAACACCCCACATCACCATGCACACACACATGAACACCCCACATGACCATCCACACATACATCAACACCCCACATGACCATCCACACATACATGAACAGCCCACATGACCATCCACACATACATGAACACCCCACATGACCATGCACACACATCAACACCCCACATGACCACCCACACACATCAACACCCCACATGACCACCCACACACACATGAACACCCCACATGACCACCCACACACATGAACACCCTACATCACAGCTTTTTCTTGTCTTTATTACTGCTGGGGTTTTTTTTTTGTTTTTGTTTTTTGGTTTTTTTTTTTTAAAGAAGGGTTCATATAGCCTAGACTAGCTTCTCAACTCATTGTGTAGCTAAGGCTAGCTTGAACACACTGATCCTCCTGCCTCCATATCCCAATGTTGGGATAACTGGTATGCACCAACACTACCAGTTACTTAGAAAGCTGAGGCAGGAGAATTATTGTGAATTTGAGGTCAGCCTGGGCTACATAAAAAGATTGACTCAAAAAAAAAAAAAAAACTTACTGCCTAGCTGATGTGGTGACACATCCTCTTAATCCTAGCACTTGGGAGATGCAAGAAGGTGGATCTCTATGAGTTTGAGGCTAGCTTGGTCTACATAGTGAGTTCAAGGCCAGCCTGGTCTACATAGGAGACTGTCTCAAAAACAAATGAGGGCTGGAGAGATGGCTCAGTGGTTACGAGCACTGGCCACTCCCCCAGAGGACCGGATTCGATTCCCAGCACCCACATGGCAGCTCACAACTGTCTGCGACTCCAGTTCCAGGGGATCTGACACCTCACACAGACATAGATGCAGGCAAAACATCAGTGCACATAAAATAAAAAATTAAAAAAACTAATAAAGGAAAAAAACTTCTCCTTACCAAGAAGTGTGTATCACCTTTGAGGACTCCGGAGGTGCAGATGGGACCAGTAGGGATGCAAGTTCCAAGGAGAGGCTCTGTGGGGTCTGTCTGTCTGCCAGGCAGGAGCTGCCACCTCACTACCCAGGGACAGCAAGTGTGGCTGCACCTGTGCTCTGCAGCCTGAGGCTGGTCTGGCCTAAAGGGTGGGCTGGGTGATATTGGGAAGAGCCCTAGTAGGAAGGCTTCCAGTGGGGCCCTCCTGACCTGAGGGGCTTGAGGAGGGACAGTTGTCACTGGTCCCCAGCAGCCCCATCTTCCCCTCTGCAGGGGTGGATCTGAGCAACATCGTGAAGGCTGCACCAAAAGCGTCTGTGGACGGCCTCCAGGAGCCTACACATGATGTCCTGCAGGTAGGGGCACGTGTCTCCCTCATCACTGGCAGTCTCGTGTCCCAAATGGTGTAGATCAGGATGTGAAAGTCAGGTCTGTCCACCCTGTGAACATGTGTCCCGGGTCCATGTGAGGGTGGCCCCACCTCTAGGGAGAAGCTGAGCCACATGGAGTACGCATTTGAGACACACAAGTGCATGTGCAATTTCACTGCCCAGGTTTTGGGGTCAAGGGTCTCTAGCCTAGCTCTATGTAGGTCCTGGGGATCTGAACTCAGGTCCTTGTGCTTACACAGCAAGTGCTCGAACTACCCTCCATTGTAAGGGAACGCTTTGCCAGGAGGCTTTGGTGCTATGCAGTCTTCCTTATGGTTATATGCTGCTTGGATTTCTGGGAACAGCTTGGAGGGAGGTATTTAAGAGAGAGAGTATCTGTTGGAAACATGGTTGCGGTGGAGACAGGGGAAGAGTGAGCACAGAGCTGATGTCTTGGAAAAGTGAGCTCCAAAAGCAGGGAAAGCAGGCAGAAACAAGACTGAGATAGAACAGATAGTTCTAGAGAATAAGACATGCTGGGAAGCCTCAGACACGGATAAAGACAGCCAGAGGGGCTGGAAAGGTCTCTCCTCTCCTCTCCTCTCCTTTCTCTCTCTCTCTCTCTTTCTCTCTTTCTTAATCCTTTGATGCTAACTGGGTCTTTAAAAAGTTACAAGTTAGGATCTTTCTCAGTAACTGCCAGGAGAACCTGAGGGGGTTCAGTTAGGAGTCTAGTTACTAGAGAAAAGTAACAGTTACAAAAGGCTTCAAAGCGTAGGCAGAAAACATCCATACATAATTTTAAAAGAAAAACCATTTACCCTCCATCCTCAGCCATCCCCCAGTCCTTGAATTTTACATAAAAAAGAACTTTTGACCGGGTATGGTGGCATACACCTTTAACAACCCCCCACTGCCCCCTGTTGCCCCCCTCAGGAGGCACAGTAAGTCCAGCCTGGCAGGGCCACATCATATGATCCTGTTTCAACAACAAAATTCTCACGATCATGGGAGCACCTATGCTGAGGTGCACCCGTGGAGGTCAGGAATCGATTGTATTTTCCCCTTTACAGGTCCCTGGGGTCGAACCAGGTCACAAGGCTTCGCAGGAAGCACCTTTACCCGCTGAGTCACTTCGCTGGCCCCTTAGCTTACATCTTTACCTTTCTGTTCCACTGTAAGTGCTCTGCCAGGTTCCTAAGGCCCACATGGGCACAGTGGCCGGCAGGTATCTCTGCCTGTCTTGGTAGCTAAGTTCAAACCACATGCCCCTGGGCTTCTGGTTTTGGCTGAGCCTCACTTTTGTGGGTAGCTGCCAGCGATCTCAGGAGCACTGGGCACATTGGCGTAACTTGGGCTCACACCGTGGTACATCACGGGGTCATGCCAATTGCCCCCCAGACTGGTTCACTCTGTCTTTGGTATTTTTCTCCTAATTCCCTGACAACTTGGAACTGCCATCTGTATCTCCAGTTCCAGGGTGTGTGCACCCTCTTCTGGCATCCTCAGGTGTCAAGCACCTAAGTGGTGCACAGACAGACAGGCAAAACACCCATAACCATAAAATAAAAATAATACATATTACATATTATATATATTTTTTAGATATGGTGGCTGATGCCTGGGGTCCCAACATTCAGGAAGCTGTTGCAGGAGGTTTCCTGTGAGTTCAAGGCCAGCTTGGACAACATAATTTCAAGGCCAGCCTGGGGTATACATCAGGATGCTGTCTTGGCACTGAAGAGATGGCTCAGCAATTAAGAGCGCTGGCTGCCTTGCAGAGGACCCAGGTTCAATTCCCAACCCCCACAATGTGTAGCTCACAACAGCCTGTGTGTAACTCCAGCCCCAGGGACCCTCCCTCCTCTTCTGACCTCTGAGAGTATTGCATTCACACACACACACACACACACACACACACAATTAAAAGTAAAAAATAAAATAGTAGTAGTAATAATAATAAAGATCCCTGTCTGAAGACAGCAATGTAGGTACAGAAATTTCCAGATGGCTCTGGGCATATCTCACTTCCGATCTGGGCGCATTCCCTGGGGTGAGGCTCCCTGCAGTGCAGAGCCCAGCAGCAGCAGCTAACCACCATCCTCCGTCCTCTGCAGGCTCTCAGTGATCTGCAGGAGTCGCTGACTGACTCTCAGCCCCAGGAGGTGGCCTCTAGCCTCATCCGCTTCTGCGACCAATGCAGGCAGCAGAAGGCTGGCCGCTTCCTGGCGGCCCAGAAAGGGGCCTACCCGGTCCTCCTGGCCGCGTGGCAGCTGGCCGCCACGAGCGACCAAGGCCTTCTGCTCCAGGCTCTCAATGCCCTGGCGGTGCTGACCGACGGCCAGCCGGACCTCCTGGATGACCGGGGCCTGAGGCTGCTCGTGGCCACGCTGGCACAGAACGCCGCAGACACTGAACTCACCTGCTGCGGGATCCGGTGCGTGCGCCACGCCTGCCTGAAACACGAGCAGAACCGGCAGGGCCTGGTGAGAGCCGGAGTGCTGCCTCTGCTCATCGCTGCCATCACACAGCATGGTCAGCATGCGGACGTGGTCAGGGAGGCCTGCTGGGCCTTGAGGATCATGACCTTTGATGATGACATCCGAGTGCCCTTTGGCCACGCCCACGAGCATGCCAAGATGATTGTTCAGGAGAACAGAGGCCTGAAGGTGCTCATTGAGGCTGCCAGAGGTAAGGAGCAGCAGAGGTAAGGAGGTAAGAGTCGGGTGGGCGTGCTGAGAGAATGGGCCAGCCACAGAGCCTGCTAGGATCCTCCAGTGAGGGGCTGGGGGCGTGGCTCTGGGGTGGAGCTCCTGCCTAGGATCCCCCAGTGAGGAGCTGGGGACGTGGCTCAGGGTGGAGCCCTGCCTAGAATCCCCCAGTGAGGGGCTGGGGGCGTGGCTGAGGGGTGGGGCCTCTGCTAGAATCCCACAGAGAGGAGTGGGGGTGTGGCTCAGAGACCTGGGTGAATGCTGGATGTCCTGAGATCATCCTCAGCACTGTAAAACTAACAAAGCAGCCCTACACGTTTGTCTGTCCTCGTGTATACTCTTTGGCAGGTACATGCACTCAGCTCCAGTGGCTGCAGTGAGCCAACTGTGAGCAGTCATGTTGATCTTCACATCCTAAATCTATCATCCTCCAACCTGTCCCTTTCATCTATTTGAAATTTGAAAGAACTGGCTGTAGTGGTGCCATGGTGACACATACCTTTAATCCCAGCACTAGGGAGACAGAGACAGGTGAAAGTGAAGCCATCCTGGTCTACATAACAAGTTCTAGACCACTCCAGTAGCCCCCATGTGGTCTTTTCCCATTTAGAAACCTCAGTTTCCCACTTAGCAAAGCCTTTACCTGATTGGACGAGGCCCACCCACACCCCCACACTCCTCCCTCATAGCTAATGGTGTGGTTGGTGACCACACCCACAGCACACAGCCTGTGTGGGCATGCATGGTAGGGATGCCAGGTGGGCACAGGCAGCAGGCGCCACAGGGAGCTGTAGATGCCCACTGTTGAGCCATCACGGTCCGGAGTCCATGTGCAGTCTGTCTGCAGGCAGACAGCCTGGTCCCTGATCCCTCTCAACCCCAAATCTCTTCCTGCCTCTGCACAGCGTTCCCCGACAACCCCGGAGTCCTAAGCGAGCTCTGCAGCACCCTGTCCCGCTTGGCCGTGCGGAATGAGTTCTGCCAGGAGGTGATCGACCTGGGAGGCCTTGGCATCCTTGTGACCCTGCTGGCTGACCACAATGACCACCAGGTGGAGCCCAAAGCCTTCCTCCTTCCCCAGGGCTCCTGGTCCTGAGGCCATAGCTGGCCAGACTGACCCCACCGCAGGGAGGGCAAGGGTGAAAGTTTGGGAGCAGAAGGCCTGCCCCGCCCACACTCCCAGTCTGCTTTTTTTTTTTCTTTCTTTTCCTATACTTGATGTGAGACTCAGAGCTTCCTCCTCATGTAAGCCCTCTGCCTCCAGGTTGCAGTTTTTAATATTTTGAGATCAGATCTTACTCTGTGTAGTCTAGGCAATTCTCCTTCTTTAGCTTTCTAAGTACCAGTATGACAGGCACGAGCCACCACACTGGCTGTATTGTGTGCACATGTGTGTGTGTTCTAGAGACAGGTAGGCAGACAGGGTCACAAGGTCTCATGAAGTCCCAGCTGGCCTTGAATTTGACCCATGTGTGCTACCTTGCTCAGGTTCAATGTGGTCGGTGTGGGTGCTAGAACCCAGGGCCTTGCGCACGGGAGGCGAACACACACAGCCACTGCCTGGGCCTCAACTCGGGTGGCTCAGTGCTCTCCCTGGGCCATATCTCACACCAACCCCCATGAGGCGGATCAGGGTCATGTCCTCCTCCAGTCTGCCCTTCCTCTGTAAGCTAGGCTGTGATCCTGTTGTCTGAGGCCAAGCTGTGGCCCTGGGACGGCCACACATGTTGAAACTGAGAGACACCATAGATGGAGCTTTTCCCAGCACCCCCTCCCACAATCCAGCAAGCCCAGGTAACCTCATCTTGCCCTCTACGCAGGACCTCGTGAAGCAAGTGCTCAGCGCTCTGAGAGCCATCGCAGGCAACGACGATGTAAAGGACGCCATTGTCCGGGCAGGTGGTACTGAGTCCATCGTGGCTGCCATGACCCGGCACGTGGCCAGCCCCCAGGTATTCTTCTCAGACACGGGGGCGGGACAATGCCGGGTCTGCAGGGATTGCCGCCTACTGTCAGCAAGGCTAGGTGAAGGGGTGAGGTGCTCCTGGTAGGCTGCACCCCATCAGGTTCTCACAGGATGGTGCCCTCACCCGCCCTGGCCACCCAGCCCACCACTGCTGTGACATAGAAATCAAAAGAGGCCCACCGAGGCAGTTGCAGGGCATCCAGGCCAGGGTGGCGGGTCCTGCAGTCCAGAGAGGGGGATCCATCCATAGCCGTCCATTCCACAATTACAGGTCTGCGAGCAGAGCTGCGCCGCGCTCTGCGTTCTGGCCCTGCGCAAGCCTGAGAACAGCCGGGTCATCGTGGAGGGTGGCGGGGCGCTGGCCGCACTGCAGGCCATGAGGGCACACCCGCAGGAGGCCGGTGTCCAGGTGAGTGGTCGGCTGTGCCCATCTCCGTCCCTGTCCCCACCACAGCCTGGGCACGCAGGGTCCCTTTCCTTCTTGTCATTGAACCCTGTGATCATAGGTCATATGATCGCAGGCCTTAAGAGGCAGGAAAATGACCATAAAGAGCAGCCTGTCTTACAGAGCGACTTCCAGGATGGCCTGGGCACTTTTGTGCATACGTGTGAGTGCGAGCAAGCGCACACTCGCGCGCGTGCACACTACCTGGGGCTGTTCTCCTCTTTCTGTTTATCTCCCTCCTCCTTTTTTTTTTTTTTTTTTTTAAACAGGGTCTAATGGACCCCAGGCTGGCATTCAACTTTTTTGGCTTACAAGCATGATCTTCAGCCCCTGATTTCCTGCCTTCCCCTGCTGAGCACTATAGTAACAGGCCCATGCTACCCACACTTGTGATGGGGACAGACCCCAAGGCCCACTCCATGCCAGGCAAGCGCTCTACCAACTGACCCCTGACCCTGACCCTGGCCCCTATCCTGTAGAGGAACACTTGGAAGAGGTTTTTGTTATTTTGGTTTCTTTAAAAACGCAAAATGGCGTTCCCACCCCAGCTGTGGTAGAGTTGTTTATGAGTTGGGTTTGGAATGCTCGATGTAGGTGGCTGTAATTTGGTTAGGTGCAGTCGTTCTGGCACCTGTAGCTTGTTTTGGGGATTGGGTGCCGCATGGGTTGATGGGAACTTTTGGCTTAGGTTATAAAAGTCTGAAGCCCCGAGAGTCGGGGTGGGTGTTGGTTGAAGGTTAGGTTGCTGTCGTTAGTTAGTGTGATAATTCCTAAAAGAACAAAGGTTGGAGAGATTGAGCTTTAGACCCTGAGCTGAGATGCTAGTCTAACTCACTGTCAACTAATCCTCATCCAGCTTAAGACCATCAAGGCCACTTGCAAAAGCAGTGAGGACTTCTTTCTGTCTTTCCTTTCTCCTTCCCTAAAGAGAGGGTAAAAGATTATAGCATACTTCTACACTACCCTGGTTTCCCTTTGAAACAGGTTCTACCTCTGTAGCTCCCACAGGCTGGGTGCGCAGGGTCCTCTGCCCTCAGCCTGCGTCACAGTCCACATGGCATCCCCCATTGTGTCAGGTGTTCCGAGCCACCCATCCATGAGGACCGTAACCCGGTTCTCCACAGACCCATCTGTGGCATGATGGTACCCGTGCATCAGGGATTTTAAGATCTGTGAAGGGTCCCAGAACCAACCCAGATGGCTGACTCATTGCGAAATGAACTTGGGGACCCCGCTCCCCTTGGCCTCACTCTACTGTCTCCAGGGCCTGCCTCAGGGACTCTGGGCAGCTGTCAGTCTTGATGCTCTGAGTGCTCAACTAGGAGGTGTGGGACACATGGCTGAGGAGGTCACGTGAGAACATGGGTCTAGCCTGGCCCAGTGTGGCTGTCTAGAGAACATCTGTCTGTCCTGAGGAATCCACAGAGGTCAGAACAGCCCCTCCCCCTGTTCACAGCCCGTCTCTCTTCCAGAAACAGGCTTGCATGCTGATCCGAAACCTGGTGTCCCGCAGCCAGGTCTTCTCCAAGTCCATCCTGGACCTGGGTGCGGAAGAGCTCATCTCGCAGGCCCGAGCTGCCCACCCGGACTGCGAGGACGTGGCCAAGGCCGCACTGCGAGACCTGGGCTGCCGCGTGGAGCTTCGAGAACTGTGGACAGGAAAGAAGGGTGACCTGGCCCCGTGACCCTGGCTCAGTGAGCTCTGACTCCAGAACGTGGGTAGCTCCCTGCCCCGCCACTCGGCCCTCCATCCTGTGTCACCCAGAGCAAAAGGTGTGTTCAGCAGGTCAGAGGTAGGGGGGAAGGGCAAGAGCAGCCCTTGAGACCTGTGTTGCCACAGCAGCGATAACCTCACAGTCAGTCCCTCCCAGTGCCCTCTCCCCCACCTCCATCCCAGAGCTCTCCCAGTTCTGGGCCAAAGGGCACGTGGAACTGCAGCACTGTGTCTGGAGTTTGGGGCCCCCACAAGCCAGTGTCCCGGCAGGGCGGGCCGCTGGACTGCTATCCAAGCACCACTCAGAGCTCTTCATAAGTCGGCTCTTCAGGCAGGCACTGTGGGTAGAGAGCACCCGCCAAGGCTGGTTCCCCAAGACCCACGTGGCAGGAGGAGGGAAGTGGCTCCTGCAAATTGTCCTCTGAACTCCATATGCACGCTGTGGAGTATGCACACACTTGCATATTAAATAAACAAGTGTAATTTAGAAGCCCTGCTTTTTGTTTTTCTTACATATGATGGGACAGAAGTCTTGGCACTGCTGGCAGAGGCAGGGATTTTAGATTTCCTGTCCCTATCTCGTAGGCTTCCCTTCTCCCTTCTCTCCTGTCCATAGTTCCCTAGTCCCCGATACTGCAGCCTGCTGACACAGGCTATAGGGGTCTCATCATAGCTCTGTGGGGACTGTGACTACAGCCTCAGAGTGAGCAGGGCTCAGGACACCTGTATTAGAGAAAGTTATTTCTAGTTATGTTTGTAATAATTGTTTTGTACATTGTTGGAAAGGGCTGCCTAAGCCTTGGCAGTTTGTATCATCTGCGGGTGTTAGCTTTACGTAAATCTGTGATTAAGACGTTTGCTCCTCATGATCTGCACTGCTCACTGCTCTCTTGGCAGAGCCACTGTGGAAGAGCAAAATTGCTGTGGAGGAATTCTTGTAGTCCTTCTCCGACAGTCTCAGACAACAAGGAGAGACTCCCTTAGGCCTTGAGCTCCCTGCCGTAAATGGGACATAGCTCAGCTGCTAAAGGATTGTGGGGTGAGACTAGGCTACAGGTTTCCTTCATTATGAAAATAGGCCTTTGGATGAGGGTACAGAGTTTTTGTATCAATAAAACACCTGAGGAGGTTCTGTATCAGTAAAAACCCCTGAGATCAGACGATCCGGGTTCCGCTGGCCAGTATGGTGCTGGCCAGGACAAGTGGTTCTCTCTGCTGAGGTCTGGCAGGGTTCGCATCTATGAAAGTGTCTCCTTGTCTTTCTTGCTGAGCACACTCGGTAGCCATCTGATAAACACCTGAGGTTGCTGCAGGCAGCAGAGGTGCTTGGGGCATAGCCTGGTCTATATAAGACACCAAGTATAGTATAGACTGGAGTTAAGGTCACTCTGTTGGTGCTGGGGGGAAAGAGGCTCAAGCACAGCCCCAGCTGAGCTCTGTGGCCGTGAGCAGGCAGCCTGGCCTGTGGGGATCCTTCCGTGTTCTCCCAACATCAGGGCGTGGCCTGCAGGGAGGGGGACAGGCATCTAGGACTCCAGCACATCACCCAGGAAGGCTACTTCACATCAGCCTCACCCTGTCGTCCCTCGCCCAGTGGCTCAGCAGCCCACTTTGCTCTGAACCTCAGTTTCTCCACATGTGAGACACAGTGTCACTGTCTCAGAAGCCCTCACCACCTCTCCAAGCAGCTCGAGTCACAAGTGGAGGCCACAGCATGGTCACCAAGCTGCCTCAGAACCCGTGTGGTCCGTGGGGTTCAGAGTGGCCTCAGAACCTCCTGCCTGTACCTCATAGGCTTCCCTACCCCTTCTCATAGCTCTGGACCCGGTGTGCATTTCCCAGAAGGCCCTTGGTTTCCATGGGAACCAGCCATTGCTGCTGTCTGTTCTGCATGTGTTTGGGGGTTATTCTAGCTCAGCCACCCAGATGTCTGAGCCTCCCCCACTGGGCAGGGAGAGGCCCTGCCAGCTCAAGGACAGACATGAACCTTGGACCAGGTCACCCCGCCCTTCTCCATACTCGGGGGACCCGCCAGGATGTAGGTGAAGGGTCTCCTAATCCCATACTGCCCAGACTGGATGACTTGGTGTCTGGGTCAGTGCTGTGTGTGACCGGGGGTATCGGTCACAGGGGTGGGAGCTCCTGGGACACCCGAGGGGCCAGCCCTGTGATTCTCATCCCATCACTCCCAGAATGCTCCTGGGTTCCCTTTGACCTCCATTCAAAGCCAAATGCATTTTGTACCCACAGACCCCACCCCCACCCCCCACTATTTCCCCCACAGCTCCTTGCTTATTTTCTAGCTGTGCTAGCCTTCTTTTGTTGTTGTCCTGTGTTTGTTGTGATATTTATTTACATTTATGTACACGTGTGTCGGGAGGACATTGAATCTCATGGAGCCGGAGTTCCAGGCAATTGGTCAGCCCCAGGGATGGAGGTCACCTTGCTTGCGACCTCACACATCTGTCTCTCCCACCACGTGTGCTTTCCTTGTGGGTGGCTCCTGTCCCCTAAGGAGCCCCAGCCTCTGCTGAATGTCACCCGAATAGACAAGTTCACACACTCAGACAGTAGAAGCCGGGCAGCCATCTGGGCTTTACCATCTGTGTACCCACAGCGGCTCCACAGGTCACGCGGGTTAGGCTTCCAGTCCTGCTGCTCTGTGGACCTGGGAGCTGGCTGAGTCGGCCCTCGCCCTCGCCGGGCCTCCCTGAGGGCTGAAGACAACCCCTCCCGATTCCAGTGTACTCAGCAGACTGGGCTCCCGTCGGCACTGGGCCACCTCGCCGGTCGCCTCCCCTGCCTCAGCTAGATGCGTCATAGCCTCTAGTGAGGCCTAACTCAAGGGTCCCCTCACAGGGTGCCCCCTCCTCTGTGGGAGGGTCCCTCCTGCTCCGTGACACCTGATGACCTATGTAATAACATGAAGACCTGGGCTGAGGAGGAGCTACTGCAAGAGCCCATGTGCATGTGTCTGGCCTAGCTTCTAGTGCTGTGTGTCCCTGGATGAGTGGACCGACTTCTCTAAGACACAAAGGATGAGTGAAATCACCTCTATCTCAGTGGGGATTCAAAGTCAGCTTGGCTGTGTTCAGGGTGCCTCCAGCCAGGGATCTCCTCAGGGTCCAGGGAATAGAACAGCATTGCCACTTTTGCCTAGTTTATTTTATTTCTTTGTTTGTTGGTATATTGAGGCAGAGTCTCACTATGTAACCCTGGCTGGCCTGAAACTTGCTGTGTAGACTAGGATAGCCCAAACAGAGATCCACGTGCCTCTGCCTCCCAAGTGCTGGATTAATCATGCCTGGTTATTTTTGTTTTGTCTTTTTTTAAGTAGTATATTTTTTATTGTTTTTAATTATTCACATATGTGTAGGTATGTACATGTATGCGCAGGTTCCTGTAGAGGCCAAAGGGACCAGATGCCGTGTAGCTGGAGATGCAGTCCTGTGTGAGCCACCTGGTGTGGGTGCTGGGAACTGAACTTGGGTCCTTCGGAAGAGCTGCGTGTGCTTTCAACCACTTAGCCTTGGTTGGTTGGTTGGTTATGGTTTGTTTGAGACAAGATCTCTCACATAGCAAGGAATGGCCCTGAGTGGTTCTCGCTCCCTCGTGCTGAGATCCCAGGCATTCCCCACCATGCTCTGCCATTAATGCCTTTCATTGTTTACAAATCTCTGAGAAGCCAGCACCATGAAACTCGTTTCCCAGATGAGGCATAGAATTGCACGTATTCCAGAGGCCAGGGCACACCGAGGCCCTGGGTCCCCCAAGGCTTCACCCCTCTTATTTTGCCAACCTTGCCTTTCCTAATCTTTGGCAGGTGACTTTTGGGGTTTTGTTGATCCTGGACCCTGGCCAACTGTGGACTGACTGAGACACGTCCCTGGGATTCCCTGGGGAAGGGAAATAGGGAAAGGAGACAGTGCCCTGCCGGGGGCCAAGCTTCCAGAAAGGCTGTGATCTCTGCTTTGCACTGTGGGGCCCACAGTGGAATGTCAGCTACCACCACTGCCAAACCCAGGCCCAGCCAGCACCAGCAGCACTGGCAGAGACAGCCCAGTGCTGGACCACTGCCTGACCCTTGCCTCAGTTGGCACTGTGGGTAGGGAGCCATGAAGCCTTCCAAGAGCTTTCTTCCTTCCCTCCCTCTCTCTCTCCTTTCCTTCCTCCTGCCTGGGAGGGCAACAGTGAGTCTCTCCATTCTCTGGATGGAGACACCACCCTCTTTTCTTGGCATCGGGCCCTATTGTTACTGGAGCTGTTAGGGTTGGAGCCTGGGCTCTGGTGGCCCTCACAAGTTAGGCTGGACCACTCCTCCTCAGTGGTCCAATTAAAGACACAAGTTGGTCAGTGTTTGCCTGACGTGTGAGGTCCTGGATTCTGTCCCCAGGACTGTATAAACCAGGCATGGTGGCATTCAGTTGTCATCCAGCACCCAGGAGGCAGAGGCAGGAGAATCGGGAGCCTGAGGTCATCCTTGGCTACAGAACAAGTTTGTGTCCAGTGTAGGCTACATGAGAACTGTATCCAAAATTAAACACGGGAGAGGCATGGCATGGTATGTTGGTACAGGCATTTAAATCCGGGCACCGGGGAGGCAGAGGCAGGTGGGTCTCTGGCAAAGCTGGTCTACACGATGAGCTTAGGGTTGGCCAGGGCTACATAATGACACCCTGACTTATCACAGGGTGCGGGAGCGAGAACGATGGCTCGGTGGATAAAAGACGGCTTGTGCTATGCAAGCCCCAGGTTCAGAATCTTCTTCCCGGCACTTACGTTAAAAAGCTGGGCATGGCCTCACACGTTTGTCACCAAGACTGAGCTGAGTGGGTAGAAACGGGAGGCTTGCTAGCGTTCAGCCCAGCCACAAAATCCAGGTTTGGGGAGAGGCGGGCAGCAATACAAGATGGCTTCCTTCTCTGGTCTCTCTGCACAGGGGTACACACGTTCACAAACAGGCAGTAGTGAAGGGCCACACTGCACAAAGGAACAAGTGATGGGGTCTGGTGGTCCCCGCATCCAGTTTTTGAGACATGATACAAGGTTTTGGGAGTAATTTTTATTACACGGATTGTTTTTATTTATGTATTTAATTTATTGTGAGTGTGTATCTCACATGACACAGCTCATGTGCAGAGGTCAGAGGGCAACTTTCGGGAGTCCGGTCTCTCCTACCAGGTGGGTCCCAAGATTGAACTCAGGTCGTTGGTCTTTAAGGCAAGCCCCTTTCCTGGCTGAGCTATCTTCTCACAAGTCCAAGGTTCATGTTTAAATAGAAGGCAAGAGGCTGGGTGGTGGTGGCACACGCCTTTAATCCTAGCACTCGGGAGGCAGAGACAGGAAGATCTCTGAGTTCGAGGCCAGCCTGGTCTACAGAGTGAGTTCTAGGACAGCCAGAATTACAACAGAGAAACCCTGTCTCGAAAAACCAAAAGGAGGAGGAGGGGGAGGGGCCGGGGGAGGAGGAAGAGGAGGAGGAGCGGCAAGAGGTGGTATAACTAAGTGATCCTGCAGGCCACAGTCTCTGCCTGTCCCTGACCCATCACTCTCTCAGCTCAGGTCTCTCCCACAAGGGCGTCTGATGGGATGATGAACTATATGGAGTTCAGTCTCTGCTTTGGCTGCACCAGGGCATCTGTCTTCTCCTTGTAGCAACCTGAGATCCCTGGGGAAATTTTAATGTCCTGGGGTCCCTTGTTTAATAGGCAAGGGAGGGGCACAGGTGCCTCCCTTGCGTGTAGGTATGAACGTATGTATGTATGCTCACATGAGTTTTTTTGTGCACCTCGTGTGTACAGGTGTCTGTGGAGTCCGGAAGAAGACGTCAGATTTCCCTGGAACTGGAGTTACAGGCAGCTGTGAGCTACCGTGAGTACTAGAACTGAACTCAGGTCCTCTGCAAGGGCAAAGTGCTCTTAACCTCTGTGTTACGTCTCTCCAGCCTTGGGAGTGTCTCTTTAGAGTATCTTCATTCCAACCAGGAAGGTTACAGTGAATGATTCTATGGGGAGTCTTGCAGTGTCCTGCAGATAGCGGCTTCCACAGTGTGACCTGCCCGTTTGAACTTTGGGGATAAAAATTTTTGGGCCTTACACAGCCCTGAAACCTGAATCCTTAATACTAAGCTTAGCCCCTGCTTCCTCCCAAGATCCTTTGGTGCTGAACTTGATTTCCACTGGCCTAGCCTGAACCTATGCAAAGTAAGAGTTCGTTTCTGTCTTCTCGATGTCTTGAAGATTAAAGAAATGCTCATGGGAAGTCAGACAGCTGAGTGGGCTTGAGGGTGGTCCTGGGGGTGATAAGCATTGGATGGTGTATGTCCCTCAGCTATGGCACCTGCAAAGCATACCTATGAGCCTCTGCTTCACAGAGAGGCAGGGGTTGGGCATGTACACGCCATGGCACAGGTGTGGGGGGGGGCAAAAGACAACTTTTGGGAGTCCCACCGTGTGGGTCGGGTTATTAAATCTAGGTCATAGGCCTGGTGACTAGGTAAGTGTCTTTTTGATGAACCAGCCTGCCTCCATCTTGGGCTTGAAAACCATCTTTATAGATTCATTGCTGTTTACGTAAATCTCTGTTTGTCAAGGACAGGGCTATGCTCCACCTGTAATCCTAACTACAAATGGTTCATTACTTCCTGTTCAGGAAACGACAACCATACTCTTGTTTCAAAAGGGTTGTTATGACCGCATTGCAATCATGACTTTGTTTCAGGTGGCTTTTATGACCACCTTGTTATGTGCATGTTCTGCTTCTGAAAGCCCGCCTATTAGCAGCCAAATCGATTTGGAAACTCTCTACCCCTGGCTATAAAACCCTTATCTTCCCCATGTCTGATGCTAATTTTTTGAAACCCTACTTTAGGGAGGGATAGCCGTGTACACAAATAGAACAGAAGTTTGCTTTAATTAATTGCTTTATTTAATTAATTTGGCCATCATTGGGTCTTTCTCTTCGCATTTGTGGGATTAACGTTCTTCCTCTAAGCTATCTTGACTGCTTCCTTGTTCTATTTCCACAAGAGGTGGGGGTAGGGAGGGATTGAGCCTCAGGATTCGTTTGCCTAAGGCAAAAGGTAAAAGGTAAGCTGAGTAACTCAGGCAACTCTGTTTTTACTGCCTTACTCCCTTTCTGGGGAACTCAGAGCTCACATACAAATTGAACAGCTGAAGTGCCGTGTAACCTCGAGCAAACCTCTGTGTTAGTTTCTGTGTTCCCTTTAACCTCCAATGATTGTGTTTATTGTGTGGTTAATTCACTAAAAGCTTAGTAGGGACATCCCGCAGGGACGTCATAAAATCTCTTGAAGGATAAAGCTAAGACCTGGAGATGTCACTTTCAGAAACTCAGATCGCGTCAGCAGGGTTCCGCTTTTGATCCCCACGTTTACACACGGGTTGCAGAGGGAGGCTGAGTGATCTACAGTTTGTGCCCTCTGGTGTCATCTTCAGAGAAGCAGGAGAGGAGGGAGGGGCTGAGAGTTAACCAAAAGTCCTTCGTCTGTCAAGGTCCAAATTCAGGGAGGCCTCTGAGGAGCCCCCACCCGGAGGCCCCGCTCGGGCTTCTAGACCAACCCCGCAGGAGCAGATCTCTGTGGTCCGCACCTGGCGCTCTAGGTTCCCTGGAGGAGGCACCGCCCACGGTCTTTAGTGTTGCAGCCAATCATCATCACTCTCTGGGCTACACCCTCCATTACCCCGGCGTCCGCCTCGCTCGGCGCGCCCGCTGAATCGGAGTCCCGACCTTGCTCTTCCGCGATTGGCAGAGAGCACTGCCCATTTGATGCTAGTCTTCAATCCACGCGCGCCTCTGGGCCCCGCCTCTTCCCTTCCGTTATTGGTCAAAATCGCTCTTTTTCTGCAGACTCCCCAATCCTCGCTTCTGTCTCTCCGTGCCCCGAACACCCAAAGAACAAGAGCCGCCTCTCCACGTAGCTCCGCCTATACCCGCTGGCAATTGGTCTAGAGCGCTGCCCGTTTGCTGCGGGTTCCAATTCTCGCACGCCTCCAGTCTCAGCTTCCCCGCCCTGCGAGGGGGAGAACCAGAGCCGCCCCTCCACGGAGCCCCGCCCCTCCCACCAGCGATTGGTCGGAAGAAATGTCCGTCCCCGTCATGCTTGCCAATTCTTGCCATCTCTGGCGCTGATTGGTCAGGGCGTGGCCAATGGCAGCACGGCCTGGGCCCCGCCCGGGCCGCGAGCTTGGTGGGAGCGCGAGGCGGGGCTGCGGCGGCTGAAGCGGCGGCGGCGGCGGCTGCAGCGACGACGCGTCCGGGCAGGTGAGCGCGACCCCAGGAGCGCAGGCGCCACGGGGCGACGCGGGGTGGCGGGGTCCACGCGGCCCGGGCCGGGAGGAAGCGCGGCGCGGGGCCGTTTGGTTGTGACAGCGGTGTCGCGAGCGCCGAGAGGTGACAGATTCCCCTCACACGGTCGCGCGTCCTCGGGGTCCGCACGGCCAGGCCGAACCCTGATCTCACACCGAGCTGCGCCGCGGGTGACAGCCCCGCCGAGGCCGTGGCGGCCGTTCGCGCACCCACACCCGAGCCTCAGTGACCCTCAGCCCCGCGGCGTGTCCCTCCCTCGGAGCCCGAGTGGAAGCTTCAGGTGCCCTCCGCCGCACACGTGCACCTGCGTGCCTCTCCCCATCCTCATCGCTTCCCTCCCAGAGCAAAGCCCACCTGACTTTTCCCTTGTAGTTAAAAAAAATTTTTTATGTCTACTTTTTCCTTTTATTGTATTTATTGATTGATTACTTTTAGAGTCAAGGTCTTGCTCTGTAGCCCAGGATGTCCTTGAACTCATTTTTTGTTTGTTTGTTTGTTTGTTTGTTTTAAGACAGGGTTTCTCTGTTGTAACTCTGGCTGTCCTGGAACTCACTCTGTAGACCAGGCTGGCCTCGAACTCACAGAGATCCGCCTGCCTCTGCCTCTCGAGTGCTGGGATTAGGGGTGTGCGCCACCACTACTTGGCTGTCTTTGCACACCTACGAAGGGTGCTTGTGGGCAGATGTGATGGCTCAGCAAGTTCTATCCCCAGAATCCAAGGAGAGAACTGACTCCCAGAACTTGTCCTCTGACCTCTACGTGGGCTCTGTGGTGCATACACAGAAGACACACAACACACACAGTCAATTAATATAATACATTAAAAAAGAACTGACACAGCATGATGACACTTAACCTGTCTTCCTGGCACTGCACAGGAGGGTCAGGAGTTCAAGGTTACCTTGGCTATACAGCCTGGGCTCTGTGAGACCTTGTCTCAACGAAAAAAAAAAAAACCAAACAAAAAGACAGAAAACAAATAAGCAGACAGTGCGTGGAGCTGAATTGGTAGAGTGTTTGAAGCCCTGGGTTTCATCCCTAGCACGACATAAACTGGGCATGGTGGTACACACTTGTCATCTCAGAACTAGGCAGTGAAAGCAGGGCCATTGGGAATTCATGCCTGGACTACACAGAGACCCTGTCTCAAAAGACCAACAACAGACAAAAAAACTCTAGCGCTTAACAGCTTTCAAGTCATTTCTGGCTTCAGGATAATCCTGTCAGCCTGATGCCCAGAGTGATCCCCCTTGCACCAGCCACACATCTAAAGCCCTCGACTGCTGCTACTGCTGGCTCTGCCTGTCCCCCTCGAGTCCCGCACTTCCTCTGTGAGCCCCTTCCTCACCAGTGGCGGGTTGCGCCTGTTTATCTCTCTGGAGCTTGTAGAGGAGAGGAACCCCCACCATACTCCACCCCATTCCCAGGCGTTTCTCCTGAGTCGTGACTGATTGGATCCGGAAATGCTTAGCTGGAAGGGACGGCCCCTAGGTGGCTGCCGGAGCATGTGTCTCCAGGCCTTGGCGGGGGTGGGGTGGCGGGGGGTGGGGGGAGTTGTCGAACATCTGGGGCTATGTCGGTTACCAGACCGGGCCCTCTCCGTGACCTGCTGTCGCTCCTTGATACTGTTCAACAGTAAGGAAATACCTCTCAGAGCTGGGAAGGCTAGTTTTTCAACCACAGAAAGCTCCAGGGCAAAAAGGTGGGGGGCCTAAGTCGGGGAAGAAAGATTTTTCTGGAAGTTTTTTTAGTTCTCCTGAGTCCAATTTACATGTGTGCTGCGTAGGAAGAGGAAGGGGATGGCTTTGTTGTGGAAAATCAATAAAGGTCTTCTTTCCTGTAAGGCTGGCCTAGCTGGTGCTATCACTGTCTCTCCCTTCACTGAGGACAGTGCCAGAATGTTCCTCCTTGTCATGTCACCTTCAGCTTCTTCTGTGGAAACTGTAGCCACTGGGACTTTCCACTGATTTCAAGCAAGTTCACGGGGTGCAGCGCAGAAGTAGAATACTTTCTTAGTATTTTCAAGGCCCTGGGCTTCCCCCAGCCTTGCAAAAAAAATTATAATAAAACCGTGTGTGGGGGGTGTATGTGCGTGTATATATGTCTGTGT
Organism: Cricetomys ansorgei; assembly: GCA_026225945.1. Classification (NCBI taxonomy): domain Eukaryota; kingdom Metazoa; phylum Chordata; class Mammalia; order Rodentia; family Nesomyidae; genus Cricetomys; species Cricetomys ansorgei. Next base: position 1,968,407 of record JAMJFZ010004039.1, read on the forward strand.
TTATGTGTGTTGTGTGCACATGTGTGTACACGGATGTTCTTTGGTGTATGCGAGATGTATGCACATGTGTGCACGGGCACAAACACACCGAGGTTAGAGGAGGATGTCTGGTGTTGCTCTGGCAACCATGCCTGGCTTCTTACATGGGTGCTGGTGGGGATTTGAACTTGGGGCCTCACGCTTGCCTGCTGAACCATCTGCTCAGACACTATGTACACATTCTTTTATACACACACATACATAGCGTGTGTATTATAAAATTAAACTTGGATGACGTAAGTGATATATGTAGTTTTTTAAAAAATCAGTACATGCTCATGATAGTATACTCAATTCTAGCCCTCGGAAGTCAGAGGCAGGTGGATCTTTGTGAGTGTGAGAACATAGTGAGACCCTGTTTCCAGTAAATCAGTACTGTCAGGCCTGCTGTGCACACCTCTGGTCCTAGTACCAGGGAGGCCAAAGTTGGGGATAGTGAGTTCAAGGCCAGCCTTGGATGTATAGCAAGATCCTATTATAACAAAACAGCAATAAAAGAGTAATTGTAACCCCTGAGTATGGTGGCAAAGGCCTGTGATCCCAGCAGGAGCAAGGCTGACACAATATGAGGCCAGCTTGGAGTATATGGTAAGACCTGGTTTCAACAAAACAAACAAACAAACCAGAAGTGCCTGTTGGATACTTCTACCCACCATCTTGGCATTTAGGAGGTAGAGGAGGTATTAGGAGTTCAAAGTCATCCTTAGCTGTGCAGCAAGTTCAAGGTCCACTTGGGTTACCTGAGACCCTGTGTCAGCAAAGCACAAAATGGAAATCAAATAGCAAGACGATGGCTGACTGTGGGGTCTGCGCTGGCTCCTGGGGCATCGTGGCTGGATGGGTAGCTGGTCCCTCGCTGGTTGAAGCGGTTGCCTCTGGAGGGGCCGGTGGGGAGTGAGTGTGGGTGGGTGGGGCTCCAGCTGTGCAGCCCCTCAGAGCGCCTCCCTGGCTTCATGCCTGGGTGCAGCTGCCCGGGTCAGGCCGTGGAACTAACTGGCCGTTAGAAGGTGGAAGGCCTGCTTCCTCCAGTAGCCAGCTCTGACGGGATCCGGATTGAGGGCTTAGGCCTGCCCTGTGGTGGGTTAGAAGCAGCACTGGAGAGCCTTTGATCTGCCCCTTCCACATCCTGGCTCAGGAAGCAGGCCTGGGATAAACTTCTGATCCTCTCCCACAGTGAGGTGAAAGGTCAGGGCGTAGTCCAGCCCCTCACTGCAAAGGAGACAATGTGTGACCCGTCGTCCTGGGGTGGTCCCCTTTGGCACGGATGGAAACCTCACCCTTGATAGTTTAGGATAAGGCATCCTGGGAAAAACAGTTGTGAGGCGGGAAAAGTGCTTGTTGTGCAAACATGAGGACCCTAGACCTGTTGAAGAGAAAAGTCTGGAATCCTGGATTGGGGAGTGGAGGCCAGTGAAGCCCTGGGGCTTGCTGGCCTGCCAGCCTGTCTTGACATGTGGAACCCTAAGCCAGTAAAAGAAACAAGGCTAGAGAGATGGCCCCGTTGTTAAAGAGCACCTGTTGCTTTTCCAGAGGACTGAGGTTCAATTCCCAGCACCCGGTGGCAGCTCACAACCCTCTATAGCTCCATTTCTGTGGGGATCTGAAGCTGTCTTCTGGCCTCCTCGGGCACTGCGTACGAGTGATACACAGACATGCATACGCGCGGTACACCCTTCCTCATAAAACAACATAATGATTTCTAAACATTAAAAGCAAAGAAGGTCGGGTTAGCAAGATGGCTTAGAAGGTCAGGGTGCTTGCTGCCAAGCCTGAAGACCTGAGTTCAGTCCTGCAGACACCACACAGAACAGAAGAACCAATTCTTGCAACTTGTCCCCAAAACCTACACACACTGTGGCATGCACACACACATAAGTAAGGTGGAGAGTAACTGAGGGAGACACCTGATGGAAGTGCATACAACATGCACTCAGACACACACGGACACACGTGCATGCACCCACACCCCACACATGTGCATGCATACTCTTGCACACAGGAATAGCTAGCTGTTCACCTGTTGTTTGGTGCTGGAATGAAGGCCGGGACTCATGGGTGCTATTTGTGCATCTTTTACCATTGAGCTAGACTCCCATACCTATTCGTTGTTTGTTTGCGAGACAAGATTTCTCTACACAGCTGCCCTGGAACTCACTCTATAGACCAGGCTGGCCTCGAACTCACAGAGATCCTCCTGCCTCTGCCTCTCCAGTGCTGGATAAAAGGCATGCACTACCATGCCCGGCTATAAAATAGGCATTTCTTTAAAAGCTGGTGAAGTGACTCAGGTGAAGACGCCTGCCCCTAAACCCGATGACCTAAGTTCCATCCCCAGGACCCACGTGGTACCACAAGTTGTCCTCTGACCTCCACATGCCCCCTCCCTAAATCAATGGCATTTAACAAATGCATTTACAGAGGGCTGGAGAGCAAGCCAGGTGGTTAGGAGACCCGGTTGCTCTTGCGGAGGACCTGAGTTCGGCTCTCAGCAGCCGCTTGGACACTAACAGCCATCTGTGATCCCAGTTCCAGAGGATCTGCTGTCTTCTTCTGGCCTCCTCGGGTTACACATGCATGTGCGTCAATTTAACAAAAAGATAAAAATGATACTAAAAAGGGAGGTTATTTTTTTAACTGTATCTCTGGCCAGGTGTTGTAGTGCATACCTGTTATCCTAGAACTTGACAGGTAGAGGCAGGAGGAATCAGGCATGAAGGCCAACTTCAGCTACACAGGGTATTTTGAGGCTAGCCTCAGCTACATGAAGCTCTGTCACAGGCTGTCTCAAAAATAAATCAATAAGGGCTTGGTGCGGTGGTGCATAACTCTTTCCCCAGCACCCAGGAGGCAGAGGCAGTCAGATCTCTATGAATCTGAGACCAGCCTGCATAGAGAGTTCCAGGCCAGCCATGCAATGGCTGCTCAAAAATAAATAGATAAAGACTGGAGAGATGACTCAGCAGTTAAGAGCGCCGGCTGCACTTTCAGAAGACCGGGGTTAGACGGCCCCACTCACATGGTGGCTAACCCAGCTCCAGGGAAACCCATCACCCCCTTCCGCCCCCTGCAGGCACTGCACATACTCTTGTACACAGACATGCCTGCAGGCAAACACCCATATACATAAAATAAAAGATAAATATTTTTTAATGAATAAACAAATACATTAATTTTCAAAGTTTCAGGCAGAGAGTACAAGGCCCAGGCCTGGAATCTCGGCAGTCCGGGGCCTTGAAGCAGGAGGCTGCCTGTGGATTTAACACCAGTCTAGGCTACAGAACGAGGACAAAGAGAAAAATAACCATTTGGCTTTAGGCTAGGGGCCTGGCACAGGCGCAGGGGGCCTGCTCGCCCTGTGAAGCCGTGGCTCTGTTCTGGGTGCCGCACAGAGATGTTCATTTTCATCCCCTCAGTCTGTCGTTATCTTTCCTGTGTGAGTGCACATACAGGTCATGGCATATGACTGGAGGTCAGAGGGCAACCTTGGCTGCGCATCCTCGGCTTCCAACTTGCTTGAGTCCAGAGTGCCTTGTTCTCAGCTGTGGAGGCCAGGCTAACTGGCCCTTGATTTCTGAGGTCGCTCTCATCTGCACCTCCCATCTCACCACTAGGATTACAGATGCAGGACACCCTGGCTTCATGGGGGTCCTCAGACTCCTGTGGCCAGCACTCTCCTCGGAGCCATCGCCCCAGTTCCAGAAACGTGTGTGTGGAGTGGTGGTGGATGCACACGAGTGTGCGGGTGCACCTGCCCATGGTGCACGGAGCAGGAGGTTGGCTGTCTTCTTCCATCATGCTCCACCCTGTTCTCCTGAGACAGGGCCTCTCACTGAACCTGAAGTTTGCCATTTTGACTAGGCTAGCTAGGTGGCCAGCAAGCTCCTGGGGTTTTCCTGTCTTTGCAATCCACCACAAGATCACATTCAAACAGGGCCACACCTGGGTCTTCATGCAGGTGCTGGGATTTGAACTCAGGTCCTCTTTGTAAAGCCTTAAATTGCATTTATTTGTGGGGGATGGGGGTGGATGTGTGAGGTGCATGTGACACAGAGCAGGTGTTGACGGTGATCAGAGGACTTGTGGGAGTTGGTTCTTTCTTCCATGTGGGCCTTGGAGGCAGGATCAGAATAGACAGCAAACCCCCTTTACCCGCTGAACCCTCTGACACATGCAAGTACTGGTACCCACTGAGCCATCTCCCTGGACTCGGAAGTGCAGGAGAAAAGTTTTTTAAAGATATTTTTATTTTATGTGTATGAGTTGTTCACCTGCATATATGTCTGTGCAGCACAAACATCCCCAAAGCAAACAGAGACCAGAAGAGAGCGTCAGATCCCCTGGAACTGGAGTTCCAGATATTTGTGAGCCACCCTGTGGGTGCTGGGAATGGAACTTGGGTCCTCTAAAAGAGCCGCCAATGCTCTTAACCACTGAGCTAGCTGTCCAGCCCCAGAAATGCATTTTAGTTTTAAGTGTTAAATGCCTGAAAAGGATGATTCTCTGGAGGTGGTGGTATATGCCTGTATTCCAGAAGGCTGTGGCAGGAGGGCAGAGCATTCCAGGCCACCCTGGGCTACATAGTAAGATCCTGCCTCAAAATAAATAAGTAAATAAATAAATAAGCAATCGAATAGACAAATAAATGGAAAAAAGGAAAGAAAATAAAGCATATATATGTATGTGTATATATATATATATGCGCAAGCCGGGCCATGCTAGCACGCACGCCTTTAATCCCAGCACTCAGGAGGCAGAGGCAGGCGGATCTCTGAGTTCGAGGCCAACCTGGTCTACAGAGTGAGTTCCAGGACAGCCAGAGTTACAACAGAGAAACCCTGTAAGGGGTGGGGGGGTTAGCAAGTAGCAGGGCTGGAGAAGTAGCATATTGTCCCCTGTTGAGCCTCGTGGCTCAGTGTGCTATTTTTAAACTTGCCTGGTCGACATCTGTTTTCTCACTCAGACACTTTCTGCTGTGATCGTCTTACAGCGAGCTCACATCATGGGAGCCTTTGTTCTGTGGAGGGAGCAGAGAAGTGCACACAGCCTTCACTATAGTCCATTGTCCTGTTGTTTCATTGTTGACTATTAAGCTTTCACTGTGAGCCCACAAGCCAGCACTTGGGAGGCTGAGGTGAGAGAATGAGTTCAAGTCCAGCCTGGGCTATATAGTCAGACTCAGTCTCAAAAGACACAGAGGCACGTCTTACTGCTTCTGACTCAGAAATGAGGCTGTACCTCAGTTTACGTGCCTAGAGGAAAACTTAAGTGCTGTGGATGCGGCTTTACCAGCAGGCACCCACAAGGGTCTTGGATGTATCGGGGTGTCCAGACTTGCCACCTGGCATCCTCATGAGAAGGAGCGATTACACAAACACCTGTGAGGGCAAGGGCCAGCAGGATATGAAGGAGCTCCCCCGGAGCGATGGTGCCATGAGCCAAATCCCTCCAGGGCTGTTAGCAGCCACCAGGACCGGGGAAGATTACCCCCCAGCCTCCAGAGGCACCTGGTCCTTTCGGGTCTCACATCACCTGAGACATGGTGGTTAGCGAAGGCAGCTCCAGGCAGTGAGCACAGGACAAGGCCGCCTGGTGCCACCTGTAGCAGGGGTGTGCCGGCTGCTCCTCTCACAAGCCGTCCTGCTCACAGGAACACCAGCTCAGCCAGGCAAGGGGGGCACGAAACCTGTGACTCCGGCCCTGAGGAGGTGGAGGCAGAGGCCGGATATTCAAGGTCAGCTTGGCCCACATGGTGAAACCCTATTTAAAAAAATTAAATAAGACTGTCAAAAAGAGCTGGCATGGTGCTGCATGCCCGTCTCCTCAGCGCTCAGCATTGGGAGGTTGATACAGGAGGATCAGGAATTGAAGGTCGTCTTCTACTGTGTACCTGGCCAGCCTGGGGTACTCAATTCACAGAGAGAGTGAATCCAGTCAGAGAATGAGCTAGTCGTGTCCTGGGATGGCGGTCCAGAATCCCTCGCTGCTCCCTAAGTCCTTGAGCCCCTCACCTCTGCTCTTTCTCCTTCCCTTCCCGCCTCACGTTCCCTCCCTCCTGTAACTGAAAACAGTCCCTGAACGCCCCTGGACTCCGACTCCTGAAACCTATCCGCTGCTGTGACAGAGTCCCAGCTTGTAACCCACTCCCACTGTGCCTTTTACCCTCCAGCCCTAGAAAGAGACAGGAAGGATAGAATTCTTCACTGCTCTTGCAGGCAGCCTTTAAAGATAGAAGGAGAGAAAGAAAGAGAAATTCACTGCCCTTTTTGGCTGTCCTTAGCTTGGATAACGGGAACTGCAGAGAGGACTAGCTAAACGGAAGTGACATCTTTCAAACCATCCCACCAGCTGCCGACTAGCCACTGCCTCCTTTATGTTCTAAGCAAAGTTCCCAGAAGTCCAAGTGGCTTCCAATCGTAAGGAAGGCTGCACAGGACAAAAACTTACTGGCAAAGTGTCCTACTAGTCCCTCCCTCCCTGATGAAGTTTCCACCTTGTAGATCAGGCTAGCTTTGAACTTGTTATCCTCCTGCCTCAGCTTTCCCAGTGCTGGATTCACGGGTGTGTGCTGCCATGCCTGGCTTCTCCCATGGACGTCTTCCCTTTGTTTCTGTGGTTCTGGGGCTGAGACCTAGGGCACTGTGCACGTTAGGCAGGTGCTTTCCCACTGAGCTGTGAGCTCTAGCCCCAGGCTGGCCTTGAACTCTTTATTTTTTGTGCACGGATGTTTCATGTCTATGTATGTGTGTACCACCTGGCGCCTGGTGCCAGCAGAGATCAGCACATGGCATCAGATCTCCTGGAACTGCAGTTACAGATGGTTGTGAGGCATCACCATGTGGGTGCTGGGAGCCAAACCCCAGACTGTAAGGGCTCTAGGTTCTTAACCTTGGAGCTGTCTCTCCAGCCCCTGGCCTTGGACTCTCAACCCTCCTGCCATAGCCCTTGAGTAGCTGCGATGCCAGGCCTGAGGTCAGACCCTGAGCTTTCATCTTAGGCCATTTGGAAGCCAAAAGCGCGTAAGCGCTGCTGTGCACAGTGTAACTCGGGGTTGTTTAGGGACCTAGGACAAAAGGAATGCAGCCACTGGCCTTGAAAATGCCCAACAGTACAGTGTGGGGGTGGGGGTGAGGGGTAGGGGGGTGCAGACCACAGAGACCCTGGCCCACAGCCACTGCACCTCCTCTGCAGTGTGTGGTCCTCATCCCACCCTGGGGGACATCCCAGCACCCAGCATGCAGCAGGTGGGAGGTCAACCTGTGACCCCACCTTGCCCCAGAGCTGACAACACTTAAACATGGCAGGGAACAGCTGAATGTGTCTTCCCAGCCCAGGAGGTGGAGGCTGGAGGATCAGGAGTTATAGGTTATATTGTTGAGTTCAAGGCCATGCGTAAGACCCTTTCTCAAATAAAGAGGCAGGGCCGAGTAGCACAACTCTTAGTCCCTGCCCTGGAGAAGCAGAGGCAGGAAAATCTCTGCGTTCAAGACCAGTCAGGGCTTCATATCATCTCATACTCGTCATCTCATAGACAAACAGAAAGATGTCCGGGGCACTGGGCTGGGGGGCACATGGCCCACGTGGACTAGTGGGTTGTAAAGGGGTCTGTCTCCGCCCTGCCTGCTTCCTTGACAGGGACCTCAGTGACCCACACACATCAGTTTCCTGGGAATGTACTGACAGGTCGGGACTTGGGCATAGAAAGGTCACATGTGACCCCTGTCCTGTCAAAGCAACAGGGACAAGTGATCTGCCCCCATTTGGGGGAGGGTCAGTATGACACCAGACAGCCGTGGAGACGGGCTGCAAAACGTGCGGGTGTTCCAATCTGATCACTTGCTAGGCCTGGCCTTCCGGGGACCTCCAGCCTAAGTGGGAATCAAGTGGAAAGGCGCCAGGAAATCACTCAGGGCACAGGTAACGCTGGGAACAACAAGGAAGGGATTTCTGGGATGGATATCCAAAGGATGCAGAAGATTTTCCTAGCAGAGCAGAGCATAAAAATGCAGGGTTCAGCTGGGCGGTGGTCCCAGCAGTCAGTCGGGAGGCAGAGGCAGGTGGATCTCTGTGAGTTTTTAGGACAGCCTGGTCTACAGAGTGAGTTCCAGGACAGCCTAGGCTACAACAGAGAAACCCTGTCTCAAACAACCAAAAAATAATAATAATGTGGGGTTCAGTATGTCCAGGTAACCTACCTTCCTGTCAACCAGGTAACTGGCACCCATGTTGGCAGAGTAGGAGCAATAACCGAAGGGACCCAGCATAGGGGCTGAGTGCCCTGGTTCGTACCACAGCCCGTCCAAGGCCACTGATGACCGTGACCGTGTAGTGGGCAAGAACAGAGGACAAGTGAGTTTCTGTACAGTTATTTGTTTATTGTGGGGAGGGTGTGTTGCTGCAGCATGTGTGTGGAGGTCAGAGGTCAGCTGGTAGGAGTCAGTGCTCTCTATTCACCAAGCAGGTTCCAGAGAGCGAACTCTGATCATCAGGCTTGGCAGCAAGCCTCTTTACCTGGTGAGCCATCTCGCTGCCCCCACCCTCCTTTTATTTTTAAATTTTCAGTACCAGAGATGGAACCAAGAGACGCAGTGTGAGAAAAGCAACCTCCCACCAAGCTGTATATAACCCCCCCCCAGTCCTCTGTACTTCTTCATCTTTGAGACAGAGTCTTGCTAAGTTGCCCAAACTGGTCTGGGGCTTGCCATGTATCCCTCCCAGGCTGGCCTTGAACTTATACCTCAGATTCCAAATGCTGGGTTGGCAAGTGTGCCCCGTGGCCAGAGTTGTCTGCGTCTTTCAAGATCCGAGTGACTGTGAGGCGTGCAGAGTTCCCAGCCAGGGTGACAGTCACAGTTCCCAGAGCACAGTGAAGAGCTCCTGTCTGTCTTTGAAGCTGGCAGGCTGGCAGGGCTAGCAGGGTACAGCCACCATGCCAGACGCTCCAGACTATGAACTAAAAAAGAAAACAGCCTTTATCACCAGCAGACAGATGGTAATCGGGTTCTGATGGCCAGCATTGCAGGGTCCACTTGCAGGCTGGCAAACCCTGCCTTTGAGCACAAATGGGGTGGGGCTGGCTGCAGCCCTGAGGCAGTGGTACAGGTGCCTGGCCTTCCCAGGTAGCCACAGGTCTGACACTCAAGGATGCCGAGGCAGAAACCCAAGGCCCCCCACACGCTAAGGGTGTACTCCTCACTGACCCACCCCACAGTGCTGTGTCATGAGGTATTACTGCCACTTCCCATGAGCCTTGCTTGCTGAAGGAATGGCGGGATTGCCAGAGTAAAACAGCGGGAGAGTGCAAGGTAGCTCAGTGGTAGCAACTGGCCCGGTGAGGTCCAGGATTCAGTCCCTAGTACCTAAGAGACGTTAACTTGAGCCAGGTGGAGTGGTGCATCCCAGGTCTCAGGAGGTAGAGGGGAAGGGTCAGGAGTCTGAGGTTGTTTTCAGCTATGCAGCTCATATTTGGTCCGCCTCAAGGGCTAACCTAAGACCCTGTTTGAAAGAGGGAAAAAACGAGTAGAAGAGGGCTGTGAACCCAGCTCAGGGCTTTAGCAGTTCTCAGCATCCAGGGAGCCCTGCTTCAACCCCCATTACCAACAAACAAAATTAGCTTTGAGCCAAGCACGGCATAGCACATCTATAAATCCAGTATATCTAAAAACCCAGCACTTAAAAGGCTGAGGCAGGAGGATTAGGAGTTCAAGGCCAGCCTAAGCTGTATGTTTACATAAAGCCCTGTCTCAAAAACAAACAAAAAACAGGAGCGAAGACTTGTTTATTCCTATAAACCAATCCGAGTCATACAGGTCAATGATTTCCACGCTCCGTAGTTGGAGCTTCACCTGGCTTCACTACTCCCACCCAGAGCAAAGTGGTCCCGGAGAGCAGGGCACAGAGGTGGCAAAACGGTCACTTGACCGGGAGATGATTAGCCAATCTTGCCTCAGCCAGGAGGCCAGGCCTGAGCACTGAGAAGCTCCCTGTGCTGTCAGGACTGCCACATGGTGCCCTCCCGGGGTGGGAGCACGGCTGACCACTGGACACCACCAGTGTCCCCATGGCTGTCAGGTCTTGAGTGACAGAAGCTGAGGAGAGGAGACAGGAGGCGGCATAGATCTGGGAAGAGGGGGTGTGCAGATGGCTGGGGCAGCGTGTAGATGCCGACACCTGGGAAGGCAGGAAGGAATCTCCAGTAGACTCCAGACAAAGCGTCACCTGCGGCCGTAGAGGCAGGATGACAACACCGCCATCTGCTGTTATCTGTGAGGCTTGGCTCTAGTGTCCCTCCCCACTCCACCAGTCAGTCACCAAGCATGCCTAGACCCCAACTGTGTCCCCCCCTAGACGACAGAATACGGATAGGGTGCAAATAATAAGTAAATAGCCGGTCCACTATATTGTTCAGGAAACTGAGCATGCCCAGTGCCGGTGCTCTTTGTGTTTGGCCTGGCACTAGCTCTGCAAGCTCCCTGCACCCTCAGCTCTTGCAGATAGATAATCTCCGTGTTTTCTTTTCAAGCTGCCACATGTCACTGTCCACCCGACCTGACTGGCAGCTGCTGGTGAGCAGAGCTGCCCAGAGCCTGTCCCCACTGTGGGGCAGGAACCACATCATGTCCCGACCCAGCGGCTCTGGGGACAGGAGCTGCAGAGCGCCAGCTGTCTCAGCCACTTCTCATTGTGTGCCTGTCTCCCTGAGGGCCAGGGTGATTGTTACTATCCAAGGAGAGGTCTTGCTATGTAGACCCCAAACGAACTTGACCCTCCCCCAAGAGCCTCTCTGTGCAGGGGTGACAGGCTGTTTGCAGTACAGGGGATGGAGGCCAGCACATCCCACAGGCCAGGGAATTGCCTCCCCACTAAGTGCCATTGCCCACCCCAAGATTTTAAGTCTCACCCTCCCAGCCGTGGTTTCCTCTGGTCTTTCCAGGAATCAACAGGCCTCACATTAAGCTGTAGGGTAGGGACCCTGGCTGCGGTCCCTCCAGAGTGCTTCCCTCCTCCCCCACACCCTCTCATCTACCAGGCAGCCCCTGGGGTCAGCCCGCAGGTGGGGCAGGTTAGCCAGTCCTCAGCCTGTTGGTCCAGACACTGACTTCTGTCCTCATCCCGGGACATGAGCTGGGAGAGGGGGCCTCTCCCAGTGCTGGAGCCAGCACCCAGGGCATTGGGCTGATCAAGACACTGCCTGAGGCAGGGTTTCTGCCCTGTCTGACTTTGATTGGGATTGATGTCTAACCCCACCCCACCCCCACCTAGCGGCTGTTGCTCTGGGCTAAGTGAAGGTTTATTTAATTAAGGAACACATGGTTTTCTGGGACAGCTCTGAGGTCTCCCTAGGGAAGGGACCTCCTGCAGCTTTAGAGCCCTGTGCTAGGCTGAACTTCTCCAAAAAGTAAGGAGATGCCTCAGAAGAGGCCAGTGAGCAACTCTGTGCCCTGTTACCACCTGGAGTCACTGTCACCCTCTGCCCAACAGGCCAAAGCCTTCCCACCTGCAGATAGGTTTATAGACTTTATAGGGCTGGCAGTGGTGGGAACAGGGGCAGGGGTCAGCCATCCTTGCCCAGGGAGTTACCCAACCCCACCTTCCCCTTCAATGGAGAGTTCTACTAGGCAGAGGCTCCTCCCCTGAGCCACGCCCCCAGCTCCTCACTGGGAGATTTTAGATGCATGCTCTATCCCCAGCTCTGTATCTGTAAAGCAGACCCAGACCTCCTCAGCAGACTAGATAAGGGCAGGTCTGGCATGTACCCAATAATAGCTGCTCTTGACCCCATTCTCACCCCCAACCCAGAGGCCCAGGCCAACCTCGGTGAAGCCTTTCCCCAGAGGCCTTCCAGACCAGTTTGAGGAGAGGGCTTGGTGAGGATAAGTGTGCACTCTGCCCAGGTCTCCCAGAAAACCAACCAGCACAAAGCCCGGCAGAAGGGCGCCCTCCCTTCCCCTTCTGCATGTGCCCTGGTGCCGTCACACTGCCCCAAAGGCAGCACTGTCCAGATGCCGCAGTGGAGCCAGGTCACCAGGCCAGTCCCTCGACAGCCACAGACATCTGAATCAGCCATGACACTCTTACACTCTCAGCCTGGCCAGAGCCTTTATTTCTTTTCTTTTCTTTTCTTTTCTTTTCTTTTCTTTTCTTTTCTTTCTTTTCTTCCTTTTTCTGGGACTCACTCTGTAGACAGGCTGGCCTCGAACTCACAGAGATCCTCTGGCTCCTGAGTCCTGGGGTTAAAGATGTGCACCACCACCACCGCCACCACCCGGCTCAGCCTGCTTTCTTACAGCACCCATGACCATCTGTCCAGGAGTGGCACCACCCCAGTGGGCCGGGCCTTCTTTTTCTCTTGAACTCAGGCTAAAGCCCGTATTCTGGGCAGAGCTGGGGGCGTGCGGTTTACAGGGCCAGTGCCGTTGCTGTCCTACTGCTGTGGGTCAGCTCTGCAGCTGCCGCTTGCCCCATCACACTGCATCGATAGGTGACCTCACCCTATTTATTTACACTTTTATTTGTTGGTCCTGAGATGGTGCCCCAGACTTGCCAGGCATGCATGAGCTCTGCCACTGAGCCACACCCCGTCTTCCACAATGGGATTAAGCTTCGAGCCTCAAGTGTGCTGGGCCTGTGAGTTCTCACTGAGCCATCTAGGGAGGAATGCTACCCATGAGCAAAGCCCCCCAGCCCCTCACCGAAGGGTTCTAGGCTAGTGCTGTCCTGCTGAGCACATTCATGCACTGGGTGAGGTCTTCAGGGGTGTGAAGGAAGCAAGGCTTCCACAGGACTCCTTTCTGCAGAGAACAGGCAGGTGGTGGAGAATAAAAATAGCCATCTTTTCAATGTCTCTGTGGACGGAGCCCATGCTCTAGACTCGTACTGGAAGACCACCCTGGCCCAGTTGGGGGGCTGATGCTAGGTGGCTTTGGGACCTCCCTCCACACCATGCTGGTGGCAGTCAGAAGGGTGTCCTGCCTCTCTTCTCCGTGCTGTGTGGCCTCAGGCAGCCTCTTCTCTCTCTGATCTGCTAACAGTCGTTCAGAAAAACAGACTATGACAGTCAAGTGCGAGCGACAGAAAAGAAAGGTGTCTGTTGTGATGAAGCCATCACCCCAGGGCACACCATCCCGCTGAGTCCAATCCGTCTCACGCAGCCCTTCTTGTTCCTCAGGACTGAGTCTCCCACCGTCCAGCACACCTGGGATGGGTAATGGTGTGCAGGAAGGCCCGGTGCACCTGCGCCAGGATGCCGAAGCCGTCCTGTCTGGGGCCGTCTCCTCAAAGGCAAGTAGTATTGCTGTCTCCCTGTAGGACGATCCCTGGGGTCCCCACGGGGTCAGCAGGGCACAGCACAGTCCCTCCAACACCACCCTGCGCTGCACAGCAGGTACCCAGTTCTGTCAGTGCTCAATGTGAGCAAGGACTGTGAGCCATCACAGGAGACGCCCGCTGCCATAGCTGCGGCTAGGAGCAACATTTGGCAAGAGACCAAGTCCTCACCCATAAGCGCGGGAGTTCTGGGGAGCGGGGACACTAAAGAATGGGGAGCAGGGCTGGCAGGCTCAGCCCCGAGGCCCTTGCCGTGGCTGGCGGCGGCGTCCCTCTGGAAGGGAGAGTGGCGCTGGGCAGGTGAGTCCATCTGTCGTCCCAGCACTCGGGTCTGAGGCGGAGGATCATGGTTCCAAGCCAGCCTGGGCTGTAAAGCAAAACCCATCTCTGAGCTCTTAGCGACAGTGAAACCGGCAGCCCAGCTCACCCTTGATCCCTGTGGACGTTTGCCACCAGTGGGTGTCCAATTGCACCCCAAACACAGGCCAGCCCCACAGGCCTCCCCAGGGCCTGGCAGCTGCTACAGCAGAAGTCTCAAAGTCCGTGGGTCAGCAGATGAGCTGGCAGTGCCCGGTGGTCCTCCTGACCTCTCCTGGAGTTACAGGAGCCACCTGGGACTGGGATGGGACGTGCTCACCAGGGCCAGCTGGGACGCCCCTGGTGGAGTGCTGAGGCATAGTCCTCCAGAGGCTAAATGCCTGACAGATTGTGAAGAATTTGTAGACAGCTATCTGCATTCTAGCCTGGACAGGTCCTGCCCCAGAGACCCTCTGAAGGTGCCACTACCAGTGAACTCCCTTAGTCACCACTCAGGACTACCCCTGCCACTGGGCCCCCAACATTGACCCCCTGATGGCCATGGACCACCCAATATCGACCCCTACTGTCCACTGGATCCCTAGCGTCACTGCTGGCCATTGCTCGTGTGCCACTCAGCTCTTGTGACAGCCCTGCGGAGGGGTGGAGGTCGCGTTACAGGGAATTCAGTCTTTTGCGGCTAAGAAACTGGTTCCTGGCTGGGCACAGTGTGCAACCCCTGTGATCTCAGCGCCAAAATCTGGTTCCAAAGTGCCACACCACAGTTATACAAACAAGAGTGAAGATGGGGAGCCAGGGATGGCTCTCGGGATGAGGGCTAATTGCACAAGGCCACTCAGGGCTTCAGATGACACTGAGGCTGAATGGGGAAGGTCAGAGAGATGAGCCAGGGGTGGTAGTGCATACCTGTAATCTCAGCACGGGGGTGGCTGAGGCAGGAGGATTGCAAAATTGAGGACAGTCTGCGCTGTGGAGCAAGAGCCTGTCTCAAAGGAAAAAACAAAAAGGTGGTCATGTAGCACATGCCTTTAATCCCAGTGCTCCAGGAGGCAGAAGCAGGAGGATCTCTGTGAGTTTGAAGCCACCCTGGTCTACATAAGCAGGTTCCAGGCCAGCCATGGTTGCATAGAGGGACCCTGCCTCAAAATAAACAACAACAAAGGAGAGCAGGGAGACAGCTCAGTTAGTAAAAGTTGACAAGCAAGCCTGAGGATCTGAGTTCAGATCCAGGGGACACATGTCTGTGAGCCCACGCTAGAGCAGGGAGAGGTGGAGGAGACAGGAGGGTCCATGGAGCTTGCTGACCACTCAGTCTAGCTGATCAGTGAGCTCCAGATTTGCCAAGAGACGACACCTGATGCTGATCTCCTGCCTCTGCACACACAGGTGCACGTACACAGACAGAAAAGGTTCCTGGTGCTTCTCTGGGCCTTGGGCCTCTGGAGAGCGGCCCCTCCAGCCTCTGCAAGGCCTTGACCACTCTGCTTTCTGAGACCTTGACCTGGTGTTCTGTTGTAGAGGGACCACAGGCAAGTGCTCAGCTCCCTGATCTCCGGGGCCCTGGCCGGTGCGCTCGCCAAGACAGCAGTAGCCCCCCTGGACCGAACCAAGATCATCTTCCAAGGTAAACGCCTGCGCAGCTGCCTGTGTGTTGTACGGAAACTGCCAGGTGGTCCCCCCCCCCCCCCCGTCTCCTCAGACTATAGCCAGACTGGCTTCAAAGTCGCTTTGACGTGCAGCAGTCCTTCTGCCTCGGCCTCCTCAGTGCTGGGACACAGGTGTCTCCCACCACACCCAGCCCTGTGTTCTCTGAGACACCAGTCACTGCTCTTGGGCCACCCTCCTGCACCCTGAATCTACCACAACCACTGAGACTTTGTTCCAAACCCAGTCACCTTCCCAGGGACCTGGCTGAAGATGTGGGTATAACTCTTGGGGACACAGTCAACCCAGAGCCCATGTCCCTTCTGGGCGCCAGGCCTGAGTTAGGCTGAGCCACCTGCTGCTGGTCAAATGATGGCGGCCTCCCTCGACTGTTGGGAGGGGGGCTCTCCACTGCTGCTGTGCCTCTGGGTGCTTTAAAATGGTGCTGATACTCACTAAGTCTCCTGGCTGGTCAGCAGACGGAGGGGATGGCCAGAGAAAGCGGCCAGCCCTCTGTTGAAACTGTAGTCCCTGTGCCCTGCTGTCCAAGCCTGGCTGTGTCACCAGGCCCTGGGTGGGAATCTCCTGCCGAGGGCTGGAGATGTGCTCAGGCTGTAGTGTGCAGCGAGCAGGCCTGTGGTACTGTGGAGAGACAAGCTAGTACTCTCTTGCTGAGGTGGGGGCATGGAGAAGAGAGGGTGGACCAGAGAGCCCTGGGGCTTGTTCTGAGGAGGTCCAGGTTCAGGACTGGCAGCTGGGCCGGTGAACTGGAGTCCCCAAAACAGCCTCACAGCCTCTGCCCAAGCCCCTTGCTGTCCTGAGGTTCTGGGTGCTGGTTCCACTTCCCTTCCTGGGGCCCAGTCAAGAAGAGGAGGAAGGCAGGCACCCCCCCCACCTCAGTGCATTCCTACCCACCATCCCACACCCAGCCCCAAGTGAAAGTCCTCAGATCCTCAGGGGTGGGGGTCGCAGACCCTGACAGTCACATCTTATGGTCTCTTGTGTTTTGTTTATTCCAGTGTCTTCAAAAAGATTTTCTGCCAAGGTGAGCTGGTAGGCTGTAGACCTGCCGCAGGGAATGGGTGGAGCGGGTGGAGCACGTTTCTAAGGAGCAGTTGTGGGCAGGTCTTCTGTGGACAGTGAGGCTGGGGTCCTGCCACCCTAACACACCTGTGGGTGGGACTCGAAGCCTGTCTCTCTGTGTGACTTGCCTTTAACAGCCCATCCCACTAGAATGTTTTTGAAAGCGTCACTGTCCGACCAACAAACACCTGGTGTGTGCCAGGCTCCCTGCCAGCCTTGTAACCCCTGTTTTTGCCAATCACCAGCTTGAGGGGCACTGAGAGCAGGTTGCAGGGATCCCGGATGATCACAGCTTAGACTGCTACTACTGGAGCAGGCCCGGGCGGGATGAGGGACGAGGTGGGCGGGGCTCTGCCACCCACTCCCTGCATTTGGGGGCACTGCTCACAGGGTGGCTGTGCCCAGGGCCAGTGGTGGCAAAGAGGTGCTGACTCTCCGTCTTCCCCAGGAGGCCTTCCGGCTCCTCTACTTCACCTACCTCAATGAGGGCTTCTTCAGCCTATGGCGGGGAAACTCGGCCACCATGGTGCGAGTAATTCCCTATGCTGCCATCCAGTTCAGCGCCCATGAGGAGTACAAGCGCATCCTGGGCCACTACTACGGCTTCTATGGAGAGTGAGGCCCCGCCTGCCCATCCCCACCCCTTCTCGTAGGGTCCGCCCACCCGGCCCCCTCGCTGGGCCCCGCCCTCTTCACTGGACCCCACTCGTTGCTCCCCATCGATGCCCTTAGGCTCCTCTGGCATCGCCTTCCTGCCCAGGCTCCGCCTCTGACCCCTCCTCTAGGAGGGACCAAAGCCCCGCCCTCATCCTTCACCCCGCCCACCTCGCCCTCATCCGTCCCCTGCTAGGTATTCCTCTGTCGCTGCCCTGTGCTATCTTCTCAACTCTCATTCGCTTACCCCTCCACCCGCATCTGATTCCAAGGGTGCAGGCACCATGTACCCGCAGCCTTGGGGAAGACATGTCACTCATGCAGACGGGAGGGAGACAGGAGGTGGCAATTGACACTGGCCTAAGTGACCCACCTGGGTCTTGTGTCCCTCCATGTCCCCCAGGCTCAGGTGAGGGCATGGGATATCCCTACCCAGGTCCCAACTTCTTCTGCCTGTCCGCAGAGCCCTGCCCCCGTGGCCCCGCCTTCTGGCCGGCGCCCTGGCTGGAACCACGGCTGCTTCCCTCACGTACCCTCTGGACCTGGTCAGAGCAAGGATGGCTGTGACACCCAAGGAGATGTGAGTCCTGCCACAGGTCCATGCTGGTGCTGTCACCAGCAGAAGTGTAGTGGGGTGCTTACTGGGGATCCCCTCCTATGTGTGAGATTCTGCAGGGTTCTGGAAAGCATCATTTGTTGTCAAAAAATACCCAAGGCTCAGCAATCCTTGAAAACAGAGAGAACTGACTCTTGAAAGCTGTCCTCTGGTCTTCGTTCCTGCAATGCCACTTGTAGGTGCTCCACAGTAAATAATTGAATGTTAACAAAGCCCAAGACACATAAACTGTCACAGTGGGACACGTCTGCGACTCTGGGGAGACTGGGGTCAATGCAGGGTTCCCAGTTCAGCCAAAACCTCTAAAAACAAGACAAAAAACCAAAACAAACAAACAAACAAAAAAAGGGACAGTAAATGAAAACCATAAGACCAGGGTTGGGACTGGAGAGGTGGCTGAGCAGTGAAGAACACTGGCTGCTCTCCCAGAAGACCTGGGTTCGATCCCCAGCACCCACATGCTGGCTCACAACTGTCTGTAACTCAGTTCCAGGGGATCTGATGTCCTCTCCTGACCTCTTCCAACACTGGGATCACACTCGAGAACACACACACACACGCACACACGCACACGCACAGGCATACACACTGCACAGAGATACATGCAGGCAAAACATCCATACCAGGGCTGTGTGTGCGGTGGCACCATCTATAATTCCAGCAGAAGCAGAGGCAGGCGGATCTTTGTGAGTTTGGTGCCAGCCTGTTCTACATAGATAGCTCCAGGCCAGCCAGGGCTACATAGTACCACCCCGTCTCAAAACAAAACTGACAGAAAAACCAGGGCTGGAGGACTGAGCACCGAGGTAGAGGTAGGAGGACCTCTGAGTTTGGGGCCAGCCTGGTCTACTTAGCAGCTCAGGGTAGGACACTTGCCTTGCATGTGCACAAGGCCCAGGCACCAGCCTGGTAACTGAAGCGTGGGAGGGCAGCGCAGGCAGCGCCCTCGCTCTGTCTTGGACAGGAGGAGTCGGGCACAGGCACTAAGCCCTGCCACGTGGTCCCGGCAGGTACAGCAACATCTTCCACGTCTTCATCCGCATCTCCAGAGAGGAGGGGCTGAAGACCCTCTACTTCGGGTTCACACCCACCGTGTTGGGCGTCATTCCCTACGCAGGGCTCAGCTTCTTCACCTATGAGTCGCTCAAGAGCCTGCACCGAGGTAAGGAGAAATGGAGAAGAGGCGGGGCTCCTGGGAGCCCTCCTGACCCAGGGTCACTCTGGAGGGCAGGCAGAGACCTGGAGACCCGTTCAGAGGTGCTTTGTGTCCAGCGGGCCCGGGGAGCTTTAATTCGGCCATTCATTTTTATTCCGTTACTTAGGAAAGGTCTCACCATGTACCCCAGGCTAACCCCAAGTTTGTCTGCATTGTAGCCAAGCAAGCCGTTAAATCCTGGCTCACTCCTTCCTCCACCTCCCCAGCACTGGGTCACAGGCTGCCTCCCTGCACACATCTTATGAGGCGCTTGGACAGAATCCACTGCCTCCTGCATTCTAGGGAAGCCCCCTGTGCACGTGCGTGCGCGCGCGCGCACACACACACACACACACACACACACACACACACACGGTGTTCTTGTTAAACAGTACATATCTGGTGAAGGTGAGGCCGCTCACTGGGACTGGGGGCAGCACTCCTGAAGTGGAGTACCCTCAGAACCAGAGTGGCAGGAGCACCTGCAATTTGAGTACTCAGGAGAATGAGGCAGGAGGATTACTGCAGGCTCGAGACCCTGCAGCAAAACCGAAATCGGTTGGAAAGATCTTGGCCTACCTGTAGGGATGGCTTCCTGGGCCCTTGAGGCTCCACCCTGTGTGCTGTGTCCCGTTTGTGCGGGGATACGGTGCCTGCACCTCCTCCCACAGCTGCCCACGGCCATGGGCTGGCCGCCTGGATGCCGTGGACACAGCCGTCACTGTCCCGCTGGCAGCAGTGACAAGAAGAGCCTCCCAGTAGCACAGTGCATAAAACCTTTGCAGTCCAGCTGGGTGTGGTGGCCAGCCTGGGCTACCTAGGGAGACTCTGTCACAGAACACCAACTGACAATAGAACCTGTCCATCAGAGGTCACCTGAGTGTGTCTGCACCTGCAGTGGTTGCTTGGTTACCCCGGCCGCCATGGTCTGAGAATCTGAGAGCACGGTTGTCTCCTCTTCTCCTGTGGTATGGGCTGTGTTGGCACACTTGCTCTGGGGCAGTGCCCCACAGCCCTGTCAGGACACTAAGACAGAGGAGCATCTGCACGGCTGTCCCTGCCCACCCCAACAGCCCTCGGTAGTTTACTGAAGTCAGGCAGAGGTATGGCCTCCGTGTAGGAGACAACCGTGCAGGCCTGTGCTCCTTCTCGGGATGGACCCCCACAGAGGAGGGGACACTGGGAACTCAGGGTGAGGCACTGTACTCCCCTAGGGATGGGGAAGTACTGCACATGAAGCCTGGGTGACCTTGTAAGTCTTCACTGTTGCGGAATGGCTCTTACGTCAGGTTGAGGTCCAGGGCGGAGCGCTGGTTCTAGCATGCATGAAACCCCGGGTCTTGTTCCAAGCACAAAACCGAGACAGGGTGGCCAGGAAGTGGGGCCTCAGGGTCTGCATGTGTGGCACTCATGTGCCCTCTGCCCTGCAGAGTACAGCGGCCGCCCGCAGCCCTACCCCTTTGAGCGCATGATTTTCGGGGCCTGCGCTGGCCTTATCGGGCAGTCGGCCTCCTACCCTCTGGACGTGGTGCGACGGCGCATGCAGACGGCAGGTGTCACAGGCCACCAGCATGGCTCCATCCTGAGTACACTGCGCTCCATTGTGCGTGAGGAGGGCGCGGTGCGGGGCCTCTACAAGGGCCTGAGCATGAACTGGCTGAAGGGTCCCATTGCCGTGGGGATCAGCTTCACCACTTTCGACCTCATGCAGATCCTGCTGCGCCGGCTGCAGAGCTAGGCCCACACGACAGTGGATGGTGAGCTGGTGGATCGAGGGCCTGCGGCTATGCGCTGGCAGCCCTGGTGGTACCTTGAGGATGGGCAGGAGGGCGGGACCTGGCTTGGGAATGCAGGGCCTGTAGCTAAGCGCTGGCCCTCAGATATGACGTTGCGCGGATGTATCTCAGCTGCGCCCTTCCCTTCAGCTCTTTGCTAGTGGCTGATGAGTCTCCCAGGGGTGTTACCTAAGTGCCCCTAAGGTGTCTGCTGCACTTCCTGGTCCTGTGTCCTCTGACCTGCTGCTGATTCTAGTGCCGGGCTCAGAGCCCATCCCTTCTTGCTACGACTGTGCCTGGCCTGCAGAAGTGACGGCCCTTCCCTTACAGCCACACCCTGGCCAAGAGTGTTCCAGCTTCCTCAGTGGTGGCCGTGCCTGTGTCCCCCAGTCCTCTACCATGCCTGCTCACCCTCTCCAGGTGACAGATGGCTGCTCTTGTCCACATAGCTTCCTCCCCAGAGGACAGTGCCCATCCAGAGGGCTGCACCTGACTTTTGCCAACTACCTGGCTTGTAACCTTTCCAGGAAGCCCCATGGCCACCAGGCAGGAGGGCAAGGGACGGACCCCACAGGAAACGCCCCAGTGGGTCTCACTCACCTGGTGTGTCTTCCACAGCACAGCATCCAGCCGTCATGCAGGCCTGATGGCTCTCATGCTCACAGCACCCATGGAGGTGGGGCCCAAGCTCTTGAAACTGCCCAGCCCAGAACTCTGGGCCTCCTGTGGGTCCCTAATCCCCCCGACAAGGCTGTCATTCAGCTGGGCCAACTGAAGGCCCAAGATGGGTGGCTTGGCCTGTGTGCATGAGCCAGAGCTGTCTGTGGCCCGGACAGTAAGGAAAGGTCAGAGCACCCGGGGCCTCTAGCTATCTGATGCCAAGGAGACAGCCCCTGGGGTCCCCTACGTGTCACGGGGACTTAATGGTCTTCCTGATGTCTGGGGTTCTTGATTTGGGTTTTTTGAGACCGTCTCACCCAGAAGCCCTGGCTAGCCTGCTCCTCAGTGTGTATTCCAGGCTAGCCTCTAACTTGCAGCAATCTTTCTGCCTCTAGTTTCTAGTTTTCAACTCATCCTTCCCTAGGTCTGCACACACAAAACCCTTACCCTGTTCAGTTCAGTTCTGGCTCACGGGTGAGCTAGTGTTGGTCCCCACAGCCAGATGGCAGCCATCTCACAGGCAGGACTCGAGTCGGGCAGCTCGGCCCCCAGGCGCTCTCAGTCCTGCTCCAGTCCCTCCTTGCCCTTCTCTGCCCTACCTTGTGCCTGCGACACTGGACCATCTCCCGCCTCCTGTGCAGATGATGGGCTGTCCCCACCACGCCACAGACCTCGCGGCAGCCTGTGGTAACCATGAGGGACTGTCCTCCCGTGGGTGCACTGCCCACTCTCTGTCCCTTGCCTGGCCCCCATGTTAGAGGGGAGAGGCTGGGCACCCCACACCAGGAGGTTCTAGGGGACTGAGACCCTGGGCCACCCCAGCAGGTGGCGCCATGCAGATAGATGGTTGGGCAGAGCCCTGCATGGGGCAGCACGGGCAGGAGCGGTGAGGGGGTCCCGGGTCCCTGGTCGTCTCGCTTCGCCACGTGCCTCCAGGTAGCTCTGGCCTGGGGGGCTCTGGGCCTCTGTGGCTACCCTCGTCCAGCCTGTCACTGTCACTGTCCAGTCTGGAGTTCTATTTTGATGCCATGGAGACACTTTGTTTATATATAATGTTTATATATTTTAAAGATTTGTGCCAAGAGAGTATATTTAATAAAAATTTAAATAACTTCTACTTCTCACTTCTTCCACCCCCACCCCCCAGCACACACACTATGAATCCTAAAATAGGGCTAAAGCTATTTGTTTGTTTGTTTTGTCAAGACAGGGTTTCTCTGTTGTAACTCTGGCTGTCCTAGAACTCACTCTGTAGACCAGGCTGGCCTCAAAGTCACAGAGATCTGCCTGCCTCTGCCTTCTGAGTGCTGGGACTAGAGGTGTGCGCCACCACCTAGCCGATATTGGTTACTTAAAAAAAATTTTTTTTGTGTATGGGTGCATGCGTGACTGCATACCTGGTGTCTGAGGAGCCAGAAGAGGATCAGGAGTCAGATCTCCTCAGACTGGAATTACAGGTGATCGTGAGCTACCATGTGGCTGCTTAGAACAGAACCTGGGTCCTCTGCAAAGCAGCCAGTGCTCTTAAGCCATCTCTCCAGCCCTCTGGTTATCCTTACTAAGAGAGTTAAGGTTTCTGGGTGTATTGTCCAAGCACTCTGTGCATCTTTCTGTTCAGAGATGTGTGACCCAGGCTCCTGGGAATAAAATTAATGGGCAAAGATAGAGAATTGGACTGGGGCATGGCTCTGCAGTAGAGTCCCTGCATAGGATCCCCCAATGAGGGGCTGGAGCATGGCTCAGGCATAGAGCACTTACTGTTATGCAAAAGGCTCTGAGTTCCTGCGCACACACAAAGATCCAGGAATATAGTAACCAACGTAGCTCAATATGCCAGTAACTAAATGCTTCATACATTTATTTACGTATCTGATATATACAGTCCAGGCTGGCTTTAAATTCTCTGCACAGTGCTGGCTGGCCTGCCTCTCTCCCTGAAGTCCTTTAGCTGTGCTTCACCATGCTTGGCAACCAAAGGCATCAGCCACAAGCCTAGGAACCTCTGCGGACCTTCTGAGGTGTGTGCCCTGGGTCTGCTTTCTTGTGGCCCTCTTTACACACCCATCCTTGATCCCCATGGAAATTCTACCAGCTCCCACAGCCCCATGTCAGGGTCAGTTTGGGAGTCTGTCCAGAGGCAAGGAAATTCCAGATAGGCATTCAAGGAAACCCCGTGGGTTCGTACCACACACAACTCAGCCATACTTGCAGTCATGAAGACCTGAGTTCAAATCCCAATAACCCACATAAAGTGTAACAGAGCACCCCAAGTCTGTAATCCCAGTACTATGGCAAGGTGGGGGTGGGGACCAGAAAATCCTCAAGGCTTGTCAGCTAGCTATCCTGAGGTATCTGAGGGTGAAGGAGACCCTGTCTCAAGGTAAAAGGCTAGATGCCCTCCGACCCCTGCTCTCTCAGAAACAAACCTGTCGCATCATGGCGCCTGTGTGGCTGTGCTCACATACACATAGGCAGTCACATTTCTAAGTCCTCTTGGACAGAGAGAGACAAGGCGCCTTCTCCCCAGGAGGAGACCTGGAAGCTCAGGGCTGCAGCCGAGCACCAGCTCCTGACCGTGACTGTCACCCAGACAGCTGGCTCAGGTCGCATTGTGCTGGCATTGTGCTGAGGCATCAGTACGGGAACCTCCAATCTTTTTATTCTCGATACATGTTTGCACACGTAGGAGGAGCACACGACCCATGCATGTCTCATAAATACGTGCACACACAAGGTCATAGCGACAGGACAGCTCTGGAGTTGGCAGTGACTCTCAACCACCAAGGCCATCCTGCAGACGATGGTGAGTTTCCCTTCCCCCACTCCCACTTTCCAGCTGGCATGCCTTCACTTTTTTATTTTTTTGAGACATGGTCTTGTTATTAGTCTAGGCTAATCTCCTGCCTCATCCTCCCGCGTGTGCTGGCTTGGTGACTCTTGTCTCCCTCCCTCCCGGTTACTGTGATGCACCCCAGGACTATGTGGACACTGGACCTGAGCCCCGCCCCTAGCTCTCTCCCAGGTCTCTGACCTCCTCCAGCTTTCCACTCCCTAGTTCCACTCTCTCCCAGGCCCCTCCCACCATCCCTGCTCATCCCCCAGACTCCGGGATCCAGTCCGTAAAAAGTGGCCGCACCTTTTACAGAGAGCAGCCTCCCACTGAAATCCTACACACACACACACACACCCCACTTGGGGACCATGGCTTCCAGGCCCAAGGGAGCCTGATTTAAAGGGTCTATGACCCAGGCACTGAGGTGAGAGAGATAGTGGGGAGTCCCCATTCCTAGGTCATCTAGGGGCACTGAGGCACACACGGGACAGTCTCAGTCCTGTGGGCAGGGACGGAATGCTAGCGCCTAGTTACGGTATCATGGCGCTAGGAGGCTGCCAGGTGCTGGTGGAAATAGAGGCCGAAGAGGCTGGAGAGCAGTTGGCAGGCAGCAGTCCACCAGATGAGATAGGCCAGAACGCCACGGAGGAAGAGGGGTGTGAGCAGGCCGCCCAGAACCCCTGCCACCTGGGCTGCAGTCTGTTGGACCTCGTCCTCTTCAGGGTCCACAGGGATCAAAACATCAGCGGACGGGGGCGAGGCCAGTGAGGGAGGAGCCGGGCCTGCGGCCCAGGAGTATCCACCTGCAAGTGGGAGGAAGGGAATTATGGGGAGTCTAGAGACTCTCACACCCAGCCCACACCTAGGCTATACACCGCAGACCTTAGGGGCCTCCACCTCTTACACACCTGCTGGTCCCGCCTCCAACCTCCGTGTCTATCGGTCGTGTCTCCACACTGAGTACAAGGCAGTAGCCTGTGGCTTTGCCCAAACCCGGCCCACACTTCTTGTGGCCCCACTCTTATCAGGCTCCGCCCTCCAACTGCAGACCGCACCTCTTTCCCGCTGGTCCTGCCCTTTATCTATTGTCCCCGCCCTCTCTCCCGCCAACCCCGCCCCGTATCTGCTCCCCCCCCCATCTGCTGACCACGCCCCTTTTCCTCGCCGTCCCCACCCTCTATCTGCCGACCACGCCCTCTTCCCCCCCCCCCCCCCGCTGGTCCGCACCCAGGGTCTTGAGCAGCAGGGTGCTGTGCAGAGTGAGGATGAGCGGCGTCAGGTACTGCAGGCTCACCACGGTCACGTAGCAGTAGACTCGGACCACCTGGCGGGGGGAGGCAGTGGAGGCTGCAGAGGCGAAGGTCTTCCCAGGGTAGGGACCCCACGACCAGGCACCCTCAACCCCGGGGGTCCATCCCAGCCGCGGTGCATACCCGCTGCTGGATCTCCCGGGCCTCGATGCGGCCCGCCTCCTTGCGCAGCTGCTCCACGCGAGCCTTGGCCAGGCACAGGTAGGCCTGCAAGTGCGGCCGCGTCACGGCCAGCCGCAGCATGCACAGCACCACCAGCACCCAGAGGCGCAGGGAGTCGAAGGCCCCGTCCGACACCCTGCAACAAGAGTCACGTAGGCGGGGAGTGTGGGTGAGTCCTGCTTCTCGGGGCTCATCCCCGGCCTCGGACACCCCAGGGCCCTCTCCCACACGTACAGAGAGAAGGTCGTGTTCCCCATGGGTGCCTGGTGCAGGAAGTCCCGGGCCACGGGCTTTGTCCAGAGCCACAGGGTGCACAGGGGCGACAGGAAGCTGGTGTGCAGGAGCAGCCTGAGGGCGAGCACCGCGGTGAGGTGACCCCTCAGGCTCCATCACAGCCCCACCCCCACCCCACCAGGGAGACCCTCCTAACTGCAGCAGTGGCCGGTCCGCAGACAGGGTCAGCGCGTCCTGGTGGGTCTGGGCCAGCCTCAGGCCCGGGAAAATGAGGAAGGCGCCCAGGAAGGAGCCTAGCACCGCCAGCCCGACCCGAATAGCCAGCCTGACCACAGGGAGTCTGGGGAGAAGAGAAGGGCTCAGGGAATCCAGGACTGGTCAGACTTCAGTGGGCGGGGAGCACTGAATGCTCTCCCTACCTGCACCCCACCCCCCAGATCCAGGACTCACGCCCAGTCCCAACCCTGCTTCTTCAGAACAGGTTCCAGATTCTGGGTCACGCTGGCCAGGCCTGTGAAAAGGAGAGGACCAAGTGGTGTGGACTACTAGGAAGCTTCCAGAATCCCCCTGTCCCCACCTCCCTGGTGCTGGGGGTTTACAGGCCCTAGCGCCAAATTGCACCATTTACACGGGTGCAAACCCAGGCCGTGATGCTTGCAGAACCAGGGCTGTCACTCACTGGCCCGAGCCCCAGCATAGACTATCTGTTTTAATGGAACTTGTTTTTTCCCACTCTGGAATGCAATCCACGCCTGTAACCCCGTGCCCTGTCACCGAGCCACACGGAGACCTGCTGGGACCACGCTCTGCAAGCCTGCTCAAGAAACAACCTGGGCTGTGGAGACAGCTCAGGGGATTAGGCACTGGTCACTCTTGCAGAGGACCTGAGTTTGGTTCCCAACACCCATGTGGGGAGGCTCACAACCACCTGCCACTCTAGCCTCTGGGGTATCCAATGCCCTTTTAGCTCCAATAGCACCTGCTGCTATTATTATTATAATTATTATTAAAAATAAATAGGGGCTGGGGGATGGCTCAGCAGTTAAGAGAGCCTGTTGCTCTTTCACAGGACCCAGACTCCCATTAAAACTCACACCCTAATTTCAGTTGGGGGTGGGGAGGTGGTGGTTGGAGGGTCCAGTGCCCTCTTCTGGTCTCTGAAGGTACTGCACAATCCTGGTGCACGTGAAAAAAGTCAATCTTTAAAAATAGTAAAATCTTAATCCCAGCCCTTGGGAGGCAGAGGCAGGAGGATGTCCGTGAGTTCAAGGCAAGCCAGGGTGACAAAGTGAAACCCACTCTCAAAAGAAAATAAAAGAAAAAGAGGCAGAAAGCAAAGAGGGGGCTACACCTACCTGGCTCCAGGCCCAGCTCCAGGGTCTCCTCCCGCACCACCTGCACCAGCAGGGCCAGGAGGAGGAAGAAGAAGGCGAAGGCAAGGCACACTGAGCGCTCGCCACCCTCTTTGGCACTGAAGTACAGCTGGGTCACCATAAGGAACACCTTGCTGGGGTGGGGGTTAAGAAAGCCAGGGGCAGGCTAGAGCCCTCCCAGACACACACCTCTCTAGGGCACAGACACCCCTTGTAGGAACTGGCTTTGAGTGCCTAGACTTTAAACCTGGGGTGTGGGGTCAGGTGAGTTGGGGTGCTGGCCCAATGACCTGTGTCCAATCAGAAATCTCTCAGTGCAGACAGGTTTCCCAGCTCCAAGCAGGCTCAGGGACATGCTTTTGATGCAAAGAATGTTCTAGAAGGTTTGGTTGGGTCAGAAGACAGGCCAACTTTCTGCATGCTGTCCCCTAGTTTTCCCGATTAGACCTGGAGGGACAGGAACCCACCTAGTGGGGCTGATCCAAGAAAACCAGACTGTGTGTACAGTGTCATGGTACACATCTGTCCAGCACTCGGGAGGGTAGGCCGGGAGTTCGAGACCAGGCTGGCCTGCATACCTGACTCTGGGGCAGGTTTGTGGCACCGAGGGTGATCCCACAGATTAGAGGACGGGGAAGCTCAGACCCGAGGCTCATTTGCCCTCCTACCAAGTCCCAGAGGAAGGATACAGAGAGAAGGCCAGAGTGAGCAGGCACCAGAACACAGCGATGTTGGTCTCCTGGGCCGGGCCCAGCACAAAATAGTAGGCTTCGGTGAAGAGGTACACACCGACGGAGTACACGGCGAAGTCCACGAACCACTGGTACTCCAGAAAGAAGCGCAGGACTGCGGGGACAGAGCTCAGCCACCTGCTCCAGCCCAGGCTCCCTGACCCGTGAGCCGCCCCACCCCCACCCTCTGGGCAGGATGACCCCAACAGCTGGGAAGGAGGGTGGAGACCAGGCTGGGTGTTACCTAGGGCGTCCACAGCGGTGAGGGGACAGGTCTCCAGCTGCAAAGGGGCGTCTCGAGGCACTGACAAGGGCTTCTCCTCATGAAGGCCATTCATCCACCTGAGCACACGGGGACCGTGAGAGGCCATGCCCGGCTCCCCGAGAGCTCAGACGGTGCTGGCTTGGGAAAGACCTTCAGCCGCATTAGGTGTGGGTGCAGCCTAGGCACAGGACCAGCCCAGAGCAGATATTCAGGAATACGAGATGCTAACCACAACCATGTCCCCAAGCCAGGAGCCCCCGGGGCAGAAGTGAGGCCCGTCTCTGGACAGGAGGGCAAAGCCCTGCCTGGGTCCCATGGGTTCAAAGTGGGGGCCACTCACCGCTCCTTCCGGCCTCTAGGCCTCGGTTTCCCTGCTAGCACTCGCAGTTCCTCCTCCGACGGGTGTATGTACCGGAACAGACTGAGGGTGAAGAAAAGTCAGGAAAGTTTGATCTGGGGGTGCAGGGCAAAGACCCCAGATCTGTTCTTGAGGATAGAGCACTGGGTGGCACAGAGCTGGGGCAGGGGGACAGCTCTGTGGGGAGGTGAACCAGGGTGCTTGGCAGTGGCTATAGCCAGGAATTCTGGGGACCTGGATGGGGGACTGATCCAGCCAAGGGGGTGTCCTTCAACCCACTGAGCTGACTCTCCTGGAACAGGTGCATTTTCTAAAGAGAAACCACTGCTACCATCATGTCAGGTGAAGCTAGAAAGGAGAAAGCTGATTACAAAGGGCTGGGGAAGGGGGGACAAAGGGGGGAGGCTCCGTCATCAAGACAGATCCAAGGTGAACTTTAAAGATGCCAAAGGTCACTGGGCAATGATGACACACACTTTAGATCCCGGCGCTCAGGTGGTGGAGGCGGGCAAATCTGTGAGTTCAAGGCCAGTCTGGTCTAATAGTGAGTTCCAGGACAGCCAGGGCTATGTAGAGAGACTCTATCTAAAATAATAATAATAATTAATTAATTAAAAAAATAAGGACACCAAAGGGCCAGGGAGATGGCACCGTGGGCCAAGGCGCTTGCCACCAAGCCTGCTGTCCCGAGTTCAATCCCGGGAACCTACTTAAAGTGGAAAGAGAGAACCGACTTCACAGAGTTGCCTTCCTACCTCCACACAGGCACTAGGATGTGTGAGTGCCCTTTCACCTAGACATAATACACACAATAAGAAGAATAAATAGGAAGTTTAAAGAGCGTAGCGGGCTGGAGCAGCGGCTCAGCGTCCGTTGGCTAAAAGCACTTGCCGCTCTTGCAGAGGACCCAAGTTTGTTTCCCAGCACCACGTTCGATGGCTCGCAACCATCTGTAACTGATGACTCTGACTTAGGAGAGGAGCAAACCACACACAGACACACTCGCAACCCACACGATTAAAAATAAATCTGCAGGGTGGGAGAGATGGCTCGGCGGTTAAGAGCGTTGGCTGCCCTTCCGGAGGACCCGGGTTCAATACCCAGCACCCACACGGCAGCTCACAGCTGTCTGTGACTCCAGTCCCAGGGGATCCGACACCCTCACACAGACATGCGTGCAGGCAAAACGCCCACGTACGTGACATAAAAATAAATATTTAAAAATAAATAAATAAAATATGGGTGGGAGGCCTCCGTAGAGCAGTTACTACACTTTCACGGGCAGCCCGAGCTACAGTGTGTGACTTCAGTTAAGACCACTTGCTGCTCCTCCAAAGACTCCCACCCCGGGCTGGGTTCCCCACAGCCACATCTGGCAGCTCACGACTGCCTGTAACCCCAACTCTGATGGCTCTGGCCTTCCCAGGCACCTGCACTCATACCCCCTGGTGTGAATGCACACCCACCCACCCACAATTAAAAGTAATACAAATCTCTAAAAAGGAGGTTGCGGCATACACCAGGCAGCTGCGGGCACGGGCTCTCATGGCGGTCAGGACAGGTCTTACCTGCCGTTGCAGAGTAGCCAGCGGGCGAAGGAGCAGTGTGGGGCCAGCCTGTGCATGAGCGTGGCTGTGAACAGGGTCACCACCAGCTGCACTCCAAGGACCGCCTGAGGGAGGGAATGCATGGGCAGCTCCAGTTGGAAAGTGGCCAGGTCCCTGAAGTAACCCAGGCTATTTATAGGGAGGATGGGGGATGGGGAGGGCCTGCCTCAGGCTCTGGTGGCATCTCTCAGAAGACAACTGGGGTGAGGCCAGAATCCATCTTGGGAGTATCCATCCTCAGCTGACCTGGTCCTGACTCATTTCCAACCCCTGTGTATTTTTGTTTATTTTGTGAGCCCTGGTTATCCCTACGTAGATCAGGCTGGCCTAAACATACAGAAATCTGCCTGCCTCTGGCTCTCCAGGCCAAAACCACCACTCCCAACTATTTGTTTAAAGAATGTTTCCTGCCAGGCCTTTAATCCCAGCACTCGGGAGGCAGAGGCAGGCGGATCTCTGTGAGTTTGAGGCCAGCCTGGTCTACAGAGTGAGTTCCAGGACAGCCAGAGTTACAACAGAGAAACAGAGAAACCCTGTTTGAAAAAAATGTTTTCTATAGCTCTAATTTCTGTAATTATCTAATTATACAAATCTTTGTGCCAGGAGAGTTGTCTACCAGTGTTGTAGTGTTATAGTCAATGAATATGAAATACAGATTAATATTAAAACCAATTGCTATAAAAAATAATCTGTGAGCTCACGTGTGGTGGAGCACACTTAATTCTAGCACTCGGGAGTCAGAAGTACGAGGATCTCTGTGAGTTCAAGACCACCCTGGTCTACAGAGGACACAGGTTCAACACCCAGCACCTATTTGGCTGCTCATAGCCCTCTCTAACTCCAGTCCCAGGGAATCCGACGTCCTTCTGTGGCCTCTAAGGACACCAGACATACACGTGGTGCACAGACATACATACAAAACACCCATACTTAATACATAAATATAATAAAATAATGGAAAGAATAGGACAAAATGTTTTTCAAAAAGAAAAAAACTGAAAGACACTCATTCATGGTGGCGCACCCTTGTCACCCCAGCACTCCGGAGACGGAGGCAGGAGAATCAAGAAGTTCGAGGTCACCCCAGGCTACGAAGGAAGTTCTAGTACAACCCAGGCCACACGAGACCCTGTCAAAGCAAAGCCTGCTGCAATCGGGCTCCCTTCACTCCTACACCACCGACTACACCCCACTTCCAGTCGCCCAGCCCTCCAAGCCTTCGGGGGCCCCTCTCAGCTCGGCCAGGTCGCCCTCCACCTCCGCAGTCCCTGTGCCTCTCTCCGCCCGCCCGGACCCAGCAAGTGCCCCGGGAGGGACCCCACAGGCCCTGCTCACCATGTCCGCTCCCCGAGCGCACCTTACGCCCAAGGCTGGAGGCGGGGAAGCGCCGCGGGATCTCGACCAATCAGAGCTAGGAGCCTGTTGACGAGCAGCCTGAGCACCCAGTCAGCGGCTAAGAATGAGACAGGTGCGCAATGCATGCCGGGAATTGTAGTTCAAGGAGCACTTTTTTTTTTTTTTTTTGGTCAGCCGTCTTCCTTAACTTCCCTTTTCTTTTCTTTTTTTCTTTCTTTCTTCTTTTTCTTTTTTTGAGACAGTGAGGAGATTTAAGGCCTGCATCACCACATTGGACCCTTTTTCTTTAGTTTTAAAAAATCTTGATAGCCGGCTGGTGGATCTCTGTGAATTCGGGGCCATCCTGGTCTACATAGAATTCCAGGACAGTCGGGGCTGTTACACAGAGAAACTCTGTCTCGGGAAATAACTAAATAAATAAATTCTTTTATATTTTTTATCATGTGTCTCTGTGTGGGTATGTGCGTGTGCTCCAGTGTCCTTGGAGTCCGGGGGGCAGATCCTTTGTCCCTGCGGTTACACGCAGTTGTTTACAGGCCAAGGAGAGCGCTTGGAACCGAACCTGGGCCCCCTGCACCAGCAACCAGTTAACCAAAATTCTAGCCCTCATTTTGTTTTGATTGGGAGGAGGATATTTTTGTTTTTTTTAATTACATTTATTTTGTGCGTGTGTGTGTGTGTGTGTGTGTGTGTATAGGACCCTGGACAACTTGCTGGAGTTGGCTCTCTCCTTCTACCACGTGAGCCCTGGGGATCAAACTCAGGCTGGCAAGCTTCGCAGAAAAGACCTTAGCCTCTGAATCCTGTCGCTTGCCTTGTTCTTTCTTAGACGGGATGATGTTCCGATCCTCCCTCCTCCACCTCTACAGTGCTCAGGTGACAGGTGTGTGTCTCCTTGCCTGGGGACGGAGCCCAGGATGTGCACAGGGGAGCCCCGGACTGCGCCAGTGACCTCCCTGGTTTGCTCCACACACAACACAAATCCCATTCAGAAGCAGATTGGACACCTGTGTGGTGTGGCAGATTTCTCTGAGGCAAAACTCTTCTCAGCAGCCAGCCTACTCACTTGGAGGGCAGTTAACCTCCAGGGGGAGGTTAAGTCCAAAGTCAGCCTGGACTGTGCAGCCAGATAGAGCTGTGTATCATGAGACTGTCTCAAAAAAATTTTTAAGACAGGAAAGCATATCTGGCAGGCCACTGAGATATTTCCTTAGGCTGAAGACCTGAGTTCAAATCCTGACCAACTCCTGCAAGTTCACCTTTGACCTCTGCACACACAGACACAACAATAGTTAATAATTCTTAAAAAGGGATCTGCCTGGGCTCAGTGGTTCACATCTTTAATTCCTGTACAAGCGAGACAGAGCAGGCCCATTTTTGTAAGTGTGGGGCTAGCCTGGTCTACATAAATGAGTTCCAAGCCAGTCAGGGATATGCTGTGAGGCCCTTTGCACACAAAATAAATCTTAAAACATACATTCCAAAGGGACTTGAACAACAAAGGGAGAGAGTCGGCTGGTGTGATATAAAACGCTAGGTAAGCCTGACCCACGAGCAGTATGGTAGTGCACACTTGGGAGACTGAGTCAGGAGGGTTGGAAATCTGAGACCAGCCTGAGCTGGTAGAAGAAGATCCTGTTTCACAGACAGACAAAAGCATCACGTACAACGACCTCAGCTTCGGACACAGCTTGATCGGGAACTGAGTGTGAGCCCTGGAGCCTACAGTCTTTCCTTGGGTGGTTTGGAGAGAGGACTTCTCTTACCTTCCTTTTAAAGTGGCCCAGTGTGAACCCAGGCACGACTGTCCTCTGGACCCAGGATGTCCCACTGAGTGGGTGTCTCTGCTTCTCTCGTGCTGGAGTTACTAACACGTAGACCGTGCCTGGCTTTTCTTGTGAGAACGGGATTCGAACTCATGCTATCATGCTTGAGGTGTATCTATTTTTTTCACTGGACTATCTGGGTCTCATTTATGGTCTAGATCTGGTCCAGTGTGTTGGAGTTTTATATCAGATTGACTCAAGCTAAAGTCATCAGAGAGGAGGGAACCTCAATTGAGACAATGCCTCTATAAAATCAGGCTGCAGGCAAGACTGTAGGGCATTTTCTTAATTAGTGATTGATGGGAGAGGGCCCAGTCCATTGTGGGCGAGGTCATCCCTGGGCTGGAGGTCCTGGGTTCTATAAGAAAGCAGGCTGAGCAAGCCAGTAAGCAGCACCCCTCCACGGCCTCTGCATCAGCTCCCACCTCCATGTTCCTAGTCTGGTCTGGTCTGGACCTGTCTGGGGTGGTGTCTTTTTTTAGACAGGACTTCACTATACAATCCTAGCTAGCAGGGCAATCTCAATGTTCACCAGACTGGCCTCTAACTCAGATATCGATAAACTCTGCCTACCGAGTGCTGGAATTAAAAGTAGGGGCCACCACTTCCGGCCTCCCAGGTCTATATATTCCTTAGGAACCTCCCTATCCTCTCCTGGCTCAATATCTGGGCTGTGGAAGCCCTGGGAATCCTTCTAGAACCAGGTGGTTTCTCCCGGGTCCCTTTGGGCATCACAGCCTGGCTCCAGTCTTGAGCATAGGCGGTGGGTGCTCACTGATTCAGTTTAATGGTGTTCCCCCTCCACCTGAGTGGTCTAGGACAGTTAGAAACCCACAGCCAATCCCCTGCCTCATGCCTCCGCAGTGTCCCGGGGTGAGAAGCCAGGGGAGGGAAGAACTGGGAAAGGCTAGGCTCAGAAGGTCCACTGAGCTGCCCCGAGACCAAACCAGTGCCAACCAAGGCTGGAGCAACCTTCCTTCCCCCTATCTTTACCCGCTGATCCATCTCACCCTCCACCCCACCCCACCCCCGCCACACACACCGTAAGTTGTGTTGTGTAATGTTCGTGTAGGTGCGTGTGTAAGCTCCTGGGTATTTTCACCTGTCTCCTCCCAGAAGCCATGAGGACCTTAGTTGTCCCCTTTGAGGCGGGGCCTCTGCCTGAACCTCTGCCTGAGGTAAAGTTTCCAGTTAGCAGCTAGTAAGCCCCACCAGAGCTAGGGTTAACAACGCATGCGCATCACCACCTCTTAGCCCTGAGCAATCTCCTCCCCGGGGCGGGCGCGCTTGAAGAAGGGAGGGTCCGGCGCCTGGGTTCTGGCTTCCACTTTCCTCTGCTTTCCTCCTATAATTGTTTTTACATATTTTATGTCTGTCTACTTGTGGAGACCAGGGAAGGGGGCCGGGTGTCTTGCTCTGCCCCCCTCTATCTTACTCCGGTCACCCAGGGTCTCCTGCTGACCCTGGAGCCGAGCCAGTAAGTCCCAGCAATCCTGTCTGCACCTGACTGCGTGGCCCTAGAGTGACAGGGCCCCAGACCACATGGGGCTTTTTATATGAGTGCTGGAGATTCTCACTCAGATCCTAATGCTTGCACAGCAAGCTCTCTTACCGCTGAACCATTTTCTTCCCTCTCCCCGTTTATATATGTGCTCGTTCGTTTTGTGAATGCATGTGTACGTGAATGGACACCTGCACGTGGGGAGTCGATGGATAACTTCCGGGCAGTTGGGTCTTTCCTTCCACCACGTGGAATAGCAATAGAACTCAGGTCCACGAGGTTGGCAACCAGTGCCTTCACCCCCTGAGCCATCTTGGGGTGGCCTCTTGGTTCTGTTCCAGGCTGGCCTAGAGTTCCTGGTCACCAGAGGCAACCGGCTCTCACTCCCTCTCGCATCAGCCATGGTGACACCACTCACGCACGGGGAGCAGCTCAGACCTTCTGGCTTGTCCTTGTTGGTGACCCTATGGCTCCTTTTAAGGTCACGT
The DNA here is from genome assembly GCA_026225945.1 of Cricetomys ansorgei. Taxonomy (NCBI): domain Eukaryota; kingdom Metazoa; phylum Chordata; class Mammalia; order Rodentia; family Nesomyidae; genus Cricetomys; species Cricetomys ansorgei. The sequence goes on from JAMJFZ010004039.1 coordinate 2,003,758, forward strand.
CCCCCCCCTCCACCTGGCCTTCCTCCTCTCAGAATCCATTTCTGTGGTGTGCACCCCAAAACCAGTGTAGGCATTTAAAAAAAAAAGCAAAACGTTGGAGAGTCTGGATGTGGCCACCCCAGGCTCTGGAGGCTCTGAGCGGGGGACTGCCCAGCGCCCTCCCGGAGCCCTGGGCTTTATTGATGAGGTGGCCCTCGGGAAGGGACAGGGCCTCGTGGTGATGAGCACTGGATGGATCCCGGGGCTGCGGGATCTCTGGAGGCGGGAGGAACCCCCCAGGGCGCTACCGCTGCCAGCTGTCGGGGGTCAAGCGGCGCACAGAGGCCGAGGGCCGCAGCGGCTCCGCTAGGGGCCTGGCAAGGAGCAGAGGGTAGGGAAAGGATCTGGGGAAGTCGGAGGCCCCAGTGGTGGGAGACAGGCGCTCGGACTTGATGCTGACCGGCGGCGTCGGAGGGGAGGCCACTCGGCTGGGGGAACCCTCCTCACACAGGCCGCGGGCGCTGCAGAACAGAGTGGAGGGGGGAATGGGGAGACAGAAGAAACCCACAAGGTAGATAAGAAAGCATTCTGGCCATGGGGTCCTGGGGTCCCCTCTAAGTCTCACAGCCACACCTACAACCCGGCCCAGTAGAGTCTCACGCCCGGCCACCAGGGGGCGCCCAACTCACCCTGGTCTGGTGAGGTCCACCGTGTCCCTCGACGGTGGCCAGGGTGAGGGCTGCAGGGGGAGCGGGGCGGCGTCTCCGGGGCAGCAATCTGCCGGCAGGGGATGGTAGAATGGAGCTTCCATCATGAACCCCCGCCGTCCCCTGCCCATGCCCGAACTCAGGTAGGGGCGAGGGACCCCGACAGACAGGCAAGTTGGACGAGGAGGACACACCTGTGGAGCTTGGCAGGAAGGCGAAGCTCCCCAGAGCCGGGCCCGGAGCTGCGCCAGGGCTCTGCAGGCCGCTGTACAGGCTCCTCTGCGGAGGAGCAAGGAGGGAAACTGAGGCCAGGATGTGACCACTTGCTCCCTGCCTTCCATCCTCTCCCTCCTCCTCCCCCTCCTCCCTTCCCCACTCCCTCCTCTTCTCCCTCCTCCTTTCCTCTCACTCCCCCCCTTCCCCTCTCACCGAGGTGCCCAGTCCCCCTCGGGCCCCAACCAGGCCCCCGGGCAGGTCTGGCCTCCGCCCATCAGTCGCCAGGTACAGGGGTGGGGGCGTCTTGCCGGCGAGGTGGCTCGGAGAGAAGATGGGGTGTCCCAGGCCTGGAGGTAAAAGACGCAGGGAAAGAGAGGCATCGTGTCACCCTGGAGAGACCAGAGCCCAGGATCCTCGTGCCCTGCCTCCCTCCCCACCCTGGCTGTGCCCAGCGCTCACCCGGGGGCCGGAAGTGGGGCGGGCGGCTGTGGGCGGACGGGGCCTCCCCCAGCCCGCCGGGGTCGCAGCCGGGCGGGGCGGGTGGGACCCGGTACGACAGCTCTGAGACCGACGTCGCTGGGGCCACGGGCTTCGGACAGAGAGGCGGGAGGATGAGTCAGCGGGGCTGCGTGCCCCGAGGTCTGGGGGTGCAGGGTGGGTTCCACCTCTGCGCCTCAGCCTGGTTCAGGGCTAAGGCCTCTCTCTCCGGACCTCGGGGTGCAGAATCATCTGAGAAGTTGTGGCAGGAAGACTCGCTCATTTGTTGAACTCTAACACATTCTTCAAAGCCTGGGTCATAACGTGCGTTCCTCGGGGACTGACCCCTCCCTCACCCACGCAGGACGAGATCAGCTTCCGCACAGTTAGCATTACTCTCTGAGTCTCAATCTCAAACTCCACATTGAAAACGTGGGGGTCTTTTAGGGGGAGAGCTGGAGAGAAGGCTCAGCGGTTAAGAGCACTGCTCTTCCAGGGGCCGGGTTTCGATTCCCAGCACCCACATGGCGGCCCGCACCTGTCTGTAACTCCAGTGCCAGGGGATCCATGGCCCGGGGATGCATGTGGTGCAATTCTATGTTCACTCAGGCAAAAAAACCACACACATAAAATTAAAAAAAAATTTTTAAAAGATGAAGATGAAGAAGGAGGAGGAGGAGGAGGAGGAGAAGAAGAGGAAGAGGAAGAGGAAGAGAAGAAGAAGAAGAAGAAGAAGAAGAAGAAGAAGAAGAAGAAGAAGAAGAAGAAGAAGAAGAAGAAGAAGAAGAAGAAGAAGGAGAAGAAAGTGTGTTTTGGGGGTGGGGAGATCCACGGAAGGAACAGGGAAGTCCTCTCACATAGATCCGAGGCAGGGGAGAGGCCGAGCCCCTGTCACCTCCCAGCGTCCGCAGCAGCTTCTCTCCAGGACCCTCTGGCCCCTCCTCCACCTCCAGCTCTGGCCCATCCAGGCCCACGCCCCTCCTCTTCAGCGTCTGTGGGGACAGCAGGTGACACGGTGTGCCCTCCCATCTTACCTGCAACTTGGTTCTAGGGTGCCTGGAGAGGCAACCTTCCCTGGCCCGGGGGACCCCAGGGACCAGAGCCACAGTGACCCCCCCTGAGGCGATGAGGAGCCCCCCGGGACACGGCCCGTCCCTCGGAGGGATGCTCGGGGCCGTGGGTACCTGCAGGATGTCGGCGTTGGTGCGGCTCTCGTGCGGCTCGCTGTACTCGGTGTACTTGAGCAGCACCCGGTCCATGTCGCTGCTGGCATACTGGAAGAGGCGCTGGGCGCTGTTGAAGATGATCAGGGCGATGTCGCAGTCGCAGAGCACGCTCAGCTCGTAAGCTTTCTTCATCAGCCCGAACTTGCGCTTGGTGAACGTCACCTGCGCCCCGCGGAAAGGGGAGAGGGTGCGTTAAGGGAGGGTTGTTCCTAAGGGGCTGCAGGAACGAGCCTCCTCCCTCTGGTTTCGGTTTCCACCAGAACCCGGGAAACTCCTCTGTGTTTGCAACTCCACCCAAGAGTCCAGTTCCCTTCTCAGAAGATCGGGCCCCGCAAGCAGAACCCAGACTTTCTGTCTCAGAGTCCCTAGGCTTCTTTGCAAGGCCATTCGGCCTCGGCCTGGTTGTGCCCCCACCCCACGTGGTGACGGCATTGGGAACTCACCTGCCTGTTCCTTTGGTCCAAGATGCGTGAGATCTGGATTTTTTTCCTGCCCATCGTGCCTGGCAGCGTGACTGTTCTGCAAGAGAGGACAGAGGGAGGGGCGGATGGAACAAGCCGGACAGCACCCAGCCTCTGTCCTGCCCGCTTCAAATCCCCACATGACAAAGAGGAGGGCAAGATGACTGGGAGAAGGCAGGCAGGCCAACCCAGGCGGCTCCTGCTGGGCACCAGCAGGGTATACTACATGCTCAATAAATGCAGGGCGGTGTGGAGGTCCGTGCACCCCCATGTCTCTGCACCCAGGAGGCTGAGGCAGGAGGAAGCTGGGTCCCCAGCCAGTGTCTCTCCATAGCGGAGACAGAGGACAGCCCGGGGCACACCACTTACTCAAGTGGGAAGGATGTGCTCCGGGCAGTGACATAGATGTGGAGGCTGTTCGCACACTACTGTGTTTGCATGGTGGGGTAGGGGGCACAGCCAAGAGCATGAGTGGAGTCAGAGACAACCCCCGGGTTCCCTCTGTCCTCCACATTGGTCCTGAAGATGAGAACTCTGGAACTCTGGCTAGGCACCAGATGTCCTTGTCAGCTGAGCTGTCTCACCCAACCCCCTTCCCCCTCCCCCAGAGACAGGGTTGCTGTGTTTTAACTCTGTCCTGGGACTCACTCTGTAGACCAGGCTGGCCTCAAACTCACAGAGATCCGCCTGCCTCTGCCTACCGAGTGCTGGGATTGAAGGTGTGCGCCACCACCCGGCTCTCCATCCTCTTTTAAATTTGTTTTGCAGTGACAGGATCTGTTTAGGTAGTGCTGGCTGTCCTGGAACTTGCTATGTAGATCAAGCTGGCCCCAAACTCACAGAGAGCCACCTGCCTCCGCCTCTGCCTCCAGAGCACTCAGAAAGCCTGTGTCACCACGCTCAGCTCTTTTCTTTCTTTAATTAATTAATTTGCATAAAATTCACTGTGTTAAACCATACGATTAAATGGCAGTTGGCACGTTTCCCTATACCTTCGTGCGATTCCAATACATTCCAGGGTTATGGAGGCAGCGGTTGCTCCTGCCCCCCTCCCCTTTCTCCGCTCTGCCTACTGGCTCTGTGGAGTTCCCTGTTCTGGATTTTTCACATTGGGGTCACACTCTATGTGTGGAGCCTAGAGGCTCCCCACATTTTCATTATGGGACGTGGGTGGAGAGTATTCTGAGATATGGTTTTGCTAAATAGTCCAGCTTGACCCAGAATTCAAAATCCCCTAGTCTCGGCCTCCATGTAGGACAGGTGTGGTGTGGTCACCACCCTCCCCTCAGAAAAAAATGTCCCGCTGTGGTTTTTCTGCGTGGGCTTGAGGCCAGGGCCTGGTTGTGGGGTCACAGGAAACTCACCCCAGCCTGATTCAGGCTGGCAGACCCGGGGACACCATCAGAGGGTCTCCATGGGGAATTAAGAAGCCCCTGGCCTCCTTGGTAGAGATCCTGGATCTCCCTGGAGGGGCTTCCAGGAGTTCTAGGCCAGTCTGGGCTACAGTGAGAGCTTATCTCAAACAAACAACAAAACCAAGATGAAATTTCTGAGCTGGGCACGGGTGGTACCCTGGTGGTGTCAGCGCTTGGGGGCCGAGGCAGAAGTATTGCTGGGGTCTGGGAGCTCTGGACTAGCCTGGGCTTCATTGCGGGATTGGTGGGAGTCTAGGGAGATGGTTCAGGTGTAAAGCACTTGTTATGCGAGTGTGAGGACCGGCGCTCCAATCCCTGGTACCCAGGCAGAACCACAGCCAGAGCACAGGTCTGCAGGCTCAGCACTGGGAGGAGGCGGGCAGGGCCGCAGGCTCCATGCCAGCCAGTCTGGCCACATGAGCGGGCTCTGGGCCACTGACAGACAAGGCCTCACAACCATAAACTGGGATCTAGGGAGATGGCTCCAGGGCAAAGAGACTCACAAGAATGAGCATCTGAGATCGAATCCCAGTACCCATGTGAATCTGGGTGATAGTGTCTAACCCTCTGCTGAGAATGGGGGTATGGGAGGAGTACCGGGCTTGTGGCCGTCAGCCTAGATCCAGGTTCCATGAGAAAGCCTCTTTGAAAGTAGTAATAGAGTGGCAGAGCAGGACACACACACAGACACATACACATACATACACACAGACACACACACATACATACACACACAGAAACACACAGACACACACACATACATACACACACAGAAACACACAGACACACACACATACATACACACACAGAAATACACACACACATACATACACACATAGAAACATACAACAGACACACACACATACATACACACACAGAAACACACAGACACACACACATACATACACACAAAAACACACACATACATACACACAAAAACACACACATACATACACACACATACAGAAGCATACACACACATACACACACAGAAACATGCATATACATACACAGACACACATACACACAGAAACACATAGACACATAAACAGTCATACAGACACAGTCACACACACACACACAATCACGCACACAGTCACACAAACACAGACACACATACACACATACGTATACACTTAACAAATACAGAGATAGCACTGAGAGCAATAAATAACGACGCTCCACACCAACCTCTGCTCTCCAGATCCCACACACAGACAGAGAAAAAGAGAAGAGAGCTGGGGGCCCCCATGGCCCAGGGCACTGCACCCTGCATGCATGTCTGGGCTTACAGAGACCCAGGCCATGGAGGCCGGAGGCTGGGCCTGGGACACATAGTCAGAGGCGGAGAACTAACTGCCCATTCTCATATGATCTGAATTTTTTTCATTTTTCCTTTCTTTTCTCTTCTTATTTTGTAGGAGATAGGGTCTCCAGTAACCCATGCTGGCCTCAAAGGCCTTGTGTGTCAGAAGCTGGTCACTGTGTTGGGGTTTGGGTAGCCACAGAGCCCTCTCACAATACAAAGGTACCTGTTGCCCATAGGGAAGGCGAGACAGTCACTGAGGCCTTTACCCCATTGGGGACAGTCCCCTCTGCAGACTCTGGCGCAACACAGCTTCGGTCTCCTCACAGTCAGTGGTCACCCCGGGGTCACACAGGCCTGCCTGCACCCTCTCCTAGCAGGGGACGCCTCTCCCTCGGCCTCCTGCCTGCTGTCTTGAGAGTTGGTGGGTACCAGATGCCTAGTTGACACAGCATCCCCGGTGCCAGCCTCGGCTGGCAATGAGCTCCTAAGAATGGGAGAGCCGCAAATCTCAAATGGTGGTTCACCCCTGTGATCCTAGCACTCAGGGGTGGGGGTGGCTGAAGCACCAGGGTGGTTGGGCCAGCCTGGGCTACCAAGTGAGTTGCTGTCTCACCAAAACAGAGACAAATGGGAACCTGTGTTTCTGAGCTGGGATCACACCCACCAGTGGTACCAGCCCTCTGGAGGCTGAGGCAGGGGGATTTCTTGAGCTTTGGAGCTCTGGGCCAGTCAGACTTAAATAGTGGGACTCTGTGTCAAGAAGAAAAAAAAAAAGGCAGATATGGCAGCACAGGCCTGTCCTGAAGGCCAGCCTCAGATAAACAGTGAATCTAGGGCTATCCTGGGCTACATGAACTCTTGTCTTCTTTCCCATAAAATGAAAAAGACAAGTACAGATCTTCTGAGTTATTCATGGCTGCTTCCTAGTCCCCAACTCAAGTGGCCTTGCTATGGCTCCTGTCCCTCTAGAAGGCCTGCATATCCAGTGGTGTAGCTTGAGCTGGCTAGGTGAGATGCTGTGTGGCCTCTGGCCAGCCCATACCCTCTCTGATCTGGGTCTCCAAGTTCAAGAAGCAGATCCAGGGCCATCGGGGGCCTCAGCTCCAGCTTCTCTTACTAAATTTAATCTCCTCGCTAATTTTAACCCTTATCCAGAATTGAGCCTTTCCCACGACTGGGACATGTTGTCAAAACTCAGACAGGTCCCTGGAGGCTGAAGTAGGCCCTGGACTGGAGGCTCCCCATGCCAAGAGGACTCCAGAAATGTGCCCCCCCCACTCCTGGGTCCTGTGAGAGCCCAGTCAGGCTTGGACCTTAGTTGCTGGGTCCTGGAAGACCCGAGAGCAACTCCTGTGACATGTGAGGGCTAACATGTGAGGGCTGAAGGGTGGGGTGCAGAGAGAAGGATGTGGGGCTCACTCTGAACAAAAACCTGAGGGCAGAGACAGGAAGTAAGTTCCTGGCGGAAGGAACAGGGGGTGTAAGGGCCCTGTGATGGGGGAGGCAGGAGCAGATTTGGGGTGTTCTGTCATTGAGAAGGAGGATACATTTTCAATTTTTGTTTGAGACAGAGTTTCTCTGTTGTAGCTCTGGCTGTCCTGGAACTCCCTCTGTAGACCAGGCTGGCCTTGAGCTTAGAGATCCACCTGCTTCTGCCTCCCGAGTACTGGGATTAAAGGTGTGCCCCACCACCGCCGGGCAGAATTTTTTAATTAATTTATCATTTCCCGTGTATCAGGTGTATGTGTTTTGTCTGCATGTGTGCACCATGTCCCTCCCTGTTTGGTGCCTGAGGAGGCCAGATGTTACAGTTATAGCCTCCACGTGGGTGCTGGGAATCGAACTCAAGTCCTCTGAAAGAGCAGCCAGTACTCTTAACCGTGAGAAATCTCTTCAACCCCCTAATTTAAATGTTTTCTCCTTATGAGTAATTTGGGGTTTGGTTTTGGTTTGTGGAGACAGGGTATCATTATGTAGACTAGGCTGACCTTGAACTCACAGACATCTGCCTGCCTCTGTCTCCCCAGTGCCTGGGGTCCAGGCGTGAGTGCATTTGTTATCACGTATGTATACACGTGTGTGCCTGGTGCTCTCGGGAGGCGGACGGAGTCAGAGTCCCTCGAACGGCTGTTGTGAACTGCCAAGTGGGTGATGGGAGTCAAAATTAGAACTTCTACTAAAGCAGCAAGGGCTCTTAATTGTTGTGCTCTCTCTGCAGCCCCTACATTTAAAAAGTGCATTTATTTTGTGATGAGATGCGTGTCATGGCGCGTGTGGAGGTCAAAGGACGAGCTGCAGGGGTCGGTTCTCTCTGTCCACCGTGAGGGTCCCAGGTCACTGAATTCTCTCGGCAACCCCAACATTAATTGGTTAATCAATTCACTTAGTTTTAAGACATTATATATTCTGGCTGGCCTAGAATTTGCTATGTAGATCAGGATAGCTCACAACTCAATGAGAGCAGGCTGCCTCTGCCTCCCCGGTCTAAGCGCACAACCACCGCACCTGACTTTCTTTTTTTGGAGACAGGTTGTCTTGCTCCACTCAAACGCTCATGAGTAGCAGGAAGTAGTTGGGGTCAGGGTATAAATGGCTACTGGGGACGGGCAGGAGGCTGGGGTTCTGTCCATCTGAGCAGACTGACCAAGCACAAGAACCCAGATTAAAATCCCACAGCCCACATGAGAAGCCAGACGTGCTCTCCATCTCTCTGGGGAGACATGGGGAACAGAGCTGACTGGCCAGCCAGCCAGGCTCGATAGCTGAGCCCCAGGTCCAGGGAAAGACCTTGTCTCAGATAAAGCAGAGTCAGACCTTTGATCCCAGCCCTTGGGAGGCAGAGGCAGGAGGGATCTCTGTGAGTTCTAGGCTGGCCAGGGCTACAGAGTGAGTAGGTAGAGTTATTGAGGGAGACCACCCCCTAGCTTCGCCGCACACTTCCTCTTAGACTTCCCCAGCGGACACCCTGCCCAGAAATACACGAGAGGATGCAAATCTCCACTTGCTCAGCACAGGCTGGAGACCTGGGTGTCCAGGTGTGAAGGGCCGGGGGGAGTGAGGAGGCGGCCACCGGGGCTGGGCAGACCTATTTGTACTTCCATGCAAATTACCCAGCCGCATACGGGGGGACCGGCACCCCTGCTCCAGATATTGGGGTGATCGGAACGTGCGCATGCGGGGGTGGAGGGCAGCCTGTTATAAAGATGTTGGGCATGGGAGGAAGTGAAGATATTGGGGAGGAAACTGGGGCGACGACCCCAGGTCCCCTCCTGGTGTTGTCCAGCCAGGAAAGGAGTGCTCATCTGGGCACAGTGATGCATGCCTGTCACATGTTGTCCCAGCCCTGGGGAGACAGAGGTCAGGAGGTCAGGGTCATCCTCAGCTACATACGCAGTTGGAGACCAGCCTAGGGTACATGAAACCCTGTCTCAAAATTAATTCATTCATTAATTAAAGTGGAAATAAAAAATAAAAGGACTTATGGCTGCCACAGGGACCAAGTCCATCCAGGCTGGAGGGATGTGACAGGGAGCGGTGCGGCCATGTTCTGGAGGAAGCTCTGCTCATGGGTGGGTGGGGGTCTGCAATGTTTCGGAGGAAAAGCCCCAGGTCTGAGCACTGAGGATGGGTGCTGGGGAAATCACAGATTCCCTGACAGACAGGGTGAGAGGCAAATATCTGCTGCCCCAGCGCAGAGGGGAAGGTCGACCTCCGGGGCAACCTTGCTACAGAGCAAGACTCTGCCAACAAATAAATAAATAAATAAATGCAGTAAGGGCTGTCAAATGGCAGATAAGAACGCTTACTGCCAAACTGATGAGCCGAGTGTGACCGAGGGACCCCCACCGTGGGAAGAGAAACCCGCTCCTGAACGCTGTCTTCGGAACCCTATGCACACACACAGAGAAATTAATGACTGTTACATTTTTGTTTTGAAGGCAGGGTCTCACTATTTACCCACGCTGTAGACCAGGTGGGCCTGAACTCACGGATCCACCTGCTGCAGCCTCCTTCACGATGGGATTAAAGGGATAAGACATCACACTTACATGTGGCGTGATTTTTTTTTAATTAAAATAAAATGAAACATGGCCTTTCTCTCTCTCTCTCTCTCTCACACACACACACATTCACACACACACACTCAACCCTTCTGCTTGGTGGGGTTTATGGTTAGGAAGTCAATCAACAAGCTCCCTTTATGGTCTTACAAACCACCAACTATCACCTCCCTAGCTTGATGAGGTCTCTGGGTCCCCAGGTGATGGAAATGAGGGTGACAAGGAGGGGCGGGTCCCATCTTCCCAGTGACCTTTCGCCTCTTACTCCATTGAGGCCTCAGTTTCCCCATCTGTAAATGAAAGCAGGTTAGAGACACCTCCAGCCCTGAGGGCTTTCGATCTGTCCTTCCTTCCCAGAAGCCAACTTTGGACCTCGGAATTCCGAGCGCCGGGGCACATCAGCCTCTGACTGTTCCCCGCGACGGGCCACCGGGCTGCACAGGGACCCACAGCCCGGCGCGAGCGGAGAAAGCAGAAGTGAGAGGCAGGTGGGGAGCCAGGCCCGCGGGACACGCGGCCTCACGCAACCCGGGCTGCGGTTTCATCACCTGCTCCCAGGACTCCTCATTACGGCGACAGGAAGCGCCCCCTGGAAAGCCGGGACCCCTCCCAGCCCTCTCCTGGGGGCCCCAGGCTCGGTGAGTGACCCCAGCTGCCCATCTCCCCGCAGCTGCAGCAGGCGGCACGCCCCTGGGCGGGGCCTGGCGGGCGAGGGGCGGGGCCTCTCCGGAGGCTGCTCCGGGCTGAGGACCTGCCTGGCTGAGCAGGTGTGTGTGACGAGCGCCCCCGCAGTAGCCACAGCTTCGCCGCCAAAACGGGGTGCCTGGCTGCCTGGTTCTTTCAGATAGCGTCGGGGTCATCTCTCATTTGCCTCTGAACAGGGACAGACCAGTATAAAGGTCCCAAGTAGTCCCATGCGGGGTGCTGGGCTACTGGGGGAGTTGGAGAGACAGACATCCATTCTGTCAGATAGACAGAATGGGGCGGGGGGAGACGCCACCCACACTTGGAGAGTACATCGGTCTGCGGGTATATAACACAATGGATCCCTTAAAAACACTCCGGGATCCCTCCTACAAAAGTCTTCAAAAAAGATTTTGCCTAATGTGACACCTGTCACTCGAAACTCAGGAGCCTGAGGCAGAAGGACTGCTTTCACTTCGAAGCCAACTTGGCTAAATAGTGAGTTCCAGGGTCGCCTGCGCTACAGTGAAATCCTGTCTCACCAAAAAAAAAAAAAAATAGAGATACCCCAAAATTCAAACTGCACCCCAAACACTAACTGTAACATGAGACCCACTACGGAACCTCCAAGGAGTGTCGATCCCCAGACACAAGCAGCGTCCATCACCCTGACTGTCACAAACCCAGCAAGTCCCCTCAGACATGTAAGGAGACCCCCAAACACTCGCATACCCCCTCAAGGTACACAGAAACCCCTCAGTGGTTCTCATCACCGCAGACACAGGCAGACCTCCAAATCCATGCTGCTCCCTGTGACAGGCACGAACCCCCAGACACAGGACCTGTCCGGCTGGGCCCAGCCCTGCTCTGGCTTCCCTCCTGACACGGGTGCTCAGCATGAACATGCTTAGCTGGGGTGCTGAGAGACCTGAGACGGGTACAAATCTCACTTCCCAAATTCTAGGAAGCCGCCCCGCCCCCCGCCCAGGATCCCTGTGTCCATGGGTCCCTCTGGTATCTCTGAGGAAACTGAGGCCCAGATGAGAACCCTCTGACATCCCTCTGCCCCGCTCTGCTCAGTGTGGGAGGGCACAGATGTTGAATCCAGTAGAACAGACACTGTGTATCAGGAGCCATGGTGGCCACTGACTGACTGACTGTCGAGAGCCCGCCCAAGGGCCGACGAGTGCCATTCAAGTTGCTTTTTCATTTCTGGCTGAAGATGTGTCAACATGCGGGCCCTCGAGTGTGCTGGCCAGCCCCGTGTCACCCCTGTGGCCAACAGTGCACAGTCCTGCTCTGTAGGACATTCCCATCCAGTTGGTAGAAGTGTCTGCCTGGCGTACGCAGAGCCCGGATTCCATCCCCATCGCCCCATGAAAACAGGCATGGCGATGCGCCCAGCACCCAAACGTTCAAGCCATCCTCAACTACATAATGAGTTCAAGGCCAGCCTGGGCTACATATTTACCCTATAGTAAAACAAAACAAGCCTGGCTTGGTGGCGCATGCCCTTAATCCTAGCACGGGGAAGCAGAGGCAGGTAGATCTCTGAGTTCCAGACCAACCAAGGGTACGTAAGATACCCTGTCTCAAAACGACAGCAGAAGATGAAAACCAAAACAAGACCCCCTACATAGAAAATAAAAATCAATTCTAAGAGAGAGAGAGAAGTGGCCAAGGAGACAGCTCTGCAGGTAAAGCGTGTTAAGCACGTGGATTCAGTTTGGTTCCCCGGAACCCACGTGTGAGCCAGGCAGATCCCGAGGATTCAGATGGATGACCGGTCAGCCTTGCCGAGGCGGCAAACTCCGGGTTCAGTGGGAAAGCCTGTCTCAAAAGACAAGGAGGGGTGTGTATGTGTGTGTGATCACCTGTCTGCTCAAGACCCCTGCCCCAGGAGCGGGGACACACCCATGTTCTGAGCCTGATCCTACTGCCCCACGTTAGGGGTGCCCGAGGCCCGAGGCCATGTCCCTTGAGCCTCCAGAGTGGCTGCGGGGACAGCCCGAGATTTCCCTCTTTGTTCCACAGAAAGAACTTCCCGTGGGGAACTGGTCCCCAGAGGCCCAGGCCTCCCTCCTTGGGAAATTAACACATCTGTCAGCGCTGGGCTGGGCGGAAAGGACTCTGCCTAAGGCCTCCAAAGCCCCAAGACGACCAGCTGGAAACCTGAAATGAGGAAGTGCGGGACATCCTGCCTCCTGCTCTGTAAGCCCAGAGATGTCAGGGACACCCAGCCAGGGGGAAGACAAACGATGGGTCCATGGCAGATTCTTAAGTGTGTCTGGGGGAGGTCTGCGTGGAAGGAATGGAAATGCCAGGTGGCTCACACCTGGGAGAAGGAGGTGGGGGGCCGGGCCGGGAGGCCTCAGCCGCACGGGGAGGTTGGGGGCGGCCTCGGCTGCATAAGTGCCTATCTAAGGAAAGGAAAGGATGAGAAGCAGGGGCAAGTGACAGAGAGTACAGAAGGCCCAAGGATAGGAGGACGCCGTCCGGTCCGGTAGGGACAGAGGGCTGCCTGGTGGTCAGCAGAGCCAGTGCAAGGGTCCTGGGGAGGGATGCTGGTGCTGGGGCCCAAGCCTGCTCCTAGCAGACACTTGGGCGTCTGCCAGCACCCTGGGGGAAAGCCCTACTCCCTCATTCAGGGTGAGGGCTGCAGACAGTGGGGAGCAGAGCACTATGGGAAGTGTTCTCAGAGTCAGTAGCTGTGGTGTGGAGAGCAGCTTTGGGGGCTGGAAGCCAGGACAGCACTCAGTGGGGGAGTTGTGCCCTGGGCCACCAGAGTGAAGGCCGGGAGAGAGGATGAGGGAACCCTGAGTCCAGAGCTGTGGGGACACCATGTCTTAACCACCACCCTTGTTCCCTTCCCGGCCCTCACTGTGACGTCAGTAAACTAAGACGTAAAGGACAAGCGGGGGTCTGGGCCGAGAGGCCCCCTTCCTAGCCCCTCTACTTGGAAACAGCTCACAGTATCTACAGCGATTAAGCACCTACTGTTTGCCTAAGCCATTGACACACGACTTGCCTCATAGAAACAGCCCAGCTGCTGAGAGATGTGTGTGTGTGTGTGTGTTCTCCTATACATCCTCCCAGGGCTGGATGGCATGACGCCCAGGTTCCCAGTTAGGAGAGGGCCTCAGCCCCAGGATCAGCCTGCTGCACTGCCTGTGACCAGACGGGAAGAGAGCCTGAGACCACCATCCTGGGATCGCAAGTCAGGTCCCAGACACGATATGTCAGGATGGACACATGTCCCTGGCAAAGCCAGGTATGCTGTTACATGTCTGCCGTTCCAATCTGAGATGCAGAAGGATTAGGGGTTCAAGGTTGTCCTCAGCTATGTGGCAACTTTGGGGCTAGCCTAAGCTACATGAGACTGTCTCAAAAACAAAAACAAAACAAAACAAAAAACCAAACAACAACAAAACCAGGAAGTCAAGTTTGGGCTCAGCTTGCTTTGCTGTGGTCACAAAGGTAGACGCAGAGTTCGGAGAGGAGCAGCACCTTACCGAGGGTGGGTGGAGGAAGCCAGGTCCCCCAGCCATAGTTTTTATTTTATCAAGGGCCTGGGAGTGGCCCTGAGCCCCATCTTTCTCCAAGGGGGGCTGAGTGTCCCCACCTGGCCTCAGGATCCTCTCCTCCAAAATCCATCATTATAAGCCAGACCTGGTGAGATCATCCCACCATCCCATCCTCCCAGCACTTAACAGGCAGAAGCACGAAGGTCAGGAGTTCAAGGCCAGCCTGGGCTACTTGACTCCCTGGCTCAAAAAGACAAAATTCTTGGGCTGGGGAGATGACGGCTCAGTGGGTAAGTGTTTGCTACCCCTGAAGAAGATTCAGATTTGGTACCCAGCATCCACATTGAGGGGCTCACAACTTCAGCTCCAGGGGATCCAATCCAGCTGTTCACAGGTTCCCTCTCCCTGCCCCATACATATATAATTAAAAATGATAAAAAAATAAATCTTTAAAACAATGAAAAGAGAAAAATTCAAACCAGCTTTCAGATGGCCTCTGGGCCTTAAGTGTCCCCAAATTCTGTCCCTTTCAGGACAAGTTTTGTTCCTCCCTTCAACTAGGGAGTGGGTGACAGACCTGCCTTTTCAGAGGCCCCTGCAACCTTAGCAATCAAACTGAAACATGGCTCCTTATAGATTGAAGTAGGCGCCTCTGTCTGCTCTCTCTCCCCCAGGTCTGGGATGGAACTTGGGAACTTGCACACATTTTTGAGTGCTTTCGCCAGCCCCTACCCACTGAGGGTTCTTTTGAATTCATACCAACGGGGGAGTTCCTGTCCCCCGTCCCAGGGGGCCATGGTCCTCCACTTTCCGCAGTGAGGAGTCCTGGGCAAGCAGGTGGTGGCCCAGGCTGTGTCTGACCTCTGTCTCCATCTAGGGCTGGGACCAGGCAGGGATGGGGTTCACTGATATCCACCACTCTGGAGACTGAGAGGCAGAGATGGGGCCAGGACCAACGAAAGGGACACTGCATCAGGGATCTGCGAGTTGCTCCCTCTGTGGTTTCCAAGGGAGACACGAGCATGGGACGAGGGGTGGTCCCTTCATCCTGTCTTCTGTGCCCTTTTACATGCCCAAAGGGAGACAATGGGCAATGGGTGTCAAGTGGAGTGCACCAGAGAGAGGGGGTGCCTCAGCTCAGACACATAACCTCGTCACAGAACCAACCCTCACCCGAACTTCAAATACAGCCTCAAGGAGACACACCTGTGACCCCATATTTTGGAAACTAAGGCAGGAGGATTGATGGAAGCACCAGGTGCGCTTGGACTGCATACAGAGACCCTGTCTCATCCTCTCAATCCCCCTCTACCTAAAACCAAGAAAACCACAAATATAGCCATCTGAGACCCTGGCACTTGGCACTTGGGAGACCAAAGACGGACTGCCATGACTTCTGGGCTAGCTGGAGCTACAGAGGTTTTTTTGATTGATCGATTCCCCCCCCCCAAGTTTCACTATATAGCCTTGGTTGGCTCATAGCCCACTATGATTAGACCAAGCTAGCTTGGATCTGCCTGTCTCTGCCTTACTGGGATTAAAGGCATGTACCAGCAAGCATGGCTAAATAGACTTCTAGGCCAACCTGGGCTATATAGATTGAAACCCTCTCTCAAACTCCCCAGAGAAATCTCCAACAGTGGAGTGTGGTCACACGCTTGGGATCCCAACGCTTGGAAGGCTGAGGCAGGAGGATTGCTGTGAGTTTGAGGCTGACCTGAGTTACACAGTGAATTCCGGACTAGCCAGGACTAGACTGAGACCCTACTTAGCAAACACCCTGTCCCTCAGACACTGTACACACACACCGCCCTCTGCACCCAATCCGCGCCCCGGAGTCGCGCCCACCTCGGGAGGATCCCGGGAGTCCCGTCCCTACCTGCCGCACCTGCTGTGCCCCGCGGATCCAGGCGCCTACTGCTGCGGTCGCACTTGCTGCTCCTGCCCGGCCGCAGGTGCCTTCCCGTGCAGCCCCGCCCCCGAGAGCTGATTGGATAGAGGCGGGCTCATTTGCATCGGGAGGGTGCTTGGGCCGGTCCTGGCTCCCAGTCGCTCAGTGTGGTCCAGAGAAGATGCTGGGATCCAAAGAAGCAGAGCCAGCTGAGGCAGGAGGACTGCAACTAGTTCCAGGCCAGCCTGGGCTAAGATCGAGACCCTGTCTGAGCCGGGCGAGTGCGCCTTTAATCCCAGCCCTAGAGGCAGAGACCGACCTGGTCTACAGAGCAAGTTCCAAGACAGCCTGGGCTACACAGAGAAAGCAGGTCTGAAAAAAAAAAAACAAAAACAAACAAGAAAACGCCACCACAACCAACAAAAAACAAAAGGAGAAAAAAAAGAAAAAGAAAAAGAAAGAAAAACAAGACAGGGTCTTGGAGGCAGGAGAAATGGCACAGTAGGTGAAGGAGTTACCGCTAAATATGATGACTGGAATTCAATCCCCGTATACAAACGGTGGAAGGAGAGAACCCAGTCCAGCAAGTCGGCTCGCTGAGGTCTGTGGCACAGTGCCCTCCCCCCATACATACACAAATAAATGATTTTTTAAATTAAAAAAAAAGCAAAACAGGGCAAGGCTGCATGCAAGCCTCCTCCCTGAGGAGCCGGTGCTCCTGGACCCCGCTGTGGTCCTGCCCCTAATCGGAGTGAAGTAGAGCTGTCCGCTGGGTGGGTGGCACAGTCTCTAAATAAAGAAATTGGGGCTGGTGGCTCAAGTCTGTGCTCCCAGGTACTCAGGAGGCCCAGACATGGGATGCTGAGCCCAGCTCAAGCCTGGGCAATTTAGTAACACTCAGGCTCAAAATAAACAAACAAATAAGCAAGAGGCTTCGCAGTGTGGTAGTGTGCCTGCCTGACATGCACGAAGTTACCTTCAGTCTCTAACACCGAAAGGAAATAAAAAAGCCAGTGTGATTTCGGGTCGGAGGAGGCTGAGGCAAGAGGGTTGCTTCAAGTTTGGGGCAGCCTAGTCTTCTGTGTGAGACACTGTCCAACAAATAAAAGAATTCCTTAGAGCACCACTACTTGGGCAACCGCCCCCCACCCGGAGGGGGGGGAGCACCTGAAGTGAGCGCCAAAGTCAAAAGAATTACAGGGTCAGAGGTCAGGGCTAGAGCTGGCTGTGGCAGGAAGCCCCCGGTCTGAGGGAGGTAGAAGCTCCACACACACATCCCTCTACTCTTGGGCGGTAGGGCTGGGCTCATCAGATCAGAACTGGGGAGAGGGGCAATACCAAGCAATGGGGGAGTGCTTCCCAGAAATTGGGGCATTTGAAGTGGGCTTCCCAATGAGTAGGGGATTGCCCCTGGGAGAATGGCTTTGGGGTGTGAGGCAGAAGCAAGGCTAACTGGGCGGCCTCTGCTTTGCTCCACACCTGTGTCACTGGAACCCTGTAGTTTTGGCACAACTCCCCCCAAACCCACCCCCGATTCCTGACTGTTTCATTCTTGTAACCCAGGCTCTGAGCAATCTTCTTGCTTTTGGATGACAGTAATGAACCGCTTCCCGAGGATACGAACTTCCTCTTCAGACTCAAAAACCCAAGGTTCGCGCTGTGCTACAGGTGGGTCCTGCACCCTATGCCCTGTTGCT
Source organism: Cricetomys ansorgei (assembly GCA_026225945.1). Taxonomy (NCBI): domain Eukaryota; kingdom Metazoa; phylum Chordata; class Mammalia; order Rodentia; family Nesomyidae; genus Cricetomys; species Cricetomys ansorgei. The sequence continues at coordinate 2,021,405 of JAMJFZ010004039.1, forward strand.
CGCTTCGCACTCACAGGGGTCCCTGGGACACATTCAGATCCTGGCCAGGCCCGGGGGCTTCTGTCTGGGCTCCGAGGTGAAGAACAAGGCTCCGGTAGACGAAGGAGCCTGGGGAGCCCAGGCCCCCGGGGCCCGCTGTTTACCCGGCCACCTCCCACTGGCTCTGATGCAACCCGCAGGCTCTGGTTACGTGAGGGCGGCAGCTGCTACAGGTCGAGCGAGCGGGGGACAGATCTCATCCTACCCACTCGAAGCCACGCCCCTGCGCCCACTCTGCTGCCCTGGACCCTCTCATCCCATTACTTTAAATGACACCGAGGAACAGTCAAGTCACTGCCTCCTTCCTATCCAGGCGAGGGGCCGAGGAACGAGCCGGTCTGAAAGCCAAGCTCTTTGTTTATTGGGTATTTGCTCTCTCTCTTTTTGGACAGTCTCCTGTAAGGAGTCAAAGTTGGCCTCAAACCACTTATGTAATAACAACCACCCCGAGTCTGTCGTGGTGATGGATGCCTTTAATCCCAGCACTTGGGAGACAGAGGCAGGAGGATTTCTGAGTTCGAGGCTAGCCTGGTTTACAGATAGAGTTCCAGGTCAACTAGGGCTACACAGAGAAACCTTGTCTCAAAAACAAAAAACCAACACACCCGGATAACCCTGAACTTCTGATCTTCCTGCCTCTACCTCCCAAGGGCTGGGATGTGCCAGCTTGCCTGGCTGTTTGAAACAGGGTCCTGCTCTGCAGGTCTGATTGACTTTCTGATTGCTAGCAGCAGCCCTGTGAGGAGGAGTGTGAGCCACCACACCCAGCTGGGAAGGTCTGAAAGCTTTCCAGGGCCCATCTTGGGGTTAGGGTTAGGGGCTAGGAAACTCTGCCCATTGGCAGGCTCCGCATGTGATCTCTGACTGGTCACATCTTTGCTAGTGGAAAAGGCAGAGACAAAAGCCACAGGCTGGAGGGGGGCTCTTCCGGTTTACTTCCCTTCTTCTGAGAGAACCTCCATCCCATACTTTACACTGCAGTGCTGGTGTGCACACATCAGACTCTGCATCCTCCACCGTGGGGGCTCCTGGGGCCAGGCCCAGTGTGCCAGCATCAAAGACTGCCGCTGTGGGTCTCTTCAAGACATGCAGACACCAGAGGCAGTCCATGCAGAGGAGGGGCGGAACAAGTTTGGAGCACACACCCTTCTGTTCCTAAGTAGGGTTTCCGGGAGGTGAGGGAAAGACAAAGGAATCGCGTACTTGGGATGGGGAGGGGAGCAGGCAGAAAGCCAGAGGGGCTGGAGAGGCAGCTCAGAGATTTGTTCTTGGAGAGTTTGGTTCTCAGCACCCAAGGCGGGAGGCTTACAACCGTTAATCCCAGTGCCAGGTGATCTAGCGCCCTCTTCTGGCCTCTGTGGACACCTGCACATGCCTATACTCTAGTTAAAAATAAATCTTTAAAAAAATATAATAGCCTTTCTTTGTACTGTATAGTTGAATTTAAAAAAAAAATCCAGCAACATGAGCCTGGTGGTATCGGACCGTGACCCTGGTGCCCAGGCAGCAGAGGGTCTTAAGCTCATAGCCAGCCTGGGTTAGACGGTGCAAACCTGTGTAAAGGAAATAGATGAACTCAAGGTCTATGGAATGATTCAGTGAGTGCTAGCTGCCAGGCCAGATGACCTGAGTTTGTTCCCAGGATCTACATAGTGGGACTCCGAGTTGCCCTCTGACCTCCTGCATGCGGGCACGCGCACCTCCCCCCCCCACACGCTAGGATACTAATGCAGGTCCCCCACCCCCCCATAAATAAGTAAAGGAAAGGAAAGTTTTTTTAAAGTCACAAGCACAGGCTACTGTCATTTAGGCTCAGACCCCTCCGGGTTACTGAGTCGCGTGGGCGCTAGGTTCCTTCTTTGGTGCTCCATGGCACAGGAAAGTCACTGCCTGTCTCCAAGTTACTGAGCTTGGGGGGATGGACCTGTGAGCTTTGGGGGACAGTGTGGGAACACACGTAGGCCTTCCTGAGTGACTTGATCCCTTGGAGGCTCGGGTCACTCTCAAAGAACCAGGAGTCTTTGGCTGGTTTGTACAAGGTGAAAAAAACAAAATCACCAAGTAGGCAGGACCTTGCACTCAGACAATGCTCTGCTCCTGTGAAGAATGCAAATGAGATGCAAATTAATCACAGCCCTGGGAGGCCTGGGCAGCAGGTGATGAGATGGGGGATAGACCAGAGTCCTACACTGAGACCTCCGAAAGGTGCCGGCTGACAGCTGAGGGGGCACCCAGGGGCTGTGGTTGTTAAGAGGCCCTGGTGGGGCCTTGGGTGCCCTAAGACTGCCCCCTAAAGCTCAGAGCACCTAGTTGTTTCAGTGGTTAAATCCCGGGGGGGGTACTTTTTCCAATAACTAGTATCTATATTTGTGTGTGTTAGGGGTTACAAGCTTTGGCCACCATGGTGGCTTCTTAAAGGTGGGTTCTGGTGGTCGAACTCGGTCTTCACACTTGTGAGGCAGGTACTCTGTGTCTCCCCAGCCCCTGACATGTCTAATTGGCACAGAGGGTTCTGTTTGGTACAGCTGGGTTTGACTGGACACCTGTACATGGGCTCACCCGGGTATCAAGCAGCTAGCTCTTCTGCAGCCAACTGCTTTAACAACTTTGGCAACATTTTTGTGGTTGTTAGACTTTGTGTTTTTGTTGTTCTGTGTGTGAGGCTGGAACCCAGGGCACAGTGCTTGAAGCATCCTGCCCCACCATGCCCCAGGAGATGGAAGCTAGTGGCCAAGTCAGGGTCTTAGATCCTGCCCTGGATGGAGGTCAGAGCCAATTATCCAGTAGCTCCTAAGAGGTCAGACAGGGAAACATGTTCTTCTCCATCTCAGAGAAGGCCTGCACCACACATCAGCAGCAGGTCAGGGTCTGGTCTTCAGCTGTGTGACATGATGTAAGTCATGTGACCCCAGCATGGAAGGAGGTGACTTCTGGACATTCACTGTATATGCACTTGGGGGGTGCTACTAGACACAGTGACCCTACTTCACAGCAAAGGGGGGCAATTATGGCTGAACCTTCCCAGTGTGGTATCCAAGGGCAGCTTCTGCTAGCACTGAGAGACTGGGGAAGCTAAGGCCGGAATGTGAATCCTGGCGCTTGCAGGCAGGGGCGGTACCCGGGGCAGCCACCTCACCACCAAGCCCCTTCCCTCTGCTGTAAAATCAGACTGTGTTGAGGGTGTTGGGACTAGATAGGTGGTGGGGATCTGACCCACGAAGGTGGGTGACCCTGAGGGCAGCTTTGGGGGATAGAGGGGTGGCAATCCAGGGAGGTGAAGAGGTCTGTGGAGATGAAGCTGGAATCGGGAGGGCCCAGGATACCACGGGGTAAGTGGTACAGGAGACGGCCACCGATGCAGGCATGCCCTTGAACATGTCTGGGTGTGGGAGGGCTGGGGCAGGAATGCACCCATCTGGGAGCCCTCCCAGCTTAGAGTCCTCCCAGATACCCCAGGAGACTCTCAAGGGAAGAGCTGCTTCTCTCCTGGGATGGGGAGTGACAGCCAACATTCACTCAGTGAATGCCCCGACTGTGGTACAGTAAGCTCTTGCTACCCAGGGAGCTGGACAAATGTTTACTGTACAAGTGAGGTGCTTAATTGATGGTTGCTGTCACTCAATAAGCACTAACTACACTGTCCAGGAAGTGCACTCTGTTGCCTCTGGGCTCTGGGGCTGTGAGCCCACCCCTCCCGACCCGAGGACACCCTGCCCCAGAGACCGCAGCAGCAGGCAAAGGCCAGAGGAAGCACCCACTGTGTGCAGCCTGCAGTACCATCAGGGGTTGGTCAGTTTATAATACTGCATGGTGTCAGGATCTAGATGTTTCTTTCTCACACAGACACAGCTGTCAGTGTGTAGCCATCACTGACCACATGGTCTCAGCCCGATGAGCTTGTTTACGTTAGAAAAAGCTGGAGACTGAGAAGACCGAGGAGGGAGGGTGCGCCCCAAGTCCTCACAGCAGCTGGGCAGCTGGGGGCACAGGAGGCAGGCCTTGGCCTAAGGGAAGAAGACGAGGCAACGAGAGGCCTGAATAACAGACTCAGAGATTCGGAGTGGGGCGCTCCAAGCCAACCCCCCCGAGAAACCATCCCAGAGGAGCAGCCAGGAAACCCTGAGTTAGACAGCAGGTCCCTGCAGGGACACAAGGGGACAGGTTAGTTCAGCAGAGTTGAAGCCTCCAGCACTGACCTGGATGGGGAGCCGGTGACCCTGAGAGGACCCTGAGAGTCCTCTGGCTCAGGGTCAGGCTGAGGAAGGAGGGGACGCTGTCTCCTGGCTGGAACAAAACATTTGGAACGTATGAGACTGGTGCCACTGGCCTGCAGGCTGCTCAGCCAAGCTGCTAGGGGTTGGGGGTCACACCCTGGACCCCGCAAGACCCACGGCCTGAGTTCAGCACTCACTGCAGAGGCCGGGCCAGGCTGCCTGGGCCCACAGGGTGAGACACAGATGGCGAGGAGGGGCTTGCAGGACTTTGTACTGCTGTTCCTCTGGTCCAGTGACAGACCTGCCAGGCTCAGTGGACCCAGGTCAAAGGCTGGCTCAGGCTGGTGTGGGTTAGCTATGTGTTTATTGAGTCACAAAAACACAGACAGATGCGAGGAGAGCAGGTGCTTTCCTTCCACTGGGCCCTAGCCGAGAGCCTGAGCGGGAGGAACCGCAGGCGCAGGGTGGAGAGACCCAGCTCCCCACCAGTCTCAACTGCCCAACTGCATCATTCCTCCTGCCCCTTCCAGGGGCCCAGAGGACCAGCCTCAGGGCCTTGCCCCCCACACTTCCTCTGACCCATCTTCTCAGTCAAGGTCTCTGTGAGCCATCAGTCAGGAACTGCTGTGCTGCTCACACCCAGCGGGGTGAACAGGATATGGGTGCCGCAGATGCCCAAGAACACCGGGACAGCTCATTGGTTAGGGTGGTGATGGGGGCTGGGGTGGGGCGGGTGGCCGGGGCTACCTGTGGCCCTGGGCGCTGGCGTTCATGTGGTCCCGGATACTGATGGCCTGTTTGAGTAGGCCCTCCACACTACGGAAGTACACGCTGCTGTCCACCAGGCTCTTCACGGCACTGAAACAGAAGGGAGCGTGGGTCAGCCTGGAGGCTGCTGGATATGTCCTTGCCCCGCCAAAATCAGCAGCCTAGAGCACCTCGGTGAGGGGCTACGGAGGCAGGCTCAGCCTTTCAACGCTGCTTAGCAACAATTAAAAAGAGGTTTTGCGTCTGTAATGCAGCCTTTCTCAACCTGTGGGTTGCAACCCCTCTGGGCCCCTTTTACAGTGGTGGCCCAGGACCACCTGCATATCAGATATTTACATAATGATTCATAACAGTAGCAAGCTTACAGTCATAAAGAGGCAACGAAAATAATTTTATGGTTGGGGTCACCACAACATGAGGAACTGTACTAAAGGGTCGCAACAGCAGGGAGGTTGAGAATCGCCGCTGTAAAGGAAATAGTCTGTCAGCCTGAGAGACATTTTTTCATCCTGCCCCCCAACCTGGTACACGGGAGTCAGCGTGCCTTTCCAGAAATGGAACTACTTTTTATCTGGTGATATGAGTGCCAAGTGTTTAGAAGTGGCTGGCTGTGTAACTTTTATGATTTTATGGCTTTTATGATTTGAAATGTACAGGTCAAGCATGGTTGTCTGTCTCCCCAGGACTGGGAGACTGAGGCAGGAGGATCCCCTTGAGTTTGAAGCCAGCCTGGGCTGTACATTGAAACCTGATCTCAAAATTATACAAGTCTTTTTTTTTTTTTTTAACATTTATTTATGAAGGGGATGCACCTGCAGTGGTACCCTGTGGAGGTCAGAGACAGCCTGCAGGAGTCAGCTTTCTCCTTCCAGTGTGGGTTCTGGGAAATAACACAGGTTATCAGGCGTGGTGCAGGCGCCTTTACCCACGAAGCCATCTAAATGGCTCCCAACAACCCTTCCTGTAAGCAGCAGAGGTGATCTGTGCTAAGGGGTTTATTGCTCTTATGTCCAGAAAACCCCACAGGTTTATGCAAATGAGGTGATCGAGTCCTCAGTAAGAGCCTGTGAAAGGTCCAGGAGATCACGGGTGTGCGCAGCAGAAGCAGCCGGCTGTCTGAATCTGCGCTTAAATGAGAGAGATGCTGGGGTGGGTGAGTCTGCCCAGACCAAACAGTAAGGCTGGACACAGGAATGGTGGCTCAAAAGCAGAGCTGGCCTGCTACCTGGGCCCGGGAGTGTAGAAAAGAGCCATGCGCGGTAGCCCAGCACGTCTTTGATCCCAGCACTCTGGAGGCGGAGGCAGGAGGATCTGAGTTTGAGACCTTATCTCAAACTTATCTTAAGACCAGCCTTATCTACACAGTAAGTTCTGCGACAGCCAGGGATACATAGTGAGACCCTGTCTCAAAAAGAGGAGGGGAAAAAGAGTGCAGAGAAGAAGGTGGGGTCTTATATTCTGCAGACTTAGGCTTTTGGACACAGCCCAGTGGGCACAGCAGAGACTTGGGGCCACACTCACAGGGTTTCCCAGGACAGAGAAGGACCCCAGTGAAGAGAACAGGAGGAGGCCAGAGGCTTGTCCTGCCATCAAGGCCTGATGACCTGAGCTCTATGCCTGGATTCCAGAGTGGAAGGAAAGAGCAGATCCTGGTGAGATGTCCTCTAACATCCACATATGCACCTAGGCACACGTGCACACACCCTGAATAAAATCTCATGTGTGGGCAAGTCACGTGCAGAATGGTCTCAGTTCCTTGGGAGGCCAAGGCAGGAGAACTGCTTACGCCTAGGTACTCGAGGTCAGCCAGGGGCATACGCCAAGACCCAACTCAAAAACAACAGGTAGCAACGGTAGCACGTTCAACACCCACTGCCTGGGCGCTGCACTGGAGGGCATGCACCCGGCAGGAGGCAGCTCCGCTCTCCTTAGCTGTGGTCTGGCCTCAGGCTCTGTGCCCTGCAGCGTGGGTGTGTGTGTGTGTTGGGGGATTTGTGTCTGTGTGGTTTGTGTGTGTGTATGTGTGCGCCTGCCGACACTGGGCGTGTTCATCCATCGCTCCCACCTCATTTTCCAGGCCAGGGTCCTATCATCTGAGCTCTAGCCCTTTTTTTTTTGAGACAAGAGTCTCTCATGGTCTAGGAACTTGCCAATGGGACTAGCTGCCTAGGGGAGCTTCGGGCATGCTCCTGACTCTACTTCCCCAGAGCTAGGATTACAAGTATTAGCCAACATGGGTGCTGCAGGCAGAACTTGTGCAGCAAGCACTGTGTTCAACGAGCCGTTCACCCCAAGTCCCCGAACTCCCCGAGAACAGCTGTGAGGAGGTGTCACGTATGCTGCGATGGTTGGTGGAGATTGCGGATCTGCGCTGCTCAGCCCTGTGACAGATGTGGTCGGGCGTCTCACCTGCAGGCATACTCCACGGTGTATATGGCGCCCTGGCTCTGCTCCTCCCACCGCTGCATGTCAGCCTGCAGGGTTAGGGGGTGTTAGGAGAGAAGACTATATGACAGAGGACCCCCGATACCCCCATCCCCGCTGAGCACCCCCACTCTCCCCTAGCTGTCTTGGTTGAGGTCTCCCTACTCCTTGCTCAGAGCATGAGACTTTTCCTCCTGCAGTCTCCTTCCCTCTCGGGTGGGGCTCTGTGTGGCTGGCAGCCTTGAGACCTTTGCACAGGCTAATCCTCCTGCCTAGTACTCCTTTTACTGGAGCTCTTCCCCCAGATTCCTGGTCACTAACATAGACCGTGCTGTCTCCTTCAGAAGCCACCCCAGGGCTGTCCCCACATTGCCCAACCTGATTCGGCTGCCATAGGCCACTTCACCGGGGCCGCTGCTTTGTCTCCAGTCCCTCTGCATGTAGCAGCCCCCACTCCTGCCCAAGGGCTGTGAGTGACTTTCGGGAGATCTTCAGCAGGGCTGGCGGGACTCACCTTGTGCTGGGCCAGCTCTGGCAGCGAGCGGCGCACATGTTCCTGTAGCCGGTACAGGGCTACCGATGGCTCATTGGCCAGGACGTAGACACTCTCAGTGAACTTGTCTGTGACTGGTTTGACACGGTGGGGGTAGGAATAAGGGACAAGTATTAGACGCCTGCATTATTTTACTTTGAATTATGCGTACTGAGCGCAGGGCCAGTGGAGGTGGGAGAGCTAGAGTTACAGGTGGCTGTGAGCTGCGCGGCGTGAACGCCGGGAACCAAGCTCCAGTCGTTTGTAAGGTCACCAAGCGCTCTTAACCACAGAGACATCTCTCTAGCCTCTTTAAAAGCCTGCCCAGGCCAGACTTTAGCTTTCTGTAACCAAGGATGACTCTGAACTCCAACCCTGCCTCCACATCCTGAGCGTGGATTTACAGAGGTGAAGCATCACACCCCGTTTCTGTGGTGCTGGGTACGTAACCCAGAGTTTCATGCGTGCTAGGCAAGTACTCTGCCTACTGAGCCCCGGCCCACATTAGACGCTTGGCTGTTCGATCCTGGAGACCATCGGGGAGAAAGAAGCCTCCAGAGTGTACCCCTGTAACTGTCACCTGCAGGCCCAGGGTAGGCAGAGACAGAAACAGCAGGACCTAACGTGAGGGGACATAAGCACCCACTGAACTCACAGGCTTTCCTCCCCAAACTCGCTCACAGGGGAGCCTGGTGGACAGTACTGTTGCCACTGAGACTCCTTGACCTCCGTTATAATGCTGGAGACCAGTATGGAACATCATACTGGTTCCAGTAGCTCTGGATTCCCTGTAACTCACTGTGTAATCCAAACTGTCCTCAAAATCACAGCAATCCTCCTGCCTCTGCCTCCCAAATGCTGGGAAGAGAACCATGCACCACCAAGCCTGGCTGACTGGAGGATGACCACAGAACCCAGAGGTGCCTGGAGTCCACATCCTTGTGTGGAAGCCCACATCCCTTGCTGTGTCAGAACATTCTGAGGGACTCCTCCCCACAAACCCTGCCACAGCAGCATGCCTGCTGAGGCTACCCTCTATCGACTCCATCTAAGTTTCTGTTAAGCCCACCTGCTTCCCCCACCAGCTCATGTCAAGTCAACTTCACATAAACCATCATCCCAGGGACGACTTCATCTGAGGGCTTTCCCAGTCAGCCAAGTCTTCATTCTTCCTGCCTCATCCATCAAGGATCCTGCTGCTTCCTACTGCACTGTTCATCCAGCCAACCGTCAGTTGTTCGCGCTTGTACCAGACCAGCTCTGCCCAACAGACCCAGTGACAGACGGCAGATGGAGCCGCCTCCCAAGGCGGGGATGATGTATAACGCGCCCCACCTTTCTCACCACCCAGGGCTCCCACCAGCTAAAGAAAATAACCTACTTATCCACACTTTATTTTTCAGTATCAGAGATCAAAGCCAGAGCCCTGAACCACGCTGGGCAAAGTGCTCACGACTGAGCTACAGCCCCAGCCCTTCTCCTCAGACTGAGTCTCACTACGTAGATCAAACTGGCCTTCAATCTGAAATCCCGCTTCTTCACTCTTGAGTATTCCGCCACCAAGCCTGCACATTTGTTTACATGGTCACAGGATTAAAAAAAAAACAAACAGCATGGTGGTGCGGGCTTCTAAGTCCAGCTCTGAGGAGACAGCGGAGTTAGAGGCCACTGTGATCTACACAGCGAGGCCTTATCTCAGAAACACAAAACGGAGAGAGTCTTTCCCGGCCTCTCTTTTCCGCCGATTCCCGCAGGCCGGGAGGACTAAGCGGCTCGCTCGGTCCCGCATCTTCCCCCGCTGCCCTCTCTCCAGCCGGCGATCGGGCGGCTCCCCGACCCCACCAACCCGCCCGGGTCCCGAAACACCTTTCTTTCCCTTCAACTGCATTTCTGGTTCTTCCATTGTGAAGGCGGCTGACGGAGCCCAGAAACCGGAACCGGAAGTCGTGTACTTAAATGCTCCGGGTTGAAACAAGCCACCGCAACCTTCCGTTCCTGTGTACTGTGTGCGGGCTGTCTTCGCGTCCGCTTCTACTCAGAGACAAGATGGAGGGGAAGGAGGCAGTCCAAGGCGTGCGAGTGGAGAGGAGAGAGATTTCCTGATGCTCCAGGATACCTAGTCAAGGACTTCCTGATGCCACCAGATTCCTGCACATGCGGATAATCCTCTGGGACCAAGGCAGCGAAATTGCTAGGGAGACGGTGCCAAGGCTGCTCGGTCCCTTTAAATGCAGTAAGTCCTGTCCAAGTGTCCCCGCCCCCGATGGAGAAAGGCCCGCCCTCCCATCCTAAAGTGGATTTGATTGGTGAAGACGGAGTGTTTGGAGGCGTGATGAGGAGACGCCTGCGCAGTGAAATCCTCAGCGGGCCTAAGGCTCCTTCAGCCCTTTTACTAAAGAGAGCGCACGCATGCGCCGCTGTACTCATTGGCCTCAGCGGAAGCCACGCCCCTCCCTCCAGTCTTAAAGGGCCAGGAGCAGCTTCGGTTCTCCGGCACTTTTGCAGGGGTGCGCAAGCGCAGTGGGGGAGTTTTCCCAGTCGGAGTAGCCGTCGCGTATTAAGTTGCTACGCTCTGTCCTGGCAGAGGAAGCTAGAGTGCTGAGCGCCCGGTCACTAACTTGCTCCTCACTAGATCCCCTGGACCAGAAAAGTTTGTGAACAGGAGCTCTCGAGTTTTGGGAGACCCAGGCTTGCAAGCGTAGGGGGACGGAGGAGGCTGGAGGGAGGTGAGTGAACCTCCTGAGTCGCATCTTTTGTTGAGCCCTAAGTCATTTTGGGGACCCCAACTCAAACAACCACAGAAGGACATTGATAAGTTCGGTGTGCGTATCTCGTTATGCTATTTTCTGACCCATGACCTCTCTGAGGCCTCATTTGTTTTTCACGTTTTTGAGAAGAAACTGAGGCGCAGCTTAGACATAGACCAGATTTTCATAGCTTGTAAGTGAGGGGATTTGAACCCAGACCGCTGCCCAAACCCCGATTTTATTGCCTAGTGCAAGTGCCTTGTATTCTGGTTTTAATTTCTCAGCAATGGCAGTTATCCAAGCCTCAAAGTTTCCCACCATGCCGTGTATGGACGTGTGTGTATGTGTGTGTGTGTGTGTGTTGAGACAGGCAGGGTTTCAGTGTATCCCAGGCTGGCCTCAAACTATGTGTTGGAGGATGACCTTGAACTCCTGCTCCTTCTGGGTGCTGGGATGACAGGTGTGAGCACTTTTTCCAGTTTATACAGTGTTGGTGATCAGCTGCTGCTGCTTCTTTTCTTCTGTGGTTTTTCGAAACAGGGTTTCTCTGTGTAGCCCTGGCTGCCCTGGAACTTGCTCTGTAGACCAGGCTAAAGTGAACTGAGACCTGCCTGCATCTGCCTCCCAAGGGCTGGGATTAAAGGTGTGAGCCAGACCTAACCAAACCCCAGCCCCAGTCCCTGATAAGAACTCAGTTATTCATTTACTTTTTTGGGGTGGGATGTTGTGCTGACTAGTCTTATGTCAACTTGACACACAATCGAGAGTTATCTGAAAGGAGGGAAACTTAATTGAGAAAATGCGTCCATAAGATCTGGCTGTAAGGCATTTTCTTGATTAGTATTGGTGGGGGAGGGCCCATCATGGGTGGTATCATCCCTGGGCTGTCCTGGGTCTATAAGAAAGCAGACTGAGCAAGCCATGATAAGCAAAACAGTAGGCAGCACTCCTCCATGGCCTCCGCATCAGCTCCTGCCCTGTTTGTTTCTGTCCTGACTTCCATCAGTGATGAACAGTGATCCCCCATGTGGGTTTCTGGGATCAAACTCAGGTCATCTGGCGTGGTGACAAGTGCCTTTGCCATCTTAGGGGCCCAAGAGCTTTTGATAATTCCTGTCGTCTCTTCCTCCAGCTTCCCTTATGGAGCCCAGGCAGCCTGCAGGGAGCCTCATCCCAGACCAGCAGTCCCCTGTTCCTGAACTCGAAGATCCTAAGGATCCTGCAGAAGAAGATCCTAAGGATCCCTCAGAGGAAGATACTAAGGATCCTGCAGAGGAATCCCAGGACGGCCCAGACACTGTTGTCCTCAGCCTGTTCCCCTGCACCCCCAAGGCTGTGAATCCCGAAGCAGACACCAGCGCAGCCTCGCTGCAGGGTGAGGAGCCACTCTGGGCTTTGGTGAGGGAGGCTGCCAAGGTCATCAGACCTCTGTCCTTGGGACTGCTCTTCCTTTCACCTGCCTAGGTCACTTTTATTTTAGTGGGGGCGGGAGACGCAGGGTGATGTGTGCGCATGTTCCTGTGGGTGTGTGCATGTGCATGTGTGTGCACGTGTGGACACCAGACATTGACATGTTGTGTTCTTCAGTGGATTCTCTTCCTGATTTTATTTTTCTTAATGATGTGCCAGGTGTGGTTGGTGTGTGCCTTTAATCCCAGCTCTCAGGAGGCAGAGGCAGGCAGATCTCTGTGAGTTTGAGGCCAGCTTGGTTTATACAGGGAGTTCCAGGACAGCCTGGCCACGTAGAGAAACCCTGTCTTCAAAGTGGGGTGTGTGTGTTAGAGATAGCTGAGTTGTTTAGAGTACTTACTGTTCTTTCAGAGGACCTGAGTTCAATTCCCAGCACCCACATAGTGGCTGTAACCATCCTAACTCCAGTCTTGATTCAAATTCCCCCAGAGATCCCATGACCCCTCTGGCCTCTGAGGACACTGGACATGCACAGGGCACACATACATACATGCCGGCAAAAATGCACATGACCTAAAATAAGTGACTCTAAACAAAGAAGTTTTAAAGGATTTTCAAATGTTTTATGAGTATTTGCCCTTCATGCATATGCACCATGTGCATGCAGTGCCTGCGGGAGCCAGAAGAGGGCGCCCGAAACCCCAGAGCTGGAGTTGTTCAAGACAGAGTCACCCACTGAACCTGGAGCTCACTGATTCACCAGCTAGTGAGGTCTAGGGCTCCGCCTGCCTTTGCCCTCCGCTGCTGAAGTTACACAGGCAAGCAGCCATGGCACAAGCCTTTGATCCCAGCACCGTGGAGGCAGAGGCAGGCAGATTTCTGTGAGTTTGAGGCCAGCCTGGTCTACAGAGTAAGTCCTAGGCCAGCCAAGGTTACACAATGAGAGTCTCAGCTCTTTTTGGCGTGTGTGTTTATTTTGTGTGTATGTGTATGTACACTGGTGTCCACGGAGCCCAGAACAGAACAGTGGCTCCTGCTGGAGCTGGAGTTCCAGGTGTCTGTGGGCTGCCCATGTGGGTGCTGGAAGCTGTACTCAAATCCTCTGCAACTCATGCTCTTAACCACTGAGCAATCTCTCCCCCCCCGCCCCCCCCCCCGCAGTTTCTCTTGCACTGTCTGTTGGCAATAGTATTGCTGGGAGCACCAGTTTTCATTTGAACTTGTCTGCCTAAGCACTCGGGAGGTAGAGATGTGAAGATTTGAAAGTCAGGGCTATCCTCAGCTACAGAGAGAACCTGGGCTACACGAAACCTTCTCTCAAAAGCCAGGAAGGCTCCCACAGAGATGACCAGGTCAGGTAAGTGCTGCCCTTCGAGCACAGGGACCCAGGTTCAATCCCAAGCAGCCGCAGAAAAGGTTGTGTGGTAAAACACACGTGCAGCCCCTGTCCCAGGGATGTGAAGACCGAGGGTCCCAGGACCCGACATGCAGCCAAGTGGTGAGCCCCAAACCCGTCTCAGAAAGCAAAGTGAACGGCTCCTGAGGAATACACCTGAGGTTGACCTCTGTCCTCTGTATATACATACACGCCCATGCGCGTGTGAACAGTTACATACACACGCACACAAACGCGCACATGCACACTTACACACACGCGCACACACGCGCACACTTACGTACACACACACAGTTGTCTTTCTTTCCCTCCCTCCTTCCTTCTCTGTTTCCTTACTTGGAACATCCCAAGCCCAGGTTTAACACATCTAATGCGGTGTCACGCCAGGACCCCTGTCCTTCCCTACCTCTCCCAGTGCTTGCCGGGATCTGAGCGGGGCTCGCCTGAGAGCCAGCTGCCCTAACCATGCTGTCAGAATTGACTCACTGCCTGTCCTGATTTTCTAGCACCTTCTACCTGCTTTTTCTCTTTCCTTCTTTCTTCCCATGGCAGGGTCTCCCTGTGTAGCCCAGGCGGGCCTTAGATTAGTGATTCCCCTCCTGCCTCTGCCTCCCCATTACTGAGATCATGGGTGTGTGCCCCTCAAGTCCCATTTGTCCTATGACCCTTTTACTCCTCATTTTTACTTATTTATATTCCTTAGAAAGATTTGTACTTTAGAAAATTTTCTATGTGTGTGTGTTTTTTTTTTTAATGTGTTTTGCCTGCCGTGTCCGGGCAGCATGTGCTTGCAGTGCCCACAAAGGCCAGAAGAGGGCGTCAGACCCCTTGGAACTGGAGTTCCAGTAGGTTGTGAGCCAACATGTGGCTGCTGTGAGCCAAACCCAGGTCCTCTGGAAGAACAGCCAGTGCTCCTAATACTCTCAGCCCCCACTTTTATTTTTAAGTATGTATATGTGTACTACAGGTGTCCACAGAGGCCAGGGGCATTGGGGACCCTGGGGCTGGAGTTGGAGGCAGTTGTGAACACCCCAACATAGGTGCTAGGAACCAAATTCAGATCCTTTGGAAGAGCAGCAAGCACCCCTCACCAGCGAAGGATCTCTCCAGCTCCCTTCTCTTGGTTTCTTGTTTTGTGCTGGGAATTTAGCCCGGCGCCTCACGAGGCAGGTGTCGTGTGACCATGTTGTACCGACAGCCCCTCTGCCTCCACCACCACCACCACCTTCTGTTCCTTCGACACAGGGTTTCATTCTGTAGTCCCAACTGACCTGGGATTCACTAGTTGGCCCAGGCTAGCCTGGAATTTGTCGTCTGCCTGCTCCAGCCTCCTGAGTAGCTGGGAATATGGGCCTGCTCCTTTTTCCTTCATATAAAAAGATGGTTTTATTTACTGTGAGCATCTGTGTGTGAACATGGAGACCAGAGGGGGGGTGGAGGTGGGGGTGGTCTTTCTAAGCTCTGAGCCTTGGAGCGATCTGTCTGGACACCCTGGACACAAGCACGGACACCAGGGGACACAGGCCTTCCTCTCTCTGCAGGAAGCTTCTTGAAGCACTCAACAACCCTCACGAACCGGCAGCGTGGGAATGAGGTCTCCGTTCTGCCGGCCACCCTGGATTGTGAGTAGAACTGTAGAACTTGGGGTTGGGGCTTCAGGGTTCCTTCTAAGCCTGGTCAGAAGTTCAGGGTCATCCCTGGCTACATGCCAACTCAGAGGTCAACACAGACCACATGAGCTCTATTACAAAAAAAAAAAAAAAGGGAAAAGAAAAAAAAGGAAAACAATAAGGAATTACAGCTCAACTGGTAGAGTACTTGTGGCTTAGTCATTAGAGTGCTTGTAGCTAAGTTGGTAGGGTGCTTCTAGCATCCGCAAAAGCCTGAGGTCCATCTCAAGCTTCTTATGAATTGGGAACAGTAGTGCACGCCTGTCACCCAGCACCCTGGAAGATCTGCATTTCAGGTCATCCTTGGCCACATGTAAGAAGTTGCAGGCCAGCCTGGGCTACATGAACTCAAAAAAAAAAAAAAAGATCAATTTTGAACAGGGTAAACTGAGTCTTGGAGAAGGGACAGAGTGGGTGAACACTGTGCCTGTCTCTGGCCCCCTAGCCCTGTCTATCCACCAGCTTGCAGCCCAAGGGGAGCTGAGCCAACTGAGGGACCATCTACGAAAAGGTTTGTGTCCTGTGTGTTGGTGTGCGTGTGCCTCTGTGTGCATACACGATTTCTGACTGTTCCCCTTTGTGTGACCCCCCAAACCCCCTCCACTCCACTACTGACAGCTGGCAATCTCCCCCCGCCATGCCCCCCCACTCATCAGGCGACAACCTGATCAACAAACCGGATGAGCGAGGCTTCACCCCCCTCATCTGGGCCTCCGCCTTTGGAGAAATCGAGACAGTTCGCTTCCTGCTAGAATGGGTACGTCCCCCGAGGGAACATGGGACAAGCAGACAGGCTGGGGTCCTAGGTTCTGAAGCTGCTGCCTTTGAGATGGGCCGCCCTACTTGGGGGCCCTGGGATTTGAGGGGTCCCGCCGTGACCCTCTCTGCTCTCCCAGGGTGCTGACCCCCACATCCTGGCCAAGGAGCGGGAGAGCGCCCTGTCACTTGCCAGCATGGGCGGCTACACGGACATCGTGGGCTTGCTGCTTGAACGTGATGTGGATATTAACATCTACGACTGGGTGAGACCGCCTAGCTTCCGTTCCTGCTCCCAGACATGGAGTCCCTGGAGCTTCCAGGCCTGCTTTGTCCTTACATCTGACAAGATGAGACCTCCCAGTGTCTGGGAGAAAAGAGAACTGCGATATCAGGCTCCAGGCAGCTGCAGGAGCCCCGAGGCAGCCGAGGAAAGCCAGGGAGGGCTTCTGGAAGAGGCACAGAACAGAAAGACAGCCTGTGTGGGAGTGGGTTGAACTGGCAGCCAAAGGGCAGGGGAAGGGCACTGAGACTTAGCTTTGGTTCTCACCTGATCTTATCCCACAGAACGGGGGGACACCACTGCTCTACGCTGTGCGTGGGAACCACGTGAAGTGTGTGGAGGCCTTACTGGGTGAGTGTCTACCCCAGGCTCTGAGGTAGACAAGAGGCCGAGTAGCGTCGGATCCAGTCAACCACGTTGACCCCCCACCCTCCACACCTTAGAGTCTCAAAACCCTGTTCTCTGGGTGGGGCTGGGGTGCTGGGGTCTGGCCAGGGTCACATGGACAAAGGGCAGACCTGTAGCTCTATTGTGGGTGGAGGGGTCACTCAGACACAGCCCCACGCACAGTGCCTGTTCCACTTTGCAGCCCGGGGCGCTGACCTCACCACAGAGGCCGACTCCGGCTACACCCCAATGGATCTCGCGGTGGCCCTGGGATACCGCAAAGGTGGGCCGAGGAGCTGTGGATGGGGTGGCCGCAGAGGGGCACACAAGATGTTCCCCAAGGGCGCTAGGTAGTGAACATGTCCCTTAGCACCCAGGCAGGCCCAAGTGCCTCCTCATCCTGAGTCTTTTGGCCCTCTTGGGCTGTGGTAGGTACACCAGGGAAGGATGGAAGCCACTATCACAGGCTCTCAGAGATACAGAGAGCCCAGCCCAGCCCCAGGATAGGTGCAGGTCTTAGTCATGCCTTACACACACACACACCTTGCATCATGGTTGGGGGTAGGACCCGGGGCTTCCTGATCTCTCGTCGAGCACCCCGGTGAGGCCACCCCAGGCTCTGTTTCTCATGCTGTAACAGAATAGCAGAGATAGGGTGATTTCTTTAAAAACAAAACAACAACAAAGTTTTATTTGGATTCACCATTCTGGAGGCTGGGAGAGCTATGACTGGGTGGCCACGCCGGGTGAGGGCCTGGTATTGCTCTGACTCGGCGGATTGCGAGAGCAGGACGGTGGAGGGGGACAGGCAGGCCTTGCCTTAGTGACCTAAGCTCAGGGTGGTGAGCCCCACCTGCCCAGCAAGAGTGAAGAAGCGTCATTTTTTGTGAAGGTCACGGCCGAGGGGCCTCCCTCTGCTCCCACTCACCCCTGTTCCAACCTCCTCTCACACAGTGCAACAGGTGATGGAGAGCCACATCCTCAAACTGTTCCAGAGTACCCTGGGGCCCGCCGACCTCGAGTGAAGCCGGCCTGTCCACAGCCCAAGCACTCAGGGAACAAGCAAGTCGGCTCACGGCGGGCTCAAAGGCAGCTTCCCAGACAGCGGCGGGAAGGGGCCCCTCCCCAGCAGGAACCAATAAATCTGTGCAGAACTTGAAGGGCTTCTGGGTGCCTCCCAGGCGGGTATCCCGGAGGAAGCGGCCGCTGACAGCTGTCAAACTGCCTTCTCGCCCAGCACCCTCAGGTGGTAGATGATCACGCGGCCGAAAAAGTCCGTGGCGTCCTCAAAAGTCACCTTCAGCCTGTCCACCTCCGCGGCAGGGACAGAGAAGGTGTGACCGCTTGCAGTCAAGGAAACGGGGGCTTTGTTGATGACCCACTGGGCCCCACATTCCCAGTTCAGGTACCACCCAATGGGTCAGGTGACTGCAGATTCTCGGTGTCTCTCATCCAGGCAAAAAATAGCACCTTCGGTTTTTTGTTTTTTGTTTTTTTTAAATACAAGTCTCAGGTAGCCCAGGCTGGCCCCAAACTCACTGTGTAGCTAAGGAACCTTGAACCCTCCTGCCTGCACCTCGAGAGCACTAAAGCCCCATGCAATAGTTCCTACTCAGGTGTAGGACGCCAAAACTTGTACTTTTCTGAGACAGGGTCTGGTTATGTGGCCAGGCTGGCCGGGCATTCCAGATCCTTCTGCCTCAGCCTCCCCAGTGGCCCTTACCACCACACCCTACAGATCCCTCAGCCCCCAGGCCAAGCAGGATATCTGAAGGGCATTGTTGTCCTCGGGGTAGAAGTCCACAATCTTGCTGAGGGTCTCCCCACCCTGTGAACCTGCCGTGGAGAAAGGCAGGCTGAGAATCCAGGGAACCCCCTTGACGCCCACCTCCCACGGCCTTCCGGTACCTTCCAGGCAGCCGTGGCGACTTGAGAAGCCACCCTGGAACTGCACCTGCAGCTGTGTGACGTGAACGCGCTGGGGAAACTCGAGTGTCACCCACTGGGAGGGGCCCTGGAAGTAGATGGGTAAACCGAGGCACTTGGTAACTGCAGGGCCAGGGCCCTGTTATTCTCTGCTCATCTCTCCCTGAGCCACAGTACAGGGAGACTGTGAGCACGCTGTCCTTTCTAGATCCTCCCCAAAGTTCCCAAGGCCCCCTGGACCCCTGCATCTGCTTCACAGGGTGGAGGGGCATGGGAACGCCTCACCTGGTCAGAGTTCCAGCACGTCTCCTCGTCCTGGTCAAAAAGATGTTTCTTCCCGAACTGCCGGCTGTTGCGATTAAGTACAGAACTCACCCTGCAGGACAAGGGCAGGGCAAAGAGGCTCCAGCGCCACTGGCCAAGCGGCCGCGCCCCCAGCCCGGGACCCGACCACCCGGCTCCGCCCCCAGCTAGTTCTCATTTGGCCTCGCCCTCACCCCCAGGCCACCCACATTCACCTGCTCACGGTCTCGGGGCAAACCAAAGACTGAGTCATCTCCGGCCCCGCCGAGCGCGAGTTCGAACCCGGCGTGGCACTCCTCGCTTGGCCCAGCCGCCGGCCCCGGGCGGGCGACCTGGGAACCAGAGAGAGACTGAAGCGGCTTCCCAAACAAGCCGAGCCCCAGCTCCTCTGCAGACCTGTAGACTAGACACCGCAACCCGGAACCGCGTGTGAGCGGCGCACGCGCAGTGCAGCACAGGCCCCAGCCCGTTCGCGATGCCGGGGCGGGGTTTGTGGCACCTTTCGCCCCGCCTCTTAAAGAGCCCGCACCCCGATTTGCAGACTGTATCCCTGGCGGTCACAAACGTTCTCACAGCCTTTCTGTGACCGTGTCTTCCTGCAGAGGGCCTCCCTCGCCGTAGATGAACCCCGGGAGCCCTGCACCCCACTGCTCTCCTAAGAGACCGGAAGACTTGAAGTTTTGCTCCTGGGAGCACCAGGCTAGTGGTGACTAGTGGTGTCCTGCTGGCACCCCCCAAAGCCAGCTTCACCCAGCAGGGCTTGGTGGACGCCTGCCACCCTTCAGAGGGCCGGGCAGGAAGACTGTACTGTACGTTTCATGCCAACATGGACAATTTAGCATGCTCTGTCTCAAAAGAAATTTTTTTTTTTTAATTTTTATTTTTGAGATGGGGTCTCAAAATAGACCTGGAACACCGCCTCTGCTTCCGGAGCCCCGGGATTAAAGGCGTGCACCCTGTGCGGGGATTTAAATATATTTTCAAATTAAAGACATTTTATTTAACGCGTAATGAGTGCTTTGCTCAAATGCATGTATACCATGCATGTCTAGTATCTCAGTACCAGGAAAGGACATCGGATCTCCTGTAAGGCTTCCAGTGTGGGGGCTGGGGACTGAAGGTAGGCCCTCTGCAAGAGCAGTGAGTGCTCTTAACCACTCTCCAGCCTCTGCATTGTTTTTATTATTACATTTATTTGTATGTGGAAGTCAGAGCACAACGTGTAGGAATTCGTTTTTCCTTTCACCGTGGAGGTCCTGAGGATTGAGTAGTCAGGGTTGGCTGTTTTACCCACTGAGCCAGCTCCTCGGCTAAGGATGTAGTCACTGAAAAAAAGTCACAGTCCTCTCTGCAAATGCTGCTCTAGCACACAATGGAAGGCTTGTCGAAGAGTCAGCGTGAGGTGGGTTTTGTAGGCTAAATAGGAGTTTGTCCCAACTTGAACAAAACAAGACACAGAACACTCCTAAACCTCATGGGTGCACTGATGAGGAAGCAGGGAGCCCTCCTGAAGGAAGAGCTTTCTGGAAGGGAACATGTGGGTTGGAAAGAGTTCCGGGCCAGGGATCAGTAGAGCAAAGGCATAGAATCCCTTGACAGACTAGAGATGAAGGAAGCTTACGGAGCCACTTCCCACTGGGCTGGAGCAACAAGACACCTCTCTGAATGAAGGCTCCCTAGACAGAGCAGCCCCTGGGATTGAATGGTCTCTGAGCTTTCCTCTTTCTGTGAGGACCAGAGGGTTCCCTGGCATCCCAAGCCTGGTCCCAGGAAGCGGGGCTGGCAGGGTAAGTGGGTCACCGTGAGGAGGGCTACCCTGCCAGCCCTTACGTGCCAGGACTCCAGTTATGGGTCTCTGCCACCCAGGCCCAGCATAGCTGTTCTCCAAGAGCTGCAGAGGAAGCATGTGTAGTTAAAAGCTCTGCTGTGTGATCTCAGACATTTGACCTGTGAGCTCAGCTTCCTGCTTGTGACAAATAGGCTCTTCCGTTCGACAAAGACACTTAAGACACTGGGACTGTAGACAAGGTCTGTCTGCAGGCACAGGCTCACCACGACCCAGCCCTGGGCTGTGCGGTGTCACCTCTATGGCACTGACCACAAAATTGGCTGCGGTGCCTGAAGAGGCTGCTGCCGTCCTTCCTGTAGCACTCCTGGCCCTGGCATGGGGCCACCTGGGTCCTGGGAGGTGGCCAGCTTCCTTCCCTCTTCCCGCCTCCTCACCCCACTGGCGCCTGGGCATGAAAGAGCCTCCTGTCTCACTGGGGAATTAGTAGCTCCGAGTTCCCAGTGAGGCAGCCAACGTGGTCCATTCATCGCCCAAGGACTGCCTCCTTGTCCTCTCCAGGCGCAGAGGCAGAGAGGGCGCCTTAGAGACCAGATCACTCTCTCTCTCTCTTTCTCTCTCTCTCTCTTTCTCTCTCCATTTTTTAAAAAATGAAACAAGGTTTCATGTAGCCCAGGCTGGCCTCAAATTCTCTATGCAGTCAAGGACAGTCTTAAACTCCCAATCCCCTGCCTCCTCTTTCCGTTACTGGGATAATAGCTGTGCACTGCCACACATGGTTCATGTGCTTCATGTAGAAATCAGGACTGAGTGCTATACCAACCAAGCTTCAAGCACTCCTCCGACTGAGCTACAAGCACTCCTCCGACTGAGCTACAGTAGTTTTATACTGTATTGCTCTTTGGAGGTGGGGAGCATGTGTGAGCCATAGCACCAGTTTGGCAGTCAGAGGACAAGGTCCAAGCTGGTTTTCCCCTTCCGGCTGCGGATGGACTTTGGGTTTCAGGGTTGGCGGTGAGGACTACACATGGAGACATCTCATTGTCCCTCTTCTTGTTTGTTGGAGATGGGATCTTGCTGTGTAGCTCAGGCTGGCCTGGAATCTGCGGCCCTGAGCACTGGGATGGCTGGCACGTACCACCATGCCCAGCTTAGCTGTGACCTCACTAATGGGGTGTATGCACCCACAGTCCTGTGGGTGTGATGTGTGACTGTCAACATGTCAGCCTAGCCATATAGACAGCTAGAGAGACACTGTGGCTGAGACCTGGCTGTCCAGGGACTTCCAGCCACTGTGCAGCCTTCGGGCCATTCGTCCCTCATCCCACGATGGCAGCCTTGGGTGCGGGAGGCAGAGAAGGCCTTCCGGGCAGGAGGTGGGGACTTTGGAGACCTTGGAGTGGGCCTATAAATAGCTCTTTGAGCCTCGTAGGTTCCCAGGCGAGGTTCCCTCGTTCAAGGCCCCGGCAACAGCGGGTCTGGGCCCTGGGCCAGCCCCTCTCTGTTCAGCCCTGGCACTGGCCTGGGAATGGGGTTGGTGAGGAGCTTGGCTCTGGGTCCATGGACCAGGTCTGTGCAACTTCAGGCAGGGCATCCCATCTCCCTGAGCCTCAGTTTCCCCAGAAAAGCCCAAAATGAGCAACGAGAAGATGGTGACCCTGCTCCGGTGTGGAGGCCAGCATGGGTGGAGCCACGGACAAAGGCTGGGCCGGAGGTGGTGGCACATGCCTTTAATCCCAGCACTCGGGAGTCAGAGGAAGCTGAATCTCTGTGAGTTTGAGGCCAGCCTGGTCTCCAGAATGAGTTCCAGGATAACCAGAGTTACAACAGAGAAACCCTGTCTCGAAAAACAAACAACAGCAACAAAAACCCAAAACAGTAAGCACAAACACCATACACGTACTTCCTGTTGTATTCTCCTATTAATCCATGGAGATTACTCTTACTCTCAATTGAGGTGGGTAAACTGAGGCACAGGAGGATGAGATGGCTGGCCCAGAGTTGCACCATTATGAATGGTAAAGACAGCAGTTCTTTCCCCCCCACCCCCAATCATTCATTCAGTATATCTTTGTTTTTCAAGACAGGGTTTCCCTGTGTAGCCCTGGCTGTCCTGGAACTCTGTAGTCCAGAAACTTCTGTAGATCACGCTGGCCTCAAACTCACAGACATCCACCTGCCTGTGCCTCCTAAATGCTGGGATTAAAGGCATGTGCCACTACTGCCTGGTTCAAAGCCTCCTAACCACTGAGACACCTCTCCAACCCAGGACAGTGGTTCTTATACTTCATTCTAATGCTGAGGATGGACCACATGGCCTTCCCCATGCCAAGCAGGCACTCCTGACCTGAGCCACACCCCCAGCCCTCACTGGGGGATTCTAGGCAGAGGCTCCACCCATGAGCCACACCCCCAGCCCTTACTGGGGGATTCTAGGCAGAGGCTCCATCATGAGCCACACCCCCTAGCCCCTATTGGGGGAATTCTAGGCAGAGGCTCCACCCATTAGCTACACCCCTAGCCCCTATTGGGGGATTCTAGGCAAGGCTCCATCTATGAGCCACACCCCCAGCCCTCACTGGGGGATTCTAGGCAGAGGCTCCACCCATGAGCCACACCCCCAGCCCTTACTGGGGGATTCTGGGCAGAGGCTCCACCCATGAGCCACACCCCCAGTCCCTCTTGGGAGATTCTAGGCAAAGGCTCCACCCATGAGCCACACCCCCAGTCCCTATTGGGGGATTCTGGGCAGTTCTATTCTGATCCAAGCTCCCAACCCTTTATCTTTTGCTTCTTGATGTTGCCTGTCTGTCTGTCTGAGATTGGGTTTTACTTTAGCTGAGTCTAGCCTGCACATCACTGTGTAGCCCAGGCTGTCCTAAAATTCATGACAACTCTACTCCTCAGACTCTCAAACACTAGGTGATAGTTGTGAGCTATCACACCCTGTTTATGGTGATAACATTTCAGAGGATATGTAATGTGCTCTTAGGTGGGGGTGGGGATAGTTCATCCTGATTTGACTGTCAGTGTGGCAGCAGGATCTAGACTCACCAGGAAAATGTTCCCCTAAGGAAACAAACCTCTGGCCATGTGGGGATATCTAGATTGGCTAATTAGGCGGGAAGATCCACCCTGACAGTGGGCTGCCCGGTCCCTGGCCTCGGACCCTCTCTGCTTGCACACAGCAGACGCCTCTTGCACCTCATGCACCTATACCATGCCTTCCCCAGCAGACGACTGTACCCCAGAGCTGTGAGCCCCACAGAGCTGTGAGCCCCACAAATCCTCTCGTCCCTTGACTTCGTCAGGTAGTTTGTCTCAGCTGCCAGACAGAGTAGCTAGTGTGACTAGTGCGGCGCGTGGGAGTGTGCAGCGGGGATGGAACTCATCGCGGGGTGTGTGCACGTGCACACGTGTGCACACACTCATGCACACGGCAGTGTGGTACCCTGTCCGTGTGGATGTGAAGGTCAGAGGTTGACGTGGAGTGTCTCCTATTGCTCTCCAACTTGTTTATCCATCCATTTGTTTTTGAGACATGCTCATCGTTTTGGATAGACCGTCTGGCCAGCCACGCACGGGGCTCCACCCGTCTCTGTCCCTGACACTGGGGCTGCAGGAACAGCACCCACTGCACAGGACTTCTACAGGCACGGGTGATGAGGGACTCAGGCAGCCCCTCCCCCAGCTCTGTTTTCGAAGCTAGGGTCTCATGTAGTCGGGGCTGGTCTCCGGTCTGGTATATAGCTGGGGATGGACCCCGAAGCCCTTGGCCCTCTTGCCTCCTCCTCCCCAGTCCTGGGTTTACAGGTGTGCACCGGCACACACGCCTGGTTTCTGAGGTGCTGAGTGTCAAATCCAATGCTTCCTGCATGCTAAGCAAGCACCCTGCCAATCGTTGAGATCAGCCCTTAAAATCTAGGCTCTTCAAGATCAAGGGTCCTATACTTCTGACCAAGGAGCACCCCAAACACACGGCCCTGGAGTGCCCCATTTAATGCTGATAGCGCAAGGTGAATGAATGAATGAATGAATGAACTGTACAAGCGTGGGTGGGCTGCTAACATATCTGCACATCTGCAGCTAACACATCTGGTCGTTGTTCCTGATGATTTCACAGTTTCCTATTATATTTATGTATGTTGTGGTGTGTGGAGGTCTGAGGACAAATTGCAGGACTCACTTCTCTCCCTCCGACCTTGAGCCCCCGGGATTGAACTCAGGTCCTCAGGCTTGGCAGCAGACACTTTTCCTGCTGAGCCAGGATCATTCCCTTCATCTCACAGGCTCCCTGGCGAAGCTTGGCCGCTGTGTGGCTGTGTGACCCAATGATTCCTCCGATCCCACATCTGTTCTAGGAATGGTTAACAACCCTTGGAGCCTTGGAGAGTCAGGTTCAAATCCCCACTCTGCCCTTTCCATCTGCGTGACCTTGGCAAACAATCTTACCTTCCTGAGACTCAGTTTCCCCACCTGTACATTGGAGCAGGTGGTCTCGTGAGGCATATTGAGGCCATTTAATGGGGTTCCTTAGAGGGCAAAGAGAATGGGGGCGCAGTCAGATTTAGCCTGCCCCAAGCTGTACAGGCACAGACCGGACAGACGTGAAGGGAATCTCAGGCAGAGCAGCCCCTTCCCCAGCGCAGCTGGATGCCTGGGGTTGCGCATGCGCATGCGCACAGCATCCCTGTGGCCCTTTATAAGAGAGGAGGCTGCGCCTGGCGTGCTGAGCGCCGGGCGCAGGGGCTGAAGAAGCGCCGGGAGCCGGGCGGTGCGTCCTTTGTGCCCGGACCCGTGGGGATGCGTCCACGCTAAGGAGCCAGGTCGGGGGGGCCAGCAGAGAAGGGGGGCAACAGGAAATCGGGCTTGGGGAGGACTGACGAGGATCAAGGCGAAGCCCCCCTCCCAGATAGGGATGGGCAGGGGACGGTGGGGGAGGGGAGCCAAGTTTTGGGGGGGCCAAGCGCATGAGGGGGGACCTTAGGGGTATTGGGAATGGAAGGGAGTCTCGAATGCAAAGATTACCCCCTTCCCCGTGGGGAGGGTCCCTGACTGCGGATGGGTCTCTGGATCAAGCAGGAGGCCCTGGGAGCTAGGACTAGGGGAGGGGCACCCCGAGTTTGGAGAAAAGACAAGGGCATCCTGCGTTATGACCCAGGAGATTTGGAGGCCGGCTACCTCGATGTTTTAGCTGAGACACCTGGAATTTGAAGTGGACACCTCTAATTTACAAATGAATGGAGGGCTACTCTATGGAGGGGGACCCAAATTGGAGAATGTCTGCAGCTGAGTCTTGCCCCTGGGAAGGGAAACCAGGTCTCTGTCCTCACACTGGATCCTGAGCGAGGAAGGGGGCTCAGACTGCCCCATCCTGAGGTGCCCTCCTGCTTGTCTAACAGATGCAGAGTTGGGGTGCAATTCCTTTTTTCCAGAGAGCATGCTGGGTGTCCTGGTTAATGCTGGGTTCTGGTGTGCTCCAAGATGGATGTCCAGGACCTGGATGGACCCTGCAGGGAGACAGGGACACCCCACATGTTTCATCCCCCCCCCACATCATCTCAGCCCTCCACACTAATGCTTCACTCCCAGTCTTTCTGTGCGCTGCATTTTAAAAACTCTGTTAGGGCGACCAGGTGCTAGAAGAGAAGGCATCCGGAGTATGAGAGTGACCCCCATCCATACACCACAGTGTGGCTTTGTTCCTTCTAAGTGTGGCTGGGAAGGAGCCAGGCTGAGGCTGGCCAGGGTGGGTGATGGCCCAACATGGGCATGTGAAGACCAGCTAAGAAGGGGTGAATGCATGCACTGTGCCCCCAGACCCTCACAGCCTTAGTGACCTCTGGACACCACTACAGGGAAACAGGGAATGTTCCCACCCCAGGAAGTGGGGTCTTTGTGTGTCAACGGGCCATGAGGAGAGGCATGTCAGGGGTTTCTGGGGTCTCCTGTGGCTGAGACATCAGTGGTTAATGTCTTTTGTTACAAACCTGTGCTGGCGTCCACATTACCAGTGGCCATACAAGTGTCACCAAGACACGCATCCAGTCTGTCCTCGGGGCTGGTGTGGCAGCCTGTAGGAGGAGCCAGACCTGGTGGTTGATTTGTTAGGGGCTTCAGCAGAGTGCTCCAGACTGTGGGTGTCTTTGTGTGGAGGTCGCACAGCCTACCCAGTGAACGCCCGTGTGGGTTCTCTTTGTTAATATCCCTGGAAGTCTCTGAGTGTGTCTCTCCAAGGGGTGTGTGTCTGGGGTATGTAGGCTGGGGTGCAGGGTTGGGGAGTCACAGAGGGAGAGGCACAGCAGGGGTGGAGCTCCTCAGCCCGGCTTCCTTTTTTCCTCCACAGTATTCCTTGTTCATGACTTTGCACACAAATCCAGTGTGAGTCTCGAGCCAGGCACCCACGGTGTGTTCGAGTACGTGCGCATGAATGTGTGTGGCCGGTGCCCACGACCAGAAATTCTCCTGGAGTTCGTGTAGCTGCTGCCCCCGCACGCAGGGTGCACACAGCCCCGTAGACATGTACCCAGTCACACACCCAGTGGCTCTAGAAGACAAGTGCCCAACTCCAACTCAGCGGAGAGACGAGGGATGAGGTGGGGGTGGGGTGGGAATGGGGACAGGGGACGGAACACACACACACACACACACACACACACACACTCTCGAAAGAATGTGCCTCCCCCCTCAGCAGGCCCCTGCTTGCATATACATGAGGCTAATGTATTATTCATGAGGGGGGCGGGTCCAGACCTCAGCCCAAGAGCTGCCACTCACCTCTAGTGGCCCAGGGGAGAAAGTATTTTAAGAGAAGAGTGTGGATATGTGAGGGGAAGGGAGAGAGAAGGAAGGTGTTCCTGTTTGGGGAGGGAGAGGCTTGAGGCTGACACTGTGTCTGTCGCTGTGTTGGGCCACCTTGGGGGTATTTTTAGGGTGTTGCCAAGCCTGTGTGTACAAAGAGCTGTTTTTAAATGCTGTGTGTTTTACAAGTCTTATGTCATTCCCTCCTGATACCTTCAGAGGGTTTGTGTTGGATGAGACTCATTTCACAAGTGGGGAGACTGAGGCATGGGGAAATAAAGAAGGTCCCTGGTGCAAGGTTGTATGGTGGGTAAGTAGGTAGACAGTGGCGTGGATTCACCTGGGTTAGGGGAGTGAGGCAGGGTGTCTCTGTGTAACTCTGGCCGTCCTGGAACTCACTCTGTAGAGCAGGCTGGCCCTGAACTCAGAGATCTCCTCCCCCTCCCCCGCCTCTGCCCACCCAGTGCTAGGACTAAAGGGGTGTGCTACTATCTCCAGCTGGATTCTTTTTGAGACTGGGTCTTGTGTAATACAGGTTGACTTTTAAACTCAAAACGAGGTTCAGGGTGGCCTCAAACCTTTGATCCTCCTGCCTCCACCTCCCAAGCGCAGAGGTGACAGTCATTGGTCCCCACACCTACCTGAACTCAATTATGTGGAGAGGGGTGGGAAGAGAGAGATAAGAGAACACACATTTTATGGCCTTGATCTTTCCTAAGATCCTGATGGGGTAATCTCAGTCACTGGGGTACCCCACACTGGCTTAGGGTTCCCAGAGGAAGAAATGGGGATGGCCAAGTTGGACTTAGAGATTGTAAACATCAACAAGTTGGTAGCTGACTTCACCCTGTGCTCTGCTGTGCAACCCAAAGCAAACAGCTAGCCCTCTCTGGGTGCTGAGGCAGGAGGCTGTCCGAGCCGCTGCCCTACGCTTGAGTTCAGCACCACGGACAGGTCCACCACCATCGTACCTATTAGCGCCTGTGGAAACTGGGCGGAGTGCAGAAAGGGAGCCGCGATCTGGAGACCTCGCTCACGGTGTCCTCTGATAGGTTGAAGGGTGGGTTTGCCGCTGGCTTCCCCTCTCCTGTCCCCTTTGAGCTCATGTAAGGGGCCTGAGTTGAGAGAGTGATGAGGTTTTGTTAAAGAATCCCGGAGAATGATGTATTTCAGGCACCGGGGCAGACCTCCCAGCATGCACTCAATAATTGCCTACCATATGTCGGGTGAGGCATGGCCCCCGGTTGCGGGAAGGGCTCCAGAGCAGAGGGAGCTTCTTCTGTGGGGCTATATGCGGTCAGCTGGGAGGACTGAGCTGGGGCTCCCCCCTAGCCTGGGGACCCCCAAAAGTATAAGGACCCCCTGCTTCCCTTAGGAGCTCCCAATCTGATGGAGGAAGCTGACTTGAAGAGCAGGTTTTCAGACTTGGCAGTGTGAAGTTTAATGATAATATTAGCCACAGCAAAATGTTCTCCTTCAAGCCAAGTTGCTCAAAGCACTGTACATAAGTTGGCTCACTCACCCCTTCCAGCCAGCTGTTATCCTCATCTGACCCACAAGGAAAGGGAGGCAGAGAGAAGTTAAGCTACTTGCCTAAAGTCACACAGCAAGGAAGAGGCAGAGTCTTAGAGCTAGCTTGCTGCGCGGGCCAGACTGGCCAAAACCTGGGCAGATTCTCCTCCACCTTTCCAGGGCTGAGATATCAGATGACCGGTGTGAGCCCCCACACCCAGCCTGGAGCCCTATGCAGGACTGGAGCCCAGATCTCATCTGTGCTCAGTGGCTTCTGGGGTCAGGGGCTAGAACAGGGGCCCCACAGTAGTGTGGTTTGGGCTGGATCAGAAACCAAGACCTTATGTGAACTTAGAAGATGCCGGGGCCAGAACCCAGAGCCCCTGTGAGCTGAGCAGATGGTCCCACCACTGGGCTACACCCCAGCCTCACTGCTTGGGTTCTGAAGTGAGATGCTCTGGGTTTGAATCTTGCTTGCCCCTTTCCCTTTCCTCTGTGACCTTCGGTGACATGCTGGCCTTTCTGAGTTCTGGTTCTGAATTCTTCCTAGGGCCATCTGTTGCCTGCATGTTGGCTTTCCGGGGGTTGTGACGCACCTCTCCTTTCTCTTTTGCTTCTAGCTCCACAGGATGGGGGCTGTATCTGTCTGGGCTTCAGGCTTCCTGGTGCTGCAGCTGCTGCTTCTCGTGGTTGGGGATCAGGGTGAGTTGGGCTTACGGGGGAGTCTCTTTACAATCATAGCCGTGGGTCAGTAGGATGGATAAAGCTCTTTCATTCCAGAACCTTCTTCTCCTGCTGGTCCTCTAGCTGGGTCTACAAAAGAAAACAAGAATAGCAGAAACAAGTCTTTGAACGGTCGGAAGGGAACAAGATACCTGAGAGGTTATTTTTAGTTATAACCGGCAGAGACTGCAGGTTCCCGCCTCCCACTGTCTTCCCGAAATGATCTGAAAGAGGTGGGAGGGAGACAATAGCGCGGGGATTGGTTACTGATGTCTGCCATGGGTGGGGCAAGGGAAGGAAGAGCTTTGTGCCTCTCCTAGAGTCTCCCAAATGGGGATCTGATGAAGAAATAACAGGGAAGCGGGCGGTGGTGGTGTGCACCTTTAATCCCAGCGCTCGGGAAGCAGAGGCAGGTGGGTCTCTGAATTCAAGCTCAGCCTGGTCTACACAGCAAGTTCCAGGACAGCCAGGGCTACACAGAGAAACTCTATCTCAAAAAATAAATAAATAAAGAAAGAAAGAAATAAAGAAATAAAGAAGAAAGAAAAGGAAGGGAAAAGGACGTGACTGTTCCTGGGTATAGTGGAGGAGAAAGTTGTAGGTATGAGAAAGAACACAGAGGCAGAGATGTCGGGGAGTCTGGAGTGAACACGACCCTGAGCTGGAGCATGGGAGGGGATGGGAGCGGCAGAAAGAGGAGAGCCTGGAGAGAAAGGCGCCAGGAGATGGAAGAGGATGGGGTAACCAAATAGCTGGAGTATACAGGGAAGTGCAGCCCAGCCCCAGTGCTGGAGAGTTCAGGGTAGGGGAGAGATGTTAGCCATACCCTGTAACAGGGACTGAGGGATGCTGGGAGAACCTGGCTGTCAGGTCTGCTTTGAAGTATTAGTAGGCACCTGAGCCATTTGTCCTGGGTCTGAGGCCTAATGGTTCTGACCCAGGAGTCCCTTTCTGCACTGTGACGTGTGGGCAGCCTGGCCTCTCTGGCCTTGATTTCTCTGTAACGTTAGTGAAGCTGACTGTGGTATACACCTCTAATTCCAGCACTCAGGGGACAGAGACAGGAGGATCTCTGTGAGTTCAAGGCCAGCCTGGTCTATGTAGTGAGTTCCAGGCTAACCAGGGCTACATAGTAAGACTCTATCTCAAAAGGCAAAACAAAAAGTATTGGTGAAAGAAAAAAGAAAAAGAAAAAATAACACACAGAAGCAAGAAACACCCTGACTCAGGCCCTCTGTCCCCACTTCAGGCACACAGGACACCACTACCACGGAAAAGGGGCTTCACATGCTCAAGTCAGGGTCAGGACCCATCCGTGCTGCCCTGGCAGAGCTGGTGGCCCTGCCCTGCCTCTTTGCCCTGCAGTCACGGCAAGGCGCCCCTCGAGACATTCCTCGGATCAAGTGGACCAAGGTTCGGACTGCATCAGGCCAGCGACAGGATCTGCCCATCTTAGTGGCCAAGGACAACGTGGTGCGTGTGGCCAAGGGCTGGCAGGCCCGGGTGTCACTGCCTGCTTACCCCCGGCACAGAGCCAACGCTACACTTCTGCTGGGGCCACTGCGGGCCAGTGACTCCGGGCTGTATCGCTGCCAAGTGGTGAGAGGTATTGAAGATGAGCAGGATTTGGTGACCCTGGAGGTGACTGGTGAGTAGCAGCAGGTGATGGGCGTGACCAGAGATGAAAGGGGAGGGGCTTAAGATGAAGAGGACAGGGTTGAGGCTGGGAGGAGAGGCTCAGAATCCTAGGGGGAGAGGCAAAGAAAGAGAGAGGAAACTGGAAGGAGAGGGTCTGAGGATGGAGAGGAAGGTGCCTAGGACAGAAGGGGAGGACCGAGGATGAAGGGGGAAGAGACAAAAGTTAAAGGAAGAGGAACCAAGGGTGAAGGGGAGGGGCTAGTGTAGAGGGATGGGGAGATAGCAGAGAAGGAGCCAAGGATGGGAGACAGAGGGGCTATGACAGAAGGGGAGGGGCTATAAGGACAGAGGAGGGGCTAAGACAGAAGGGGAGGGGCTTTGACAGAAGGGGAGGGTCTAAGACAGAAAGGAAGGAGCTAAATGGTTGGGGAGGGGCTAAGACAGAAAGGGAGGGGCAAATGATGGAGGAGGAGCTAAGACAGAAAGAGAGGAGCTAAATGGTGGGGGAGGAGCTAAGACGGAAAGGGAGGGGCCAATCATGAAAGGAGAGGGCCTGATGATGAAGGGAAGGTACTAGGGTGGACTGAGAGGGGTGAGAATGGAAAGAGAAGAGTTAGAATAGAAGGGGGGGGCTAAGTCGGATGAGAAGGACCAAGCCTGAAGCCCAGCCATTGGGGCTCACCTCGGAAGTTCCCCTGTGTAGGGCTCCTCTCAGGTCTTCTGATGCCCTGGATGGAGGCCCAGCCCTTCTCAGGCTTCTCTGTGACACCTAGAGGTGAAGTGTCAGCAGCAGCAAGGCAGGACCCAAGGCTGGGCGTCTCCCACATTGTAAATGTCCTTTAAAGACCCTTCGCTCACTTTATTTTACATAAGACAACGTTATTGGCTTTCAATCAAAATACTAACGTCTGTTGTGGTGAAGCCTGAAGTAGGAGGATCACCAAAAATTCAAGGCCAGTCCAGGCTACGAGACCCAGTTTCAAAACAACGTGTGACAAAAAGGCATGAGGCTAGGGACTCAGCGGCTAAGAGCGCCTGCTGCTCTTCCAGGGGACCCCGAGTAGATTCCCAGCACCCACGTGGCAGCTCTCAACCTCATGGAATTCCAGTTCTAGGGGATCCGATGCCACCTGCTGTCTTCCTCGTGAACTAGACACCACACCAGCCTACGTGCAGGCACTTACATATATACATAAAATAAAGAAAGCAGCCAACTGTGGTGCACGCCTTTAATCCCATTAGCTACGTGGCAGGCAGAGGTAGGCAGATCTCTGTGAGTTCGAGGCCAGCCTGGTCTACAGAGTGAGTTCCAGGACAGCCAGAGTTACAACAGAGAAACCCTGTCTGGAAAAAAAAAAACAAACAACAAAAAAGTAAATCTCTTAAAAATACAAATCTGTCTACCTATCTATTTATTTATTTATTTTTACTTCGAGACAAGGTTTCTCTGTTGTAACTCTGACTGTCCTGGAACTCACTTTGCAGACCAGGTGGGCCTGGAACTCACAGAGATCTGCCTGCCTCCGGAGTGCTGAGATTAAAGCCATGCACCACCACACCGAAAGACCCTCCCCGTCTTTAAAAAAATCTTCTTCAGGGAGGAGTGTTCTCTACGATACCACCCTAACCCCTCTCCGGCTTCTGGCTGTTACCCCGCAGGCGTCGTGTTCCATTACCGGGCGGCCCGGGACCGCTATGCACTGACCTTCGCCGAGGCCCAGCAGGCCTGCCTCCTGAGCTCGGCCACCATCGCTGCGCCCCGGCACCTGCAGGCCGCCTTCGAAGATGGCTTTGACAACTGCGACGCGGGCTGGCTCTCGGACCGCACGGTTCGGTGAGGGGGTGCGCAGGAGGCGTGGGGTTCCCCATGGCGATCCGTAGGGGTCATCGCTCCTGGAGAAAGTGGGATGGGAGGGCTCCCGGATCGCAGGTCTGATAACCACTCCCCTCGCACGGTCAGGTACCCCATCACTCAGTCGCGTCCTGGTTGCTATGGTGACCGCAGCAGTCTGCCTGGGGTCCGGAGCTATGGCAGACGCGACCCGCAGGAACTCTACGATGTCTACTGCTTTGCTCGCGAGCTAGGGGGTAAGGTCAGGCTGGGGACCCGCCTTCTCCGGTCCTTGAGTGATAGGAGCTGCCCCTCCAAAGCTGCACCTGGGATCCGGGCCACCCGTCCCCTAAGCTTCCCACCCGCGGTTCCAAACGTCCCTTCTGCTCCCACCCCTTCTGACCTCCACCTTGTCCTCCCCACCCCCAGGCGAGGTCTTCTACGTGGGCCCTGCCCGCCGATTGACCCTGGCGGGCGCGCGGGCACAGTGTCAGCGGCAAGGCGCGGCGCTGGCCTCAGTGGGCCAGTTGCACCTGGCCTGGCACGAAGGCCTGGACCAGTGCGACCCGGGCTGGCTGGCAGACGGCAGCGTGCGCTACCCGATCCAGACGCCTCGCCGGCGCTGCGGGGGCTCCGCCCCGGGCGTGCGCACGGTCTACCGCTTCGCCAACCGCACCGGCTTCCCTGCGCCTGGAGCGCGCTTCGACGCCTACTGCTTCCGAGGTGCGTTAGGACATGTCCCCGGGAGGGCCGAGCAAGCCTCACTCATCAGAGCCCTTGACTTTTTCATGGGTGCCTGTCATCCAGACGGGTCCCCCGGTCGGGAGTGTCTGACTAAGCCATGCTCCCAGGTGGATTCCCTACCTGATCCCCCCCTTTCCCAACCAACCGCGTGGAGCATAGTGTGTTCCCTTGAGACCATAGCCCCACCAGGAAACCTTGGTTATGGCCACGTCCCATGGGTCGGTCCCTTTGAGATCACACACACACACACACACACACCTGAAAGTGCATAGTGAAAACCACGCCCCATGGGCGTGTCTTCTTCGAGACCACACCCCTCAACTGCATAAACCACATCCTACTGGTGCATTCCCTGAGCCAATGTGTGACGGCCACACATGCCCTGTGAGTGGGGGCCCTCCAGATCATGTCCCCAGCAAGGACAGTTGGTGGAGGTCATAGCCTGTGTCCATATATTCCCTGAACTCTTAAAGGTGACGGGCATGCTCCATGGGTGTGTCTTCTGTGGTCATGCCTCCAGACACTGGCAAGTGAAGGCCACACCCTGGGGACAGGGTCTCACTGTGTAACCCCTGGTTGGCCTGGAACTCCTTATGTAGAGACCAAGCTGATCTCGAACTCACAGCGATGCACCTGCCTCAGCCTTCCAAGGGCTGGACTTCAGTGCATTGGCCAACACGCTCCGGCTGTGGCTGTAGCTCAGTGAGTAGGGCGCTTACCTAGGAGCATCTTGCCCTGAGTCCTAACCCCCAGCACCAAATAAAGCCAGGTGTGGGACTAAGTGCTTGGGAGGAGAGGCATAAGAATCAGGGGTGTTAAGGTCACCCTGGGGAACTGAACTGATGTTCAGGGCCAGTCTAGGCTACCTGAGATCTTGTCTCAAAAAGCCAGAAACAAAACAATACAAAGCATTGCTGTGGAAGAGATGGGTAGAAACCCTCTGACGAGCCACGCCCTCTCAGGGAGAGGGTCCATCCCTTGAGATGGGCTTTCCTTAGATGTTTCCACTACTGGGCCATTTGGAAGGCTGAGGTAGGAGGATCTCTGTGAGTGCAAATCCAGCCTGGGCTACGATTGAGTTCCGTGGTTAACTTGGACTACAGACAGACAAGAGGCAGCACTCACAGAGCTCCGGTGAAGGTGGTGTTCTCTCCGTGGGCTCTGTTTCCTGAGATGCCCTGACCCTGAGAATCCTGCCCTGACTGGGGCTTATCTGTCCACCCGCGCCACGCGGTAGGCACAGCCCAGTGGAGACATAGCAGGAGTCCCTCACTTTGTGATCTCAGTTTTGCCAATAAGCCGAGCTATCTTGGATGCTCATAACCAAGGACCCTGACCTTGACCGTGGGCACATTCTGGTGCAGCAGGATTGATACACTTCCTCTTCTCAATCTGGGGTATCTCAGGATACACCCAGAGAGACCAAGAGACGCAGCAGGTTGAAATGTGATTGACTTTGTCCAGGACTTTGCTGGCAGCTCCTGGGCTCACCAATCCTCTTCTGCTTTTCCTATAGCTCATCACCTTACACCACAACATGGAGACCCCGAGACCCCCTCATCTGGAGATGAGGGAGAGATTGTGTCAGCAGAGGGGCCCCCAGCCCGAGAACTAGAGCCCAGCATGAGGGAGGAGGAGGAGGAGGTGGCCCCTGACTTCCAGGAACCTCTCATGTCCAGTGGAGAAGATGAACCCCTGGGGTTGACATGGACACAAGACTCTCAGAGGACCCTCAGCTCCACCCCAGGGCCTCCCACACTGTCTTCACCGACTTCTTCAGAAAAGTGGCTGCTCTTTGGTGCCACAAGCTCCACGGGTGTCTCTGCGCCCAGCAGCATGGGAGCAGATATGGCAGAGACAACACCCTCGGGCACACGGGTAGCCTCCACCACCAGGGCAAGTAGGGGCCGCTTCAAAGGGCTGAATGGCCGACACTTTCAGCAGCAAGACCCAGATGTCCAGCCACTTTGGGCAGCAGAGGCCAGTGCCCAGCCTCCCACCCTGGAAGTCTCTGCCAACCATGTGGAGCCCTCTGCAGCCACTGAGGCCTCGGGGAGTGACCAGAGACAAAGCGCCTGGGCCATTCTGACCAACAAGGTGGACATGCCAGGGGCAGGTGAGTGGCTCGAGGGGAAAGGAAGAGTGAGCACAGTAGCACGGCCACCAGCCCCCCGCCCCCCCCGCACCGTAGTCCACCTCCAGATCCCCGTTTAGTTTTGTGTATCCGTGTGTGTGTGTGTGTGTGTGTGTGTGTGTAAGGTGTGTGAGTGTACCTGTGTGTGTAGGGTGTGTGTGTGAGTGTGTGTATCTGTGTGTGTGTGTATCTGTGTGTGTGTGTATCCATGTGTGAGTGTGTGTGTAAGGTGTGTGTGTGAATGTGGGTAGACTCAAGGTTGAGGAGACCAGAGCTGGACTTCAAGTGTCTTTCTTTATCCACCTTTATACCTTAATTTTTTGACAGTCTCTTACTAAGCCCGGTGCTCACTCTTTGGCTATCCTGGGATCCACTTATCTCCACACCGCTTTCCCCTTTTCCCAGAACTAGAGTTAAAGACCCGGGCTGCTGTGCCAGCCTTGGCATGAGGGCTGGGATCTGAACTCAGGTCCTCATGTTTGAACAGCTGACACTGCACTCTCTGACCCATCATCCCAGGCCCTGATTTTTGTGTTTTGAGACAGAGTCTCACTCTGTACCTGAAACTGGCCTGGAACTCATAGCAGTCCTCCTGTCACGGTCTCCTAAGCGCTAACATGACAGGTGTACGCTGAGACACTTGGCTTTTATTGTTTACGTGCTGGAGGGGGTGTTAAGACAACTTCTTATGTAGCCCAGGCTGGCCTCTGACTCCCACGTACGTGTCCAAGGATGGCTCTGAATGCCAGATCCTCCCTCCTCCTAACTGCGTAAATAACAGGCTTGTGCTCCCACACCCAGCTAGAAACGGTTTGGGGGGATGCATCTCTACGTAGTGCGGACTGGCCTTCAATGTTCATCCTCCTGCCGCAGCCTCCCGAGCGCTGGGGTCATAGGTGTGTGTGCTGCCAGGCCCTGCTAACTAACCCATCTTGATGTCACAGGTTCTCTTGGCAGCAGGAGCCTCCCAGGGTCTGAGATGTGGTCCCCGTCCGTGATCTCACCTAGCGTCCCAGGCACAGACAGAGCCCCTGGCCTGGAGCCGGGGGCAGCCGAGGCTCCCAGCATGAAGTCAACCGTCCTCCACCTGCCCTGGTCACCCTCGGAGCCCGCTGTTCCTCCGCCCAGCCCCTCGGAGTCCCCAAGTGCTGTTTCCAGGGAGACACTCCCTGATGCTTCCTCCCCGGACCTGCCAATTGCAGCCATGCTTCGAGCCCCCAAACTGTGGCTTCTGCCACACTCCACACTCGTCCCCAGTGTGACCCCCGTCCCACCCTCCCCGGCTTCTCCACTCCTCTCCTGGGGCGCAGAGGGACAGGATGGGGGCGTCACCACTGCCAGCTCTGTCAGCTTTGGTGCAGGAGGCCTCAAAACCCCATCTCAAGCCTCTACGGGTGCTCCAGGTGAAGCTAGTCCCGAATCCCCTGCTGCGGATTCTAGAGAAATCGAGGAGATCAGCTCCACCCAGGCTACGGAGCACCCCAGCTCTGGCCCGTGGGTGTCCTTGGACTCCAGTAATGTCACCGCCAAGCCTCTCCCCTCTGATGCTGGCATCCTAGGGACGGAGTCTGGGGTCTTGGACGTATCGGGGATTTCTACACCCAGCAGACAGGTCACTGTGGACAAGGTGCTGGCCACCTGGCTACCGCTGCCCAGTCAAGGACTGGACACTGGCTCCCAGCCCACACCCTTGGGAGGCCCTGGAGTCACTGTGAGTGTGGAACCTACAGTGGCTTCGGAGGGAGATGTCACCGAGGGCTCTATGAAGGCCGCCATGGAGCCAGTCCCCAGAGGTGCGGATGCCCCTTTGGGACCCAGAAGTTCCATTTCTAGCACCCATGCAGCTGTGGGTCCAAGCATAGGCCAAGGGACTGAGGCTGGGGCCAAGGGCATGCCTACAGTGAGCCCTACAAGTTCCCAAGGCCACCCAGAGCCAGAGGGCCAGACGGTGGCCCAGGGGTCACTGGAGCCCCACAGCAGTCTGCCGCCTCATCCCTGGACATCCCTGACCTCCAGCATGGACGAAGTGGCCTCAGTTTCCTCGGGGGAGCCCACAGGGCTGTGGGATGCCCCCAGCACTCTGATACCTGTGTCCTTGGGCTTGGACGAATCAGACCTGAATGTTGTAGCTGTGAGTCCAGGCTTGGAGAGCTTCTGGGAAGAGGTGGCCAGCGGGCAAGAGGGTAAGTTCTGGGTTCTCCATCTGTCCTAGTGTGGCCAGGGTCTGGGGACTAGAGGATGAGGGTTCCCTGAGCAGGAGAAAATGCCCTGGGAGGCCTGGAATTTTTCTAACAAAGGATGATGCTGGAGATCAGAGGTCAGGTCAGGAGGCTGGTTACATTGGACAGGGTCTCTCTATGGAGCCTTAGCTGATGTGAAACTGGCTATGTAGGCCTCGAACTCGCAAAGATCAGCTTGCCCAGTCAACGCTCAAAGAATGTGGATCACTTACAAAAGGCATCAGGGAATGGATTTGGGGGAGTTCTGCTTCCAAATGTCCAAGTCAGTTTGAGAGAGACACTGTGGTGTGATGCAGGGGGCTGGCCTTCAAGGATTTCGATATCTGGAGAAGACAGCTGATCTGATTGCGTCCCAGGCCAGGCAGGAAGGACCAGATGAGGTTCAAGCAGTATCTGGGAAGGGCAGGAACTGGGGTGATTCAGTCATGGAGACGGCAGGGGCTGGAGCCGTGAAGAGAGCAGGAGGCAGGAGCAGGCTCAGTGACTGACAGCGCTGCCTGCTTGGCTACTGCGTAACGAGGTTGGCCTAGAACTGGTGGCAACCCTCCTGCCTCAGCCTTCTGCATGCGGGAATGACAGGTGTATGCCGTCATGCTCCGTGTCTCGCTCACTGTTCTATTTCTGTGGCAGCGTGAGCAAGGGGACTCACGCAAAAGAAAGCATTCAGCCGGGGCTTGCTCCAGCGTGAGAGGTTCAGTCCGTTGTCATCATGGCGGGGAGCACGGCACACGCGTGGTGCTGGAGCAGAGGCTGAGAACCACATCCTGCTGCTCAGGCAAAGAGAGCAGCACCGGGCCTGGTGCGGGGCTTGTAAAAACTTCAATGCCCATCCCCAGTGGCACACTTCCTTCAACAAGGCCTCAGCACTAATCTTTCTAATTCTTTCAAAAGGTTCCACTACTCCCTGGTGACTGACTGTTCAAATATATGAGCCTATGGGGCCATTTGTGCTCCAACCTCCACATGAGCGGGGTTTAAAATTTCATTCTTCTTTTTTTTTTACTTATGGGCATGCAGGTGCACGCACACACACGCACACACACACACGCACACTCACACACACGCGTACATGGGTGCACACACACGCACGCACACACATGCGCACACACACATGCACACACACGCACACACATGCGCACACACACATGCACACACACACTCAAACACACACGTACATGGGTGCACACACACGCACGCACACACATGCACACACACACGCACACACATGTGTATGTGGGTGCACACACATGCATGAGCACACGAGCACACGCACACACATGCGCGCACACACACACACACACACACACACACACACACGCGTACAATCCAGAGCTGCCTAACCCCAGGCACTGTCCACCTTGTTAATTTATTTTTTTAATCACCTCCATTAAATGTGTGCGTGCGTGCGTGCGTGCACATGCATATATGCGTGCCGCGGCACTCCCG
Organism: Cricetomys ansorgei; assembly: GCA_026225945.1. Lineage (NCBI taxonomy): Eukaryota > Metazoa > Chordata > Mammalia > Rodentia > Nesomyidae > Cricetomys > Cricetomys ansorgei. Next base: position 2,061,115 of record JAMJFZ010004039.1, read on the forward strand.
TGAAGGTCAGGGGACAACTTTTGGCAATGGGCTTCCTCCTTCCAGAGGTCAAACTCAGGTCATCAGGCTTGGCATTAGTGTCGTCACCTGCTGAATCTCTGGCCAGGGCCAGCTCCCCGGCTCGTAGTTTGGAGACAGGGTCTCAGTGGCCGGGAACTTGCCCATCAAGCCCCTGTCTCCTTCCCCCTAGAGCTGGGTTTACGGATACACACTCGTGAGGGTTTTTCCTGCACGCGTGCACACGGCCCATGTGCCTGGCGCCCGTGGAGATGCCTCAGAACCAGTGTTACAGATGGTTGTGAACCGCCGCACGGCTGCCCCGGAGAGCGGTGTTCTTCACTGTTGGACCGTCTTTCCAGCCCCCTGGCCTTTTGAGATGGAGCCACGCTATGGAGCCCCAGCTGGCCTGGAACTTGCTATGGAGAGCAAGCAGGCTAGCCTAGAACTCACACAGAGATCCACTTGCCTCCCGAGGGCTAGGATTCAAAGCATGTACCCCTACCCCCGGCTATGCCCAGCTTTTCTGAAGTGTGTGCAGGGGATGGAACTCAGGTCCGAGCCATCTTCCCAGCACACCATCTTCTTTTGGAGACAGGGTCTCTCTCTGTAGCCCAGGCTGGCCTGGAGACCTCACCAACCTCACCTGCCTCTGTCTCCTGAGTGTGAGGGTCACGCACGTGTGTTCCCATGCCCAGCCGGCTTCATTCAACTTTGTAAAATCTCACAGGACAAGTCCTAGGGTGGCGCTTGTCACTCACGGGGAGACTGAGCCAAGGGAGATCTGCGCACCTACTATGTTCATGTAGCTGCAGCTGGGGCTGGACATAGGACAGAAACAAACAACAAGACAAACAGCTTGTGATGGCTCGGAGCATGGCCGTCATCCCTGCACTGGGGAGGTCAAGTCAAAGTCAGCCTCAGCTAAGTAGTGAGTTCGAGGACAGCCTGGATGCGACAGGAGACTGTAGAAAAGAGGGAGAGAACGAAGAGGGGACAGAAACGACGGAGAACTGAGGAGAGAGGGGGAGGGAGAGCAGCCTCTGTCTCAGGCGATAGGCTGCGAGATGCTGAGTGCAGGCTGTGTGATCCACACGACAGACAGCCGCCCCGGCTGTCAGAGAGGAGGCTGTGGGAAGGCAGGTCCCTAGAAGCGACAACATCTGGAAGAAGGCTAAATGGAGAATCTGCAGTCAGGACTCTGGGTGGAGCGACCCCGGCTGGTGGGAGGTGGCTGTGGTGGGGGGAGGCACGGGGAGACACCCACAGCACAAATGCTAATAAAGCCGAAAATACACCGGCTCGGCTGAGTCAGTGCCAGCCGTGGGCAGGTGTCGTAGTGGGGCCGCCTGGTGGCTGTCACGCTCTGCCCAAGGCGTGCTGGCACAGGGCTGGGGCTTCACCAGGGGCATCACACAGACTAGACCCCCCTGTGTCCCAGTGCCACTGCCCCAGGGAGCCACTGCAGGACAGCCTGCTGTGCCCACTGTTCAGCTAGCCTGCAATGTTTGTGTGCCTGCTGTGTTCTGGGCCTTGAAAGCTGATATTCTACGCTGTTCTCCGAGTGACTGGTCACACCGACACGTGGCTCCTGGGACTGCAAGCCTCATCTCAATTTATTTAATTTAAGCGTGAATGAGGTGTGCGGCTGCTATATGGAATGTCACTGCTCTCAGGAGAGAGAGAGAGAGAGAGAGGAAAAAAAACAAAACAATGAGCACAGAAAGGAATCTGGTAGGGCTAGTGAGTTCAGTTGGCAAAGGTGCTTGGCGCCAAGCCCGAAGGTGTGAGTTCAAGCCCCAAGACCCACATGGTGACGGACAGAATTAAGTCCTGCAACTTGTCTTCTGGTCCCTAGGTGAGCCAGTCTAGTACGGCCCGGGAGAAGGGCAGGGCATCGCACAGATGCTATGTGGCAGTTCTCCGGAGCGGCTAAGGTCTTTATCGCAAAGCGTGTGAACCAGTGTTGGTTGGGGAAGAGAGAGAGGGGACTCCACAGACAAGGATGGAGTTTGGGGTCCCATGGAAGATGACATCCTCACACTGCTGTCCCTCCACAGACCCCACGGATCCCTGTGAGAACAACCCTTGCCTGCATGGAGGCACCTGTCACAGCAACAGCACCATGTACGGCTGTCGGTGTGATCAGGGCTATACTGGAGAGAACTGTGAGATTGGTGAGTCTCCAAGCCCAGAGGGCTGTCCTGCTCCTTGTGCTTCCAGTCTGGGTGAATCGACTGAAATTAGCCGAACCCAAACTAGATAGCTGAGCTGCTGTGTCCTGGGGGCTGTCGCTCAGGAGAGCCGTTTCCCACCATGAGCATTAAGGTTTCGGAGGGGACAGCAGAAGGGTTAGATGGTCCCCAGCAAGCCATGGGCTCTGGGAGACTACCCTCGTTTAGGTAGACAGCACTCACATTGCGAAGTGTGAAATTACAACACTAAATATAAGCGGTGTAATTCTTCCTTGTTTGTTTTGAGACAGGGTGTCTCTGTCATAACTCTGGCTGTCCTGGAACTCACTCTGTAGACCAAGCTGACCCCAAATTCACAGAGATCCGCCTGCCTCTGCCTCCTAAGTGCTGGGATTAGAGGCGGGTGAACCACCACAGCTCGACTCTATTTTTTTTTTTAAGATTTCTTTGTTTTAATTTACTTAATTTTATTTTATGTACATTGGTGTGAGGATGTTAGATCCCATGGAACTAGAGTTACAGACAGTTGTGAGCCACCATATGGGTGCTGGGAATTGAACCTGGGTTCTCTGGAAGATCAGCCAGTGCTCTGAACTGATGAGCCATCTCTTCAACCCCTATGGTGTAATTAAAATTCTTGATCACTGTGCATCCTTTGTTTGCCTTCACAACCACACTAGGAATTATAGAATCATAACTAAATGTACAAATAAAGACCAGGCTTAAAGCTGAGCGGCGGTGGCACACGCCTTTTATCCCAGCCCTCAGGAGGCAGAGGTAGGCGGATCTCTGTGAGTTCAAGGTCAGCCTAGTCTACAGAGTGAGTTCCAGGACAGCCAGAGTTACAACAGAGAAACCCTGCCTCAAAAAAGCAAAAAAACAAAAACAAAAAAAAAAACAAAAACAAAAAACAAACTCACAAAATAAGTAAATATTAAAAAAAAAATATTGTATTTTAAAAACTCAAGTGAGTGACAACTGACCCAAGATGCCCTCTGGCCTCTCACAATGCACCTGTGCACACACATGCAAGAACACATGCACACACGTGTGCACACATTAGGAGGCAGAGGAGTTAGCTGAATTGCCTGGTTCTGTCTACAAGCACCGCCAGTGGGACTCTGGGACCCTCACAAATGTGCAAAGGAAATGACTTCCGGGCTGCAGAGGCCCTGAACGCCAGAGTCCCAGTCTGTCCAGTGGCACCTGCTGCCGCTCATGCTCCTTAGTGTCCTTCACTCGAGGCCCCTCCTTGTGGCTACAGAACCGTCCTGCCATCCTTACAGGTGGAGGAGGGGTTTAGAAGGACCTTGACCCATCTTCCACCCGTGGGTTGGGGGTCTTCGTGGAGGCTGACCTCTGACCTCTGGCCATCCCATGTCCACAGACGTTGATGACTGCTTGTGCAGCCCCTGTGAGAACGGAGGCACCTGCATTGACGAGGTGAATGGTTTCACCTGCCTCTGTCTCCCCAGCTATGGAGGCAGCCTGTGCGAGAAGGGTGAGTCCCGTCCCGGACACCATTCCAGTCTCCCCTGGGTCTGGCTGAGTCTCCCAATGTGTAAATTAGTTTTATTTTATTATTTTAAAAATTTATTTCAAATTAATTTTTAATGAACTATTTTATGTGTATGGCTTGTGGCCGCATGTGTGTGCTACAGCCTGGGAGGTAACCAGCCCCCCTCCCCCTCCTCCCCCCTCCCAGACACGGAAGGCTGCGACAGAGGCTGGCACAAATTCCAGGGTCACTGCTACCGCTACTTTGCACATCGGCGGGCCTGGGAGGATGCGGAGAGAGACTGCAGGCGCCGGGCTGGCCACCTGACAAGTGTCCACTCGCCGGAGGAGCACAAGTTCATTAACGGTAGGGACGGTGCAGTGGGCTGGGGACCGAAATTCTCCCTTGACCGGTGCGCCACCCAGGGGTCCTGGAGACAGTGACTTACAAACCCCCTGAGCCTCCGGTCCCTGATGGGTCACGTGTCGGTGGAATCTCATGCTGTTCACTCTTCAGATATTCTCTTACACGCGTTATCTTCCTGGCTCTGCAGAGAGCAGCGTGGACCGGAAGTGGCACTCATTAGCCATCGTGCGTTGCTTCCTGTGGCACTGACCTGTCCCTCATTCATTCCAGTCCGTTGTGTGGTTCACTGTGTCAACCCCATCCTACGGTCCACACTCTCCACGGGCTTCCGGTCCCTCGCTGCTCTGTCCCTCCCGCCCCAGCCAGCACAGCGCGGGGTGGCCTCTGTCCCCGCTTCTGCCTCCCCAGAAGGACTTGACCGGGCCTGTGCCTGTTCCCCCGCCTCCTCACTTGTCCTTTCTGGCTGCCCAGATTCCCCTTTCCTGGGCATCCGTACCCATGGCTGGTCGGGGCTCTAGGCCTCTGAAAGCCCCCACTCACCACAACAGTCCGCAACTTGCCTCCCGGCTAGGGGGCCTCCCTTCCACAGCACACCCGACGCTAGAAACTGGCTGAGGGTGGGGCTCTCTGTCTCCCGTCCTTCCCCCTATCTCCCTGTGGCCCCCCAATTCCTAATTTCTCTCCACCCTTCCCATTCATCTCCCTAACTCCCGGTCGCCTCTGTCCGTCAGTCCTAACTCCCATCACAGGCGGAGCTGACTGCCCATCCCCTCCTTTGCGAGGTTTCTGCCATGTTCGCTCTCACCTGACAGCTCCACCATTGGCATTCTCACCAGCCTCGGACTTGCCCCATCCCCCAGCCCCCTCTAGGCTGGAAAGAGAAGAAGTCCCCCCATATCATCTCTTCTCTTTCAGCCCTAGAGAGGGTAGCACACTCTCACAGCTCTCCCCCCCCCCTCTGCCCCTCTCCTCAATCAGGCTTTGGACATGAGAATTCGTGGATCGGCCTGAACGACAGGACAGTGGAGAGGGACTTCCAGTGGACAGACAGTACGGGACTGGTGAGTGGCAGGTCCCTGTCCTCAGGCTGCTGAGTCCGGTGGCTCTGCCTCATGACCTCAGTTTACCCTCCTGTGAAGCACCCGCTGGTGGGCATAGGAAGTCCTCCGAAGTTCTGGGGCGTGGCTTAGTGGTGGAGGCCACGCCTAGGATTCCCTCCCCCCGGGAGGGGCTGGGGGCGTGGTTCAGGGGGTAGAGATCCTGCCTAGGATCCCCCAGGGAGAGGCTGGGGGCGTGATTCAGGGGTGGAGCCCCGGCCTAGGATTTCCCCCAGGGAGGGGCTGGGGGCGTGGTTCAGGGGTGGAGCCCCAGCCTAGGATTCCCCCAAGGAGAGGCTGGGGATGTGGCTCGGCCTGGCTTACATGAGGTTCTGGGCTCCATCCCAACCCTGTAAAATATAAAGAAATACATACCACTGAAGCAATGTGGTAATTGTGGTGCTTGCCTGACATCCTAGTGCTTGGGAGACTGAGGCAGGAGGATCACTGCATGTTTGAGCTTTATCCTGGACTACAAAGTGAGTTGTAGACCAGTCATTGCTACACAGTGAGTCCCAGTCTCAAAAAGGATCAGTAAGCTAAGCAACAGGTCAAAGTCAACACCGTGTCTGACTCCCTGAAACGAGGCCTGCTGAGGAGCCATGGGCGGGGAGAGACAGCGTGCGCTGGGAGCTGGGCCGGCAGAACGAGAGATTATTTTTTCCTGGATTGGTGTAGAATTCTGGCTTGTCGTGATGAAAAATTTCTGGAAATAGATACAGTGGTGACGGTTATACAACAGTAGGAATGGGAGTATTGCCATGAACCCATGGCTTTAAAATGGTTCACCTGGGGGCCAGCGAGAAGGCACAGCAGGTGAAGGTGCTTGCAGCCAAGCCTGATATCTGGAGTTTGATCCCTGGGGACCCACATGCTGCAAGAAAAGAACTGACTTCCAAAGGTGCTCTCTGACCTCCCAAGGCATGTGCACATGTGTGTCCCCTGTGAAATAAATAGTTGCTTGAGACAGGGTATCAGTGTGTAGTCCTTGCTGGACTGGAACTCACTTTGTAAGCCAGGTTGACCCTGGACTCACACAGATCTGCCTGCCTCTACCTTCTGAGTGCTGGGATTAAAAGTGTGTGCCGCCATGCCTCACTTAAGTAAATAACTTTTTGTAAAATTTTATTTACTTATTTATTTAATGTTTAGGGGGCATTTTGCCAGCCTATGTCTATGCACCATGCAATGCCCTCAGAGTCCAGAAGAGGGCTTTGAATCCCCTGGAACTGAAGTTATAGATAGTTGTGAACTACCATGTGAGTGCTGAGAATCGAACTCAGGTCCTCTGAAAGAATAGCCAGTGCTCAACTGCTGAGCCCTCTCTCCTGCCCACATTTTAAAAATGCAGTAAGAAATGCATTTGAAGGCAAGTTTCATGCGGTCCATACACTACCACAATCTGTCAAATACCATTCCCTCTTGCCACCCGTGAGATCTGGCCCTGCCCACTCTCTGCCAACTCTCCACCCACACCATCCAGCACTGGCTCCTCTGCTCCTGGGCTTTTGAACATGCTTGTTCCCTGTGCCTGGAACTGTTCCCTGCCTAGGGGCCCGTCAGCTTTACTGCTTCCCGTTGCCTCCTTGGGGAAGCCCTCCTGCACGACCAAGCTGGGGTCACCATCTGCCCAGTGATTTACCTAATACTGATGCATGCGGGGAGCTGGGGAGGGGGTAGTTAAAGAGTAGGCAGGAAAAATAGGACGGATGTTGCAGCCTCCTGGCTGGAAAAGGGGTGCACTGGTGATGGCCAGCGCCCATCGTTGTCGTGCTGATACCCAGTCACCAGCGTGACCCCAGCGTGACCCCGGCTCTCTCTCTTCCCAAAGCAATACGAGAACTGGAGGGAGAAGCAGCCAGATAATTTCTTCGCGGGTGGGGAGGATTGTGTGGTGATGGTGGCGCACGAGAGTGGGCGCTGGAATGATGTCCCTTGCAACTACAACCTCCCCTACGTCTGCAAGAAAGGCACAGGTACCACACGCCCTGCCTCCTGCTTTCCCACACACCTATTTCCCGTCAGCGCCTTGAGGTTATTGAGTCCTGAGGACTTTACATAGGAAGGAAATCGTTTGTATGTATACTGCACACTTTTCTTTTGTGCTTCAGCTTGTACTCCTGCCTTAAGCCCTGGAGGGCGGGGTGTGTCCAGAAGACTGCCCCCAGAGAGCTCCTGGTTTAGGTAAAAGAGACAGGCACAGCTGTCTGTAGGGAGCTCAGAGCTGTGCAGGGGGCAGCAGAGCTGAAACATGTGGAGGAGAGTCCATTCGACAAGTTGTGTCTCTGGGTTTTTTTTATATATATAATTTTTTAAATATTTTATTTATTTCTATTTTATGTACGTTAGCGTTTTGCCTGCATGTATGTCCGTGTGAGGGAACTGGAGTTACAGACAGTTGCGAGCTGCCATGTGGGTGCTGGGAATCGAACCTCTGGAAGAGCAGTCAGTGCTCTTAACCATTGAGCCATCTCTCCAGTCCAGGTCCCTGGTTTATCCTTACCCTTAGCCACGGCCTTAACCAAACCAGAGCCCCCCCTCTGTCCCCAGTGCTGTGTGGTCCCCCTCCAGCAGTGGAAAATGCCTCCCTGGTCGGTGTGCGCAAAGCCAAGTACAATGTCCACGCCACTGTGCGGTACCAGTGTGATGAAGGGTTCTCCCAGCACCACGTGGCCACTATCCGCTGCAGGAGCAATGGGAAGTGGGACAGGCCCCAGATCATCTGCACCAAACGTAAGTGCTGTGCTGGATAACCCGGCCCCGACAGGATCCCAGGTATTTATGGATCTTGATTATAAGGACCTGTGTCTGCACAGTGGTACATCGTCTGTTATCCCAGCCACCAGGAGGCTGAGGGAGGAATATTACAAGGTCGAGGTCAGCCTGGGCTTGGTCTGAAACCCATAGAAGAAAAAAAGAAGAAAAGTTAAGCGGAGGATATGTCTCAGTTGATACAGTGTAACCGAATGCCTGTTCCCCGAGGCAGATTCCTATCTTGTAACCTATTGTTAATTTGTAACAGATTCCCACCGTGCCTTTTCTTTCACCCTCCAGATGTAAAAAGAAACAGGAAAGAAAGAAAGAATTCTTCACCAATCTTGCAGGCAGCCTTTAAAGATAGATTCACTGCCCCCCCCACCCTTTTTTCTTTTCTTTTTTTTTTTTGGTTTTTGTTTTTTGAGACAGGGTTTCTCTGTTGTAGCCCTGACTGTCCTGGAACTCATTCTGTAGACCAGGCTGGCCTCGAACTCACCTAGATCCGCCTTCCTCTGCCTCCTGAGTGTTGGGTTTAGAGGTGTGTGCCACCACCACCCATCTTTTTGGGTGGGAGGGTGGGAAATGGGGGGTGGAGGGTGGGGGTGGAATGTTGGAGTGGGAGGGGTTGGGGGGTGTCTCAATATGCAGCTCTGACTGGCCTCGAACTCAGATATCTTCCTGCCTCTGCCTCCCAAGGCCACCATATCAGACCTGCCCAGTGAGTTTTTTCTCTTCCCATCCCCCCTGAGGAGGCCAGAGACATCCAGCCACTCTGCCATCCGTTTTCACCCTTCTCCTCTCTCTCCCATCCCCTGCAGCCAGGCGGTCACACCGGATGCGGCGCCACCACCACCGCCAGCACCGGCATCACAAACCCCGCAAGGAACACAGAAAACACAGGAGACACCCAGCAGAGGACTGGGAGAAGGATGAAGGGGATTTTTGCTGAAGCACACCTCCCCTGGGAAACCAGAACCCAGGCAGCGACAAGAGGGGGTGTGGGGACACCCCTAAGCCCTACACCCCTATGGTCCTCTGTACAAAGTTCAGATCTCCCCTTCTTCCCTACTGTGGTCCTCCTTGCAGGGGTGGCTGAGGGCCTGAGAGGCCACTCTGGTCTGGCTGAGAGCCTTTAGGAGCATCTCACAGCCGTGGGACAGGGGACCCTGAAGTCTGTTTACTAAGCTTCCAAGAGGGGCAACAGTATGTTTGTGTGTGTGTGTGCGTGTGCGCGCTTGAGGAATGGCTTTAACACCAGAGATTCAGGCTTAGTAAATGGAGGACCATCCTGAATCTAGGGAGAAGCTGTGTCTAAAGGTCGCTGGATTGGAGAGGAGGCTCAGCAGAAGCCCAGCAAATGCTGCTCTGTCTTCCCTGGGATTCCCACAAGGGTGGTCTTTGATCTGTCTGGTTGTCTTCCTGCCCCGACTCCCCAGACTAGGCTGGCCTTGAACTCACTATTGTAGCTAAGGATGACCTTTGAACTCTGGATCCTCCTGCCTCTGCACCACCATGCCTGCCTGGTTCATTTGGTGCTGGAGATGGAAGCCAGGGTCTTTGTGCTCTCTCTACTAACGAAGCCCCAGTCCCAGTCTTTGGTCTTGGTGCATAGATCTAGTGTGGAACTCCCGCGTACTGAGTTTTAGTGATGTCTCTTAGAGCCAATGGGCTCCTCAGCTTCAGAGGGGCGGTTCCTCGGAGCAATACCGGATGGGGAGGGTTTGTGTATAGCTGACCACCCCCTTCCCCAGGTCTAGTGCAGTGCTGAGGTATGGTGGCTCAGTTTGGCGTTGTTTTTGATTTTGAGACAGGGCCTCACTGTGCAGCCCAGGCTGGCCTGGAACTCAGCGATTCCCCCCTGCCTCTGCCTCCCGACTGCCCGGGTTACCGTGCCCTGCCTTCTTTGGTTTTATCGACATAGGATATCACTATATGACCCAGGCTGGGTGTCACTGGCCGACAGTGAATCCTTCCTCAGTCGCCCGAGCGCCCGGTTTAGGCACACACGTTCGTGTGTGGCAGCTTCGTGGGTTTGTGATGACAAATCTCACACCCCTGTGTATAGAAATGACATCACTGGAGTAGACACCGGATGCTACTGCCTTCCTCCCCCTCCATCTCTCAGGGAGACAGACAACCTCCTGCCTGGAATAAGATGGTGCCACGTTTTCTAGCCCAGAGCCTGTCTTACTAAACCCTTTTGGCAGGCCTCGGTAAATCCTCTGCTTCAGACCACGCCCCCGCCCCACCCCACCCCGCCCCTGCCCCGCCCAAGCCCCGCCCTACTCCTGTCCCCATACCCTGCCTGGTGGACTGGTAATGCTGGCGATTTGAAGGGACCCCTCCTTCTGGCCCTGTTGCAGACAGAAGCGTGATGTTAGGGTCGAGACACACACATCCTTCTCGCCTTGTTTTTATGTTTTTTAAAAAATGTGACGGAAATCCACCCAGCACTGCCTCTCCGCATCCCCACGTCGGGGGCGGGGTCCCTCGCTCAGAGGGCCATAGATTTGTCTCCGGAGCTCCTGTCTGCTTTCAGCCCCTCCTGTCTGGGTTAAAAAAAAAAAATCTGTGAATCTGTGTTAAAGACCACAGTGTCGGATCCCAGCACAGCCCAGGGTAACATGCTAGACGCAGAAGTCTGAATAAGCTGATTCAAGCTCTGGACCCCATGTTTTAAGACGGAAAAGCCAGGTGGGGTGGGGTGAATATGTATCCCAGCGTTCCTGTCGTGAGAGGGGCCGTGGGGACGGGAAGTTTGTGTGCCAGCTGGCCTGGAGTACGCAGCATGGCAGAAACAAGGACAAGGCCAGAGCCCCCTCCTAAAGGTCATCATCCGACCTCCGCGTGTACACGGCAGCACAGACGAACCCACCTGCACAGTCCCAACCCCACCACACAACCCCCAACCTGCAACCCCACCACCCGCACAAACCCCCACCCGCACAAACACAACCCCCCACCCATACAAACTCACAGACCCCACACCACACACACACACACTGCACAAGCACAAAATAAATAAAAATTTTTTCAGAGAATGTGCGAGGGGGTGAGTCGGAGAGGATTTCTCAGCCATTCCTGCACAAGGTCCTGCGTTCCATCCCTAGCTCTTCCCAAGCAAGGGTGTGGCCGACCTAAGGGATCAGGGATCAGTACAGTTGGAACTTAGCCCGCATCCCTCACAGGAAGTAATGAAAGCCTGGGTCAGAGACCCAGTAGAAGCCATCTCAGGCCTTGCATCCTGCCCTTGGGTCCTGCCGCAGCCCAGGTGGCCCTGAGCCTCCCGTTTTACACACGATGGTAGTAAGGTTTCAATACAGGAGAAGGGCAAAGTTCCAGGCAGTACCGGCAAAAGGATTTCAGTCTGAGCATTGTAATTAGTGTAAGTGGTTTTTTTTTTTTGTTTTGTTTTTTGTTTCTTTTTAAATAGGGCCTCAGTATTCCAGGTTGTCCTTTACTTCACTGTGTAGCTGAGGAAGACCGTAAACTCCCGATCCTCCTGCCTCAGTGTCCCAAGTGCTTGAATGACAAGTGGGCACCACCATGACTGGTGTAGGCAGCGCTGGGCATGCAACCCAAAGCTTTGTGCATACTGAGCTCCGGTCACCCTGCAGACTAAGGTCCATGCACTCTGTCAACTAAGCTCTAAGCACTGTACCAACTGAGCTCCAAGCACTCTACCAGTTAAGCTACAAACACTACCAGCTCAGCCCCATTCCCAATCCATGGTCTTGATTTGTGCTCCAAACTTTGCTTTGTCTATGAGGGAAGAGATTTGAGACTTTTTTACCTACCGTGTCTCTCTATCTCTCTCTCTCTCTCTCTCTCTCTCTCACACACACACACACACACACACACACACACACACACACAAGCAGGCTTGGAAAATAGTTGAGAAGAGCAGACTGAAGCCTGCTCCCTACCGGTCCCTGCTGCAGACAGCCACCATCCGGCCCGTGGCGGCGACTGGAAGCCTGGGCACACAGCTGTCTTCTTAGTGACATTTTATGGTTCAGAAGGACTGAGAACCTTGGCACACCCACACCGATGCCTGAGTTTGAGGGGCTAGGGAGGAGGCCTGCTGGGGGGCTGAGGGGGTGCTCTCCACCCCAGCCCTGCTCTGGAACGGAAGGGCTTTGGGGTTTTCTGGAGTGGAGGTTCGTTATCGGCTCTTTCCCTCCGTGGTGTGCGTGTGAGAGTGTGAGTGTGTGTGTGCATGTGCGTGTGTGTCTGCTTGGGCCATGTGCATGGCAGGAGTGTGTGTGTGTGTGAGTGTGTGTGTGTGAACCGCTACAGGTTCTGCTGGTTTTTTTCTGGGAGCTTTGATTTTTCCGTGGATCTGTGGTATCTGACACTGTGGACGTTAGTGTACTTCTTGGACATTTTAATAAATTTTTTTTAACAGTTCAACTTCTCTGTGGTCCTCTGAGTCTGTCCCCTTGCCTGGTATTCACTGAGCACCCGTGTTTCTTTGAAGTAATGACTCATGTATCCTAGGCTGGCCCAGGATTCCATATATAGCTGTGGATGACCTTGAACTTGAACACCTAACCTTTTTTTTTTTTTGAGATAGAGTTTCTCTTTGTAGACCAGGCTGGTCCAGAACTCACAGAGGTCCTCCTGTCTCTGCCTTCCGAGTGCAGGGAATTAAGGGCCTGTGCTTAATTTGTTTCTTTGTTTTTAAATGGAGTTTCACTATGTGACCCCAGAGTACACCTGCAGGCCAGGCAAGGTGGATGAAATGGAGGCATGGCATGAGCTAGACCCGGAGGGAAGACATGGCCAGAGTTTCAGACACGGAAAAGACCAAAGTCATCCAGAAGCACCGCCGTGAGTGACTTATTTAAAAACAGCTGTGAGGACCCCGGAAGATGGCTCTGCCAGTGAAGGGGGCCGGGGGGAGGGGCTATCCACAGGAGCTGCAAAGACAACTTGTGGGAGACAGTTCTCTCCTTCCACCATGTGGGTCCCAGGAATCAAACTCAGGTGGTCAGGCTCAGGGACAAGTGCCTCTTGACATCCTGCCAGGCTCTGGGGTGGCCATCCATCAAGACAGGACTGCTGCCAGCTGTGTAAAAAAAAAGCCCCCTCACCTGTGGCTGGGGGACAGCCATGGAGCAAGATCACAGGGGTCTGTGTATTCTTTTTCTGGAGGGGGGTTATTTTTTCAGACAAGGTCTTGTAGGATGTGACAGCCAGCCCTAACCGGGTGGCGCTATCCCAGTCAATAGAGTGCTCAGACCTGAGGAGTAATTCACACAGATTCCCCTGTGGTGGCTGGAGACACGGAATCTGAAGCCAGGCATAGCCCTCAAGGCCCGTTGACCTTGAGGTCAACCCTCAAGGGCTGGAGAGATGGCTCGGGGGTTAAGAGCATTGGCTGCTCTTCCAGGGAACTGAGGTTCAAACCCCAGCACCCAGAACTATTTGGAGCTCTAGTTTCAGGGGATCCAACTCCCTCTTCAGGCCTCCAGGGGCACCAGGCACACGGGGAGTACACAGACAGACATGCAGACAAAACACCAATACTCATGAAAGTAAATAAAGAAATCATACATGGCTACCTCAATTCTACAACCAGATCCCGGCTTAACACATTTTAAAAATGACATGTTTTTATTGGGTTTGTGTATTCCCATGTGCCACAGTGCAGGTGTGGGAGGTCAGAGAGTATCTCACAGGGTCCCTGTCTTGACAGCTGGTAAACTGTTCTGCCTTTCTATGTTGGGCACTGAGAAAGGAGGGGAGGTGCTTCCCAACCCAGGCTGAGAAGCCCATGATGCACTGATCACAGAGGGATGAGACAGCCTTGATTTCTCATTCATCAAAAGGAACAAAGGTTTACTGAACCCCGGGCTGCAGGCTCTGCACTGGTGGGGACCTCAGGACAATCCTGGTCTACACAAATCAACAACCTGGACAAATTCTGTCACTGGGTCACACACTTTAGAACAAAAGGTAGTGTATGAGTCTGTAGTCATCTGGCTTCCAGACTCAGGGATGGGCTTTGCAGAGATAGTTGGACAGCCAGGAAGGTGCCGGCAAGAGTCCTTGCTGCTCCAAGCTCAGAGCTGGGAGCTCCTGCATCCGGGATGGTCCTGTCTGTAGATACAGTCTTTGGTTGCTGGTCCTGACCCTTGGGCATACATGGACCCTCTGAAACTAGTCGAGTTGGTGGTTTCAGGAACATTCCATCCTCTTTGATCTCCGAGGAGGGAAAGTGATGGAGTCCCAGCAGAGGAAAAAGGTCCCGCCTTGTGGAGCGCCACAGCTTCAGAGGGCAGATTACAGGGGTGGCTTGTGCTCAGCTGCTGCCTGGCATAGAGTTAGCATGCAGACAGATGGCAGCAGGCAACTGCTCCGGAAGTAGAGCCCTGTCTGGGCCCATCTTAAGAAGGGACGTTTTTCAGGCTCCTGGGAAACACAGTAGGCAGCTCCAGTAGGTACCGCCTATAGCAAGAAGTTCCTGAGAGTGGCAGGTCAGTTGTCATGGAGACATTGATGGTCTCTATGGCAACAGCTGGGCAGGACAGGAGGACCTTGGAGGGAAAGCCTTGGAGGGACAGGTGTTCTGTTACCTTGGATACCAGAGTTTGGTCTCCATGGCAACAGTTGCGCGGTCCAAGCTGTCTGAGAGGCTTGAACAGCTGAGAAGCGCCAGAGGTGCACCTTGGGAAAGGGGCAGCTTGTTTCCATGGAGAAAAGGCCTGGAGAACTGGATGTTGGGTCGTCCTGAGGACACTTAGTTGGGGATACAGTTTCCAAGATGGTCCCTTAGGGTGGGGAAAGTCAGAAATGAAGTGATAGGTGTCTGAACTCTAGGCCAGTGAGAAAGGAAAAGTTTGGTGTCCATGGTTACAGAGGAAGGCAGGACGTATCATTTCGGTGGGTGTAATAGGTGAGGTGGGGCGGGTCAAACAGCACTGGTGGCCCTTGTGACCCGAAGAAGCCCAGCAGCTTGTCTCTATAGCAACTGAGGTTTTTTAAGGGTTCCTGGTCTGAGAGAACCATCTTTTTGGTGACAGCCCCCAAGAAGCCTGGGGATGGGACATTCAGGTGAGTTTACTCTCTGGCCAGAGAAATACTTCAGGGGTAGGTGTGGCCACTGTTCTTGGGAGCCAGCTGGGGACTTGTCAGGGCTCTGCAACATGCAGAATCCACAGCGGGGTGCTCTGTGTCTGCAGAGCCTTGCTCCCTACCCAGTCCAAAGCAGCGCCGAGTTCCGAGCGCCCCCCTCAGTTCACATTATGGTGGAGAGCTCCACCCCTGACACACCCCTCCATACTTCCGGAGTGGGGCCTGGGCCCTGCTCCTCTCAGCATCCATAGCCAGGTCTCTGCAGACCCCTTCCTGCGGAAGGAGCTCTGCCTTAGCCCCGCCCCCTTGCCAGGCCCAAACCTCCTTCAGGTGCCAAACTAGCCTCAGCTGGCCCTGGACTACTTCATGGTGGGCCTTGCAGGCAGTCGTGGCAGCAGGAGGACTGAGTTGAACACTGGGCTGCTGGCTGCCTGCTCTTGGCCCAAAATGGCACCTCACTGATCTATGTTTCTGCCAGGGAGCAAATCTGACTTTCCCCAGCAAGCCTAGCCCCTCTAGCTGCTAACTGCTGTTTGGGGCTGCTGCTTGCCTCCCACACCACCCTGCTGGGGACCCTGGGGGCCTGGCCACCACCCCTTGTGCCCACTATGAACCCCAAATGATGTCAAGGACCACTGGGGAGCCAGCATATTTCCCCTTTTTGGGAGTCTGGCTCTGCAAGGCTGGAGAGCTCTGGGACTTGAGACCCCCATAAAAAAGCTCCCCCTTGGGACTATCAAGGACCCCACTCCCAGCCGGCTGCAGGGTCTCCCAACCTGGTAGAGCAGCACAGAAGTAGCCCCAGTTAACACAAATGCCCCTAAACTGGGCCCCTCATCCCTCTCTGGACTTGCCAAATAAAGGCAAAAAATCCCACCAATCACAGGGCACCCTGGAGGATCTGCTCCCCCACTACCCGGACACTATATAATATGCAGCCTTCTGGACTCTACTGAGAGAGAGAAAAAGAAAGGAGAAAGAGAGTTCAGCTTTGACTACTGCCTTCCACCCGAGTGCCCAAGTGGAGGCAGCCACCGAGAGAAGATGCTCTCAGCTCACCTCAGCCATCCAGAAGCAAGAAGAACACCTCAGCTCGGCCAGGGATATTTCCCTTCAGAGCTACAATATTAGGGACACCTTCCCACCTCAGAGCTGTGTGGTCCCTGGGCTCCCGACTGCCAGGGCACTTTTCCACCTCTGTTCCAGCCAAATTAAAAACCCTAACAGGGACACTCTCCCATGAAGCCAGAGGTTTTGGGGTTGTCCTCCATAGCGACCTGGGGACAAGGCATGTTACCTCGGAGACTCTCTGGAAGAGTGGGGATACTCAGGCTCTCTGCGCTATCTGCTGGCACACGGCACAGTTACCTGTGGCTTTCTGTATCTTTATCAGACATTGGAGAGGAGAAAGTCAGTGGGCATCTGACTACACAAGCAAGCCCAGTTTTCTAGCTACTGAAAAACAACAGGGTTTGTGTGGCCAGTCTCCAGTGAACCCTGGGGGGTCCAGCCTCCAGGCGATTCCAGCAGGCCACAGAAGGCTTGGAAGCCAGAAGGTGCCAGATCTCGTGGAGCTGTAGTTACAGAGGGTTGTGAGCTACCACAAATAGGTGCTGGAGACAAACTCAGGTCCTCTACAAGGGCAATAATTGTTCTTTAACTGCTGAACCATCTCCAGCCCATCATTCTTCATTCCAGCCCCCAACCCTCCCAGCCAGCATTCCTTGACCCATGTGATCCTCCTGTCTCAGCCTCCAGGTGCTGGGATTACAGGCGCAGAGGAAGTGCTGGTAACAGATGCCTTTCCTCTGGGACCCTCGTGGGATTCCAACCTACAGAGCAGCTGAAGGTGTCAGGGCGGGCCTTGAGGGTGATGATGGGGACGCTCCCAGCTCGTAGACTACAACTCCCAGCACTCCCCGCGAACCTCCGAGCCAAGTCTCGCGCGACTTGCGGCGGTCTCGGACTTTTATGCGGTTCGGCTGCCGGCCGGCGGTAGTCCTCGGTTGGGGAGTGTGTGTGTCTCCCACAAGATGGCCCGGCCCCGCTCAGCCCCGCAGCCTCTCGGGCCATTCGGACCCTCGGAGCCTCTTTAGTCCTGGAGTTCAGGCCGCAGGCGGCGAGCAGGTGAGTGATGGCGGCCCGGCGCGGCTGGGGGGGCGGCCTGGGTGCCGGGTGCGGGCTGGAGGGCCGCCGGGGATCCCCGGTGCGCCGCGGAGCCCCCGCCCGCCGCGTGCCCGCGAGCGTAGCCTCGAGCGGCGGGACGGAGGAGGCGCCGGCCAGGCCTTACGCGTCCCCGAGGCTCCGGAGGCCGGGGCTTGCTTGGGGTGGGGTTCTGAGGGAGGGGAGGGCGGCGTCCGGCCTGCCGACGCCGCCCGGGCCGAGGTGGAGCCGGCCCCCGCGGGCTTGAACTCGGGTCCTCGGCGTCTGCTGCGCGGCGCGGCGCGGCGCGAGGGCTTCAGAGACAAGGTTAGTGTTAGTCGGCGTGGGTGATGGTGAGCTGGTCTTCGACGTTGCACGGCCCATTTCTGTCCCGGGACAAATTTTATAGATATAATTTTTTTTTTTTTTACGACGTGTGGGGCTGAAAATGGGGAAAATGGGGAAATGAACGGTGTACAGGGCGTCGTTTGGTGGACCTGGGAGCGCTGTACCAACGCTGCTTGTCTGTTGTTGTTAGAACCTCTGGATGGACTCGTCCTCAGAAGCTTTGCTAATATGCAGCAGCTGGCCATTGCTCCTCATTAACATCTGTCTGTCCGCATAGTCCAGAGCCATATCACCGTGGTAAGGTGTCTTCTTCACGGGTCTCTTAGTTTTTACCCGCTCGGTTGTTAAGATGAGCCAACTTGATCCTTCTTGGGGTGTGTGTCTGTCACTCATTGGTTCCCGTGTGTGAATGTTTCAACCTTGTGAATAAGCTGTACATCGCTGTGTGTCCGTCCAAGGAACAGCACTGGGGTGACCTTCTGCTGTTCAGCATACGAAAATGCCCTTTGTTATTTTTATTAGGTGGCAGGGACTCAGCTCCGAATTCTGTATAGAAAAAGCATCTGGATCCCAGTCTTTCAATGGCTTCAAGACAACCAGAAGTGCCTGGTAAAGCTAGTTCTTTTTGGTTAAGACTGTTTTGCCCTTACTGATCTAAGCTGTAGAGAACTTTGTTTTCTCCCAGTCACACATTAATGGTTCCTTTCTGCCACGAGGGGAGTAGTTAGACTTAGATTGTCGTCGTTTTCATATTATCTCGTTACCTCCCCAGTCATGATGTAAATACATTGTTTATACCAAAGGAGAAGAATTAGCATTGCGTTTGTAGGATGTATCAGTGAGATTAAATTACCCTGTTTGGAGGGTGGTTGAGGTAGGATGCAGGTGTGGGTAAAAGGTACAAATCACTGTTAAGTCTTAGTTGTAAAAACGTTTGCATCAACATTCAGTCTGTTCCTGGTCTGAGTTGTTAAAAGTCATTGATTCTTCCTTGAACTGTTAGCAGAAAGGAAGGTGATTTTTAAATTGGTCTGAATCACCAAGTCTCTGATTCTCAGAAGTGTAGGTGGTGTTGTCTGCCTATTGTAAAGGTTAAACAATTATTTTGTTTGTTTTGAGACAGGTTCTCTCTGTATAGTTCTGCCTGTCCTGGAACTCTAGGCAAGGCTGGCCTTGAACTCACAGAAAGTCTGTCTCTGCTTTCCAGGTGCTGGGATTAAAGGTGTGAACCACCACACTTGGCTTAGATTAAACAGATTTTGTAAATAGAGTTAAAAGTTGCTGCTAAATCTGTATTTACTGTTCAAAAAAGTGTTTGTTGTTCTTTGTTACGAGACAGAATCTCACTTTGTAATCTTGGCTGTCCTGAAACTCACAGAGATCCTCCTGCCTCCTGATTGCTGGGATTAAAGACAAGTCCCACCACTCCTTTTTTCACCTCTTTGTAGGAACATATTTCCTAGTAGATAATAGCTGACTTTATTGCTACTATTTTTATGAAGCCATTGGGAGAGGTCTTAAACATGGTTTTAGAATTGCTTCCCAGGTAGATAGGTTAATGGGAACTCCCTCCGTGTGCCCAGGTGTCTCCTGTCTGCCATCATGTGTGTCTTGCTTCTCGTAACCATGGACAGCTGGCGTTGCGCTTGTATATCTGTTTTAGCTGGGGTACAATGCGATACTGTAAATTCACTCAAAGTGGGTGATTTAATGGTTGATGTGTTCATAAAGTTATGCATCCATGAAATTAATCTACTTACAGAGCATTTTCATTTCTCCAGAAAGACTTTGTACCTATTAGGAGTCACACTTCATTGCCTGCTCTCTCTGGCCCTTGGCAACCAGTAACCTCTTGAGTTTCTTAGTAGTTATTAATATTGGTAATGGTCCCTTGGTAGCTCTGGGTTCCCTTGTTTAAGTGAAACTTTGAGGGCTTGGGACTTGCTGCCAGGCAGGTTGATATCTTGAAGAGTGTGGTTACATAACAGGAAAGCATCACCTTGAAGGCAGGTTCTGGATAGGTAAAGCAAACAAAATGAACCTTGCTCCCTGCTCTGGCACAGCAGGGAGTGCCCTTGGAGCCTGGTGCCTGCGTCACAGCTGGACATTCCAGCAGTGAGTCCCTGTGGACAGGAATGGCAGGATTGAGAGAGGCTGTCAGCAATGTCTGTGATGATGTGTTTAAATTAGCCGAACACTAGAGACTGGAGGTGGTGCCAGGCTACAGCCTAGGAACTGTTGCTTGTAGTTCTGCGTTTGTTGGGGAGACGCTAAAGGCACAGCACTTGTTGTAAGCTTGGTCAGGTCTCGGCCAGCCATTTTCTGTATGAACTGAGTCAAGTCTGTTCGCCACTGGGATTTAATTACCTCTTCAGATGAGACGATGGCAGGCTATAGAGTGGGGGACAAAAGAGAGAAGATACTTTCACTACGTCCTCCTCGGTCTTATATGACAGACTTTAGCATACAGGTTCTGAAATGAGATAGGTTTTTGAGTTTTGACTGGAAATTGTGCTTTGAAGTTGAGATTTTGCATAGGTAAATTTAAATTTAGTTTATGGTTCTTTAGTCTAGAATG
The DNA here is from genome assembly GCA_026225945.1 of Cricetomys ansorgei. Lineage (NCBI taxonomy): Eukaryota > Metazoa > Chordata > Mammalia > Rodentia > Nesomyidae > Cricetomys > Cricetomys ansorgei. The sequence goes on from JAMJFZ010004039.1 coordinate 2,081,173, forward strand.
GATCAGGGCCTGGTGTGGTGGCGTCTGCCTGTAGTCCCAGCACTTGGGAAGAGCTGAGGCAGGAGAAGATAGAATTTGAGGTCAGGTGTGCAAGCTACATAGTAGTGAGTACCAGGCAGGGCGACATATCAAGACCCTATCTAAAAAAGAAGGAGTGAAGACGGTAGTGTTTCTGAGTGCGTGTAGTGGAAACTCCAGGGCAGTGGCTCTCACCTTCCTAACACTGCGACCCTTTAACACAGCGCCTCAGGTTGTGCTGACCCCAACCATAAAATTAAGTTCATAGCTACTTCATAACTAATTTTGCTACTTTTATGAATTGTAACGTGAATATCTGATACGCAGATGGTCTTAGGTGACCCCTGTGAAAAGAGTTGTTCAACTCTCAAAAGGGGTTGTGACCCACAGGTTGAGAACCGCTGCTCTAGAGCGTTGTAGATGGAAGGCAGTTGGCACCATCATTCCCTTCCTTGAATGGATTAGTTGTGTTAGACACATTGTCTTAAAGAAGTCTCACAGCTTTCTGTCTGCAGATTATCTTAGTCACTAGTATGTTCAGTTGATAACCCATACTGACAGGTGTCTCTGCTCTTAGCTCTTACGCCCAGCGGGCCTCTAGGCAAGATGTCTCTGCCCATTGGGATGTGCCGCCGGGCATTCAGCTACGATGATGCCCTAGAGGACCCTGCGCCCATGACTCCTCCTCCATCTGACATGGGTAGCATCCCCTGGAAGCCAGTGATTCCAGAGCGCAAGTATCAGCACCTTGACAAGGTATCTTACCCTGTGGACGGCTTCTGGCACACTTGTCCCCTTTGTTCTCTTCCAGCTCCAGAAGCCCGCAGTGATGCTCTGCATCTACAGAATCGGGCAGCAATTGTTCCCTTTTGTACCTTTTTAAGAATTCAAAACTTGAACAGTCGTGTCATCTGCATGAGATTGTTCTGGACTCCACTTCCCCAGCTAAAAAGCCAAACTGCAGAACCTCAGTACCTAAGTTCTGATGAATCCTGCTTGCTTCTTAGCTTCTCTCTTATCCAGCCATAGAATTATTGGAATATTTGCATAGACACAATGAGATACTGGGGGAATAGGACCCAAGTCCAAATATGGAATTAATTTATGGCGTGTATGGTGTATACATACCTTCTACTCATAGCCTGATTACTCTTTCCTTTACTTTTTTTTTTTCTAGACAGGGTTTCTCTGTTGTAACTCCGGCTGTCCTGGAACTCACTGTGTAGACCAGGCTGGCCTCAAACTCGCAGCTATTCACTTGCCTCTGCCTCCTGAGTGCTGGGATTAAAGGTGTGCGCCACCACCGCCCGGTGATAGCTTGATTACTTTTATATAGTCATATTTTTATGCACGAAGTGAAGTTTTACACTGCGATGTTTTACTTCCTCTAGGTGTCATGGCAGTGTGCAGAGCCTTCAGATTTTGGGGCAGTTGATAGAGAGTTTAGGGTTTTGGGCAATGATGCTCCACCTGTATTCTATTGTAGTATTAAGCTGAAGGTCTGGCATGGAGTCCAGAACTTTAAGAAGTTCCTTTTGTTGCTTGTGCTATGTGCCCTCTCCCTCTGCTTGGAGGGAGCATGTGCCTCTCAGGTCCCTTCACAGCTCCATCTGCACTTAGGCAGGGTCGGCTGCAGGCTGTGGTGTGCACTGTGCTGCTGAAGCCCATGTTTCTCACCGATTCCATCATCTGGAATACAAGGGAGGAATCATATGCCTGAGTACACCAGGCCTCTTAGAAGCTCACACAAAGCCATTTTACCTGCAGCTTCAGCTGGGGGCCAGAGAGGAAGCATGCAGTACGGGTCTGCTTAAGCAGACCTGAAATGGATCCCAAGTGATTTGTGGCTTGGACACACAGTTTTACCCCTGAGTGCAGTGCCTCTGTGTGAGTGAGGGAAATCCTTTAAGAGGTGCTGAGGGGTGAATAGATGCACGACTTGGTTGGTGTAGCTAAACCAGGTGGAGTGCTCTCTGGCTTTCCTTTGTGATCAGCAGTACACTGTCTCTCTTGTTACATCCTCAGAACAGGGCTTCTTTCTAAGAACTACCCCACTGCTCTGCTGTGAGCACCTTATGTTACTGACTGCTGTAATCCGACCCAGGCAGCTGTTACAGAACTGTGGCAGCCTGCATATGGAGGGGCTCAGGTCTGAGGCCAGCCTGAGCTCCATCCAAAAGCCCCTGCCCAGAGAATAAAGACCGTCAAACAACAACTACAATAAAAACCACATAAAAACAAAAACCTGCAGCTGTTTCCAAGGCTGATACAGGAGGATTGCCCGCTTGAGCTACAGAGTGAATTCAAGGCAAATCCAGGCAACTTAATGAGACTTTGTCTCAAAATAGATATAAAAAAGGGCAGGGGGCGTACTCAGAGTGTTTGATGAGCGTGTGCAGGGCCCTGGGCTCAGTCCTCCGTGTGGGCCTGGGGAGGCATCATGTGAGCCTTTGTGCCGTGGTCCAGCAGCGTCTGCTGGCCTAGTACCCTTCCCTCTTGCTGTGAGACAGAGACAACTTCAGGGAGAAGGGCTTACCCTAGCTCACAGTTCAAGGTACAGTCCGTCCTGGTGGGGAAGTCAAGGTGGGGGCGCTTGGAGGAGCTGGGAGGGACAGGTCATGTCTCATTCACAGGAAACAAGTGACCGTGTGCTGCTGCTCTGTCCCTTTCTCCATTTTATCCCGTAGCCAGGACCCTGCCGGGAATGGTGCCTCCTGTCATAAGGATGGGTCTTCCCACACCTACTGTCAGAGTTGATAATCCCTCAGACACTCAGCACAGGCTAACCTTCCTCTGAATCATTCTGCACAGGTGTGCCCACAGCCCGCCCTCCTCGGGGATTTTAGATTCTGTCAAGTTGACCAGTGACACTAACCACCACACGTGGGAGTTTGTTAGGAATGTAATTTTTATTTAAAAAATACTAGATAGACAGAACCCAGGACATCACACATGCTGGACTAGGAATGATTTCCTTTCCTTTTCCTTTTTCTTTTTCCTTTTCCTTTCGATGTAGGGTCTCACTTTATAGCCTAGGTTGGCTTTGAACTCATGTCAGTCTTTAGCTTCCAGAGTGCTGGGACTCCAGATGGGTGTCACCATACTCTGTTTATGTGGTCCTGGAGATGGAGCCCCTGTGGCTCACCTCTCACAGCCCAGACCTACTAAGCGGCCTGAGATACACTGGTCAGCACTGAGGTGACTGCCGACCCTGAGAGTGTTCTACTCTGGCTGAGTAAGGCCTGGTACTTGGCACATGGTCAGTGCTTTGTAAGGGGCATCCCTTCCATTTTGTTTTTGTCCTCCATTTGTGCTTTCTTCCCTCTGTCCCTCATTAATTTTTCTTCAGCTTTGGAGACAGAGTTGTTAGGCATTCCAGCTGTGCCTTGAACTCACTGTGTAGCCCAGGCTAGACTTGAACCTACATCAGTCTTCCTGTCTTGGCCTGTCTAGCACTGGGATTATGTGTGTGTACCATCAAGCCCAGGGTTCCATCTGTAGTCTCTCAGAGGCTGGCAAGCGTCTGCTAGGCCTCAGGACCCCACACTCAGCCTTTCCTTGTATGAGTCCGGGCTCTTCCTGTAAGGTCCTTTCCTGTTGTTACTGTGGGCGAGTGGAGGACACCATTGTCCCTTTCAAATATTTCCTCACCTACCAGGTTGCATATTATTGTAACTTCTTTTCCAGGGAAGTAAGTTTAAGTGTGTGGCTCCCCTGTCCTGCTCATGTGCTTCCTTACCTCTCTTGAACAGACAGAGGAAGGCGTGGCCAGTGTCTCTTCCCTTGCTGTGACTCCATCAACAGCCACGGACAGTTCAGACAAGGCCCCTGTGGTGAAGGCTAAAGCTACCCATGTCATCATGAACTCCCTGGTCACAAGTAAGCACCTTCAGTTCCAGTAGAGCGGAGCGAGTGAGGAAGAAGGGGCCTCAGACAGATGCTCTCAGGCTTGCTCATGGGGCCTCACGTCCCGTGGCAGCTGAGCCCCTCAGCTGAGCCTCAGCTAGGAGGAAGGTTTGCTAGTAAGCATCTCATTGGCTGAGATGTCCTCCCCTGTCGCCTGATAGTCTCATTTGCCTGTATTGACCAGTCTCGGGCAGGTTACTTAACTAGATGCTCTACCTCACTTTCTGAAGTAGGGATCTGGAGGGCAATCTGACCATGAAGTTAAATCGTCCTCATTTAAGCAGGAGCTTGGATCCACTGCTGTTGCTGGCCTAGGCGTGTTGCTAGAGAAGGTGGCACACAGGACGGTGGCCCTCAGGCCTTGCACTGTTACACACGTTTTTGGTTTTGTCTTGAGACAGGGTCCTGCTGTGTATCCATATTGGCTTCAAACTCCTCCTTCTGCTGTAGTGTTCTTGAGTGCTGGTATTGAGGTCAAGCACTACTGTACCCAGCTACTTGAGAAAAAAAAACAAAACTTCCATGCATTTATAAGTAATTTATATATATGTTACAAAGGAATTTTTGATAGTGCTGACTAAGGCCTTGTACATGTCGGTCCACCAGGAAGAAGACCATAATCAGTGCCTCAGTTTCTTTAGCTTTTAGAAGGTGTCACTGTTGGTCCTAATGAGGCTTGAGATAAGAGAACCTTTTATTTATCTTTTAAACTTATTTTTAAAAATTTTCTTTTAATTTGTGTATATAGTGTGCGAGCTTGAGAGTGGTGTGTGTGTCTGCGCGTGCACACGCACGTATTTGAGAGTGGTGTGTGTGTGTGTGTGCTTGAGGGTGTTTGGTGTGAGTGTGTGTGTTCATACGTGCATGCAGGGGCACGCGAGCGCGCGAGCGCACACACGCACACACACACACACACACGTGCCTGAGAAGGCCAGAAGAAGGCTTCAGACCCTGGAGCTGGAGTATCAGTTCTGAGCCACCCGTGTGGGATCTGACTTTGATCACGGGTTACTACCTAAGCTGCTTCCTTCGCAAGGGCGGTCTGGTCAGTGTGGGAAGTTAATTATTTAGTACTCGGCCCTGATGTCAGCAAAAACCCCACACCGGGGCCGAGTGTGCGGGCGCTCTCCTTGGACGGCTTTTTCTTCCCAAGCTCTTCTTCAGGAGGGCAACAGTTTGTCTTGGTCAGTTCTGGAAAGTTGCTCACAAAGCCAAAGTCCAGACTCCCTTTGGTTTTCTGTAACTGCACCGTTGACGCAGCAGCTGCTACTTGTATTTTCTAGTTTGACCGTTCTGGTGTCAGAAAGCTCAGCTGTTCTGGCTACCGAGGGCCCTGGGCGTGCATGTGATGCTCAGAGCATACGCAGGCAGCACACCCGTACACATAAAAGAGGAAGTGGAATGTCTAAGTCCCAAAGTCCACCTGATGTGGGACATCCACAGCTGCCATGCTCCTGTGCAGTGTGCAAAGTTGGTAGCAAAAAAAAAAAATTAGCTCTTGCTCATTCCATAGTGTGAGTGACTTGTGAGATAAACACGAAGCCACGCTGAGAGAGCAGCGTCATCTCAGCAGGAACAGCAGCAAGCACGCCATACGCAAGGATGGCGTCTGTAGATCCGGGCCAGGTCAAGGCAGGCTCTTGTGCTGTGTATCTGGTTGATAGCTTGGTGCCAGCTTGCAGGAACTTGACCTGCTTTCCTTTGGCAAGCTTCTGGGCAGGTGCTGAGTCTCTTAGGGAGCGCGGGGGTTTGGTAATTCTTACTGTGTCTGGACTTCAGGTGCCTTCTGCTTGCTGATGCTGAATGTGAAGGTGGTTTGGAGTCTGAAGGGAGGGTAAGGCCTCAAGCATCCCGTTATGACAGCTCGCTTTTTACTGTGCCAAGAGGGAAGGCTGGCTTCTGAGGGAACCTTTGTGTCAGGGTCAGAATTACCATGTCACTGCCTTTCTGGGGCACCCCTTACTCTGCAGTGGTGGTCACTGCGGCCTCTTGCTTGGGGAAAACAACTGATACCTGTGTCATCCCGGCTGGTTCGCAGCTGGTCAGGGGTTGACATGACTGTCTTCTCTTTTCAGAAGAGAACCAGGAGAGCATCCAGCGTTTCGAGCAGCAGGCAGGACTGAGAGATGCCGGCTACACACCGCACAAGGGCCTCACCACTGAGGAGACCAAGTACCTCCGGGTGGCGGAAGCGCTCCATGTGAGAACGGAGTCCTTCACGGCTTGACACGTGGCCGTGACTTAGAGGTTTCCAGCTTAGCCTTTGGCAACTGTGGAGAGGGGGGAAGAGCACGGGCAAAGGGATCAGGACTGTCTTGCTAAGGTGCACTCCTGACTGCAGACTTGGAGGCCTTAGCTGCAGATACTTTGCTTGTCTGTAAGGTGAGGGCATGTTTTGCTTACATGTGACACGCATGAGAACTCTGAACTGTAAAACAGGTGTGGACTGTTGTACGCCAGAGTGTTAGGCTATGAGGGAGGGAGAGGGGAATCCACAGTTCCAGGAGTTAATAGTTCCGCTGGATAGCGGTTTCATTCTCTGTTTATTTAGGGTTAGGGTCTTTGTATATAAACCGGGCTGGTATGGTGACAATCCTTTAATCCCAGAGTGTCTGTGTGAGGCTGGGAGTCGCTAGGCTACATGGTGAAACCCTGCTTCAAACAAACAACTCAGGCTAGCCTTGAACTTGTGATCCTCCTGCCTCTGCCTCCCAAGTGCTGGGATTATAGGTATGTACTGTTTTGCCCAGTTTATACTTAACATTTCAGAAATTAAATTCAGAAGCTGGGTGTGATTTCCCAGCATTTGGGAAAGATGGATCTCTGGGTTCAAGGCCAGTCTGGTCTGCATAGTGAGCTCCAGGCTAGCCAGAGCTACATTGAGAGACCCTGTCTTGGGGTGGGGCATGGGGGTGATGGTGAATTATTTTGGTGAAGGTTTATTTAATGGTGGTTAAATATTCTTCTTTATGATACCAGATATTGAACCGAGTGCCTCGGGCATGCTGGGAAGTGCTCTACCACCGAGCTATGTCTCCAGCCTCTCACCTCCTGTGTTTTGTTTTATGGATTTATTTTCTATGTCTTGTGTTGTCTGCATGTCTGTTTGTGCACCTGCTACCTGCAGAGGCTGGCACATCAGATCTCCTGGAACTGGAGCTGGAGATTTTCGTGAGCTGCTGTGTGGGTGCTGGGAGCCAAACTGGGGTCCTGAATGAGCAGCCTTTCCTGCTGAGCCATTTCCAGCCCCCACCCTCTAGGTTTTTGAGATGCATCTTTCAGTGTTAAGGCTGGTCTCAAAGTCATGGTTTCCTGCCTCAGCCCTTCAAGGGCTGGGGCTCCTGGGATCTCTGTGCCTGGCTGAGATGAAATGTTTTAATGTTTATTTGTTTCTGTGTGTGTATGGGTGTGTATGTGAGAGAGAGAGGGAGGGAGGGAGAGAGAGAAAGAAAGAGAGAGTTAGTTCATGCCATGAAACATGTGGAGGCCAGAGAAAAACTTGAAGTTGGTTCTTAACCTTCTGTCCTGTAGGTCTGGGGATCAAATGTAGGCTGTCAGCCTGGCAGCAAGTGCCTTTATCCACTGAGCTGGCTCACTGGTGTTCACAGGATTCTTCTAGAGAGACCGCTGTATACTGAATGGGTGCTTTGTGACTTACGTATTCACATAATCTTGAACTGTTCCTTGGAGGTAGATAAATTCTATTTTGTAGCTAAAGGTGCTTGCTACAGACGCATGAAGACCTCAGTGCTAGGGAGGCAGAGAGGTGTACTCCTAGAGCTTGCTGGCCACCCAGCTTAGTCTCATCAGCCCCAGATCCCAGTGAGAGGCTGTCTCAAAAACCAAGGTGGTGCCAGACATGGTGATATATGCCTTTACATCCAGCACTGGGAGACAAAGGCAGGCAGGTGACTTGTGTGTTCAAGGCCAGCCTGGTCAGTCTACATAGCAAGTTCCAGGACAGCTCGAGTGAGACTGTCTCAAACATGGTGAGACTCTGTCTCAAAACCAAACAAACCAATAAGATGCGTGGCTTTTGAGTAGTGACATGAGGTTAATCTCCATATGCGCTCCTGTGAGTGCACCCTCCCCAGTACGCACTCATGCACAGAAACAAAAATCTTCAAAAAAAGAAAAAGAATTCCAAGTAGCTGTGACACGTTCCTGCAGACATAGGGAAAGCATGAGAAGCACAGGAGATGGTGTGTGGTATGATGTTGCGCTGTGGAGACACGGCACCATGGGTGGCTGCACCGTGGACTGAGTATTCCAGATGAGTACAGGCTAAGTTTAAAAGCCACTATGAGAAATCAGTGTCAAGCTGGTGTCCATTTGAGCTAAGACAAGAGATGATTCTAGGGAGGGCACTCAGTTTTTGCCATTCATCTTGTAACAGATTGTCGACTTACACAAATTGATGTGTTGAGAGAAAGTCAGCTCGGGGCCAGCAGAGGCATGCCCCTCATGGAGGATAGACTACAGTGGAGCTTCAACTTGGGCCTAAGAGATAGCTCTGACTCTGCCAGGCCACCAGTCTGTTGGTAGTATTTGACAGTGCTGTGGAGGTGGTTGGTTATTGGAGAGGAGGAAGAATGAGGTAGGTTTCTTAGAGGAAGATGTCACTAAAGAGGACAGCAAGCCTGAGTCTGGCTTTAGAAGCCTGAGAAGGGCCTGCAGGGTTGTGCTGAAAGACAGGCGCAAAATCGAAGGCCAGGCCTAAGGGGTCTACAGCTTGGTGGCTCTTCCCCGAAATGACTTGGCTTTGTTGGAACAAGTTCTAGTGCACAGCCTGTAGCACAGGAGTGTTTGAGGTGTTACAGAGTACAGTTCCTTAGAAGCATGGAATCCATCTGTCCAGAAACAGAATCACTCCGACCTGAAGCTAGCATGTACATGGGAGTGCTTACGCCCAGACTGAGCTGCTTCCTGTCTGATCTCACCCTCTGACAGAAACTGAAGCTGCAGAGTGGAGAGACAGCAGAAGAGAAGCCTCCTGTGTCAGCCCAGTCCACCCCGAGCAGTACCCCCCACTCGTCCCCTAAGCAGAAGTCCAGGTGAGTCCTTCCTGCACCCTGAGCCGTGTCTTCAGGAGAGCCAGAGTGGAGATGACGCTGGGCATTTCAGCCCGAGTTTCTCGTTGCTTTGGTAGAAAACATTCCTATCGATGCAGGAAGAGGACATACAGGAATGTATGTTCATTCTCTATTCTAGAGGCTGGTTCCCCTCTGGCTCCTCCGTAGCCCTTCCTGGCCCAAATCCTCACACCATGGATCCTGGGAGTGGAAATGATAGGAGCTCAGCAGATAAATGGAGCCTCTTTGGACCGAGACCCCTGCAGAAGTCTGATTCTGGTAAGGCAGCTTCTTCAGAAAGAGCAGTGAGGCACCTGCTACCTTGTGGGCTGGATGCTGTAATTGTTTGGTTTTCCTTGGCAGGTTTCACCATCCAGGCTTACAAAGGTGCCCCCAAACCCTCTCCCATGGAGCTGATGCGTGCCCAGGCCACACGAGTAGGTGAAGATCCAACGACCTTCAAGCCACCTAAGATGGATGCCCCAGTGGTAGAAGGGAAGAAACCACCACCCCGAACCCATAATCTCAAACCCCGGGACTTGAATGTGCTCACACCCACTGGCTTCTAGAGTGCTTTCTGTGCAGGCTCTGACATAGGATGATGTAGTTAACTGGAGGCCTGAGTGACATTGTTCGGATTGTTCTTGTGTGAGAGAAACTAGTTTGCACCGCTCTCAGGTCGGATGGAAATGTCAGTGGTGCTGACTGGGGGCCCTCAGTACCTTTTTTTTTTTTTTTTAATCATTTATCCTAGAGAAGGACTCTGATCTGTGCCTTCCTAGGTAAATTGTGCTGGTGCGCTTCCAAATCAGGCCTCTTGATTCTTTTCCATGATCAGCATGAGCAGTGACAAATCATGATAGAGGTGCCCACCACCTAGTCTGGGAGCTGTGGCCTCCTGATGCGCTTTAGCACGTGAGTGGGCCGGGGCCTGTCTCACAGCTGGGTCAGCCCGCAGCCACACTTGGCAGGACCCTGGCTCTTAACCTGAACTACAGGTTTCTTTCCTTGACTAGTCTGGTACACCACTTGGTTCTCCTGGGCCCCTGCAGTTGGAGGGCTGTTTATCTGCTGTGTCATAGAACAAACACTAGTCTTGCACGGCTCTATTGCACTTTAACATGAAATTAACTTAATTCCTAATTGAGTCTACTGGTTTCATACTGGTCAGTGGTTCCTTTTCCCTTCCCTTACTAGAGAAGGAACCCAGGCCTTATGCTGGGCAAGTGTTCCACCCTTGGTTCCTGGATCTGAGTGTTGTGTGTTTTGTTTTTCGAGACAGTCTCTCAATGTAGCCTTGGCTAACCTGGAATCACTCAGTAGAGAGAGTCAGATCCACCTGCCTCTGCTCCCAGTGCTGGGACTAGGTGTGCCCCACACACCCAGCTCAGGCTTCTGGAGTGAAGGTGATGGGTACAGCTGCATGGTAGTCTTCAGTTCACATGCGCTTGGCGTCACCTTATTCTGGGAACTCTGAGAGCGCTTCACCAAGTTAGCCTCATATGTTCAGTAACACATCTTAGTGAGGAAAGGGAACAAGAAAATTTCTTTCTCCCCATTGTTGACGGTTTGTTGGTCTGAACAGTCACACACGCTTGCTAGATCATTTTAGATATAGTGTGTTTACATAATGAGCTAACACCACAGAGAAGTCCTGGCGTCTAAGATTGTTGTAAAAATTAATTTATTTGTGTTATCTTGTATTGACAAAAAAAAATCTTTACTACTTTCTCAAACCCAGGTCTCTCTCATCCTTTCTGCCTGCCCCGTAGTAGAGCCTGAGCGTTGTAAACTTAGTGCCTTTTTATTTTATCTTTTTGACATCAGATGTTTGATTAAACAGGCTCTATTCCTTTTGTTTCTTTGCCTGCTTTGTTACATTAAATTTAATAAACTGGCCGTAGAGTCATTCATAAGCATTATAAAAAGTCCAGTACAGAATGTGCTCCATTTGGGAAAAACTAATGTCTTCCTGGAAGCAGGCCGTCAGTACCTTGACTGATGTAACACTGATAGGGATTGTTCAGCAGAAGGGTTCTTTCACATCTTGAATGGAAATGTTGGACATATAGTGCATATCATATTGCCTGTTTCAAAAGCATAGATAAATAATTTAATAAAAAATATATACACCTTGTATATTTCAGCCACATTTGAATAGGCTGGGATAAGGATTATAAAAAAAGATATATACCGAAGAGTTACAAAGTTATTTCCGCCTACAGATAAATAAGATAGGTTTGGTCCTATGGTATTCCTAACTACTGTTCATACTTCAGAGCTTCTAAGTAGCCAGAGACAGTCAGGAGGTATTCTTGGTGCTCAGTGCTTAGAAGTCTGGCTGTCTCAGTGCTGTGGGGCAGGCTCTGTGTCGGGGTTCAAGTCCGCAGCGTAGAAGAGCAGCAGCTTCAGCAAATGCACTTTGTCTTGGAGCTGGGGGACTAGCGGCTCTCCCAGCATGTGGACCAGGCGGCTGCGGAAGGCCTCGATCTGCTTCTCCACGTCCACCACAGTGATGTCATCTCCTTGCTGGGGCTTGGGCTTAATTCTTTTGATGATTAAGTCTTTTCGATCAATCACTGAACTCCGTAGGTGCTCTGCAGGAGGGAAGAAGTCAAATAGATCCTCTTTTTATTCCTTGAGATTTAAAAGCTAAGTCTAGTTTTTATAAATAAGGCTTGGTGCCTGGCTATGAGGAGACAAGTTAAAAGTTACTGTGAGAACCCCATTTCCAATGGCTGTTTCTTGCCTCACTGACTGCCAAGAAAAAACTTTGCTGGGCATGGTGGACACACCTTCAATCCTAGCACTTGGGCTACAAAGGCAGGGAGGATCCCTGTGAGTTTGAGGCCAGCCTGGTATACAGAGTGAGTTTCAGGACAGGCATGACAAAAAAGAAAAAAATTCTTTTCCTGAGACGGGTTTTTTTTCTGTATAACAGCCCGGGCTGTCTTAGAACTTGCTTTATAGACCAGGCTAGTCTCAAACTCAGAGATCCACCTACCTCTGCCTCCCAAGCACTGGGATTAAAGGTGAGCACAGCCACGCCTAGCAGAAAAGAGCTTACTAAAAATAATTTTTATTTAAAAAACACTTTTTAAATGTATGTGCCCGTGTATGCCATGTGTGTGCAGGTGCCCACAGGCCTGAAGAGACATCAGGTCCCCTTGAATTGGAGTTACAGGCAGTTACGAGCTGCCTGATGTGGGTGCTAGAATGGAACTACAGTTCTCTCAGATTCAAGAAATGTTATATAAAAAGTATTTTAGTTTTTTCATTTGACATAAACAGTAACTCTATACTAAATAAAACTATTTTATGATAACCACTTAGGAAAAAATTCATGTAAATTTTTTTTTTTTCCAGACAGGATTTCTCTGTTGTAACTTTGACTGTCCTGGAACTCACTCTGTAGACCAGGCTGGCCTGGAACTCACAGCAGTCCACCTGCCTCTGCCTTCCGAGTGCTGGGACTAAAGGTGTGCACCACCACTGCCCAGCTGCAAATTTTTTTTAAGTTTTTTACTACTTATTTAGTGTGTGTTTGTGTGTGTCTTTGAGTGTGCTAAAAAAAAAAATGCACACAGTATACAACTGCATACTGTGCTCTTGACATTTAGTTATGAGGGCGGGGGCACAGTTAAGTGGTGAAGTGCTTGTCTAGCATACAGGAGGCTTGGGTTCAATTTCTAGCACCACAACCCCAAACTCCTGAAGTTTTAGTTGTAAGAATATGAAACAAAGCCCCTATGGTCTGCTCCTGCTAGGCAGACACGCAGGCTGAAGTTAAAGCAAAATGATGGAATGTTTACTACTTTTTCTATACAAGAACGATCAGTTCTTGTGCGTATGTGTGTGTGAAAGAGAGGAGACAGAGACAGACACTTAAATTCAGTGCTAGTATTTAAAAACTGTCCTGCATGGTGCCCTTGGTTCCAGGCCTGAGGAGGTCATGTACAGTGTAACCTCCCGAGGTTACTATTTTTGTCAGTCATGGCATATGCCTGTAAACCTAGCACCTGGAGGCTGAGGCAGGAGAGTCTTAAGTCTGATCTTGAAAGAGAGTCAGACTTAACTAGTGATTTGATTTAAACTTTTTTGGTGACAAGATCTCATGTATTCCAGGCTGTCCTTAACGTGCGAAGTAGCCAGGGTGACCTTGAGTTTCTGATTCTCCTGCCTCAAGCTGAGTGCTAGTTAATGCTGTGCCCTAGGTTGTGAAGCCCAGGGCTTCACAAATGCTTGGAAAGCACTCAACCAACTGAGCTATAGTCCCAGCCTTTCTAATTATTAATTTGCCAGTTCTCAGCTTTACCAAGATCTCCAATAATCCCTAATAAAGTCACTCACTCGATGCAGTCACTCTGCCATGATCCTTGCTAACATGAGCATTTTTCCTGGCCTGGCTTCTCTCAGCAACTGAAGAGCATGTTCATAGACTTTAAGGTTTCTCTCTCCCTCTCTGGCAGTACTGGTTATTGAACCCAGGGACTCGTGTTCCAGGCAAATGCTCTCTACCCCTCAGCTACAGCCACAGACATTTCAAGGTCCTTCACATCTGCAAGATATGTGTCTATCTTGCTGCAGATATGCTCTATATTTGTGTTTATAATGTTGCTAGTCTGCGAACAACTGCCAAGCAAAGGTGTTACTGAGAAGCCAGGGCTCTCATGACGATTTTTGCTTACCTATATAACCTCATAACTAGGAAGACCACCGGAGAATAACAGTTATAACAGAGTTCTCTTATCATCACAGTGATTCCAGCTAGGTTCTCTGTAGTTACAATCAAGGAACAATGCTTTTAAAGTTTTTATATTATTTTTAAAATTAAAATGATTACTTATTTTATGTGTGGGTGCTTTGCTTGCATGTCTGTCTATGTACCACATATGTGCTGTGCCCATGGAAGACAGAAGAGGGCCTTGGGTCCCCGGGAACTGGAGTTAGCAGACAGTTGTTAGTTACCATGTGGGTGCTGGGAATCAAACCTGGGAGAAGTGCTCTTAATCACTAAGTCATCTTTCCAGCGCATTGTTGTTATTTTGAGAAACATTATTACTATGTAGTCTTAAACTCTTCATCCTCTTGCCTCAGTTTCCTGGGTGCTAGGATTGAAGTGGATGTATATGTAGATTCACAAGATGTAGATGTTGATTCAGGGCAGAGAACAGCTTGTTCTTTTCTAATTAAATTGCTGGTTCTTGCCTGGAGCCTGGAGTCCTAGAGCATTCTGTCCTCTTTGCAATCTAAACTGCTAGTCTGGACCTAGAAGGCTTCAGCCTTAGCCTTCCGAGACCTGCTGCTGACTCAGCCATTATTACTAGCTCCATCTTAACTCTTACTCTTCTGGTTCAATTCACTCTCTGTTCTGGGCTTCTTCTGCCGAACTCTGCTGTGTCTCTGTCTCTCCCTGAGCTCTCAGTGTTCCATCCTGTCTCTGTAACTGATTGCTTCAACAGACTGCTCTGTAACTCATTCCATCCTCAGCTTCTGTAACTACTTCTCTGTGTAACTGACTCTTAACTATGCATCTGCTCCACTGACTCTTCAGCCTGCTTCTCAACTGACTCTTCTTACTGATTCCTCTGTCTGCTTCTGTTAACTGTTTCTCAACTGACTTCTTACTTACCCTTCAATTGACTCTAACTCCTACATAAGCTCTCTTTTCCTCGCTGAGAGCCTGCCTTTTCTCATAAGAGTGGGCGTGTCCTTACTTTGCTAACTCTTCCTCTGATTAGCCACTCTTGTCTGCCATTCACTCTGACTCATCTCAGACATCACATCCTGTGACACTGGCTCCTGAGGTCTGCTTCCACTGTTGTTTTCTAGGGATTAAAGGCGTGGCCCACCACCAAATTCTGAGTAAAGGATTAAAATTGTTTGCTACTACTGCTTTCTCAATACTGGATTAATACTGGATTGAAGATGTGTCTATATTCCATCCAGACCACACAGGCCCGGAATGTAGCCCCTGAAATGTAGACCTTAGCTTTCACACAGATAATAGGCAGTGTCACCACACCTGCCTAGAACAATGCTTTACTTACATGAACAAGTGGGTATTATCTGTGAAGCTGTCCTTTAGGACAGTGCCCCCCATGGACTCCCAGATCCTGCGGTGAGCGGGTGCTCCTTACCTCTCAGCACATGCTGGTAACTGGACAACAGGAACTGCAGGTGCTCCACAAGCTCATCCCACGTCTGCCACTGGGTTTTATCCGACTGCAGAGACAGTGAAAGCAGTGGATGATAAAGGTTTCCCCAGTTAGAGTTCTCAGTTCAAGCATGGTTTCCAAATCTTACTTGATAAGTGCTCTGGATCAGAACGGAAGCAGAAAGGAATGTACCTGACACTTGAGCAGTGATGTGGAGTTGTTCAGAAAATAGAGGGCCTGGGCCAGAGACAAGGGGAGACGGGTGGGTGTCTCACAACTGTGGAGGAATATGATCTCTAGCACTTTGCAGCGCAGAAGGTGGCTCTCCATAGTCGTAAAGAACATCTCCCTGTGTGGAGAAGGGGAGTTACGTAGAAGGGCATTCAAAGGACATATATAGCAGAGTTGTCCCTGAATTTTCTAATGTACTAGAAATCTATAAAAAAAAAAAAACCACAATGCTGTAGACAGAAATGGATTTATTCATGAATTAGTAACTTACAGGATGAGGAATAGCCTTTGACATTTGAGAGAGACAAAGCCACCCACAATCCCAATGCTTGGGGGGGTGTAGGCAGGAGGATCATGAGCTTGAGGCTAGCCAGCTGGGGACTGCTTCAGTATATGCTCTACCACTGAGATGTCTTGACCTAAACTTAGACTTTTCATCAGAGAGAATGCATTCACGGAAAACGAAACATCTTTAAAATACATAAAGCACTTAACAATTAGGAATTATATTCAGCAAAAATACTCTTCACAAATGAAGCTAAAATTAAAAAGAAGTCAAGATAAAACAATGCAGCAAGCTAGGCATGGTGGCGCACGCCTTTAATCCCAGCACTCAGAAGGCAGAGGCAGGCGGATCTCTGTGATCTCGAGGCCAGCCTGGTCTACAGAGTGAGTTCCAGGACAGCCAGGGCTACAACAGAGAAACCCTGTCTTGGGGGGGTGGAAAAAAAAGCAAAAATTGTGTAATTTAACTGTAAAAAAAAAAAAAAGCTGTAAATTATACCTGAATTAACGATGAGTAAAGGCAAAGGTCACTTCATGTAACGTCTAGCATAATTAAGATGGGTGGCCAATTTGCCCCTTCTGAGAAAAATCTTAGGGTTAGCTTTTATTTAGATTATTTTTGTCTAGTTCAAGTCTGAACTTGAAGGGTGACTTGTTAACCAATCCATATGGTAGGGACTGTTAGGATCCCTGATGGCACCCTACTTCTCCCCACAAATTATGCCTTGACTGCACAGCAATTAGCTGGGACCCTCCTTCCAACTCCTCGAAGACGAGACCCCTACTACCCCTTCCCTTTTCAATTACAGTGTGTGCTTCTCTCTTGAAATTCTGTTTCTGGCAGGCAGAGATAAAAAAGTTCATTAAAAAAAATGACTTTTTGGTTCTCTTTTTACTGGGGAAACCAACCAAAACCAAAATCAACCGATAAAACTAGACTCACCTCTGACTCCTCTCTGGGATGTCCAGCACAAACCCAAACATCATCTCCGCTATTTTATTGGAGCTGCAGGTGGGAGTCCTGTCCACCTCTACTGCGATAGACAGCATCCTCTGAAGCTGACACACGACCCTGGATTCGGAACACGGGATACAAGTGAGTGGGGAGACGAGATGAGAGGCGAGAAGCTGGAGGAAGTCCCTGCCAGTGTACACCAAGAACAGGGATGGCGGGGTGTGGAGGTGCACAGTCAGGAGGCAGAGGCAGGCCTTGAGTTCAAGGCCAGCCTGGTCTACACAGTGAGTTTCAAGCTAGCCAGAGTTAAGTGGTGAGACTCTGTCTTAAAACAAAGATATATATATAAATATATATAAAGAGAGAGAGACAGAGAGAGAGAGAAACCACACAACAAAAGAAGAGAGACTATTAGAGGGTCATCAAAATACACACCCGGCCAAGGAGAGCAATCAAGCCATGAGCTTGCTTTCATTGAACAACGAAGCCCCCTGAATCCTTTTGAATTCAGTATTCAGAGGTGAGCTACATAAGCAAGATGCTTTCAGATTAAAAGCAAAACTACACAACGCTACAGTTCTGGGGAACTTTAAAGTCTGTCTATGCTGTGACTTCCAGATTTTGTAAATGAAGTAACAGGCCCAAAGTGACTGACATTGTTTTAAATTCTTTGTTATAGAAGAAGGCATGCATTTGACATTTAATTTAAAAATTTTTGAATTATTTATTTTTATGTGTGAGTGTTTTGTGGGCATGTATGTCCATGCACCATGTACATGCCAGGTCCCTCCCAGCCAAAGGAGGGCTCTCGGATCCTCTGAACTGGAGATACAGATGGTTGTGAGCTGCCATGTGGAAGAGCAGCCAGTGCTCTAACCGCTGAGCCAGCTCCAGCTCCATCGTGTAGTTTCTCTATGTGGCACAGCAGTTCTGAGCCTCGTCTCAGAATCTCCCCTGGCGGACCCTCCCTTTCTCTCTCATCAGACACAAGGTGAGCGAGGCAGAGACAGCACTGGGAAGCTGGGCACGTCAGAAGGGTGAGCCTGGCTTGACAGTGGTCATTTAAACACATGATATGGTGGAAGGGCTCTGCTTCCAAAAAACTGCAGACAGTGGCGAGATGGCGGACGCGCGGCCAGCCTCTGGCTGTGCAGCGGCAGCTGTAAGTTGCCGTACCGTCTCCGCTCTGATCTCGCCGAGTTGTATTGTTTTGTTTTTTTAATTTTAACTTCAGGACAATTTAAGAGTTTGAGAGAAGACAACAGGGCAGTCCTTGAGCAGCTACACAGGATGGGGATGTCTGCGAGGGAGCAGCTGCCCAGGGCCGGGCGAGGCAGGCAGGACTTCGGTTAGTATCCACAAGAGGGAGCGAGAGAGTGGAAAGTGACCCCAGAACTCAGATGAGCACCTGTAACAGCGGCCCTTCCTTCTTGCTGCTGGAAGCCAGGCTCCAGTGCTCGCCACACTTGCCACACGGCTCCCATAGCTGTGCTAGTCTAGACTAGTCTTCGTGAGAATCATCTGCTACAAGTCCCTAACTTTGGGATCTGTCCTGTTCTGCAATGCTAGCTCCCGCAGCCTTGGAGGACCACTCTGCCTTCTGCTTACAGCTGATTGGTGTTCCTGGTCAGGGTAGGCTGGGGAGGCGGATGCCCACTGCCAGCTTTCAAGACTCCTGTTCCTGAAGAGGTCTGCGTCCCATCTGGGGGCTGCGTTAATTCGTTTTCAGTCACGGCCTTGACCAGCCACTTGATAACATCTCTAAAACACAGGAGAGATAAGAAAGAAAAGACTTCACTGTTGTGCCCATGGTCTTCAGGCCTGCACACTGAAACTGGGTTCCCAGATCATGTGATTTCTCCAAAGGCAAAGAGGACCTTTAGGTTACTTTCAATATTTAACCAAGTCTAATGAAAACCACACATTTAACGGCATATGGTTATAAAGGCTAACTGAAATACCAACATTTTTCTTTCTTTCTTTTCCTTTGTGGTGCAGGAGCCTTGTGCACATGTGTTAGGCAAGCATTCTACCACAGAGCTGCACCACTAGCCCGTAACACTCTCCTAGAAATAATATACTTGTTACATTTTATCATTTCTGTGGCAAATATCTGACAGAAGTCCTTAAGGGAGGATTTATTTCAGCTCACAGTTTTAAAGGGCTCAGTAAATGGTTGCCTGGACTTATGCAGTAAAGCAAAACATCCTGGTGATGGGAGAATGTGGCAGAGGCTATTCTTCTTAGTGGATAAAAACAGAGAAGTGGGGAATGTAAAAGTGGCTAATATGAGCTATACCCCAGGACAGCCCCCACCCCATAACCTACTTCCCCCAACTAGGCCAACACCTCCAAACAATGTCAGCATATTGTGAATTCATCAAGGAATTAGCACATTCATTAGGGCAGAGCTCCCAAGGTCTAAATGTCTCTGGAAACACCTCACAGAGATGTGCTTTACTAATCTAGATGTCTCTTAATCCAATTAACTGGACTATCAAAAGTGGCTATCATAAATGACATTATGGAAAAGCACCTCTTGGAGGCATGGTGGCGCACGTCTTTAATCCCACTCAGGAGGCAGAGGCAGGCAGATCTTAAGAGTTTGAGGCCAGCCAGGTCTACACAATGAGTTCCAGGACAGTCAGGGCTACATAGAGAGACATATCTCAAAACACCAAAAACAAATAAAG
This sequence comes from Cricetomys ansorgei, assembly GCA_026225945.1. Lineage (NCBI taxonomy): Eukaryota > Metazoa > Chordata > Mammalia > Rodentia > Nesomyidae > Cricetomys > Cricetomys ansorgei. The sequence continues at coordinate 2,100,491 of JAMJFZ010004039.1, forward strand.
GAATCAGAGACCAAAATAACCAAAACAATCCCACTCTCCTGCCAAGAGCAATTAACTTGGAGAAAATAGATGTTATACACAAAATTGGAGAACAATTATCAAAGATAAGAAATATATGGGTCTAGAGAAAAAGAAATGAAGAATGAGAAGAGAAAAGAAAAAAGAATAGTATCTGCTAATAGAAAATAGAAACAGGTAGGGTGACCCTTTGAAAAACAATGAAAAAACATACTTTCCAGAAATCAAGGATAATTTTCCACACTAAATTGCTTACAGGATGCTGAGCACAACACATGACTATAGACCCACAGCAATCAGAGTCCTTTTCAAAATAGTTTAAGACTCCTTTTAAAAACATATTGCTTACATTTATTTTGTATGTATGGTTTTTTTTGTTCGCTATGTATGTATGTATGTATGTACACCGCATTTTTGCTTGGTGACTACAGAGACCAGAAGAGGGGCACTGGGTCCCCTGGAACTGGAGTTATGGATGGCTGTGAGCCACCATGTGGGTTCTGGGACTCAAACCTGGGTTCTCTGCAGGAGCAGCCAGTGTCTAAAACTCTTGAGTCATCTCTCCAGCCTCTTCTTTTGTTTTTTCTCTATACATTATTACTGATGAAGTTTAGACAGCACTTTATTAATTTTTATTTTATGTGTATGCTTCTTTTGCCTACATGTGTGTCTCTGTCCCGGGTGTATGCCTGGTGTCCAGGGAGGCAGGGTCATAACTCCTAGGTCTGAGTTGCATGTGGTTTTGTGTTGCCATGTGGATGCTGAGAATGGAACCCAGGCTCTCAGAAGAGCAGCCAGTGCTCTTAACTTCGGAGCCGTCTCTCCAGCCCTGCTTCTGATCTCTGAGCAGCACTTCTGGCACCTAGAAGACAATTTCTTCAAAGTTCTGCACAAAATTTATTTCTAAATGTCTAAACTAAACTAAAAATATTTAGTTTACTTATTAGTCAATACACGAGAGAAAAAAAGCTATTTTCAGATATATGAGATCTCAAAACTTTTACATTTCATATAATCTTCAAAACAAGGGGTAACCCAGGCAGGTGGCACACAACCGTAATCGCAGCTGCTTACTCCACAGGGGCGATTCAGAGAGCTGTCTTCTGATTCTCGGTTTTTATTTTCCCCACTTACAGTACTTATCAGTGAGGAAGCTCTCACCTCTTATATCCTCTGCGCTCAGCTGAGTGACTGAGAAACACCTAGCAGACTGGTGTCTGTGAGAGTACTTCCTAAAACAGTTAGGCCTCACAATCTTGAGCTCCTCTCATGAATGGTCCAATTTATTGATGAATTCAAAATCTGAGTAGGCTGCTGAGACGGTAAAACTGAGGAAGGGGCCCTCGCTGAACAGGGGACCACTGGGGACAGGGCCTGGGGGCTGTGCCGCCTTGGCCCCTTCCTTTCTCTCATCTCCTTTGCTTCCTGGCTTGCCACGAGTTGAAGGCTCTGCTCCCGCCATGATAGACTGAAACGTCTGAAAGAGTGAGCTTAAATAAATCCTCGTTCCTCGAGTCTTTTTCACACAGTTGCGCAGTGACGCTAAACCCGACTCTTGCCACCCCAGAGCTCTAGTAGCTGACTACCTGACATTGTGGGGCTGCTTGTCACACGACAGAACAGTGTTTGCAATGGACTGCTGTAGGTGCTGCCGCTGTCTCCTCAGGATCTGCTGGAAGTCGTCTTCCAGGGTCTGCACTACGTAACGTAGAAAGAGGACTCGTCCAGGCAGAGTTCGTCCCTGTGGAAGGAAGAATGAGAAGTCAGGCTCGCTTCTCAGTTTCTTGGATGACAGGAAACCATGGGCTGTAATAATCAAAAGTCCAAGAAAATGCCGTGAGCCAGCAAGTTTGTCTGCATCAAAGGGGGACAGCAGGTATGCTGAGTCACGGCAACAGAAACTGCCAACTGCTTTCCAAAGAGGCCATACCAATTGTATTCTCACCAGCAACGATTCAGACTCACTCACTCTCCACATTCCTGCCTAAATAATTGTGGGAAATAATATATTACATTTCTATCTTAGCCCTTTTAAAACAGTGTTATATTGTGCATGTATATCCTCCACAAGCTCATTATTGAAGGGCGGTCCTCAGCTGGTGTTATTTCAGGGCTTTGGAACCTTAGGAGATGGGGCTTGAGTGGATAAAGCAGGTTGCTAGGAGCATGCCTTTAAAGCATGCATTGGTGTGAGGGTGTCAGATCCCCTGGAACTGGAGTTAGATAGTTGTGAGCTGCCATGTGGGTGCTGGGAATTGAACCCAGGTTCTTTGGAAGAGCATTCAGTGTCTCAACGGCTGAGCCATCTCTTCAGCCCTAAAGGGCATATCTCTTCCCAGGCCCCTTTCTCCTGCTTTCTGAATGCTATTAAGTGAGAAACTGCTCTACACAACCACGCCCTGTTGCTGGGACGTTTGCCTCACTACCGTTTGGAACCAACCATGGACTGAGACCTCTGAAACCAAGAGCCCAGACAAATCTGTCCTTTTAAATTCTTTCAGTATTGTCACCGAGAAAAAGTCAGATACAGGTAGTGTTCAGCTTATTCAGAGTCATGCGCAAGGCTGCAAAAGCTTTCACCCCCCAAAACTGATTAAACGGCTGCTCATTCTCACTCTGCCCACCCTCTGGCAATCACTCTTTTCCTTCCTCGTTTTTCTTGGCTTTTAGTCCTTGGCAAGAAGAGACATCACAGCCAAAGGACCACCTCACGGTAGTCAGAAAACAGATGTGGCAGGTGGTGATGGCACATGCTTTTAATCCCAGCACTTGGGAGGCAGAGGCAGGCGGATCTCTGTGAGTTCCAGGACAGTCAAAGTTATGAAACCCTGTCTTGAAAAACAAAAACAAAACAAAACAAAAAAAAAAAAAAGAAAAAAAAAGAAAAAAGAAAAGAAGAAAATAGGGATCCATGGAGAAGATAAGTTCTTCAAAGGAATGTCCCAGAATGACTCTAGTATCCACCTCCAACTAGTACTAACTGTCTATGTACTGCTTTGAATGAAAATGGCCCCCATAGACTCAGGGAGTTGCACTATTAGGAGGTGTGGCCTTGTTAGAGGAAGTGTGTCACTGGGGGTGGGCTTTGAGGTTTCAAATCCTCAAGCCAGGCCCAGTCTGTCTCTTGCTGTTGCCTGAGGATCCAGCACCATATCTGCCTGCCTACCACCATCCTTCCCACCATGATGACAACAGACTAAACCACTGGACTGTAAGCCAATCCCAATTAAAGAGTTGTTTTCATTTTTAAGAGTTGCTGTGGTCATGATGTCTCTTCTCAGCAGAAAAACCTAAGACATTCTCTAATGCCATCAATTATGAACCCACCAATGGACTAAAAGCCCCATTCAGTCACATTTAAGGACTAAATCTACAAGCTGGGGACAGTCTTTAACACATGAACATTTTATAGGACCACATGAGGTGGTATGTGTATATATGTATGTATTTCATAACATATATTATATATAATACATATATAATTATTTATATATTTCAGAATATATGTATATTTTACTAATCTTACCATTAGTAAGATATACATGTCTAGAAATTTATCCACTTCTATGTTATCAAGTTTTTGGCATACAGTTGTTCAAAGTAATCCCTGATGATCTCTTATGTTTCCATGGTGTCAACTGTGCTATCTCCTTTTTCATCTTTCTTTCTCTTTTAAGATTTATTAATCTGTTTGCATGTACACCTGCATGCCAGAAGAGGGCATCAGACATTTATAGATGGTTCTGAGCTACCATGTCGTTGTTAGGAATTGAACTCAGGACCTCTGGAAGAGCAGCCAGTGTTCTTAACCACTGAGCCATCTCTCCAGCCCCTTTTTCTTTTTAAAGGACCTTTTTATCTCTTATTTGTTTAAATATTTTGTTCCTTTTTCTTAGTCTAGCTAAAGTCTTTATTTATTTATTTATTTTTTGGCGAATGAGCTCTTGGATTGTTGTGACCTTTGAGAATTAGGTATTTGAAGAGAGTACCTTTCTAGTATGTTTATTTAAGGTAAGACCTTTAGCAATCAACATGGCTTGAAACTCTGGACCCATCCCTTTTCTAGTAATGCCCACTTTAGCATATGCACATACTGCTCTTCTGCTTTGTTCTGTATGTGTGTATAGAGTGTGTGCCTGTGTATAGAGTGTGTGTGTCTCTGTGTGTCTGCACGTGTAGAGATGTGTGTGTGTATAGTGTTTGTATATAGTGTGTGTGTACAGTGTGTATAGTGCATGTGTATAGTGTGTGTGTGCATGTATAGTGTGTATATAGAGTGTGTGTGTATAGTGTGTGTATATAGCGTGTGCATGTATGGTATGTGTGTATAGAGTGTGTGTATAGTGTGTGCGTGCGTGTGTAGTGTGTGCGTGTATGGTGTGTGTGTATAGTGTGTGTGTGCGTGTATAGTGTGTGCATGTATGGTGTGTGTGTATAGAGTGTGTGTATAGTGTGTAGTGTGTGTGTATAGTGTTTGTGTATAGAGTGTGCGTGTATGGTATGTGTGTATAGTGTATAGTGTGTAGTGTGTGTGTATACTGTGTGTCTGTGTGTAGTGTGTGTGTATACAGTGTGTGTGTAGTGTGTGTGTATAGTGTTTGTGTATAGTGTGTGTAGTGTGTCTGTGTGTAGTGTGTGTGTATAGTGTTTGTGTATAGAGTGTGTGTATAGTGTGTAGTGTGTAGTGTGTGTATAGTGTGTGTGTATAGAGTGTGTGTGTGTAGTGTGTGTGTGAGTGTGAGGCCAGCGGAGGACGTTGGATGTCCTCTATCACTTTGTTTCATGGTCTCTCACTCAGCCTGGAAGCAGGCTGATGACATGCAAGCCCCAGCAATCTGACTGTCCCCCACAGTGCCAGGGTTAGGGTCTAAATAGCCACACCCATCTTTCTACATGGATGTTGGGGATTTGAACTCATGCTTGTGGAGTAGTTTACCTGCTGAGCCAGCTTCTCAGCCTCATGTATTATACTAAAAAAAAAATTTTTTTTTGTGCTGGGTAGTGGTGGCTCACGCCTTTAACCCCAGCACTCAGGAGGCAGAGGCAGGAGGATTTCTGAGTTCACTGTCAGCCTGTTCTATGGAGTGAGTTCCAGGACAGCCAGAGGGCTACACAGAGAAAGAAACCCTGTCTCAAAGAAAAAACAAACAAAAAAACCCAGAACTTTTTGTTGAAAAATTTACCAGGTTAAACTTAATTATTTAGGTGTGTGTGCGTGCACGTGCGAGTGCAGGGGTGACACTCGGGTCAGGCTCGACAGCGAGTCCCTCTGCCTGGGTGCATCATGCTGGTCCCCACAGAACATTGTATACATAGCACACCATGACATGAAGGGGGCAGCTTACAGCAGAGGATAACTTTGGAGAGTCGTCTCTCTTTCCACTTTGTTGAAACAGGTTCTCTCTTGTTGACCTGCCTTATTGTTTATTCCAGGGTACCTAACCTTAGATCTCGGGGGGATTTCCTGTCTCTACATCACTATCCTCGCTATAGGCGTGCTGGGGTTACAGATTTGCAACACCATAACCAGATTTTTATCCCAGACCTTGGGGATCAAACTCACTGAACTGTCTTTGCTAGCCCCATGTGCTGTACTTTTAACTGTCTCAGTTTCCCCCAGTGGCTTGTTCTTTTTTTTCCAGAGCTCATATCTTGCTTCCCCTGGCACTGCCTATGGGACTGCAGGCTCTCTCAGTAGTTCCTTGACATTATGGCCTGTGTTCAACCGTGCTACTGCTTTTGCCCATGCTCTGGCACAGGCAGACAAAAACTAATCTCTGAGCAGCTCCCAGACAAGCCAGCACACCTGGAGCATGGTAATCTGCCTCTGGATGTGGCTGGTCACACTGAGTAAAGGAAGTACCGCACATGGCAAACACCACAAAACTGCTCCTCTGTTGATGGGGCACCTTCATGGTTGTGAGTTACACTGTACCCTGCAGCTACTCTGGTCTCTGGAGTCCTCACAAGTCTTGTGGTCCATATGTTGTGTGGTGGTTTGAATGATATGTCCCCCATAAGTCTCGGGCGTTTGAATACTTGGTCCCCAGTTGGCTATTTGGGAAGGATTAGGAGGTGTGGCCTTAGAAGTTTGTCACTGGGGGTGGATTCTGAGGTTCCAAAAGCTCCCACTATTCTCATTCTCTGCCTCCTGATTGCAGATCGAGAGGTGAGCTATGAGATGTTCCTGCTGTCACATCTTTGCCCACCATCATGGACTCTAACCCTCAGGAACCTGAGTCCAGTCAAATGCTTTCTTATCTAAGTTGCTTCAGTCATGTGGTTTTGTCACAGCAATAGAAAAGTAACTAGAACAGAAGCTGGTTCCAGGGAGTGGGTGATTACTGTGATGTAGGAGGCATGTAGGCCTGTGCTCACAGATAAGCACTAAGGAAACCAGGAACGCTAAACACGCAGTGTTGTCTCTTCAAAGGGAGGGATACGTAAACTGTTTTCCACCCAAAAGGCTGGGAATGGATGTGGTTAAAAACTTGGTGACCTCTGTGCTATCTGTACGGCTGGGCGATGCTGGCTCCCCGACCCTCATCTTGAGCCTGTTTAACTCAGTCTGTAGTGCTACCCTCCCCTAGACCCCTGTCATGTACTTTTACCTTGTGCATGCTTTCTCAGTGAATCTGTAGAACCCATCCTTATGGAAGATGTCCCTTGTACTTTACAAGAGCTTTGATCTTTAGCCATGTCTTAAGCTCTGTTGTGCACATGGGATTGAGTTAATTATCACTAGGAAACTTTTATTCCAAATTATGCTGTGCTTAAAATAAACTACAGTGTTAGACGCTTAAGTCTGAACCAGCATCAGCTACTGAGACCTGTTGAGCCAAATTTCCTTCTTGTCTCCCTTGGTGGCCTTGGTATATGCGAAGAGCCTCACTGTAACAGACTATGACTATTTGATGGGTTTTTTTGATAAATGCAAATGAATTTGGGACTTTGGACTTAAAAGTGGATAAATGTTGTAGGAGGACTTTAATGGGCCGACCTAGTAAGAGCCTGAAAGACAGCACGGAGAGCCATGTGGACCGTGAGGCCCAGTCCAAGAGGTTTTAGAGAGGAACTGGACTAGAGACTGTTCTTGTGATATTTTGGCAAAAAAACATGGCTGTTTTCTGACCTTGTCCTAAGAACTTGCCTGAGGCAAGACTGAGAAGTATTTGATTAACTTCCTTGGAGAATATTTCGAGGCAGCCTAATACTGCCTCTGTGCCATGGACATTAGTAGTCACTAATCCACGTGGAACAGAGGGAAATACAGATGTACAATCTGACATGAGGAGACGTATCCGGGAATTTTAGTGCTGGAGCTAGGCCGTGCTGGAAGAGATAAGGACATAAAGAAGGCCTGAGCCACACTAGAATAAAGGGAGGGGCACCCTCACAGAAAGACCCTCCCAACTAAGCTTCCGATTTTGAACAGAAAAGGCATGAGAACTTCTCTGCTCCTAACAAGCAACAACAAAAGCTGCTGCAAATGTGATTTGGGGGCCAGGTCCATCCCAAGCAAGCGGCCAGACATGGCAGTACTGTCCATTTGTTCTAGCTTTAGAGACATGAAGGTACATGAGTAAGGGGCTGTGGAATCTTCCCCCACAGTTAGACTGCGGAGACCAGGCATGTGGCAAGGGTGCCCCTACATGGAAGTCCTGAAAGGCCACTGCACAAAGCTGTAAAAGTGAAGCCTGGATTGCAATGGAGACCTCAAAATGTTAGAGATGCCAGAGTCATTAGACATCTGCCAGAGGGAACTGCACACAGGGAGTGCGACCAGCCTAAAGGAGAGAGGTGCGTTGCAGGCAGCAAGGCTGGAAGGGTGGACTAATCTAAGCCCTTTGACATGAGACATGGAGATACTGGAGCTGAAGTCTGCTCTGCTGTGTTTCCTCACTCCACCCTCCTCCTCCCTTTTGGAATGGTAATGTTTATGTGCCATTGCAGCGGGAGGTATATAACGTGCCTTGAGGGACTTCAGAATTTTAAAGTGTTGAGACTAAAAGACTACGGGGCTTTTGAAACTGGACGGAATGTATTTTGCATTATGACATGCAAACTACAGAGGCCGGGGAAAGGAATGTGGTGGCTTGGGTGAGACTGGCCACAGAGATCCATATTTGAACCCTTGCTCTCCGGTTAGTAGAACTGTTTGGGAAGGATTAAGAGGTGCGGCCTTGAAGAATGTGTCATGGGGGGTGGTCTTACGGTTTCAAAAGCCCCTCCATCCCCAGTGTGCTCTCTCTGCTTCCTGTTTGTGGATCGGATGAGAATTCTCAGCTGCTGCTCCGGTGCTGCATGCTCCTGCCGTGATGGTGCTGGGCTCTTAGCCTCTGAAACCTTGCGCTATAATAAACCTTCCTTCTAAGCTGTCCTTGGCCGTGGTGTTTTAGCATAGCGACAGAAAAGTAACTAAGATGTGCTGTTAACAGCGTCTGTAGACAGCGGGGCCGGGGCTTCTCCGTCTGGCCTCTTGCTGCAGCCCTGACTGCTCTTCAGCCTTCCGTCGTTCCACTCCTTCAGCAATCGCTGCTTCCTTGGCTTTTTATTCACTGCCATTTTGGAATTTCTCTTCAATATTCTTTTGGGGTCCATCTTGTGTTTCTGGGATCCCATACGTCCCCCTTTTATTTGGGGGGCAGAGCACCCAACCTCCTGAGAAACAGTATGAGAGTATACTTCCAAGTTCCTGCACATCTGGACCTGGAAATGTAATTACTTACTCGCTTAGCGCATGAGCACACGGCTGCAGGCGTGTGTGCACCACGTGTGCGCCTGTTGCCTACAGAGGTCAGAAGAGGGTCAGATCCCTTGAAACTGGAGTTACAGACGGATGTGACCACCATGTGGGTGCTGGGACTGAACCTGGGTTCTCTGCAAGACCAGCCAGGGCTCTTAACCCCGGAACCATCTCCATCCTCATACCTAACCCATAGCTTGGCTGAGCATCGAATTTTAACAGAAAGTCATCTGTTTAATTACCTCAGGGCGGACAAGAATGCTGAGAGTTAAACCTGGAGGTCACCAAAGACAGTGCGGAAAACTGTCTTTCTGGATTCCTAAGTTACAGCATCTGCTTTAGACTCTGTTGTCTCCTGTGGTCCAGAGTATGGCAGCTGATGGCCGCAGTGTTTTCAGCAGACGTCACTCACCCCGCACTGCACTCATTCACACCATTGCATGTCTGAGCGGAAAACTTCTGTGCTGCTCTGATGTGAAGACCCTGCCCTCGAGACGGCCCTTCATGTGCTAGCTCACGGCTGTCTGTGTCTGGCCTCGTTACGCATCACTGATATTTTCCTTGGGTCTCTTGAATCTTTACTCACGTGCATTGTTCTCCTTATTTTACAGCTTTATGCAGAGCTATGGATTATAACTTTCTCCATTTATTTGGTAGCATTTTAACATTTACTTATTTGCAGAACTAGGCTTGAACTCAGGCTCTCACGCATTGTAGGCAAGTGCTCTGTCCCTGAGTTGTATCACTAACCCTTTTGCTAATATTGTTAGTTTGGTCTCAAGGAACGAAGGCGTGAATATATTAATACATGTTTTGGGAGACAGCATGTTTTAACAGGGATTTTGGATAGGGCAGGACATTCAGAAGGGAATAATGGCAGAGACCTTACTAACAGCCTTTTTTTTTTTTTTTGCCACTTTTCTTTGTAGTTACATTTCCCTCTCTAGACTAGTGGGATGAGTAAAGGCAGCAGCTGCCAAGCCTGCCAACATGAGTTCAATCTCCAAGACCAGGATGGAAGGAGAGAACCAACTTCCACAAACTGTCTTCTGACTTCCACAAACACCACGGTGCTCTCAAGTAAACACCCACACACAAATAAATGCAACTTAAAATTTTCCTGCAAATATGTATCTTCATAATTTTTGTTACCTCTTCCTCCATGACATAGGTGAGCAGTTTCCAGTCCCACTCCACTGTCCTGGCATTGGCTGGATGCAGCCTGAAAGTCAAGTGACATCAATTAGGGTTCTGGAGAATTGAGTGGCAGAAGGGATGGGGTCTGGGAGACAATGAAAGGAGAAGCCTCTGCTTGTCCTGAGCACTCTGCCTGCCCTCCAGCACACGCCATGTCAGCTGGAGGCCGGCTCACAGCCAGTGAGCTTCACCTGCCAGGACTGCGTGAAGCATGTGATTTGTTGAGCTAATCACAACATTCTACTTGTTTCTATTCTATCAGTTTACTGCGATTATCTCAAAAATGTTAAAGCCAATTACAATGTGATCAGTTTCAGAACTGTTGTGTAATTATACAAGTTGATTTTCTAACTCAAAGTACTATAAAAATCTGAAGCTGAAGACTACAGAGTAGAGCCCCAAAGCCAGAACCAAGGCAGAGTTGAAAACTGGGTCCTAGTAGCCATTTATGAAAACAGTATCAAATAATATCTTATTCCCAGGTTTCTAGTGACAGTAAGTCGTTAAATTATTTTACCAGCAATTGAAGCCAGTTTTGATTGGGTTTCCTGCTACTTGCAATTAACACTATTAAGAAGCCTCCCCAGGTCAGCTGACTAACGCTTAGAAGGGAAGCTGTGCCCTGAGTCTAGGTCCCCTAGAAGACTTGGCCAAACAGCTGTAACGGTTCGTACTGTTGGATTTTCATGAGCAGCATGTAGGCCTCCTTGAGGACATCCACAGTCTCAGAGCCACTGAGCAGGATCTTCTGGATGATGTGAGCCACAATCTCTCTGGGCGGGTAGTGCTGGGGTGAGACAAAGTCCATTAAAAACTGCACAGTCCCCAGAGGAAAGTTCTCTTCAATAGTGTTTGTCACCATTCTTAGTCTTCGCTGAGGGATGGGTTCTAATTTCTGACCCTTGCTCTGTAGAGACAAAGATAGATAGACATCAGGATGGGTTCTACACTTCCTAAAGTCAGTGGCTCTGCAGTAGGTCGAAAACAGCAAAGTTTCCTATGCATTGGAAATATTCTATTAAAGGGAGACAAGAAAACTCTACTTAAAAAAAACAAAAAACTTAAAGATGTGGGGAAGTTAGAAGACAGGAGTTCTAAGTTCTACATACAACACGACTTCATCTATATTAAAATGTAACAGAAAGGAAAATACCAAGAGTCAAGAGTAGTCTGGGATGGGCTCTGAGTTCCCAACCTTCCTGCCTCCTCTTTTTGAGTGCCATGATTACGGCTCAGGAGACTCAGGGTAGTGATGAGGTGGACTAGACACTTTGACACAGTCGAGGAGACTTGAGCATGCGTGTTGCTAGAAGAACAAATACCACTTTCTAACCCTCCCTTCCTCCCACTCTTTCTTTTTTCTTTTTCTCTTTGAAAGGGTATCACATAGCCCAATTGGTATGGAATGTGCTATGTTTGCGCAGAGACTGGCCTTAAACCTCTGATCTTCCTGCCTCTAGCTCCCAAGCACCAGAATTACAGGCAAGTACACCATCACACATGGTTTTTAACTGTTACATTCTATGGACAACAAAACCAATAACAAATACATGCGTTTAAAAAATTCCAGTTGCTAAAAAATTAAAATGGTCATATATACAAGGGCTACTGGCAGATCTCTGTGAGTTCGAGGCCAGCCTTGTCTACAGAGTGAGTTCCAGGGCAGCCAGAAATACAGAAATACAGAAACCTTGTCTCAGGATAAAAAAAAGCAATTGGGAAGGGAATACATGATATTATTCATATAAATGGGTCTATGTCTTATAATAAACGAGCACTGTTTAGTTTTATGTGTGCATGTGTGTCTGGGTGTCTGGGTGTGGGTTGTGCATGTGAATGGGGTGCCTGGAGAGGCGGAGGAGAGCTGTGGGTGTCCTGGAGCTGGGGTTACAGGTTATGACCCACCTCTGTGGGTGCTGGGAACTGAACTTTGGTTCTCTGGAATAGCAGCTCTCACTCACTGAGTGATCTGTCCAGCCCTGCCTTGTTGATGTTTAAAAATTACATTTTGTTCATTTATTTACTTACTTGTGTGTTTATGAGCACAAAGGTACCATAGTGCAAATGTGGGGTTCAGAGGACAATTTATGGGAGGCAGTTCTCTATTTCCACCATGTGGGTCTGGGCCATAGAACACAGGTTGCCAGGCTCAGCAGCAAGTGCCTTTACCTATGAGCCATCTTGCTGGCCTGCCTAGCTTTTGACTTTTGAATTACTTTAAACAAATCTTAAGGTCGAGGGTGAGGTTTTGGATAATAAAACATTTCATGCTGTGAGTCTATCACAGCATTTCTGTCCATATACACCTAATTTGGTTCTCAAAGGTCAATGAAGACAAGTGGGACGGGGCATCCTCTCTTCTCCCAAACGCTAAGGACTGCTTTGAGGCACTGAAGTGACAGAGTCTCCCCTGTGACATGGGGTCTGTATGGACATCAGGGAGAGAGGGAACAGGACGGAGGCAAGAATTCGGTGAAGGCCAATGACGAGTCAGAGACTAATATGCGTTTTACACACACGCCAGCGGCCCTATGAGGTGTGTTTTTACCTCTATTTTACAGATAGGAAGGCTAGAGCTCACAAAGAAAAGTGACATATACTCTTTTGGTTTTTAAGTGTGGGCTAAGATCTGACCACAGATCTAACTCCCCCTCAAGTGGGGGAAAGATAAAATTTTCACTTATATGGTCCATTCTCTAATGCATAGACTCCAGTCATAGTAACTTATCCAAGGCCCAGGGGGAGGACACACGGTCCCCAAGAGGAGTGAGCATGTTAGCTTACCTCTCGTGTATCTCTATCAGGTATTAGCGACTGGAAGAAGAGATGGTGTACTGGAGGTCGTAAGAAGTACTTCAGCCTATGCAGGCAAGGTCTATTGTATACCCCAACTTGTGGTATTTGTCCTTGTATCTGAGCAGAGTCAGGGTTGGCAAACTGTGGCAGTGATTTCTCTTTTCTGGCTGAGCTTTCCGTGACAGAGAGCCAAGGAACTTTTTCCAAGGAAAATTCAGACTGTGGAGACAGGGGGCTTGCAGAGTGACTTGGAGAGGATGGAGCTGAGACATCCATAGGAGCGTCACGATTTTGCACATCATTCAGGGAAGACATCTGTCTGTCTCTTGCCAAGTCCAATAACCCTTGTGGTGAGGGTGACACATCTCCTTGTATGTGTGGTATATTTCTAAGTGACTGTGACGTATTGCCTGGTGACTGCAATGCATTGCTAGGTGACTGTGTCACACCTCCTGCTAACAGTATCACATCTCCCGATGACTGTGACAAACCTCCCGACGACTGTATCACATCTCCTGATGACTGTGTCACATCTCCTGATGACTGTGACACACTTCCTGATGACTGTGACAAACCTCCTGATGACTGTGACAAACCTCCCGACGACTGTATCACATCTCCTGATGACTGTGTCACATCTCCTGATGACTGTGACACACTTCCTGATGACTGTGACACACTTCCTGATGACTGTGACACACTTCCTGATGACTGTGACACACTTCCTGATGACTGTGTCACACCTCCTGATGACTGTGTCACACCTGATGACTGTGTCACATCTGATGATTGTGACACACTTCCTGGTGACTGTGACACACTTCCTGATGACTGTATCACACCTTCTGGTGACTGTGACACACTTCTCGGTGACTGTATCATACCTCTTGAAGACTGTGTCACACCTGATAACTGCATAACACCTCCTGGTATCTGTGTCATACCTGACTGCATCACACCTCCTGGTGACCGCGTCACACCTCCTGATGACTGTATCATGCACCTTGGTGATTGCATCACACCTCCTGACGACTGTGTCACACCTCCTGGTATCTGTGTCACACCTGCTGACTGTATCATGCATCTTGGTGACTGTGTCACACCTCCTGGAATCTGTGTCACACCTCCTGGTATCTGTGTCATACCTCCTGGAATCTGTGTCACACCTCCTGGTATCTGTGTCACACTTGATGACTGTGTCACACTTCCTGATGACTGTGTCACACTTCCTGATGACTGTGTCACACTTCCTGATGACTGTGTCATGCATCTTGGTGGCTGCATCACACCTCCTGATGGCTGTATTACACTTCCCGGTGACTGTGTCATACCTCCTGATATCTGCGTCACACCTCCTGGTATCTGTGTCACACCTGATGGCTGTATCACACTTCCTGATGACTGTGTCACACTTCCTGGTATCTGTGTCATACCTGGTGACTGTGTCACACTTCCTGATGACTGTGTCATACCTTCTGGTGACTGCACCACACCTCCTGATGACTGTGTAACTGCATATCCTGGTAACTGCATCACTTCTGGTACATCTCCTAGCAATGGTGGCACATCTTGCAATGACTGCAGCACTTCTTGCAGTGACAGCGGAATGTCTTGCAGTGACCATGGCATGTCTTGGAGTTGTGTCACATCCTGTGTATATGACAGGTTTTGAGGTCGGCCTGGAACATTCTGAGGTAGGCCCATAGTGTCTTGGGGTGGGTATAGCGGGTGCTGAGGATGCCATGACAAGTCTTGAGGTGTTCTTGGCATGTTCTGCTGAGGACATGGCACATCTTGAGGAGAGCATGGCACTTCTTGAGGTGGATGAGGCAAAGCTTGGAGTTGGCACTGCACAGTTTGTGATGGGCATGACAGAGCTTGTGGTGGGCATGAGGAAGCTCGAGGGGGACATGGCGAAGCTCTTAGTGGGCATGATAAGGCTTGGAGCGGGTACAGCAAGCCTTGTGGTTGGCAAGGCACATCTTGCTGTGGGCATAGCAAAGAGGCCCTCTGATTGCTGCTGCTACTGTTATTGCTTGTTGAGGAGAAGGCGCTAACATCTGAAGAGAGCTGTAGGCTGGTCAGGAAGCTGAGGTCACCTTTGTACGTGATTGAGCTACAGTTTGGCTCTGGTGGATAAACAGAGTCCTGACTGGCAGATGTAGGGGGTCGAGAGCGTTCAAACATGTTTTCCTCCAACAAATCCAAAACCACAGGGTCATTGTTAATGATTCTCTGTGCGGCAGGCTGAGGGCCTCTGTCTCCATGGGCCTCCACTGCCTCTTTGCCTGAAAGACTGGCACATGTCTGAAGACTGGGCGTCTCCTTCTGAGAGGAAGCTACAGGTTCCAACGTCAGATCAAGAGTGGCGATAGGTCTATTTTCTTCCTCACTTCTTGTCAGGTCAATCACACAGAGTCCATTACGATCTTTTGCCCTTGTTCTAGTTTCTCTAGTTAGGTCAATGAAGTCCTGTTAGAGATTGTCAGGAGAGAAGAGTGAGAGAAGGGCTCACTGACTGTTTCACAAGACTGAGGCTTTAGCTCTTAACGATGAACACCACTTTACTTCCTCATTTCAATGGCATTTCTCTATACATCTGCAGTGCTAGTGATTGAGCCCAGGGCCTTGTGCATGCTGGGTAAATGCTCTGCTTCTGAGCTGTATGTCTAGCTTCCTGTATCTCTTCTATAATATACGTATTAGTTTATTTTCTTCAGCTAACATTTTGCTAGTGTCACAGCTGTCAACTTCTATACATTTATTAATTATCCAAATGCCAGATGTATGTGGGGATGCAATGGGATTTTTTTTTTTTTTTTGATGCAAGAAAGATAGGTGAGTAATAGATAACATTCCATCCTCCACAAACAGAAGGCAACCTTTGCTTGGGAAAGCAAATTCCCAAGACAATCAGCAACAGGAGCTAAACAAGATGGTAAGTTAATATGAGGGACTAAGAACTTAGCAATAGGTACTAACATTGAGTGTAATTGGACTCAGGAGTCCCAAAGATCTTGGTTTCATCAAAAAAGGCTCTCAAGTTTGGACGCATAAATAGGAGCAGATTTACTGAGGGGTGGGGGGTCCTGACAGTATACTCCACAAAGGGAGAGAAAAGTAGGCAACCTAACTGGACAGCTGAGTTTTTAAGGGCTGGAGAGAAATCTTCCGTTAATCTTATGCATATTTAAGTATAAAAATTTCTGGAAATTGGGGGGGGCATTTTTTGGGGACAAAATGCTTAGAATGAGAATGTTTAGAATCAAAATGTTGATCTGAAAGGCGGCATCCATGTGGAAATATAGCTACAATGAAATGCTACAGAAGCTGATGGGCTTTTGGGTTCTGACTCTCCTGTAGAGTACAGCTAACTCCCTTGCAGAGCACAGCTAAATATGAGAGCAGGGCACTGTGCAGTCTGTATCTGGATGAAGCCATAACCACCAGGTTAAATTTATATCCAATGGGGCCGGAGAGCTGGCTCAGTAGTTAAGAGCATTGGCTGCTCTTCCAGAGGCCTGGGTTAGACTCTCAACACCCACTTATAAGCATCTATATCCTAGGGGACTGGACGCCCTCTTTTGGTCTCCATGGGAATAAGACACATACCTGGTACACAGATACAGATAACGGCAAAACACCCATACGTATAAATAAAATTAAAAACATTTCCATCCCACTATCTTGTCTCCCTGACCACTCATGTGATTTTTCTACGATTTCCTAACTTTCACAATGGTACTGTGCGGTAGAATTGCCTTCTCTGTTATGTTCACACAAGAATTAGTTTTGAGGGGCCAGGTTGTTTACTAAGGATTATACATCTAAGTAGTAGGGGCATTCAACTCCAACTCTGTCTGCCTTTCCTACTAAGGGCCTAGGGATATGTAACTTTTACCAAGCTTTATTGTCTTTCTGTTTTTGAGACAAGGTCTGGCCTGGCCTGGAACTCACAGAGATCCATTTGCTTCTGTCTCCTGGGTGCAGACTAAAGATGTGCACCACACACCTGGCCTGTAATCAGATTTAAAAGAGATTGTTTTTATAACAATAAGGGGTAAAAAAGCAATAGCCTGAGTTTTAACTAATCTTCGTTCCCATTCCTCAGCAGATCAATCAAACAATTTACAAAGCTTTATGATGCCGGCCAGGGGTATTGTCACCAGCCTTTGTGCTCTGAGCCTGGAGCAACACTGTGGTGGTCTCCAGGTGTCTTCCTACCTGGCTGGGTACCATCACTATTGGTATATTATGGTCTGGCAATGCTAACTGTTGCCACCATAGCCAGAATACTATTTCTCTCTCTTTTAAGTATTATTTTTGTTATTTTAGTTAGCATACAAGTGTTTCACTATGACATTTTTATATTCATCCTTATATTTCGTTCTTGTTTGCCTCCTTGGTGGTCATGAACTGCTTTCTGCATCTCCCCCTCTTTGCTGGTTTCTTTCTTTTCCCCAAATAGTTCCTCTTCCTGTTTCTCTTAATAGATGTGATGGTCATCACTGTCAACAGATTCAACGTCACGGAGTCGAGTGAGTCAAGCAGGACAAGGTATGTACCTTGTTGTAGAAGTTTATTTTTAGTTGTGTTTAAAATAATTGTTTTTGTGCACTGTTGGAAAAAGGGATGCCTAGGTCTGCGATGTTTTGATTATTTTCAGGTGTTGGGTTTCTGTGGGGATGTTTAATTGCTAATGATCTGCAGGTGCCATCAGTAGACTTGCAGGGAATTGAACCTAGGTCCTCTGAAAAAGCAGGCACTGCTCTTACCTACAGAGCCGTCTCTCCAGCCCCTATTTCTTAAAGTGTTTGTTTCTCAGCATATATTTAGAATTTCTGATGCTCTTCATTTCTTTGTGGAAATTTATCTTGTAGTCAGGGGTATTAGTGAGAGTTCAGTTATTTAAAAATCTTTATTTTGCTCTTATTCTTAGAGGGTAATTCTGAAGACATAGAGCTTTTAACTGAAAGTTTCCTCCTTTCATTATTTGAATATGTCATTCCAAGACTTTTGGCCTCCACAATTATGTCAGCTGCTAACTGTATAGCTGTTTTCTATGTGTAATATGTAATTTTACTCTGTATAGATTAAACAGGAGTTTTCTTTGTTTATTCTTCCCAGTGTCTTATTTTTAGGAGTCTGTATGTTAATTCCTGCCCCATCAAATATGAAAAACTTTCACCAATTGCCTTTTTAAGTGCTTTGGCTGGGGAGATGGCTCAGCGGGTAAGAACACTGGCTGCTCTTCCAGAAGACCAGGGTTCAGTTCCCAGCACCCACATGGCAACTCACAACTGTCTGTAACTCCAGTTCCAGGGGATCCGACACCCTCACAAAGACATGAATGCAGGCAAAACACCAGTGCACCTAAGTAAGTAAAGATATATAAAAAATTAATCCACCCCTGTTCTTTGAAGACGCCATTACGCACACTTTGGATTGCTTCACATTACCTTACATCACCATGTAGTTATTGAGTTTTATTTAATCTTCCTGCCAATGCTGTTTTTGAACCTGGTGATTACTTTTGTTTGTTTTGTTTTTTTAAGGTTTATTTATTTATGTTTTTAAATGACTTATCTGCATGTACACCTGCATGCCAGAAGAAGGCATCAGACCCCATTCTAGTCGGTTGTGAGCCATCATGTGGGTGCTGGGAATTGAACTCAGGACCTCTGGAAGAGGTCTTAAGTGTTGAGCCATCTCTCCAGTCCCAAACTTGGTGATTTCTATTGCTCTGTCTGGACCTTCCCTGTTTTCTCTGTCACTGTTTTCCAATTTTCTAATGAGGTCATTAGTATCCTTAAAAACATCTCAGTTACGGCAGATCTTCACACACACACCCCCCCCCCCCCCCCCCCCCCGCTCCCTCCAAATCCAGGCTCCCAGTCTCGTCCCCAGTTCTGCAGCAGACCACCTGCTGCAGTTCCTGGCCCATCTCCAGCGGATCACACAGATTTCCCCTCCTAACTCCTGTTCACCATTCATGGCTTCACCCCAGCCCCCAACTCCAGCAGGTACTCCACGGGAATGCACAGGTTACTCAGGCTAGGGAAGCAGTGGCTACGCCTATTAGGATCCCAGAAGAATTTCTGACCAGGCAACACACAGCAACCATTCTCCTAGGAGCTAGAAAGAACAACAACAAAACAAACAAACAAACCCACCACCACCACAACGAAACCAAGGAACAAAATACCCACCAACAAAGACAAAAACCAGATATTAGCACCTAGAATTAAAATCTCCTCACACCTAGATGTCAGCATAAAAACCCAATCAATAACAGCCAGGACAACATCACTACTGGAGCCCAGCAGCCCTGCCACAGCAGCCTGAGAACCGCACCGCAGCTGAAGTACAAGACAAAGACCTTAAAAGAGCCTTTATGAATGAGGTCCTTAAGAGGAAATAATCAAATCACTTAAAGAGATCTATGAAAACACAAACGGTGGAAGGAAACGGATGAAACCATTCAAGACCTGGAAGTGGAAATAGAGTCAATAAAGAAAACCCAGACTAAAGGAAACCTAGAAATGGGAATTTAGGTTCAACAGGAACCTCAGAAGCAAGCCGCACCAACAGAACACAAAAGATGAGGGCAGAATCTCAGGCACTGAAGACACAGTAGAAGACATGGATACCTCAGGCAAAGAAAATATTAAATAAAAAAAAAAAAAATCCAGGCACAAAAATCCATGAAATCTGGGACACTATGAATAGACCAAAGCTACAAATAATAGGGATAGACGAAGAAGAAGAAACCCAGGTCAAAGGCACAGAAAATCTTTTCAACAAAATCACAAAAGAAAATTTCCCCAGCCTAAAGAAAGAGATGCCTATCAAGGTACAAGAAGCATAGAGGACACCAAATACACTGGACAAGGAAAGGAAGTCCCCCCTCAGCAGATAATAAAACACTAAATGTACAGAACAAAGAAAGAATATTCAAAGTTGTAAAGGAAGAAGACCAAGTAATATTTAAGGCAGACCTCTTAGAATTATACCTGACTGCTCAGTGGAGACTCTACAAGCCAGAAGGGCCTGGATACCAGCCCAGACTACTATACCCAGAAAAACTTTCAATCACAAAAGGTGGTGAAAATAAGACATTCTATGAAAAAGCCAAATTTAATGAATATCTATCTACTAATAATTCAGCCCTACAGCTGCTAAAAGGCAAACTCCAACATAAACAGGTTAACTACACCCAAGAAAACACAAGGAATAAATAATCCCAGACCAGCAAAATCAAAAGGGAAGTGCATACCACCACCACCACAACACAACAGGAACCAACAAACACTGTTTAGTGACACAGCTCAACATAAATGGTCCCCGTTTCCCAATAAAAAGCAACAGGGTAACAGAATGGATGGGAAAGGATCCATCCTTCTGCTGCATCCAAGAAACACCCTTAACATCAGGATAGAGATTATCTCAGGGTAAAAGGCTAGAAAACCAAATGGACCTAAGAAGCAAGCTGGTTTAGCCATTTTAGTATCTGACAAAGTAGATGTCATAACTAATCAGAAGAGGTAAGGAAGGACACTACATATTCAAAGGAAAAATCCACCAAGAGGACTTTGAAAGTCTTAACATCTTAACATATTAACACAAGGGTACCCAAGTTCATAAAAAAACACCACTACAGCTTAAATCACATATTGACCCTCACACACATATCTAGACAAAATAAACAGAGAAATGCTGGAACTAACTGATATTATAATCCAAATAGACCTAACAGGTATGTATGTGTGTGTATGTGTGTGTGTGTGTGTGTGTATATATATATATATATAAAATATTTCACCCAAACACAAAAGAATATACCTTCTCAGCACCTCATGGAACTTTCTTCAAAGTTGACCATATATTTCGACACAAAACAAATATTCAACAGATACAAGAAAACTGAAATAACATCTTGCATCCTATCTGACTACCACATATTAAGTTGGATATCAACAGAAACAACAGAGTTTACAAACTCATGAAAACTGAACTCGTTACTAAGTAAAAATGGGTCAAGGGAGAAATTAAAGACTTTCTAGAATTCAATGAAAATGAATACACAGCATACCCGAATTTATGGGACACAATGAAGGCAGTTTTAAGAGGTAAAGTCAGAGCACTAAGTGCTTGCATTAAAAAACAAAACAAAACAACAACAACAGAAAAACCTGAAGAGATCTCATACTAGTAACGGAACACCTGAAAGCTCTAGAACCAAAACAAGTAAGGACATTGTGGAGTAGATGGCGAGAAATAATCAAACGCAGGGCTCAAATCAATACAATAGAGACAAACAGTACAAAGAATCAATGAAACAAAGAGTTGGTTCTTTGCGAATATCAGTGAGATTGACAGACCGTTATCTAAGTTAAATAAAAGGTGGAGAGAATAACACCTGCCTTCTCAGTGGAGACTCTCAAAGCCAGAGGCCTGCACACACGTGCTGCGGATCTAAAGACTACAGACACCAGCCCGGACTGCTACCCCCAGCAGAACAGCGTGGGACTGGCACAAAAACACACATGGCAATCAGTGGAATCGAACTGAAGCCCCAGATATAAATCTGCACACCTATGGATACCTGATTTTTGATAAAGAAGCCAGAAATACATACTGGGAAAAAGACAGCATCTTCACCATACGGTGCTGGTCAAACTGGATGTCTGCAGGTAGAAGAATGCAAATAGGTTTTTATCATCCTGCACAAAACTCAAGTCCAAGTGGATCAAAGACCTCAACATAAACCAGATACTCTGAACCTGACGGAAGAGAAAGTCAGGAAGAGAAAGTGAGGATTAGCCTTGAACTCATTAGCACAAGAAAAGACTTCCTGAACAGAACCCTGTTAATACAGGCACTAAGGTCAACAATTAATCAATGGTACCTCAGGAAACTGAAAAGTTTCTGCATGGCAAAGGACACTGTCATTCAAACACAGCAGCAGCCCACAGAATGGGAAAGGATTTTTACCAACTACACATGCTATAGAGGGCTAATATCCACAATAGATAAAATACCCCATCACAGGCTTCAATAGCAAAAGCAAAACAGAACCAGCTGAATAATTTTTTATATCATAATAACAGAAATTTGATGAATTATGTGTGCCAGGATCTATACTTTACACAGGGAATAACAATATCAGCAAAATGGTCTATATTCTGAATGAGGTAGAGATGTTTAATTTAAATGCTTAAAATTATTAAGAGATTTTTTTTTAAATTTACTACAATCTCATAGTTGGGAATATATCCCAGTTTGTATAGTGCCTGCCTAAGAGACATGAGGCTCTGGGTGTGATCACCAGCTCCCCATAAACCAAGTACAGTTGTGTACATGCCTGTAATCCCAATACTTAGGAGATGAAAGAGGGAGAATCAGAAGTCAAGGTCATCCTTAGCTACACAGCAAATTTGAGGCTAGCGTGAGCTACAGGAGACCCTGTCTCAAAAGAATAAAGAAGTTAGTAGAACCCCATTAGAAAACAATTAGACACTTAAATATATTTGTGCATACATATAGGAAAATTTTTCTATAGTAATACACTCGCACACACAAACTCCACATCTCCAGTGGAAATGGGCAAACTATTGCTTACAATCCTACATTTCTTACCTCTACTTAAAATTATGTTTATAATTCAAAGTGGTGAAAATTCGTTTTTCCAGAGAGGATTGTGGACCTTAAGAAAAACAACAAGGTCTCCTTTTAGAGTGAAGTATATGATTTATTAGCTATGATGGTTGTACAATGCAAAGTATTGTACGGATGAATTTATTATATGGAATCATACCATAATAAAGCTACTAGTAAGAGACGCACTAGAATAAAGGTATATAATCCCTCTCCTGAGGGAGAGAACACCTACTATACTGGCTACTTTTATGTCAACTTGTTACAAGCTAGAATCAGTCATCTGAGAAAGGAATCTCAATAGAGAAAATGCCTCCATTAAGGCTGTAGGGTTTTCTTGATTAGTGATTGGTGGAGGAGGGTCCGGGACCAGCCCATTGTGGGTGGGGCCGCCCCTGGACTGGTGGTCCCAAGATTCTGTAAGAGAGCAGGATGAACAAGCCAGAGGGAGCAAGCCAGGGAGCATCACTCCTCCATGGCCTCTGCATCAGTTCCTGCCTCCAGGTTCCTGCCCTGCTTGAGTTCCTGTCCTGACTTCTTTCCAGGATGAACAGTGATAGGAAGCCTAAGCTAAATAAACCCTTTCCTCCCAAGTGCTTTTGGTCATGGTGTTTCATCACAGCAATAGTAACACTAATTAAGACACCTACCTTTGAGCGTAGGAAGACCCTCCAACTTCCCAAAGGCAACCTAGAATGAATGAGCACTCAAAAACTGATTTAAAGGCTTATGTAGTGGCTGACCTTGATTTAGGACATATATTGGGAGGAACAGCCTAAGCCACAGCATCTGGATCATGGTAGGGGTTCACTAAATTTCTGAGGAGGGTTCTAGAAAAGCAGAGACCACAAATATTTTTATTCACCGCTTCAGAAGCATGGACAAAGATTAGGGACCTGGAGGAAAAACAAAGGTGCAAGTGCCCCGCCCCCGGGCTTTGTACGTGATTAGCGTTTGCAAAGCAAATAAACCGTCTTTCTCCACAACTCAAAAATCGGTCCCCTGGCTCGGGAACTAGGCCCTGGGGCGCAGCCGCCACCGTGCCAAGGGCGGCGCTTCCCTGGCTCGCAGCCGGGGCTCCTGTTACCTCCCTGCACACATCTGTGCCCAGCACAAGCCAAACAATTACGCGCTCCCGCGCGCCCGCCTCGAGGTCCTGGTGGCGGCTGCGGCCTGGCCTGGATCCCCACCTCCTCCCGCTGCCAAAGCTCCCGGGGCCACCCCGGGCCGGAGGCCGCCGCCGGGCAGCCCGCACCGGTGCGGGTGTCGCCCATGTGGTCGGCCCGCTCCGCGGCTCAGCCCTCTCTGCGCCGGGCAGCCCGAGGCCTGCCTCGAGGCCCGAGGCCGCCAAAGGCGGGAAGACGCGGCGGCGGGGAGCCCGGTTCGCAACGCCGAGGCCCCGAGGAAGCGACGCTCGGGCCCCGCGGGGCGTGGCGAGCGGCGGTGGACTCACTCACCACGGTTCGGCGAGGCAGGGCGCCGGGGGTCCGGGACAGGGCCCTGCGCAGCCTCCGCGCCCTGCCCGAGCGGGTCCCGGCCGAGCTCTCGGAGCCGCTGTCGTCGGAGATCACGATGAAGTCCTCCATGGCTACGGGCCCGGCCGAGCCACGCGCGAGCGAGCGAGCGGCCGGCGACCCCGGCGACTGCGACTTCGGTTCAGCTGCTGAGGCGACTGCAGTGACCGCGTCGCCGACACTCGGGTTAGTACCCCGCCGGCCCCGCCCCCTCCATCGCCACGCCCCAGAGGGCCCGCCCCTAGCCCCGCCCACCGTCGGGCAGCCGCGCGGGGGGTCAGGGCCACTGTCTCCGAGCCCTGGAGGCGCCGGTCTGCCTTTCGATCAGGAAAGAGAGGGAAGGGAAAGAACTGAGAGTCTGGTCCGGGTGTTCGGTCGAGGGGGCCTCCGTCAACTGACCACAGCGTGCGGGGCTTGTGACCAGCCCTGGCTGCAGGTGTGAGGAGGTGTGATTACAGCCAGCTTCGTTTCACACGGAGAGGGGTCATGGAGGGGGCCTGACCCAGCCTCTGATGGGGCATCTCATTGACCCGGAATGGAGCCTCCAAGTGACAGACAGTGGGTGAGTCCTACTGGGCAGAGAGGCCCTGAGTGGCGGAGGAGGGTAACCTGAACCTGAGGCTTATTGACCAGGGTAGAGATTAGAGGGTGACCTGACTTCTGGCTGAGGCAGCGGGAGAGACCCCCCCCCCCCACTTCTTTGTGTGTGCAGGTAGATCGTTAGGATAAATTCTCAGAAGTGGAATTATTCGATCAAATCTATGTTTTTGTTATTTTGGCAAATGGTGCCAAATTACCTAAGCTGTACCAATTTGCAGTTTCACCAACAATGTGTGTCTCAGGAATTTAAACTGTCAGATGTGAGAGTTGTTGAGTTGCTAGCTGACTGAAACGCTGTAAAAGCACACACCAAGAGCTGTGAGGTCCCAGCAGAGTACAGGGACTCTGATGCCGCGAACAAGCAGAAGTTATAAGGATGAAATGTAGCCCCAGCAGAGGGAAATGTTGGTAAGTAATGAATTCTTTGGTTGGTTGGTTGTAGGGCAGAGACATTAAAATCAAAATAGTACCCATGGTTATTTTTTAAATGTGAGATATTGACAAAGTCTTGTTGCTCGGGCTCAAATAACATCAAAAGAGAGAGTAATAGATTCAAATTAAAATGCCTTTAGTAAAAAGGGTTTTTTTTTTTTTTTTCTCCCTACTGGAATAGCTATTGGGTGCTATCTCAGCAGTGACTAGTACAGTGTTTTCTCAACTTTAGTGAACTTCTGAATCGGCCAGAGGATGTATAAATAAAGACTGCAGGAGCACACACCAGCGTTTCTGACTGAGAAACTGAATTTTTGAAGTGAATTTTGCTCCCAAATTGGCATTTCTTTCAGGTTCCTGGGTGACTCTAACCCTGTTTAAAGTCTGGTAAACACACTTTTAAGACTCACTGATCTGAGCCAGACATGGTTGTGAATGTCTTTAATCCTAGTACTTGAAAGGCTGAGGTCAGCCAGGGTGAGAGAAAAGGAGAGGAAGGGGGAGGAGGGAGAAAGAGATCACCAGCCTGGTGGCAAGTAGTGATGATTTCAGATGTTTTGGTTTAACGGGTGAATTGTTATTAAAGGGATTCAGTAAATTGAGCTTCCTGTAATGCTATCAAGCATTCATTTCAACACACACACACACACACACACACACACGCGTGTGCACGCACACACACACTTGCACTCTGGGAATTGAATCTAGGCGTTCATACAGGCTAAGCTATACCCCTGGCTCTCTGGCCCGAAGTCCCTCCTTTTTGAAGCATTATATTTTCTAGGCCTTGTGACTGCATTTCTCTGGTTTGTTCTTCTTAGCTCTAGCTGACTCCTATTCCTCTACACAGTCCTTAAATCTTTTTTTTTTTTTTAGTTCCTTGTTTTTGAAAAACTTTTTTTAAATTTTATTTTATGTGAATGAGTATTGTTGGGAAAGTTTATTCCTAGTTTTGTTTATAATAATTGTTTTGTACATTGTTGAGGGGAAGGGCTACAGTTTTGTAGTATCTGCAGTTGACTTTATGTAAATCTGTGATTAAGATGTTTGCTCCTGGTGGGCCCTTGGTGGTGCACATCTTTAATCCCAGCACTTAAGAGGCAGATGCAGGTGGACCTCTGTGATCTCAAGGCTAGCCTGGTTTACAGAGTGAGTTCCAGGACAGCCAAAGTTACAACAGAGAAACCCTGTCTCAAAAAAAAAAAAAAAGTTTGCTTCCTCATAATCTGCACCTGCTCACTGCTCTCTGGCAGAGCCATCGAGAAAGAGCAAAGTTGCTGTGGAGGAACTCTTGTAATCCCTTTCCCATAATCTCTGGCAACACTTCCCTTTGGCCTTGAGTTCTCCCACCATAAAGGTGACATAGTTCCAGCTACTAAAGGATTGTGGGATGAGACTAAGCCATCCATATTCTTCATTATGCAAATAGGCCTTTGGATGAGTGGGTGGTTTTTGTATCAGTAGAACACCTGAGGAGCTTCTGGATCAATAAAAACTCCTAAGATCAGAAGATCAAGGTTCCACCATCCAGTATGGCTCTTGCCGGGACAAGTGGTTCCCTCTGCTGAGGTCTGTCAGGGTTTGCCTCTATGAAAGCGTCTCTTTGTCTTTCTTGCTGAACTCACACAGTAGGTGTCTGCTACAGAGTGTTTTGCTCGCATGCATGTAGGTGCGGTACATGGATGTCTGGTGCCTTCAGAGGTCAGAAGAGGGCATCAATCCCCTGGAATTGGAGTTATAAATAGTTGTGAGACATGTGAGTGCTGGGAACTTAACCTGGGTCCTCTGCAAGAGCAACAGGTTCTCTCTGGCTCCCACTCCTTAAACCTTAATGCTCCTCAGTTGTTCTGACATGGGCCATTTCCACACATTACCCTTCTTCTCATATAACCTCAACCATTCCCATGGCTTCAGTGATCACCTTAATATTAACAACACCCAGCACGTTTATCTCCAGCCCATCCCTGTCCTTAAAGTACCCTTTGCAAATCTCCAAATGGATATTGATGTTTCTGGGCATCTATCTAAAACTGAGCTCACCTCTGCCCCCACCCCCCACCAAAAATTATTTTCTCTTAAAACAAAAAAAGCAGACAAACAAACTTTCTCTCCTTTCCTATTTTCTAGTATCGGTGAATGGCGATGTCATCAGCCAGAATTTATTCCAATGAGCAATCTGCTTGATTTCTACTTCAAGTCCTATTTCACCTCCTAACTATCTCTTACATTCATTCACTTCTTTTGGCTTTCTGCTCCTGTGATTCCAGCCAAGTTACTGTCCCTTCTGACCCATCTTCCTGAAGCTCCTGTCTTCCACTCCTTTGTCCACCCAGCCAAAGTGATCTTTAAGAAGGTACGTAATTGCAGCTTGTGGCACATGCCTGAAATTCCAGTGCTAGGGAAATGGAGGCAAGAGAATCAAGAGCTTGAGGCCAGGTTGGGCTCCACAGCGGGACCCAGTCTCAAACAAACAGAGAACAAGTATGTACGCATCATTTTCCCTTCAGCCACTTCCTCTTAATCAACTCTATCTGCCATAATAAAATACCACAGACTGTGTGGTTTATAAACAACAGACATTTATCTCTCCAAGTCTCAGAGGAAGGTTAGGTGCCAGTCTGTTCTGTTCCTGAGGAGGGTTTTTCTCTCTTGTGTTGCACATGGCCAACTTGTCATTCTGTCCTCATATGGCCTATCTGGGGCATCTGGGAGCAGAAAGATCTCCCCCTCTTCCTCTTCCTAAACCACCAACCCCACTAAATCAGTGAACCTGGATTACCTCCTGTGCTCTTAGTTTTCGACAACTTGACACGAACTAGAGTATCTAAGGAAGAGGGAACCTCAGTGGAGGAATTGTCTCTATCCGTGGGCACACCTGTGAGCGCGTCTTCTTGTTTAATGGCTCCTGTGCGAGGGCTCACCAGCTGTGGACAGTGCTGCCCCTGGGCAGGCGGTCCCAGGCTGTGTAAGCAAGCAGGCTGAGGAAACCCTGGAGAGTAAGGCAGTGAGCAGCACTCCTCCGTGGCTTCTGCTCCAGTCCCTGCCTCCAGGTGGCTTCCTTGAATTCCTGCCCTGAATTCTCTCAGTGCTGATTCCACCCTGGGAGGTGGAATAAACCCTTTCCTCTCCCAGGTTGCTTTGGATCCTGGTATTTACCAAAGAAAGAGAAAACAAGCGAGGGTACCTCCTAAATACTCCATCTCCAAAGACTGTCACGTTGAAGGTGAAGGATTCAGCATATGAGTTTGGGGGGAACAAAAACATTCAGTCCTCAACACACGTTGTGAACTAAATTAAAGACAAACATACCTAACTGTGTTTTTAGGTCATATGAATATTTAGATACTTCTGTTTCTAAATATAGAATAAATGTGTTTACTCACTGAGGGGCTATGCCAACAGAGGTGATTGCTTTGGTCCTGGTCGCATAGTGTTCATAATTCAATGGGAACACATTAGGAAAACCTGGTAAGTCTACAGTTGGGGGAGAGGTGCCAACTTGAGAATCCTAAATATAATACAGTTTTATTTTCCCACCAATAACAACTACCACTGAGTCTAGAAATCCTCTTGCTTTCTGTGTAGTGATTTCCCCTAGAGACTACTGTAGCCACTCTCCAAAGAGTCATTTGTGGGGTTCAGTTGCTAACACTTCAGCCTGACCCCTTAAAATATTTCATCTGCTATGTAATCCATAGCTTTTCCTGTTCTTTTAGGACAGGTGAATTTGTGCCTACAATTGCTCTTAGTGGAAAGGTTGATGAAATCCTTCCCCTCCTCTTCCTTCCCTCTTCTTAAATAAGGAAAACAAAGGAGAAAGCAGTCTTCAAGACCGTCCTTGAAGACGTGGCTGTTGCTGCTCTGCTTTCTTGAGTAACAGTTCTCCCATTGTCTTAATGTTGGCTCTCTCACCTGCTGTGTGTGCACATTGTTGCTTTCTGGGGCTCCGAAGCTAAGAGATTCCAGGCTCAGCCTCTTTCTCCAGGATACTTCCACCAGTGTCTTTCGGGGACATCTAACAGTCTTTTATTGTTGGGAGAGCCAGAGAAACTTCTCGAGAAATGCCAGCCACCTTCTGAGCTGTGCAGGGGACTTACAACATAATCCAAACATAATACTAACATAATCCAAAAGAGGGAATGCAGGGGGCTCCGTCTTAGTGCCCCTCTTTATTATGACGCTTCCGTGAGTATCAGAGACCATCCAACTCAGTCAGTGAGGCAATAAATCCAGACGAATTCTTAGCTTGGGGGAAGGGGTAAAGAATACTTTACTCTGTGGGAAGTGAATGGGAAAGGCAGAACAGCCCGCATTTCCCTCTGCTGGGAGAAAGTAATGGCTGGTTGTCATCTGATACATAACAGTCATCCATAAATATATTAATTATGTATTAATTGGAAAATTTCAAATGCCCATTGTTTTGTTATAGAGTCTATGATAAAATGATTAATACAGATAATTGACTCTCAAGCATGAAAATGGTCATAAAAATGGTCATTGTAGGGATACAACAGTGTTCTGATTGTATATATCTTTCTCATCAGCAAGCCTGCCTAAAACTTGGGAAGCGCAGAGTCCCTGACTATATCATATGAGAATTTCTGAAGAGCACCTTGCCAACCAGATGGCTGAGTACCACCCCTAAGTTACTTTCATTAACTGTAAGTCACATCACTAACGGTTTCTTGGTCATCCTGGGGTTGTTTTGAAACAACTTATTTAACTAAGACTTCAAAAATAATGAATCTTGCTAGGCGGTGGTGGCGCACGCCTTTAATCCCAGCACTCAGGAGGCAGAGGCAGGTGGATCTCTGAGTCCGAGGCCAGCCTGGTCTACAGAGTGAGTTCCAGGACAGCCAGGGCTACACAGAGAATCCCTGCCTTGGAAAACAAAACAAAAATGAAACAAAACAAAGATGAGTCTTTTTCAGAAGTGTATCTGTGTGTGCTTGTGTAGAATCTGTAAGGTGGCTCTTCTATATAGGTTTACTTCCCTTAAATGGTAAAATAATCTCATATCAAGTGAGAGGCCTGTGTAGTCCTTTGTACTTAGTAAAAGTATTTATTTATTCTTTACTGAGTTTCTGTTGTGTGCCAGGTACCATGTAAGAAGCCAGGGATAAAGCAAAGAACAACCTGGGTGTAGTGGTTTAACCTGTAATCCAGTACTCAGGAGGCTGGGGTGGAAGAACATTATGAATTTGAGGCCAGCCTGGTCCACAAAGCAAGATCCAAGCCAGCCAGTGCTACACAGCGACACCCTGTCTCAAAAAACAAACAAGCAAGCATGCAAACAAACAAAACAAATGAGACGTAAGAACAGTAAGGTGGCTGTTGCCTTTATCCAGAGCCTGGCAGCTGAGGAGGTGTCCCTGGGTTGTGACGAAGAAGAAAAAAGTTCCATTTCTGTACTTTAAAAAAATTAATAATAAATCTTAAGTTAGAAATTAAGCTTGGAAAAACTGTAAAATCCAAACCGAGGCCACAATTAGATACTACTTCATATCCTTTAAGGTTTTTTTTTTTTTTTTTTAAAAAAAGACAGTTTCTTTGTCCTGGAACTCACTCTGTAGACCAGGCTGGCCTTGAACTCACAGAGACCCGCCTGCCTCTGCCTCCCGAGTGCTGGGATTAATGGTGTGCACCACAATGCCAGGCTACACTTTTTGTACTGATTCTTGTCAGGGAAGCCACAGGGAAGTTCCTACACCTTGGCAAACAGGTTAGAGGATGTGTTATCCTTGTTGATAGAAATTCTGAATTGTCATCCAGAAAGTTTGTGCCAAATAATATTCCAACAAAAACAGTTTGAGAGTGCTCATTTTCCAGCCCCTACGCACTGGTTATCTCGTTTGCTGGCTGTTTCCAATCAAGCAGTTTAAGGCTGATATCTCGTTCTGACCCACATTCCCTTTATTATGGGTGAAGGTGAAAGACTTTTTAAATGTGCATTGCTACTTGTAGTTTTTTTCTTCCAAGCTTTCATACGTATTGCTCTCCCTGCCCCCAGGCTAATCACCCCTTTCAATAGCAATCAATGGAACTTACACGAGTAGCTAGTGTTTATTAAATAAAGCATTGTGTCGCTTAGATCATTTTATTCAACAATCACCAAATAGCACTGAGAACATTTGCAGGGTTACTGTGTAGCTTTAAATGTACTGGTCTTTCTTTCCATCATGGATGAATACTTCAAATTAGATTTTTAAAGGTAAGTACTAATTTGAAGTTGAATTATTTATTTAAATGTTTAAAATGGCATTATGTGATGGAGAATGGTCCAAATCGGGGCGTTGTCAACAGTAAAGAGGAAGTAGACAGTTGCTCCTAACCACAGAGCCAGTCATCTCTAAATTGGAGAACCAGCCGCTGACTGAAGGTAAAGTTCAAAACCATCTTCTCTGTGTGAGGGCCCAGAGCCCCCCAGAGTCTGCAAACCACGGGGTTAAAAGAAAAAAGGACAATTTCAAGAGGATGGTGGTATTGAAACTTTGATAAACCCATTCTGAATCGTCTGAATGGTCTTTCTTGCAGTCCTTCAAATTAGATTTTTAGAGGTGGAAGTTGAATTTTTGATATAAATGTTTAAAACAGTATATTATGTGATGGGGTAACGGTCTACATCGGAGCATGTTTGGTGACCGTGTGATTCCAGTGTTGGCCTGACAGTTCCGTCCACGGTTGTCCGGGTTGTGCAGAAGGTTTGAAGGGATGGTTACCACTTTGGCAACGGGGACAATGGGAGTGTTGAGACATTCAGGGTCCGTGGAACTAAAGTCATGATCAGAGCTTAAAGAACGTGTGCTCAAAACAATACACTAAACTAGAAGAACATGGGACACGATTTGGAGGAGGCTGGACCGCACACATTTCTTTGCGTCTCACAACCTGACATACCAGTACACACAGTAGGAAATGGAGAGTGAAATGGTTCACTCAGAATTGGAACACCAATTCAGGGCCAACTACACCAACGACCTCAAAGACAACCTTTTGGTTTGACATGGATTTTTAAGGATGATACTGTATTCAAATAGACATTTCAAGACTGCTTGGGGCATTTTAACCAGGCATGAGGTGTGCCCTGAGTCAACTGAGAATTGAAGTTATTAACATCATTTTGCAAACGTAATCACCTGAATGGACATTTCCTGCATGCACATTACTGACAGGCAAACGAAGTAGACAAAATTTGTCGTCAGCTGGTTCGTTATAAATACATGTGAAGTGTCAAATGCTTTTCCCCCCCTTCCTTCTAGAACAAAACTCTACTGCACAAATGATATGGTTCTCTGTCCCTACCCTGTGCACGTTCAGTTTTACAAATACGCAATAAAGGTATGGCTAGACATTTGATCTGTTAATGTACATTTCACTTAACGAATAGGCTATTTTCTATTTTGCTAATCTGTTTTTATTTTTACTTCACAATCTTCCTTGACCACCAACATGTAGGCTGCCGTGTCATGTGCTCAACAATATAAACTCATACACTCTTCTCCACCATCAAGTGAATAATAACAAAGATATACATGTTCTTACACACAGAAATAAACAGATATGAAATATGTAAAAAAAAAAAGATTGTGAGTTTGTTATTTGCTTTTACAGAAGGGAAATTGTGGTTGTTCTTAGTCACACGTGGGTTCAATAAAGAACAGAAAGCCACTTCAGGATGCAAACTTCCAATTCAGGAGAGGAGAGGAAACAGTCTCTGAGTCTAATACAGCCTACAGTCTCAGCCAGCTAACCTGGTACTTTCACCAAGGTGTTCCAGGCAGTTGGAGGTCTCCAGGAATTCCTTGAAGTCTCTCATTGCTGAAGGCTGCCAGGATCATAAGGTCTCTTCCTTAGCAACGTCATAAACAAATGCCTTTAGCATGCAAGAATTAGGGGCTGGGTACTTTCAACACAATTGTCTCAGCCAGGAAGTTACTCTCAGGTACCTGTTACACCTTCAGGAAGCAGTCATTAACAGTTACCATCATTTACAGTTTGTTTTTTTTCCAAAACTCAAGTTGACACATTCCAGACATTTCACACATTCTAATGTCTTATCTCTATAGGAAATCATATACATATATATGTATGTACACATACTATATATACACGTCATATACATATAATGCACACATACATTATATATATATGTGTGTATATACACACATATATATATTACCCTCTCATCTAGCAATACCGTTTCTCATTTAATTTAATTGGTCAAGATAGCCACCAGATCACTTTCTACAGACCTGACTTGATTTCTCACTACTAATGTACTTATCTCTACTATAAATGTATATATTTACTAATCCTTTCCCCTTGATCGTCAAGTCTTTTGGTGTGGAGGGCTAGAGAGACGGCCAAGTGGCTATAAGCATGGCTACTCTTGCAAAGGACCCAGGACTTAGTTCCTAGCTCCTGGAGGATGGCTCACAACCGTCTGTAACTCCAGTTACGGAGAGCAGCCCCCTTCTTCCGGCCTCCTCTGGCACCGGGCATGTATGTAGTGTACACGCACACATGCAAGCAAATGCTCATGCACATAAAATAAAAATAATAAAGAAAAAAGTCCTGGAGGGAGAGACGTGGAGAGAATCGTGGAGGAACCCAGAGAGCAAGGATTGACAGTTGCTGAAGCTGCTGTAATGGGATCTATTGTTCCATTCTCTTCTTTCTGTGCTTGACATTCCGCATGACCATGGTCATTTTTCTTCTGAAATGGTGTGTTTCCTGTCTCAGCCTTGCAGGTAGTGGGTTGTAACTGAGTACTGCCATGCCTGCCCTCTTAATGATCAATTTAGGAAGATGTTACCAGTCACTCTGTGTCTTTGGTCTATTTGTGGTGTCCCTGAAGACTTGTCCTGTTACAACTCTGTCAGCACTGGCTCTTTCTTCTTCCCCTTCTCCCCCTTCCCCTCCCCCACTCCCTCTCCTCCTCCTCCTCCTCCTCCTCCTCCTTTTCCTTTTTGAGACAGGGTCTCACTATTTGCTCTGTCTATCCTAGAATTCACGATGTAGATCAGGCTGGCCTCAAAGTCCCAGAGACCAGCCTGCCCCTGCCTCTGCCTCCTAAGCGCTGGGGTTAAAGGCGTGCACCATCATGTCAAGCTCCACTTCTTAATTTTTGACAATCTGATGTTTAAAATAAGCATCGGCTGTTGTGATTTGAAATTCGCCATTGAGAGAGTTATACAGCTTCCTTTGTGACTGCCAAACCGTGGTGCTTTGCAACAAGCAGAAGGAGTACTCACGGAGTGTAAACAAGAAGTTTACAACCCATACCAGCCCGGTATGGGCTGAGGAGAAGGTTTATTAGTAGATATGAGGGAGAGCACAGCCGGACCGAATCTGGCCATGACAGGGGGAGGGAGGGCTAGTGAGGAAGAGAAGATGAGCAAAGAGAGTACTGGGAACCAGAGAACCTAGAGGGTGAGTAGCCAAAACTGCTAGGGTTATGTAGGAATCAGAGAAGCTGGGAGAAGGGAAGGGAAGAGAAGATCCAGGGCTAGAGAGGTTCAGGGTATGGGGCTAGATGGGATGCACCAGCCAAGTTGACTCTGTAACACGTTCTTGCTAAGAACCTGCCAGGCCGGGGGTCTGCTTTGATGTGTTAAATAGGTACCTCAGCCATTTGTTCCTGGTTTGAGACCTAACAGTATATATACATAGAGAGAGACAGATAATCAGTCATGAGATGATAATACTGTATATTCAGTGCCTTTCTCAAGAAAGTTCTGTGGGGTCTCTTATTTTTAGTTTTCACTGTCATTTGCTTTGTGTGGGTACTTGTATGCATACATGGGGAGCCCAGAAAGCAGCACGTGGGAGTCAGTTCTCGCCTTCTGCTGTGTGGGCTCTGGAGACTGGGATTCAGGTCTGCAGGCTTGGCGCGTGCTGGCTTGTGATGGTTCTGTGCTTCAGTGTTCTCTGTCCAGTGGGACAAAGACTATACCTGTTCTTATGGGTTATTAAGCAGACTAAGTTAACGTAGGCAAGAACTTAATGGATACTCTCTTTTACTGGTAACACCATTTATTGGTTCTTTTAGCGATGGCGCAACCTACGGCTGGATGATGCTGCCATGGAAACCTCACAGAGTGTGCTCACAGTAGCCTACCTGCTGCGGCATCTCCCCGTGCTGTCTCCACTGCGGGAGAGGAACGCCCTCGTGCCATGCGAATGACAGTCGTGGTTTCTGTGAAGACAGCCAGGAGAGATGTATTGTGAGTCCCTGACCTTAGCATGGCTTGCTGCATCTGAGGGCCTCTGTTTGTCACCTGCTCCTGCTGACCAAGACAGCAAATAAGATAATAATGGGGAGCAGGGACTGCGAAGGCGCTGAAGGGAGAGGAGGCGCTGGCAGAAGCCCAACTTCCTGTGATTACTTGGAGATCTGTGAATTGACTGCTGTGACCCTGATTTCCAACCCTAGGAATTCATAGCCTTCCATTCTTGCAGGGCTCAGGGAGTCCTGGTCCATCCACATCTCCCCCCCACCCCCCAGCCCCTGGGGAATGGCAACATAAATGGATTACAGCTTTAGCAATCGATTGGCTGGCTGCTTGAAGGCCTTTGAGGTTTTACCCCAGGGCTCTGTGAGACTGGTTTTGTTAGTTCCTCTTATCTCTTCCCTCGGGAGTTTGTGAGCTATATAAAGCTTTGTGGTTCCATCTGCTTTCCAGAGAGTCCCTATCGCAACTAAGGAGTCTCAGACGGCAGGAAAGTACCAAGGTGTGGGTAATGTCAGTCACGCACACCTTTTCCTCTGGGGTTTTTGATAGCTTTGTTGGTCCCACTGATGTGCATCAAAATTTAGTGGGATAGTAAAAAAGGGTAGAGACGCCCTTTACTTTTTTTCTCTATGTATGAGTGTTTTGCCTGCTTGTCTGTGCAACACAGGAGTGCAGTGCTCCCAGGTGCAAGGTGGTGGAGCTTTTACTAGTTAAAAATATATAATTGTGTTGCCAGGTGTGGGTGGTGCACGTCTTTAATCCCAGCACTCGGGAGGCAGAGGCAGGCAGAATTCTGTGAGTTTGAGGCCAGCCTGGTCTACAGAGTGAGTTCCAGGACAGCCAGGGCTGTGTAGAGAGACCTGGTCTCAACAAACAAACAAAAAGATATATAATTGTGATAAGAGAGAAAGATGAGAGATATCTTCCAAATCTTTCTTAGCAGAGTCATTTCACCTTGCTGCAGGTGACTATTTATTTGTCCCATGTACCATTTATTTAGTCTAAGTCATGTGTGGCCAGTATTTGCCAAGACCAGAATAACCCCCAATAAAGGTAAAGGACAGTTTTGTCTGTGTCTTGTGTTATCTGAGCCTGCTGTCCCCCCTGCTGCTGTGACACTAGGCAGTGTTCCTAAACCAGTCTGTTGTAGATGTAGAGCTTGTGTTACGTGACAAAACTTTCCCTGGGGAGACTTGACACACACCTCTACTCACCCCAGATAGGGAGCCCATGACAAACCAGAGTGTGGATGCCACTGAAGTCCAACTCGGTGAACCAGTGAGTTATACTGGGGTTACATACAGGTGAGAGGTTACTTACTGGACCAGAAATGACTTAGAGACAGTTGTATCACCAAGGCCCACCCCAGCCTGGGTGGCAGCTCACAAAAGCTGGGAACCTGGAGCACACTGCACAGCCTGCAGGCAGCTCAACAGGTTGGAGAGTGTCCTTTCCAAGTGACTCTGTTCTAAACTTCTTCCAGGCAGCTCCACTGGTTTCTACTTCTTGCAGTCTGCTGGTCTGGTCTGAGTCTCAGCTTTGCTCTTCTGAGAGGCACTCTCAGCTTTTCTGCTTACTCTGGCAGAGAGGGACCTAGTGAATCTGTTCAGTTTCAGGGACTTCCTGAAGCTATCTTGTTTACCTTCCCACTCAAAGACTAAGAGGAAACTGTTTGTGGTAGCTATTCTTGGTTGTCAACTTGACCACACCTGGAATTAATTAAAACCCAAATGATTGGACACACCTGTGAGAGATTTTTTTTTTCTTAATTAAATCATTTGAAGTGGAAAGACTCACTTCCAATATGGATCTTTGAGGTGGGAAGACCCTTAATCTGGACCATGCCTTCTGCTGGCAGCCTGTAGAAAGGACATAGAAGAAGGAAGCTTGCTCTGTCTTTGCCTGCTTGTTCTAGCAAGTCCATTCTTCACTGACACTAGAGCCCACTTCTATAGGATTCTGGAGTATACTGAAGATCAGCTGAGACATCAGCCTCGAGGATTGAACAGAACTACTGGATTCTTCGACTTTCTGTTAGTAGAGAACCACTGTTGGTCTAGCTGGACCACAGCCTGTAAGCCATTCTACACACACACATACACACATACATATATACACATACACACACATACACATATATACACACATACACACACACATATACACACGCACACATACACACATAGACACACAAACATATACACATACACACGCACACATACACACACACACATACACACACACACACAAACATGTACACATGCATACATACAGACATATACACACAAAAATACACACACATACATACACACATATACACACACATACACACACATATACACACAAACATGTATACACGCACACATACACACACACACACATATACACATACACACATAAACACACACACACACACGCACACACACACACACTATAAGTCCTGTTCCTCTAGAGAACCCTGATGAATACAATGTTACAAAACAGCTTGGTAGGCAAAATGTTAGTGATTTTGGGAAAATGCAAGTGGATGCAGTTGTGCACCATCTGTAAGTATACCTAACATGTTCTCTTTAGTCATCAAGATGAACTTGAATAAGTTATTCTTTTGGCCATTGGTACCATCCTAGAAAGGGAGCTGTTATTAATTTTATATATCCCACCAAAAGTTACACAATTTTTCTATCTGTCTATCTATCTATAATATATATAATATATATTAATTATACGTATAGTTATATATATAATCACAAGGAGATATTGTATTTGTATTGGAAAACTCTCATTAACATAGTTTAAAGCCTCTATAAATCTATCATCCATGTAGTAATCGAGAGCTCTGTGGGATGCAAGGATAGAACACTGTGAAAAATCGTTAGATGTCGGCAAGACAAAAATCAAGATACGAATTAGAACGGGGAGTCAGAACTGGGACCAGAAAAGAGACTTCGCAAGACTCAAAAGGCATAATTCGATGCTTGAACTTCAGTTTTGGCTTTGAACTCCCTCTTGGTGGCAAAATGGAGACAAATCAGCTAATTCTTGGAAAGATAAAGACAGGCTGGGGAATTAGCCCCGAGGATATGAATGCTTGTTGCATAGGTGTGAGCACCTGAGTCTGGATCCCTACCACCCACATAAAGGCTGAGCACGGCCAAGCGTGCCTGTAATCTGAGTGCTGGGGAACGAGAAAAGAAAAAGAAGGACCTCTGGGGCTTGCTGGCCAGGAAAATGAGCTTTGAAGCTCTGCCAGGGGCGTGACGTGTCGTGATGGAGGCTTAGAACTTCATTGTTTGGCCAATCATTAATTTGTCAGCGCAGATGTACCATGTGTTTCTTCTTAACTGGTAGTTAGCGAGGGCCAGTAATGGAGTTGGAGTGGTCAAAGCCAGGCTGTGCCAAGTTGTACTGCTGTTGATTATAGGGAGATCTGTATCAGCACGTTTTCCATTGCTATGATGAAATGTCTGACTTACAACGTAACTCGTAAGAGGAGAGGTCTTAGCTCAGGCTTTTGGAGGTGGAGAGCCCTAACTGCACGGCCCAGCTCCTGTGAGGAGCCCCCTGCCTGCATCACACCATGGCAGGGGCAACAATGGGTGAGACAGGAAGCCATGGAGGGATTCTGGGATTGGGCTTCTTCCCTTTTGAATCTCGGAAGAACTGAGTTGTGTCAGATAAGCACTACATGAATTTCCTCTGAGGGTGTTGTCCCCATGACCTTCGGCCATGCCCACGTTTGTTTTGGTTTTGTGTCAGGGCCTTATGCTGCAGCCTAGGCTAGCCTCCAACTCACATCTTCCTTGTCTGGGCTCCCAAGTCCTGGGGTTGCCCGTGTTGGTCACTCTGTCCAGTTCAAGCCCACTTCCATTGACTTTTTTTGGGAAGGAGGATTGAAACCAGTATCCCATGTTGGACTCAAACATGCTATGTAGCACAGGATGACCTTGAATTCCTGACCCTCCAGCCTCTATCTCTTGAAGGCTGGGGCTGTAGGCTCGAGCCACCACACCCATCTTCAGGGTCCGCCATCTCTTAACATTACCACAGCCCACCAAGCTTCTCTACCATTCTTTTTTTTTCTCCTTTTCTTCTTTTCCTTTCCTTTTCTTCTTTTCTCCTTTTCTTCCTCCTTCCCTTCTTCCCTCCCTCCCTTTCTTTCTTTTTTTCTATCCCTCCTTCCTTCCTTCCTTCTTTCTTCTTTTTTATTAAATTTAGGAACCAAGTTTTCAACACACAGATTGGGGAATAATTATCCAAACCAAGTAAAAACCATTCTAAGAAACAGTTGAGATTACAGTGCAATCCAGAGAATAAGCCTTTAGTACAAGGTCCTTTTGCAAGGACCTAAGTGTCTGCGGAGCCTGTGAAGCCGGGTGGGAGGAGCCTGTTTATCACATCAAAAGGTCAGCCTGTCTGAGGTGGATGCCTGTGCCTTGTGGGTGGCTGGCTGCTCACTCCCTTCCTGCTGATAAAGCTGTGAAGCTTGCTTGGGCCCTGCTTGGGGACATCGTGTCAGGAGTATACAAAAGGGAGTCCTGACTAAAGGAGATTCAGGACCCGAGGAGAGTAAACTCTGCTCACAGATTGACACATCAGAATCTGGGTGCAGGAGAGTCGAGTAAGAGATGGCAGAAGTAGGACGTGATGCGTGAACAGTTCAAAAAGCGCTCGGGACCCGACAGTGGTGGCTCAAGCCTTTCATCCCCTGCAGAGGCGGGTAGGTCTCTGAGTTCTTGAGCCCAGCCTGATCTGCAGAGTGAGTTCCTGGACAGCCAGGGCTGCATAGAGAAACCTTATCTTAAAAAAAAAAAAAAAAAATTAGTAATTTTAAAAAGTGGTAGGTTTGTCCTTAAGTTGCTTAAGAGCTGAAAGGCAAATTCTATTGCCAAAGGCATATTCTTTTAGTCATGGTGCGTCGACCCTCTGTGGACAGAAAAAACTCTCACAGGGTTGAAAGGTGAGCCCGTCTTAAGGAGCAGAGATGCCACGCTCTGGAATGCACCACAGGCTCGGAGTACCCCTGTGCAGGTGGGTGCTGCCTCTTCTCCCTGACAGTGGCACACGGAAGTGACACGCCAGAACCACCCTCTGATCACGAAGCTCTGGGCCTGTGAGTCCCCTCCCTGTGGGTCATGAGGAGAGGGAACTGAGGTCAAGTGTCTCCACACCACTGGGATAAGAGTGGTGCAGAATGTCCCCCAAACTGAGAGAGACCCAGCCAAGAGGCTCTGAGCTGACCCCCATCCTTATCAGACTCGTGACAGCGTCTGGGTTAAGAGACCGCATGCAAACACACCTGAGTGTCTGTGGACCATACCCTGTGGTCCTCACCACACCCACTGCTGTTAAGGTTGCTGGGGCCAGTCCCTGGATTTGTCACACCCAGCTCAAATGAGCGACAGACACTCCTGACTGGTGGACCATCGCTTGTTCAGAGGATCCTTTAAAACAGCGGATCTCAACCTGTGGGTCACGACTCCTTTGAGGGTTGAACGACCCTTTCACAGGGGTCACCTAAGACCATCTGCATATCAGATATTTACATTATGATTCATAACAGTAGCAAAGTTACAGTTACGAAGTGCCAATGAAAACAATTTTATGGTTGGGGGTCACCACAACATGAGGAACCGTATTAAAAGGGTTAGGAAGGTTGAGAACCACTGCTTTAAAGGTTAAATTCACCCGGCTCCCAGAGGTAGATCCAGGACTACGATTTCCAGATAAAACATAAAAATTCCCAAGTACTATCAAACCTGGTTCCCCTTTCTACTATGTCTTCTCTGCACTGACTGCTGTGCTGGATAGTTTTATGTCAACTTGACACAAGCTAAAGTCATCTGAGAGGAGGGAACTTCAATTAAGAAAATGCCTTGGTAAGATCAGGCTATAGGCAAACCTGTAGGACATTTTCTTGAGTGGTGACTTATGGGAGAGGGCCCAGCCCATTATGGGCGGTGCCATCCCTGGGCTGGTGGTCCTGGGTTCTATAAGAAAGCAGGCTGAACAAGCCATGGGGAAGAAGCCAGGAAGCAGCACCCTTCCATGGCTTCTGTATCAGCTCCGGCCTCCAAGTCCCTGTCCTGACTTCCTTCAGTGAGCAATGATGTGGAAGTGTAAGCTGAATAAACCTTTTCCTCCCCAACTTGCTTTCTGGCCACGGTGTTTCACTGTAGCAACAGAAACCCTACGACAACTGCCCAATTCTAGGGCAGAAATAAATAGAAATAAAGCCTCCTAGGCAGGACGGCATTTATATTCTAACACCTGGGTAAAGTTAGCTCATGCTGTAAATACTACCTTCTGCGCAAAAGAGGATTCAAATGCTGAAAGTATTTTTGGCACTTGTCTGACTCCTGTTTGTAAACCTGTCCAGGACATTGCTAACCTAACGAATCTTCAACAGGTATTCCAAAGCCTAGCAGTCATAAAGATTCTTACGATCGGGGAAGGCCTTCTGAGGACATGTCATTAGATACAATAGAATTCCATACCCCCTATGTTATGGCATATCCAAATGACAGGTGCTGAAATACAAAACTGTACCCAGAAATGCTTACATACCTCCAAGGGACAAATAACTTGTCCCCACACCACGGCCACCCTCCACGGGATGGGGCACATTCTCCTTTGCCTAAAGGATGGTTTCTCACTTGTGAACAATACACTTATATGTTCCTGCTAACTTGTCTCATAATACCCACTGTTGTCTGAACAGAATGTCTGTTTTCTCCCCAGCAGTCCAGGAAGAAAAGGGATCAACAAGACACCCATATTTGAAACAGAACAAGCCCCTGACTGAAGACTGTGACGATAGTATAGACCACCTCTCAAAAACTGAGGCCGTGGCCATCACGCTCTCTGAAGTAGACACACTCCCCAGTGTGTCTGCATGCTGTACACTGACAAGCAGCTTAGCTCGGTGGCCTGCAGAGTAGTTAAAGGCTTAAACTATTCCTCTATGGCCACTGCCTTATTAAATAAAAAACCAAAAAGAACACTGATGGGCTATACCATATGACAGGGTCGCTGTCATTAATTACCTACTGTTATTACACCATTGAGGATGCCCGGAAGTTAGGAAAATGTGCTGTTTTAATCTCTCTGGCAGTAGAGACTCAAAGAAACATCAGAGAGTTACAAAAAGTTGCAACAAGGGTCACTCAGGATGGGGGCTGGGATCCGATCGGATGGCTCGCTTCATGGTTACCAGAATTTACCTGGGTAGAGCAGGTGTTTGTTTCTCTGTCTTGTGTTATTCATCCTGATGCTCATTTGTGGGTGTCAGTGTCTACCCCTTTGCATCCCCCCCGCCACCAATCAGAAAGAAAAAGTATAGATACAGGGGTCCTAAATTATTAAATTCTCCAAACTATGAGTTGATGATTTGACTCATTCTCCTAGAAACAGCGGGGGAATTAGTGGGCTACTGAACGTAGTTTTGCCGTCTTGTAAAGGTTTTTCTTGAGAACGCTTTGGTCTGTCACACCTTAGTCCTGTGACTTAGAGAAGGCCATTTTGCCTCTTCAGTTTCCTTACCTAACACAGGAGGTATAAGTCCTTGTGCAATCATACAACCATACGACAGAAAAAGAAAGGGGACAGGTTGGGGCGGGGCGGTGGGGATGGATTAGATAGCAAGACTCTGGTGATTGCATCGGCATTTCGTTTTAGCCTAAAATCTTTGCAGTTTCCAAAAGTTTCTGATTGCAACGAGGGAGAAAAGAGAACGTGGAAGAAGGAGCTACGTGCATACATGGCTTCATTTATTATTTAGGTCCCATATTTCCTTACATGGCTGGAAGCAGAGCCTTACGAACTCCTCATTAATTTGGCAATATTACCCAAATAAAGCGCGGTGTGCACAATGGAGTTTGTATAGGGACATTCATTGCAACCTGGTTGTGAGAATAAATCCATTAAGGAAACAATTGAATTAAACCATCACGCACCTTTATAACTTAAAACTGCATCCTTGAAGAAGAGACATCTGTATATTCCAGCTGGAAATGCTTTCCTGGCTTGGAATGGTAATACAGACTTGGAATCCCAGCTCTGGGAGATGGAGGCAAGGTGAGTTTAAGGCCAGTTTGGACTATCTAGCAAGTCTCAAACCAACCTGGACTGCATTGCAAGACCCTTCTTTCTAAAGGAAAAAAAAAGGCAAAATGAAATCCCCAAACAATTAGCAGTCTGAATATATTTAGGAAAGACAGCAAATTATGTAAGGAACTACATCATGCTACTGATCCCGCTAAAAACATTTACTCTGTCCCCAAGGCCACACATTCTTTTCTTTATTAAAAAAAAAAAGATTTCTCTGTGAGTTCGAGGCTAGCCTGGTCTACAAAGCAAGTTCCAGGACAGCCAGGGCTGTTACACAGAGAAACCCTGTCTTGAAAAACCAAGAGAAAAAAAAAAAAGATTTAATTTTATGTGAATGAGGATTTTTGCATGGGGGCCTGGTGCTGGCAGAGGCCAGAAGAGGGCGCCAGAGATCCTGGAATTGGAGTTAGCAAGCGTTTGGGCCATGTGGTGAGTGTTGGGGAGGGAACACAGTGCTCTTAACAGCAGAGCCATCTCTCTACCTCTAATAATTAATTAAAAATTTAATTAAAAATATTGTTATCTGGGAGTGGTGGACCAGGCAGAGGCTGGCAGATCTCAGAGTTCGAGGCCAGCTAGGTCAACAAAGGGAGTTCCAGGACAGCCAGAGTTACAACGCTGTCTGAAACTTCTCCCCCAAATCCCCAAATTATTAAATTTTCTTGTTCATATTCATTGTATATGATACTGTTACACAAGGATTTCTTTCTTTTTTTTTCACCTTTCACATTTTATTTAGTAAACATTGGGGGCCTACTACGTGCAAAATACCAATAGAGGGGGCCAAGATTGCTGGGCCGTGAAAGTGATGGAATGACTCCTCTCAAGAAATTATATTCCAGGCAGGGAGACAGCGATTAATGAGAGTAACAGAAGGTGCTACTTAGGAAGAGCACAGGGGAATTTCAGTTAGAGGCCGAGTACAGACCACGGTATTCTGGGAGAGACCCATTTAAAATGATCTTATGTATGTATGTGTGTGTACGTTTGTGCCTTTGTGGGTGCATGTGTACATTGTGTGTACGTGGAGGCTAGAGGACAATCTTGGAGGTTGTTCCTCAGACACCATTTGTGGTTTTGTTTGTCTGTTTTGACACAAGGCCTCTCACTACCTGGAACTTGCCAAGGAAGCAGACAATTGACCAGTGAGTCCTGAGCATCTGTCTGTCCTTACCTCCCTGGTGCTGGCGTTACAAGTCTCTGATACCGCAGCTGGCTTTATAAGGACATTTTCACATAAGTATATATTATATGTTGAGCATAGTCCGCCCATGCCCCTGGCTCATCCTGGCAGCTCACCGTTGGTTCTTTTCCAGTTGGGGCTTTTGATTTAAGAGAGACAAAAGAAGTGAGAGAATCTGAGATGTGTGTGTGTGCAATACACAAATGGTCGTTTTGCTACTCTCTCTTAATTACTATTATGCATATGCAATATCGTCTAAAAACCAAGATCAAAACACAGAAAACGAAATCCCCAAACAAATCAAATCCCAGACTAACTCAACCTTTCCCAACCCAAACCAAAACACTCACACCTCTAATTAACTCCTTCCTTCTACAAACTGCTAGCCTTTCTCTCAAGAGTGAGAACTTGTAATGGCCTTCTACAACAGTGAAAAACCCCAGAAAAAAGATATTTTACTGGTACGTAAACTGGAGGCCTTAGAACTT
Source organism: Cricetomys ansorgei (assembly GCA_026225945.1). NCBI lineage: Eukaryota > Metazoa > Chordata > Mammalia > Rodentia > Nesomyidae > Cricetomys > Cricetomys ansorgei. The sequence goes on from JAMJFZ010004039.1 coordinate 2,145,463, forward strand.
GGTTCTCTTCTTCGAACAAACGAGCCTACCAAGGAGCAGGCAAGAAGACAGTTAAAAATGTTCATCTCTTCCAAAAAGAAGCAAATTTAAGGACGAATCGTTGCTATCCCGCAAGGTAAAGGTGGACGCGCGCTGCATGCCGGGATTTGCAGTCCTTCGGCGAGGCCGAGATGCGTCTGCGCGGAGCGACGGCTCTTCCCAGCGCATGCGCACGGCGGCGGCGGCGCCAGGCCGGGTTATCTTTGTGCTGCCGGTGCGCGGTTTGTACGGAGGGAGGCATGGCGATACCTACGGCGGTCCTGGGGCCCTCGGCGCTCGGCCAGAGCTGCCCGGGCTCGATGGCACCCTGGTGCTCCGTGAGCAGTGGCCCGTCTCGCTACGTGCTCGGGATGCAGGAGCTGTTCCGAGGCCACAGCAAGACGCGCGAGTTCCCGGCGCACAGTGCCAAGGTGCACTCGGTGGCCTGGAGCTGCGACGGCCGTCGCTTGGCCTCGGGGTCCTTCGACAAGACTGCCAGCGTGTTCCTGCTGGAGAAGGACCGGCTGGTGAGGTTGCGGGGCGCGGCCCGGGCCGGGAAGTGTGTGCGGGGAGAGGGTACCGGAGGGGACGGAGGAACGGAGGGGGAGCGTGGCCCGCGGTGGGCGGTGACGAGCGAGGGTGTGGGGGCTGGGAGCGTTGGCCTGGAGAGCCCCGGGTGTGAGCCTGGCGGCTGTGAAGTGGTGTAGCGACAGGGTTGATGACCGGCGGCCAGGAGTGGGTGAGGATCTAGAAGAGCCCCGGAAGGGATCCCCGGCGGGGAGTGGCTAGGGTCTGATGGGGTGGTGCAGAACCTAGGGTGTCGAGGGGGTTTTACTTGAATATGGTAGCGCGTCCTCTGGGAATGTGCAGGCGGACTGGGATGGTGGTGGGGAAAGAGAAAAGGAGGAAGAGAGCCTAGGAAGAGCGAGAGGAAGAGCCAGTGTCTAACCCCTGCTGTTGACAGGGGTTGAAGTTTTGGAAAAAGGACTGGATTCCTTTGAATTATCCAGATCTTTTCTGGTTCCGAGGTATGACTGCCTTTCGGATAAAAGTTAAGTTGCCCGTGGAGGCACGGACATCTGTGCGAAGTGGCATCTGGATTCTGTTCTTTTAAGGTCAAAGAAAACAACTACCGGGGGCATGGAGATAGTGTGGATCAGCTCTGCTGGCACCCGAGCAACCCCGATCTCTTCGTCACGGCATCCGGAGATAAAACCATTCGCATCTGGGATGTGAGGACCACAAAATGCATCGCCACCGTGAATACTAAAGGTAACTTCTGAGAGAGGGGGGCCTCAGGAAGAGAAGCTAGTGTGATCCCCCCCCCCTCAACAACGGGTATTGTGTTCCTTGTAGCTACCGCTTGCCTTACGTAGTAGGTACTTGGGATGGGATATATATATCTGTCGGCAGGAGACAAGGAAGAATAGAATTTGAGCACTCAGCGTGGGTGGGCAAGGATTGGAAGCAGTACAGAGAGGAGTTGCGTGTGCAAAGGCACGGAGAATTTGGGAGATCCTGGCGGGTTAGAATGGCTGAAACTCGGATGATCTTAGTGGTCTGAAAGAAATGATCCGAAACTCATGCATTACATTTAAAGGCCATGTTCATGTCATATAGTATCCTGTAAATCTTGTGTCTGTCCTAATTAACTCTAAGAAGTCAATTACATTTTTTTTTTAAAGAAGTGTTTGTTTTTAGATTTTTACAAATTTTTGAGTGCGTGCCACATATGTTTAAGTACGAGAAGACATCTATCTCCTTGTAAATATAGTTAGAGGTGGTTATGGATTGTGGGTGCTAGGAGTTGAACTCAGGTCCCCTGGAAAAACAAGCGCCCTTAACTGCCGAGCCATCTCTCCAGCCCCGCTACAAAATTCTTTTTTTTTTTTTTTTTTTAAATTTTTCCCCAGGTGGGGTTTCTCTGCGTGGTCCTGGCTGTCTTGGAACTCTGTAGAACAGGCTGGCCTTGAACTCAGAGATCTGCCTGCCTCTGACTCCTGAGTGCTGGGATTTAAGGGCACGCACTGCTGACACCCAGCTCCCACAACAACATTCTTGACACATGTTCTGATAGATTTTAAAATGCACTATAGGCAGTAAATGTGGGGGAAGATGGCAATTTTGAGTCAATAAAGTTGACTCTGATGACAAGCCTGGTACCTGAGGGTGGGATGGTGTAGTGCTTTTGGCAAATATTTAGACTCACAGTTAACACTTGGTCAGTGGTAGCTTCCTCCCGTTGCCTTGGTGATGAATGAGCGCTGAAGATAGCTCTGATCTTCTTTCTAGGATAGCGAAGTAAGCTTCTGGAGGATGGGCAAACGTGATCTTGCTGATGGATTATGTCTGGGTTCCCAGGGGAGAACATTAACATCTGCTGGAGTCCCGATGGGCAGACCATTGCTGTGGGCAACAAGGATGACGTTGTGACCTTTATTGATGCCAAGACACACCGTTCCAAAGCAGAGGAGCAGTTCAAGTTTGAGGTCAATGAAATCTCCTGGAATAATGATAATAACATGTTCTTCCTGACCAACGGCAATGGCTGTATCAACATTCTCAGGTGAGGGGGTGTCTGGCTTGGGGGACTGTCATACCTCTGCACTGGGTGCCATGTCAGGTACAGAGCTGAGTTGGATGTAAGCCTATCCCCAAAGGCTTGAAGGATAAAGAGTATTAAAAAAAATCCTGGTTTCTTTTAGGCACATGTGAGCCAGGTATTCCGGAATTTACTGAGTGTTTATTGATTGTATCTTCCTATTTGGCTGACAAGGAACAGAGGTTTGTAAAGGTTCAGTTAGTTATCAGATTGTAGGCCCAAGTTTTTGTGATTTATTTATTTTTTTGGTGTTTTAGTGCCATGGTCCTCTTCTGCACATTGACGGGCTGTGTGTCTTGTTTCTCAGCTACCCAGAACTGAAGCCTGTACAGTCCATCAATGCCCACCCTTCTAACTGCATCTGTATCAAGTTTGACCCCATGGGGAAGTACTTTGCCACAGGGAGCGCAGATGCCTTGGTTAGCCTCTGGGACGTAGACGAGTTAGTGTGTGTGCGGTGCTTTTCCAGGTGAGTAGCTGTCCGACTTTTCCTATTGGGTGGATTAACTGTTCCTCCGTCTTTGGGGGCGGTTCTGATGTTCATTCTCTCATAGGCTGGATTGGCCTGTGAGGACCCTCAGTTTTAGCCATGACGGGAAAATGCTGGCGTCAGCCTCGGAGGATCATTTCATTGACATAGCTGAAGTAGAGACAGGTAACTTGATTTGAACCCTTTGTGTTTGTTGCCTGGCCTCAGATGTCATGTTTTAGCTCCGAATAGTGCTGCTTCACCAGAACTGCAAGGTTGTTGGTATGACTGTCAGTTTCAGGTGATGATTGGGTCCAAGACAGGAAAAGTGGCAAATAGTTTGCATTTGCATTAAGTCTTACATTATAAAAAGTGGGTTTTTGTTGTTTTGTTTTGTTTTTCTGGCTGGCCTGGAACTCCTGATGTAGGTCAGGCTGGCCTTCAACTCAGAGAGATCCACCTGCCTCTGCCTCCTGAGGGCTGAGATTAATGTGGCACACCACTGTGCCTGGCTGCAAAGCTTTTTTTTTTTTTTTTTTTTTTTTTTTTTAAATAAAAGACAAGGAGGTGAACATTTGTGTATATTCCCTTTCAAACCCTACAGCTCCCTTTTCTGACTCCTCCCGTCAGTTTTCTGTGTTCCCCAGTTTTGCTTCTGTTTTGGAGTCATTTGTAAATACATGATTTTATGTATCTATAAAGTCTAGGACCCCCAAATGAGAGAAAACATGGAATATTGGTCTTTCTGATGAATCTTGCCTAATTGTCACCAAGTTGCGATCACCTTTATCTTGGGCCTTTCCTGCAGCTGTGATAAATGCCCGCCAGAAGCAGCTTCGTGGCTTACTTGGCTCACAGTTCAGTTCAGCCCATCATGGCAGGAGCTGGACAAAACTGGTCATATTACATCCATGGCCAAGAACAGAGAGCCATGGACAAACGCTAATGTTCAGTTCCCCTTCTCTTTTAATTCAGTCGAGGGACCAGCCCCTCAGACTCAAATTCAGGGTGGATCTTCCCACCTCAGGATCTCAGTTAAGAAAGCCCCTCAGGCCAGGCAGCTGTGGTGGCGCACGCCTTTAATCCCAGCACTCGGGAGGAAGCAGAGGCAGGCGGATCTCCGTGAGTTCCAGGACAGCCAGTGTTACAACAGAGAGACCTTGTCTGGAAAAACAAAGCAAAACAAAAAAGCAAACAAACAAAAAAGCCCCTCACAGGCATGCCTAATCTAGACAAATTTTCACTGATTCTCCCTTCACAGATTAAATCGACAATAAAAACTGACCAGCACGGTCTTAAGCTAGCTACGGAACGTAGAGCAATTCTGAGAGGAGAGTGGGCCTGTGTCTTCCCTGTTAGAGGGCTGGTTATTCATCTCTGGTGAGCACCGCCAGCCATACAGCAACGCAGGGCCTTTAGGGCAGGCTTTTTAAACGCCGTCTACTCCTGACCCAAAGGGATCAAGCAAAAAGTCGGCTGAGGAATTTTCAGGCTGCCCTGGGTCCATAGGCACGTAAAGCAGGCACGCAAACCCCTTACTGTAATCCGCATTCTGGGCGTCGAGGTCAGGTCGCCAGGTCTGCTTGGCAAGGCCTTTACCTGCCGAGCTGTTTTGCCAGCCTTGTTTTTCCTTTAGGTTTGTAATTTAGAGATAATTATTACCAATTTTTTGAACATTTCTTTTCTGTAGGTTTCTTTTTTTTTTAATGCTTTTTTTTTCCCCCTTTAATTTGAGTAAAAAACGGATATAGTTCCTGAATATTTTTGGTAGTTAAGTTTGAAACAAGGTAAAAGTGAAATTTGATTTTATTTCCAGTAACGTGCAGAGTAGAACTTTTCAGTACTCAGGCATACCATACGATTTGCAGCAGTCTGTTTGAACCCGTGCCTGGGGCGGTGATTTCAGTGTCACACACTCAGCACTCTATGCCAGTTAGTGGTTAAGCTTTGCAGTACATTTTCAAGGTACTCGTCCTGAGTTACCACTGCTGTGATGAAACGCCATGACCGAAGCAACCTGGGGAGGAAAGGGTTTATTTGGCTTACGCTTCCACTTCACTGTTCATCACTGAAGGAAGTCAGGACAGGAACTCAAACAGGGCAGGAACCTGGAGGCAGGAGCTGATGCAGAGCCCATGGGGGTGCTGCTTCCTGGGTTGCTCCCCATGACTTGCTTAGCCTGCTTTCTTAGAGAACCCAGGACCACCTGCCCAGGGGCTGCCCTGCTTAAAATGGGCTGGGCCCTCCCATGTCAATCACTAAGAAAATGCCTGAGCTGGGGGTGTCTCAAGTCTCTAATCCGAGCACTTGGAGTGCAGAGGCAGACAGATCTCTTGAGTTCAAGGCCAGCCTGGCACACAGAGTGAAAAGGGGTGGTTGGGGGGTGACTGCAGCCAGGAATGGTGGCGCACACCTTTATTCCTAGCACTTGGGAAGCAGAGGCAGGCCGATCTCTGGGTTTAAGGCTAGCCTGGTCTACAGAGTGAGTTCCAGGCCAGCCAAAGCTATACAGAAAAACTGAAAAACCCTGCCTCGGAAAGAGAGAGAGGGGGTGGGGGTGGGGTGGAAAGAGAGAGGGAGGGAGAGAGGGAAGAAGAGAAGAAAAGAAAATGCTCTGGAGTGGTCTGCAGCCTGGTCTTATGGAGCCTTTTCTCAGTCAAGCCACCTCTTCTCCTGCAGCTGTCTTGTGTCGAGCTGACATAAGCCGGCCAGCACAGTGCTCAGCCTGTAAAGCTGCATGGTTACCAGGGAGACAACATTTCAGGTCTCTTCATGATTGCTTTGGACATCTCTTGATCTGCTTGAAGTTTTTATTTTAACCAAACTATAGCAAATAATACAGAACTTAAGGCCTAAAGAGTAGATGGGTTAGTAGTGAGGATCAGAGTCCACCGGGTACGTTCACGAAGCTCAGAAATTATGCAGACAAGCCGTAGGTGGCCGAACCTGATGCAGAATTACTTTAAATAATTAATATATGAAACACATTATATGTAGACACATGTTATATGCATATTAATAGTACGTGATACGATTTGCATAGCATATAGTTGATCTGTTAGATGCACTCCATTCAACGTATCCGGTGTTTTTATATTAACACCGCGCTACAGGTCTTTTTTAAAAATTAAAAATGTTTGCTACATATGTCTGTGCATCATGTGTGCGCCGTGTGCTCATAGAGGCCGGCGAGGGGGTTGGATCCCTTTGATGGCTATGAGCTACCCGGGTCCTTTGGAAAAGCAGCCAGTGCTCTCAGCTGCTGGACCATCTCTCCAGGCCCTACACTGAAAGTCTTAACTCGTAAGTTGGGAAAGATTGGAGCAGAAATGAAGGAAATTATATATAATTTCAACAAATTAGAAAAGTAAACTTTTGGGGAAAAGTTATTTGCGAGGCTTTGTGGCGTATTGGGTCTGTTTCTTTGGAGACAAACTGCCTTCATTTACTGCGCGCCTTTTTTTCCCCCCTTTTTGGTTTTCCGAGACAGCGTTTCTCTGTCGTAACCCTGGCTGTCCTGGAATTCACTCTGTAGACCAGGCTGGCCTCGAACTCACAGAGATCCGCCTGCCTCTGCCCCGTGAGTGCTGGGATTAAAGGCGTGCGCCACCACGGACTGTCTTGTGTGTGCCGTTTCTTTGGGTGTCATTTTGTTAAGACCCCCCCACTGCCCCTCATTTATGAAATAGCTTAAAGCACCTCTCAGCTTTCGGGGCTGTCACTGGCATCCGGTAAAGGTCAGGCTATCTGTAAGGGTGCGTAGTAAATTGTGGCTGTTCGTTGTTTTTTAGGGAGTTTAGGGTAGGGGTTCAGAGTCTAGGCTCTGAGGTCAGCCTACCTGCCTGTAGTCAGACCCGGCCTTGTGCCTACTGTGTGTGACATCTCTGTGCTCCTGTGTTCTCTGAGTACTTCCTGCATGTGCTACCTAGTAACGCTCTCTGTGTTGACCTCCATAGGAGACAAGCTGTGGGAGGTGCAGTGTGAGTCTCCGACTTTCACCGTGGCGTGGCACCCCAAGAGGCCTTTGCTGGCATTTGCCTGTGACGACAAAGACGGCAAATACGACAGCAGCCGGGAAGCCGGGACGGTGAAGCTGTTTGGGCTTCCTAATGACTCCTGAGAGGAGGCCGGGCAGAGGCCTGCCTTTCCTGTAGTTTGATCTTGGACATCGTGGGCACCCTGAGTGTTTATAATTTGTTATAAGTCACAAAAAAACAAAACAAAAACAAAAAGCGTCGTTTAGGCCGTACATCCCTTAGCCCTCTCTGTGGCCCTGGAGAATTGAGCTAACGGTACCGTGGTGCACGCCCCCTCACTGCGCTCTGCCCCGGCCCCTTCTTGGTTTCTGTTCTTGGTGTGTTTTGTGTTGGCTGTTTCCATGCTTTCCTCCAGTTGCCAGTTAGCTAATGCGACTTTGCAAGTGTGGGTCACGGCCCATACTCGTAGGGTTCGCTACAGGGACAGAAAAATAGCGTATGTATGGGATTCATCAGAGTGGCTTACAGCCTGTTTTCAGCGTTTCCGTCCTCCTGGTGGAAAGGCCAATAGTCTGCTATTTGTTCAGTTGTCCAGACTGGACATCTCAGCAGCGCTAAGCTGGGTCTGGAGTCCGGAGGAACTCCTAGGGAGCTGCTGGTCTTCAGCCCACGTTGGAACCCTGAAGAAGTAGGTTCTGATGGCAGTGAAGGAGTGCCTCGGCCACAGGGTGGGGGGACTCGCCAGCGACAGTGAGGGCGAGCAGGCGAAAAGCCAGAGCTTCCTTTTCCCGTGTCTCATGCTGGCTGCCACGGGAAGGTATGGTCAGATTTAGGGTGGGCCTTCCCACCTCAAACAATCAAGAAAAGCCCCCCAGGTGTGCCCAGCTGGTTGGCCTTCAGTGATTTCCCGCAGTCAGTTGACAACAGTTTAACCTTCACGTGGCTGGTACGCCATGTCCTCGGATTGGTTCGTCTCCTGGATTTTAGAACGGCAGTTTGTGGACTGTGACACTGTGCGGGCAGCGTCTGGAGGGAGGTGCGATGGGGTGGGATTTTTAAAAATAATTTTGAGAATTGAACATTTAATAAAACTTTTATTATGAGGCGTCTAAAGTTATGGTTTTATTATTTTTATTTTGGGAAGCTACTGCAGTTTTTAAATTTTGTTTTGTTTTTAAATCTGAGAGGTAGAGTTTATAATCCTGTTTAACGTCCTAACCCAGAATTCTCTGAACTGCCGTTTGGGCTGCTGTGGTCTTTTGAAGTCATTTGCTTACATGGATGGGTGTATGTCTGGCCTCATCATACCTGGATTTGTATATAACAAAGAAGGGCGGACAGAGAGAAACACCGCAATACAGAAATACGGGATCAGATTGCGACTTACAGATTACAGTGGGAGGTCGAGGTCGAGGAACTGCAGAAACACGTGAAGAGTGAGGGCTAGCTACCTGCCTGACTTAACTAGCAGCGTGACTCCGAGCTTCCTCGACAGCGAACCGAAGATGGAATTAAGTCTGTAAGTGGTGACAGTTTTTCTTTTAAAAATGGGGTGCGGGTGTGGCTGGGTTTTGCCATTTGTAACTGTTACTCTTTTCACTGGCAACCCGACTCCGCCCCTCTGATCCTGGCCGGAAGAGTTAACTTGTAATGTTTTTAAACCTCTGTTAGCTCAAAGGGTTAAGAAGGAGCAGAAAAGAAACGAAAGAGAGAAAAACCTTTACAGCCCCTGTCTGGCTGTCTTAATCTGTCCAAGCCTGGGGAACTGAACTAACTCTAACCCCCTCTGGTTCAGCTTCTTTCGGTAGGGCAATTACGGAGGAAGATCTAAATTGTAACTTCTAAACCCCAGGTTGTCTGCTTCATCTGAGCCTTATTCCTGCCTGCTTTCCCTATCAGCTTTTGTGCTCTCTCTCTCCCTGTCCTACTGCAATGCCAACCAACACTCTCTTATTTACCTCCCTCCAAGCTGTTCCCAGAAGTCCAAGGGGCACGCAACCACAAGGGGAAGGGGGTTTTCTTTGGCAAAGCTTTACTCTAACTTGCTAATTCTTTTTGTGTCACAAGTTCTCATCATATTGCCCAGGCTAGCCTGGGACTTGTTCTGTATCTGAGGTTGGTCTTGAACTCACCATCCTCCTGCCCCAACTTCCTGAATGCTACTATTACAGGCAGATATCAACTATCGTTGCAGGGATTTTTCTGGAATAAGCATTCCGACACCAGTGAGTGGAAGAGAGGAGATGTTACTGGCAGATGAAAGCCAGGACAGCTCCTGAAAGGGCTCAGGCCTGGGCCCACTTTGTGGTCTCGTTTTATACTTTAAAACCACACGGTGGCTCGGAAGAGGCAATGGAGAGTTCACAGAAGGAAGGCAGTCAGGCTGTTAAAGGCAATGACCCTTTGTTTCAGCGCTTCAGGTCATTCTGTTCCACGTAGCCAGTGCGGTGACGCTCGGCAGACAGGGAGTCTGCTGTCAGTCAGTTACCAAGTAAGTCGGTAAGTCAGCACCCTAATAACTGGTCTGAGCACTCAGTAGGGCTGGAGAGTGGGCTCCGTGGGGAAAGACGTTTCCCTTGATTCCAAGCCTGACAACCGTCGTTCTGCTCTCAGGATCCACACAATGGAAGGAGCACACCAGCTCCAGAATGTCCTATGGCCTCCATGTTGCTCTGTTTCCATGGAGAAACACCAAACACCGTGTTGGGCATATTATTAGCACTTAGTAAGTTACTGCATTTAGATTTTTTCTTCTTTTTTTTACTGTTCTAGGACAGGGTCTTGCCTGACGTGGTGCTCACCAGAGGGGCATCTCATTCAGAGCAGTCTTCCTGCCTCCGTGTCCTCGAGTGCTGGGGTTACAGATACCGTGCCTGACTTCAGGAAGTCTTCAAGTCCCTGGGTGGTAGCATCATGAGCATTTTCGGCTGTTCCCAGTCCTTGTTCCCTCCTGCAGAGGGTATTTTCAGCTTTACAGTCTTGGGGATCATAGGAAACACAGTTTGTCGTCATGGTCAGGATTAGAGCCAGGTGCTGGCAGGCCTGGACGGACCTTGTTTCTGCAGACCGCCGTTCCTGTTTGGCAGGTGAGGAAGCCTCGGTTCTAAGACCATGGCTGCTGCCCCAGGTTAGTGATCTGCTGATCTCAGTCGTGGGCGTCCTAATGTTTCTTCCAGCTTCCCAACAGCCACCCGCTATTCCAGAAGTCTGGCGGTGGTCATGGCACCTTGTTTTCTAATTCCTGTGATCACGACTACCTGTCTGTTCCCCTGAGTGTTGGAAGAGGACGTTGAGGCTTTGTGCTATTGATTCCTTCCTCGTCTATGAGGGGACTGTTCCTCCCTTGGTTTGGGTAAAGCGGAGCACACTACCTATCTCTTAGAGATTAGCTGCTATCTAGTGGAACCGTTATGGCTGCACACTAGTCAACTGGGAAAGAGCGCCCCCTAGTGGCAGTCTTTGCACACTGGGAAAGAGCGCCCCCTAGTGGCAGTCTTTGCATAGGCCTTGAAACCTGAATCTATCTGCCTAGAAAGTTTTGGAAGTCAGTCTGTCAGAGAAGATGAGACCTGGTGCTTCCCATGGTTGAGCACATTCAATAGTACTGAACTGGTGGAAGGCTGAGGGTCGCCTAAGGGCTGAATTTCAGCCGGCAGGATAAACGTGGGATGGATTTACTGTTCCCTGAGCCATCATGGCCTGAAGAAAAAAAAAGACTAAAGAATAGGAACTTTTAGCTGGGCGTGGTGGCACACACCTTTAATTCAAGCACATAGGAGGCAGAGGCCATCCTCCTCTACACAGTTTCGGGTCAGCCAGGACTACAATACTGAGACCCTATCTGGGGAGGGGGGGCACTTACGTAGCAGCCCCGGTACTATGACGCGTTAGATCCAGGGAGGGACCGGCCCTGCCGCATGGTGAGCTTGCCTGGGGTGGGGGTGTGAGGGGGCTTTACCCTGCCTCTAACCTGTACCAGGACAAGGCCCGGCAGGCAGAGTCCTGGTGGAGGGGATTAGCCGGGCAGGGAGTCCTGGTCCTTCCAGGTATCCCCAAGGACAGAGAAGTGGATCAAAGGAACAGGCTAGGCTGGCCCACTGTCAGCCCGCTCACAGAAGACAGGTCTGGCCTATCAGGGGGGAAGCAGGAAAGACCAAATCCGAAAGGCCTGTGTGTGCCCACGTGCCCTGTGTGCCTTAGGAGCTGGTTGCAGCAGAGTGTGGTATGCGGTGGGCTCAATTAAAGAGCGGCAGGCAGAGAATAAGAAACCGCAGCGCGCCCAGCCCTGAAGGGGCCAGCTATGTCACAACCCCTTCTCTCAAGGCTCCGAGATCCTAGCGGAAGAGGGAGAGGAAAGTCTGTAAGAGGCAGAGGGGCGGATGACTACAACACGGTCGCCGGTTTCAGGACCCGACAGGGCAGTGACGCCTAGGAACCCAGAGCGGTTGTGACAGCATGCGCCAGACGTGTGCAAGATCCATCCAGAGAAATCCCGGCGCAAGGTGGGAAGGAGATCATGAGGCCCCGCCCTAGCCGAGGAGGACTTACTGGCAATTGGACTGCTGGGAGAGTCAGTTTTCTTCGAAATGTTGGCCCCTGAAAGACTACCCCTGCCCCAGTCGGAGGCCCTACACCCGTACACACACCGGGAGCACTGAGTAGACACTGGGTAAAAAATAAAACAGACAAAACACGGAGCGGGGGCGCAGTGGAGCTGACAGGAGAGGAACTGGAGTGGAGGGAACTAAATCTCATCAAATGCAAGCGGGAAACTCTCAACATCGGTAATGCACAAGGACCAAAAATTAAGTAAAAGTCAAATTTGTCATCAACCCGAGGGGCGTGGGGCAGGCCTCATCTGCGTGGCGTGGAGTGTGTTCACTGTCGCCCCGATTCTGAACACGCGGCTGTCATGCTACACGGTACCAGCGAGTGGTCCCCAAACGCCCCTGCTCAGACTTGAGATTCCTGCCCGCAATGAGCTGCAGTGTTTTTACGGCACCATGCAGTTTTTTCTTAATGCTCTCACAGAATGGTGTGATTATGGAAAACAAAGATTTCAGTGTTTTCCAACGTATCTCAGCATGTCAGTATGGAACGAGTCTCTTTCTGGATTATATTGTAATGGGACATTTGATTTTAGAAATTGCTGCGGAGTTGCTGACTTGAGTCTCATTTTAAAAAAAAAATCATTAAATGAATTTTGACTTTGAATTAGGACAGAATTTCTGACGAACTTCTGATGCGGCCTAAATAATTTCCAACAAAATTCTGACGTGACATTTTGTACCGAGTGTGTGAGGCTGTGTTCTCAGTATTGACCATTTTAAACAAAAGTCTGTCAACTCTGAAAAACATGGAAAATATTCCACAATTTCAAATATCCAGCTAATATTTCTTTACACAAAAATTAAACTCAGCACAATGGTATGAAAATTTGCCTTAGTTTTAAGTAAATGGTAGCATGTGTACAGCAAAGCAAAGGACTTAAATTTCTTAGCTGGCAATTCAACCCCTTAATCCCAGTGTTTGGGAGGCAGAGCTCTGTGAGTTCAAGGCCAGCTAGGGCTACATTAATACGAGCCTATCTCTAAATAAATACATTTTATATTTTTTAAAGTAAGTGTTTGATTTGTATTCTTATTTTATATACTTATATGGTCCTGAAGAAATTTCCTAGCCAAAAGAGATCATAAACGGAAAACAATAGGAATCCCAGGCCTTTCATCCTGTTCTGGAACTCCTATTCATCTTCCGACTCTGGGCTCTCCCAGGCCGCCGCGTCTCTGTGAGGTCACAGGGAAGGAGGTCCAGACTGAGGCCTGTGCACCAGGCTCTGATGGAATCAGCTGGACACCGGATCTGGTACCGGGGACGCCTATGCCTGTTGGCGCCTCAGCATCTGATGAAGCGCAGCCCTGACTGGGCTTCTCATCGGTTTGGCCTATTTGGCTTAGAAGCACTTGGGGGGCAGCGTCACGTGGCCCCAGGCTTTTGGTTGCGTGCACGTGGATCTTCCCAAACTCCCACCTCCCCAAGTAGGGGCATTTCCACAGGTAAGGAGGGAGGGTCCTCCAGGGTGTCAGCGCTTGGGGTTCTCACAGCACACCGAGGGCGCTCCATCCGCAGCTCCAGCCCAGCTTCTCCGGATGAAGAGGGGGTGGTGGTGGCGGAGAAGCACTTTGGGGCTGGCTGTGAAGGGGCCCCCGCTTGAGATGAGGGGTCAGCCTGAGTGCCTGACCGGTCTTTAAGCAGCTGGAAGTTCTGCTTTAGAAAAGCCACCCGGGGCAGTGTGGAGACTTGCAGATCAGAAGGAAGAAACGCTTGGCAGCTTAGACCCCTGTTGTTAGGTCTGACCCCCTGAGTTTTAGCTCCCGCAGGTTGGCTGGCATTGCTGTAAAGGAATACTGGAACTTAAAAGGGAATGTTTGCTTCAGCTGAGGGAGGGAGGGAGAGGAAGGAGGAGGAGGGATGGAAGGAAAGAGAGGAGGGAGATGGAAATATCCTCTATAAGGGCATGCCTCAACAAACCGCTTCCTCTGACTAGGCCTGGCCTAGTTTTCCCCATGAATCTCACCGTTAGGTAGTAACCAAGCCTCCAATTAAGTTCCCAACTTTGTCCAGGAGCCGCTGCTGCTGCCGCTGCTGCTGCTGCTGCTGGTGAATTCCTTCAGCGCCAGCATGAATGGACTAAACTACAGATGGGCCACACACAGGAAGCCACATGCTCTTGGCTTTCTCCTTAACCTTTGCGAGCCCTCAGTTTCCTAGGACCCAGGTACGATGGATGTGACAGTACCTGATTCCAAAGAAAGTTGTGCGCACTCTGGGTGACTCATGATCCTCTCGGCACAGTTCCTGCAGACAGCATCCAGCCGTAGGAGGCTGTTTTATCTTATTGGAACCACTGGGGAGGCTGTATGTAGCCGAGTCCGGGGAGAAAGACACCCCAAGGAGAGCAGTTGAAGGAGGGAGAGAGAAGGGGGAGCTTGATTTTCAGGTCCTCCCTCGGCGGCGGAGCTGCGAAGGCCTGTCGGCGGGTCCCTGCTTGGCCACTAGAGGGCAGCAGAGGCAAGGCTGCGGGCGGAAACCCGCAGAGGGTGCAGAGGGGCCGTCTGTTTGCAGCCTTTATTCCCTGTTGTGGAGCCGGCCTGTGCATCTGCTTTGGATAGCCTCTCCTCCTCCTTCCACTGTGCACGTGCTGATGTTTTTGGAAAGCACTTAGGGGTCCTTCGTGTTCCCGCTTGCCTTACACCTGACGTCAGCAGCAGGCGAAGTGTGCTGTTTTAATTTCTGAAGACACTGGAGATATGAACTGAGCCGTGAGCCTGCTCATGGCCCCTCTGCCAGTTCCTTGGGTTCTGTTCTGTCTTGCACCCTCCCTGCTTCCTAACTCGTTCCAGCGCTCTTTGATCTTGTGTGTAGAGTATTAGAGTGAGCCTCAAATCCTTAATCCATTTCAAAGGCTGGCTGCGAGCAGTGTTTCTAGGGGCCCCCGCTAAACAGTGCTGGGATGGATCATTTCAGAGACAGGAGGTTTTTCTTCCAAGGTCAAGGAGTGTGAGAAGGCCCGGGGCGGGAGAGCGGGGAGACAATAGAAGCACCTTCATAGTTGATTTATCCCATAACATCCATAAGAAGTAGGCTGGGGAGATAGCTCACCGAGTACAGTCCTTGCCATGTAAACATGACGTTTGATCCCCAGAATACATAAATGTAAAAGAGCCCAGTGTGGTTGTAATCCAGCACCCTGGAGGCGGACAGAGATAGGTGGGTCCCCTGGGTTCACTGGTCTGCCAACCTAGCCAAATAAGCAAGCTCAGGCTATTGAGAGGCCTTGTCTGGAAAAACAAAGTGGGTAGCTCCCAAGGAGCCACACAGGGGTTGACCCCTAGACTCCATATCACGAGCACACAGCTGTATACACCCGCACACAGAGACGTGCAGCCCTCCACCAAGACGTGCGTTCAAGTTGCCCCGGAAAACACCATGTCCCGTGAGTGTTACATGTTATATCTTCCAGCTCTCCGTGAGGCGTGTCAATCCCAAAGAAAGTGGGGGTCAAGGGAGGTATATTAGTTATTTTTCTCATTGCTGAAACCAAATGCCCAGGGGGAGGGGGGAAAAAGGCACAACTTAGAGGTTTCTTATGGGTTTAATTTTGGCTCATGGCTCCGCAGGCATGGCGGCTGGAGTAAGAGGCAGCTAGCCAGTTTGTCCACAGACAAGAAGCAGAGGGAGATGAGTACTGCCGCTCACCAGGCTTTCTCCATTTACTCTTTTTAGTCAGTGCCTGACCCCAGCCCACAGGATGGAGCCACCTACATTAAAGGTACATCTCACCCTCCCAGTTAAACTGGCCTGGAAACTGCTCCCCCCCCCCCCCCCCACACACACACAGAGCATCTCCGTGGCGATTCTAAATGCGGTCAAGTTGAGAAGTCAGGATTGACCTGAGGCTACTGTAAGATACCCAGGGCTCAAAGATGGTCCTATCGGATCCTCTGAGCAGTGTGCCTGACTCCAAAGTCCAAGCCCTAATCGTCCCTATTAGGACACTTCGCTTTTCCCCGGATTCTTTCCAGAGTGAATATATAGACATTAACCATCAGGAAGGCGAAAGCCAAGGCTATGACAATGACCCCCAGCCCCAACACTGAATCCCACAGCACGGGTGTCAGTTAACAGCATGGACCACCTACCAGGGACACTTCCCCCTGAGAAGACCCAACTCTGACGTAGGAGGCTCCTGACGTACTGTGGCTGGGGTCTCGCGCTGTGAGGGCCGGCACGCGTCGCCCTCCGCTTCTTGTCTGTGGTAAACGGTGACCAGCCGCCTCATGCTCCAGCCGCCGTGTCTGCACAGCAGTCTCCACGAGGTAGGCAGACTTTTGATTCCAAGCCTTAGCTCCTTTTGGAGGGCCTCCCTTCAGACACGTCCGCGAGTCTTAGAGGGTAGGCCGTTAGGTGTCTCACATCGGTGTCAAATATGTGAATTAGTTTTAAGGAGGAAAGATTATTTTGACTCAGAGCTGTAAACGTTTCTGTCTACGGTCATGCTGAGTCTGTTTCTGGGCCCGAGCGGAGGTAGAACAACATGGCAGAAGGGCATGGTTCTGAGTTGTTCGCCTCCTGTCACCTAGGAATGGCCCCACAACTAGGTATAATATTCAAAAGCATGCCCCAGTGTCTTACTCCTTTTGGTCAGGCTCCGCCTCCTGAGGATTCCACCATCGCCCACAATGGCACCACCAGCTGGCAGGCCTTCAACATATGACCTTATAGGAGCATTCCTATTCAAACAGTAACAGGTGAGGCCAAACATGGGTGCTGACTAGTGTTCATGAGAGGCCTGTGTCTTGTCAACTTGACATAAGCCTAGATATATTTGGGAACTGGGGAGCATTAGTTGAGGAAGTATTTCCATCAGGCTGGCCGGTAGGGCAGGTCCGTGGGGCATTTTCTTGACTAATGATTGATGTGTGAGGACCCAGCCCATGGTAGGTGGTGCCATCCCTGGGCAGTTGGTTTTGGGTTGTCTGAGAAAGTAGGCCGGAGCAAGCCATGCGGAGCAAGCCGGTAAGCAGCACCCCTTCGTGGTGTCTGCTCAGTCCACCCTTTCAGGTTCCTGCTTTGAGCTCCTGTTCTGATTTTTCCTTCAAGACGAGCTGTGAGCGGAAACAAACCCTTCCCTCTCTGCGCTGCTTTTGATCGTGGTGTTTCGTCACAGCAATGGAGAGTAACTCAGACGTGTGGTTAAGACTCGGGCGAGGCTCTGGGCTTCAGGCATGGTGGATTTTGAATGGATGGAGAAGGAGGAGGCAAAGGGTGGCCAGGCTGGAGTCAAGTGTTCCCTTGGGCCTAATGTACCTCCAACTTCACAAAGCATCATTAACACAAGTGGGGTCTTTATTCACCCACTATTTTGAAGCCAGCCAATGAGACAGAAAGTTCGCTTTTGACCTGACCTCTGCCCTCGAATGCCCTGGGTTTCATGGCTCAGCACTCAAGGGAACAAGTGACAATTCGGTGTGATCAGAAGGAATCGAGTCAGATTTTAGTAGAAAAGAAAGTCACCGGCTCCTGGACGTTGACATTCTGAGCTGAGGGTGGATCTCATCCTTAGGAAACCGTTGCTCTCTTGATTCTGATTTTCTGTCTTTTGGTTTTACCTTTTGTCAAGCTCTCTGTTTGTGGGGTCACAGGTGGTGTTTCAGATCCCGGATTCCATGGTAACAGTCCTCTGATATCATGGGGTTGAGTCTCATTGGATGTCTTTGTTCCTGCGTTCATCTGCTACGGTCGGGGCAATTCCCTCCTCACCTGCCACCCCTGACAGGGTAGAGGGAGACCAGGGCATGTCAGTTTGGCTCAGACCATTTGGGTTGATCTTGGGGGGGGCAGAGGTGGGGTAAGAGCAGAGTAGTTCACCCATAGAAAATTCGGATCTGCCAGTGAAGGCGAAGACTGAAGATTTTGGTTATCCGGAGCTCTCTACTACAGCTACCGAGGAACAGAATAATTACGCTCTCTGGATTGGGACTTGGTTCTACCATTTAGCAGCTGGGCCATTTCACCTGTCATCCCGAGTCTCAGTGTCCTAACTGCAAATCGAGAATGATCATCCGCATTGTCAGCCTAAGACAATGTGAAAACACACCTCGAAGGGCCCAGTCTCTGGGGGCATCGCTGCCCACTGTTGTGGCGTGAACCTTGAGGTCTCTGAATTATCACCTGATCTGTAGTGGGGTAGCTATCAACGGATGTGGCATCCAGGCATTGCAGACTGGACGCAGCTGCACTTGGTTCAAACCCGAAGCTCGCCCTTACTGGCTCCGTCCTCTTTCCTCTCTGTAATGAAGATCATCGGTCCTACCTCACAGTGCTGTTAAGAGAAAGCGAGCAGGTGATGTCTATCTGGGCCCTGCATGCCCAAGAGCCCATGCTGGGCGCATCCTGGACTGTAACTAGTGATGGATGGGTTTTTATCACGGTCTCTACTCCTGAGCATGTCAGGAGTCAAGGTGGGAGTCTATCAGGATGGACACACGTTCTGGGAACACAACCCAGCCCTTCTGGATAAAAGGTACACTTGTCCAGCAACCAGGGGCCTGGAGGGGCTTTAATCCTTCTCTCCTTCCTCTCCCCAGGGGGTGGACAGACTTGCAGACATTCGCGTGTCTCTCTTCAGTGTCCCCAGGCTCTGTTATCAGCTTGTCTTTCATTGCCACCACAAGGCTTTCCGCCAGACAGTCGTCTGGAGCGTGCCGATTCTTCTCCACTGTTGCTGGCAGAGATCTGGGGGACAAGCTGTAACAGGACAAGTTGTAAGTAAACACTCGAGACTCAGTGTGGCCCTTCTTTCCGCCACGCTGTCTTAGAATTGGACAGCTTCAAACGGGGGAACCAAAGAGTGACTGGGATAAAAAAAGGAAAATCTGTGCTACTTAATTCAGACAGTTCATTTCATACAGAGGAGATTAAGGACGTTTGGCTGCCCTGCCAGGACCTTCCGGGTAACATGACAGCAGAGTCAGCGCTCGGAGGCCAGGCCTTCTGGCTCTTCGTCTAAACCCTTAGTCTAAAACCCTTCGTATCACCTGGCGCTCTGACCATTCGGTCCCTCCAACATCGCTCACCTAAAGTAAGCTTGGACTTTCCGTGGGGTGTTGTGAAAACAGAGTTGAAACAGAGACAATCTCCGTTCTTCAAGCTTTCAGAACCACCCCCTCCTCGTCCCCTCCTCCTCCCTCCTTCGAGGTCCCTTCCTCTCTACCTCCCTCAAAACCTTCCTGTCTCTCCGTGCACCCGCACCGTCCAGCCACTCATTTTTAATCCGTGCAACCACCCACGTGTCTTTTTGGTCCTCTGTGTATCTAACCATGTAGCGCGCGTTCGTATTTCCCTCTACCTGCTTCTCTTCCCATCTCTCCAGTCACGTGTTTATCGCCCTAGCCGATCACCCAGCTGTCGGTGTGTCTCAGGCCCTAAGTCCTGGGCTGCGGAGATGATCCCGTTAAAAATCAACCCTTCCTATTTAGGCTTTCTCCTCTGAGAAAACCGCGTGTAAGGATATACAGGGCTCTTTATACAAGAGAGGGGACCCGCGTCTGATTTCTGAGAAGGCTTCATTCGGAGGGTGAAAACCGAATCACTTCTTGGGTAGGAATTCCCGGTGTTTGGTGGGCTTGAGAGGCGGAGGAATTTCAGGTCATCTGATGACCCTTCCAGAGAGCGACCGATCCAGTTAATAGTTGAGAGAGGCTGTCCAAGGAGGACCTTGAATACCAGACTTAGAGCCAGAATGCTGCCCTGTGGGTGTCTGGGAACCACTGCCGGGCTCTCAGCGGGCTGGGATGTGAGGTCAGTGAGCGTTTAGGGAGATGGCTCTCGGTGGCTGGATCAGAGCAGAGGCTGGAAGTATTAAGAGTACTTAAAGTCTGCTCTAATAGCCCAGGAGGATTGACACCCAGTGCAGAACAAGGTCTTAGCAATGGAGCTGGGGCCGGGAGGTGGGGTTTTAGAGACCGAGGAGGGAGAGTCAGTAGACCTCGAAAAGCGACCGATGGCGATGCCCTTTACTTAAAGACCACTGGAGGGAAAGGGGTTCGTGGGTGGGAACAGCTGACTACTTCATTTCAGGCATCTGAAGAAATGCTAAGCGGGGAGCTGGGAGGCGGTTAGTTACAGACCTGGAACTTCCGCGGATGGGCGGGTGGCGGCGAAGACAGCGAGATGGAGTGACGCCAAGGCGCCCGTGCACACGGAACGAAGGCCGGCACGGAGGCCAAGGCCTGGCGTTTCCGGGAGAGTTCTCTGGTCAGCAGTGGCCAGTCTAGGGAAGGGGTAGAAGGAAGTGTAAAACAGCCAGGGCTTGGACAATGGTGGCGTGGTTGTGTCTGCTGCTGACATTAGAGGGAGCTGAGAGAGGTTGTCGGTGTTACTCAGAGTTCTTTAGAGGGACACGACCAATAGGATGTGTGTGTATGTACACACATGTATACATACACAGATATATGTGTATATATGATACCCATATCTTTCTCTGTCTATCTATCTATCTATCTATGGATATGGATATCTTTTTTTTCCTTCAGTTTTCAAGACAGGGCTTCTCTGCTGTAGCCCTGGCTGTCCTGGAACTCACTCTGTAGACCAGGCTGGCCTCGAACTCACAGAGATCCGCCTGCCTCTGCCTCCTGAGTGCAAGACTCCTACAAGGGGGCTGAGGCGTGCAACTGAGTTAATCCGTGTGAGGGTGCCCGCAGGGGAAATCCACCTGGTTGGGGTGGAGCAGCTCCTTGCAGTGGCAGTCACGTGACCCTCGCGATGGATGATGGTAAGACCTGCTACCGAGTCTGAGATGTCCGAGAAGGAGGCCCTGGTCTGGTGGAATCCCAGCGCGGCCATCTCCCTCTGCTTGGCATGGGGTGACGTGCCGCTTGGGTGAGAGGAGTCTACCGCTTGAGTTCCAGGGCGCCCCGCCAACGCCTCCTAGGGTAAAGAATGTGTTACAGTCTCCAAAAGGAACCCGCAGGAGACAGGGTTGTAAGCGGGCTGAGGTATCAGTTGCATAGCCCTGCTCTGGGCAGGGGGGCATGCAACTGAGGCCTTGCTGTCTTCCCGGAAGGAGCTTGGTTGTTTAGAGAAATTACGGTGGTGAAGACATGCCTCTGCGTGGATACAGAGGAAGGGAAACCCTTCCCATGGATACAGAGGAAGGGAAACCCTTTCCCATGGATACAGAGGAAGGGAAACCCTTTCCCATGGATACAGAGGAAGGGAAACCCTTTCCCATGGATACAGAAGAAGGGAAACTCCACAAAGTAATATGCAGATGGAGAGCCTAAAAATGACCTGATCCAAGAGACCGTGATAGCCAGGAAGCGTTCGTTCTGTCTCTCTGCACCTTACATTGAGAGAGAGAGAGAGAGAGAGAGACTATCCCAGCCCAGCTCATAAGGCTGCGGGACATGGGGCGGATGAGATGGCACTGAGCTGAGACAGTGCAGAAACTGAGTCATGTGACCACTCAACCCTCCCTGAGGCGGAGGCTACCTCACTGAAGAAATATGAAGAAAACCAGTCTCTGACACACTGCCTTGTAAGAGCCAGTGGGGAGCCGTGGTTCTCACCGCTGAGGCCCCTGTGACCGTCAGCGGCAGGAAGGCAGTGGAGGAAGGACAGGTGTTCCTGAGAGCCTTGGGCCAGAGAGGGGAAGCACCGCACATTCAGTTCCCTGGGACTGGCTTACAGGAGGGTTGAAAAGGAGTTGGTTGCGGCAAGGACCTCAGGAATGGTTTGGGGGCCTTAGTGGCTTTGCTGACCCTTGCGGTATGCTATTGCCTGTATGAGCTCTGAGAGACACTGACAGAGCTGGATGACTTTGATCTAAGGGTAAATGGGGTTCATAAAGTGTAAAGACAATCAAGAGGAGACTCAAGAAAGACAAAGCATGGAGGGAGGTCGGTCTATCTAAGCGTTCAAAGGCAAATGTGGGAGGTTTGTATGGAGCTGGAAAAAAATTCAACGGAAAGCCAGATGCTGTGCCAGGGGCTTTCCGAAGCCTTCACACCCTGAGCAACAGTTTATGTAAGGAAAGAGTGAGCCAGTCGCAGGAATGGCCAATGATTCTTCCCAGAGCTTGTGATGTAAAGCATACGGGGAAAGGAGACTGTCCACCAGGCTGGGGCCCTCTGGGCAGCCAGGTGTGGCTGATGGAAAGGCCAGGGCTGTAGAGTGTGGGCTCAGAGCCTCCCAGAGCGAACGAGCCAGCTCCAGCAGCAGGCATGGCAGGCCGGAGTGCAGCCCTTGGGCCTAAGCCAGACCAAACAGCACAAGCTGGCCCCGCTGACACCATTAGAGGTAAGGAGGTGCACAGAAACCCCATGGCAGCAGAGGGGCCAGGATGAGGAGGGCAGGTGATTTGAGGAAGGTGTTTATAGATTACAGCTGAGAGAGGGCAGAGTCTCCCATACACGCCTCATCCGTAACATGGCTCTTTTGGTGAAAGAATTGATCAAAGTGGTGAAGGTTTTTCATACTGTATTGGCCCTCGCTAGTGTTTACTTTTTGGTAACCCCTTAGCTGAAGACCAACTGGTACTTACTTGGAATGGGAGCTCGTGGCCTTCAGAGATTCTGCCCACTCTCTTAAAAAATACTTTATTACATAATGGTAACCTTTGAGTGTCTTACAGATTTATACAAACATCTAAAAAAAAAAGAGAGACAGTTAAAAAAAAAACCCAGTTCAATTTTGAAAAAGGTTATCTTCTGTGTTCTGGGCAAAGACACTTTCAAAAAGCCTTAAGGCTGTCAAATAAAAAATTCCGGTGCGGGAAGTGGGCTACCTCCCTATGAATCACTGGCTAGGGAGGACCCTTCTGGGCCTCCGTAATGATAAGGCTATTGTCAACGCTATTGGTTACATGGTCGAACTAGATAATGAAACCTTATCGGTGAAGACGTTGTACATACAAAGAAATCGGAGTGGGACTGAACTGAAGCTCTCTCCCTGCCCCTGGCTTTTATATTGCTAATGGTACTTGGTGGGGTACTGGGGAGAATTTCTAATACCCACAGTTGGCCGTGGCCCCTGTATAGAACACTACCACAGCACCAAGTAAGCTGTGACTACATGTGACGTAGTGACAAAGACAGTTTTGGACACAACCAACAGCTTTCTGATTGAATTTAAAGCCTGGTCCATAGACTGTGAACTCATTTCTGGCTCTGTAAGTCAGAGGCAAAACCTATGTCAGAGGAAGTCGTAGTCTTCGGTGGGGGGGAACAACTGCTATTGTTTTATTAGATGGGCATGATGTGCTTGTCAAACTGCCTTCTAAGAATTTATGCCCACGCCCAGGGATTGCTGTTGTCAGCTGGTCTTGGAAGGAAGCTTCCTTTACAAGTGATGGTGTGCCCGAGATGCACGGTTGTTTCAGAAATACTGAGGAATAGATCTATGAAGGATGTGAAAGACCTCTACCGCTAGCTCTTTAAAACACTCAAGATGTTAAAAAAGGCACTAGAAGGTGGAAAGGCCTCTCGTGTGCATAGTTCGGAAGAGTTAACGTTGTGAAAATGGCTAACTTACCCAGAGCAATCTACACATCCGGCACATCCCCCGTCGGAACTCCAAGGTCCTTCTGTATGGAAATAGAAGGAAAACACGAACATCCACACGGAGGCACGAACCATCCCAGATAGCAAGAGCAATGCTGAGCGAAAAGAATGATGTCAGAGGTGTCGCCACACCCGATCTCAAGTCAGACTGTGCTGCAGTAATGGTTAGACACAGAACCGGACACATAGACTGATGGAACGGAAAGGTATGAGCCACCGACTGCCGCCACCGAGTTCTGACAATTCGATCATCATTATAAAAGATCTCAGTAGAGTTTTTAGCTTTAGAAGTTTGCTTTGGGTGTTTGTCATTTTTAGCTCAGCGAGCTGCTTTCCTTTTGAATTTCTGGATTATAGTTAACTGTGTTCACGTCCTCGTGGATGATTCTAGCGTCTGTGAGGTTCTCAGTTCCCCTTCATGGACTGTTCTCCTCACTGTGGTTTATTCTCCCTCTCTGTGTTTCTTGGTAATCTTCGATTGGATGCCAGGGGGCGTGAGTTTTGTCATTGGATACATCTGTATTCCTGCTAATCTCTGTTCTGGAATGAAGTCAGGGTGTTTGGAAACAGTTGACCTCACTGGTTCCCACTTGTGTGATTTGCTAGGAAGGCGGCAGAACAGAGTTTTGTCTCAGGACAGTGACGCATATGACCCTCAGGTGCTCCGTCTGGGGCCTGTGACGTTTTAGTCTCTACTGTCAGAATGCACTCCCTTCAGCTCTCTGAGGTGAGTCTTCCCCAGCCCCACTGTCCTCCCTGTCTGCAGCAGCTGATGGGGACTGCTTGCTCTTCTGGGAAGCTTTCTTCTCTGTTGTGGGAATTCCTGCTCCTTGACTTCTGGCATCTGCTGAGATCAGCTTTGGTTCCCCCTTTCTGGGCGCGGCCTGAGGTCTCTCGCAATAATATTGGGATAGTCACAGACTTTATCTTGTTTATTTCCCGGCTCTCAGAGACCACTGCCCTCTGTTGCCTGACGTCCAAAGTTTTAGACACAGTTATATTTTAATGGCTTCTTTGATGCTTTCAATGGGAAGGTAAACAAACAAAAAACATCTGTTGACTCTGGTTTCTAAGAGCTCTTGATGAGCCAGCCTTAATCTTAGGCTTAAACGCTATCTCACTGTAAAGACAAACTAGGCTCATTCCTGTTGATGATTAAACCTCTTTTTTTTTTTTTCAAAGTTTGAGCTCTGGCCCACCTGAAGCCTTAACTACAAACGGTTCTGTACTGCCTGTTCCAGGAAACAGCAATCATGTCTTAGTTTCAAAAAAGTTGTAATGATCACTTTGCGACCCTACCTTTGTTTCAAAGGTTGTTTCGGCTACCTTGTTGTGACCACCCTGCTCTGTTCCGCTCCAGTAGCCCCGCCTCTTTTGCACACCAAATCCTCCGTTTGGAAACTTCCTTCCCCTACGCTATTAAAACTTTGTCTTCCCCATGTCCAATGCTGACCTCTTGAATGCCACCACAGGGGGAGGCAGCCCTGTACATGAATAAAAAAAGCTTGCTTTAATGAATTTGGCCATGATGATTTGGGTCGGTGGTCATTCTCCTTGCATCTTTGGGTTTAAGATTCTGTGGCCTGGCTCGGCTCTCATTCCTGGGTCAGGGTAGCCTTTCCTACAGTATTTAACAAAGGATTAGTGACTAACCCAGTGAAGAAAGAATTTTAGGCTTTATCGTAGAGATGTAGAATCAGATGAGGTGAGGGCTAATTGTCAGTACACAGCAGACTGCAAAATCCAAAACAGCCCAGTCTCTATCTCAGAACATAGTGTGAATGTCACTTTAAATAGAGACCATTTGTTAGACATTTTAACCTATCACGAGTTAACAGGAATTTTATGGTTGAGTTTCATATTTGCCTTTTATTGGCTTTGTGGTTTCGGATGAGGGCCTCCCCCTCTGTCTCCCTCTTTTTCTGGGAGCCTTACTTGCTAACGCTCTAAGGTGAGGTAGCGCCTGCGTCGCAGAGGTTCCTCTCGGGTTAAGAATGGTGGTGCTCGTGGAAAGGCTTCGTTCATGGTCATGTAAATAGGGGCCTGTCTCCCAGACTGCACATGGGCAGAAGAGCAGCATGAGACTAAGACCTCGGGGATTGTGGGAGCTGGTATGTGCGTGTGTGTGCATGTGTGTGTGGTTACATGTAAATCGCCATCGAAAGGAACGGGGTTCATTTGTAAATCTGGCTGTTCCAACCTGTGGGAACTTGAACTCTGGGTATAAAGCCTAATTTTCTTGGGCAAAAAAAAAAAAAAAAACTCCCTCAGTTTGCCTTGTGGATTCTCTTGATTTTTAAAATGCCAGTATATAATTAAAATAGAATCTGTGTGGGCCAAACAGTGCAGTTCTTGACTGCAGGTGAAAAGAGTTCTGGGCAACAGAGTTCCCTGGGAGCAAGGCTGGCAGGAGACAAAACTGGCTTCCCCTGGGAGCTGCAGTACAGTGAGGGGGCTTTCACATAGGGAGGAGATGGTGTAACAGGACTGGACCCTCATGTCCTTGACCCTCCTTAGGCTTACATCTGCAGAATGATCCTGCCTTCCTCCCTCCCTCCCTTCCTTCCTATCTATCTATCTATCTATCTATCTATCTATCTATCTATCTATCTATCTACCTACCTATCTACCTATCATCTATCTATCCTCTCTCTCTCTTTCTTCCCCATCTCTCTTGTTGAAATGCTGAAATGGAAGCGGTGAAGCACTCTTGAGGGTCATGGAAGGAATGTCTTCATTGGAAAGAAGGGCTTTCTCTATCATTCGATTCATTCCTCCAGTGAGCAACAATCCTATTTTCCTTGGAGAGCCTTTAAGACTCAGACAGTAAGAGTCTGGGGTGAGGAGGGGCAAGCCTGATCCCAGGTCTCCAGCCTGTTTCCTGTATGGCTAGTGTGCTCAGGTAGGGAAGGGGAATGGGTCTTGAGAATACTCCAACGCCAAAGGTTCGTGTTCGTCTTAAAGGATCCTGCAGCCAACACTAGGGTTGGCCTGATCAACCCTACTTTAGAGCAGAGGGATGAGAAAGAGACTCATCCAAAGGCAGCATCCTGGAAGCCCAGGGAAGGCACCAGAGTCTCGAGCCCCTTAAGGCCACCTGGAGAGGGACACACGGCTCCCACTCCACTGCACTCCTCAGGGTGCCCCGGACTTTGAGCACATCCTCAAAGCATCAGTGATTCCAACTATGCACTATACCGATTTAAGCAGAGGCCTTTCTGGTTCCAAAGTCACTGTCATTAAGTCTCCTACACTGGCTGCCAGATGAGAGAATGCTTCTTAGAGTCAAACTCATCCCAGGTCATAGGGGTCGTGGCTCTGCTGCTAGCTAGCTTATTTCCTCATCTATAAAGTGGGATTCATTGATTTGACAAATACTCTCCGGACTCCTGGCATATGATTCAGATTTGAAGACAGTATCTGGTTTGCAGTGAAAACAACTGGTCACCTTGTCTGCAGGAACAGTTCCCTCATGGGGTGGAGTTCTCATCACCAGAGCAGATGTGTCTTGTCAGGACTGCCTCACCTCACCAGTATCTGTTTAGGTTTGCACAAAACAAAACAAAACATACTCTGTAAGGTCTAGAGTTTCTTTTGTTTTTCCCCAGTTTCTATGTTGGATTAGCTGGTCTGTAGTCATGACTCATGTTGCAGGTGCCATTTGTAGTTAATATGCTTCTGTGGCCACTCACCAAGAAGACACGGAGACATTTTCATAGGTGTACTCCCTGCTAGACCTCAGCAGAGGGACCCACCATCATGGCCAGTGCCATACTGGACAGTGGAACCTTGAGCATTTGTACTCAGGCGTTTTTATTGATCCAGAACTCCTCAGGTGTTCTACTGATAGCACGTGCAGCTCATTAGCAATCAAACATCCAACACCTACAGACAATACAAAACGCCAAGACAGCCCCTCACCCAACAGCGCACAAAACAACCATTTTAAACACAACTAAAAATAAACTTCTACATGAAGATAAAGTGCTCTCTGTGGGTTAGTGTTGAAAGTATGCGAGGGTCTACTCGAAGTGATTCCACATTGAATAAAACCATGGTTTTCCCAGGCTGCTAAGGCGACTCCACTTTACAAACAGCTTTGACTCCATCTTGAGAAGGATTGACTGTAGCCCAGGGTGAGCCCAGAAACTACGCCATCTTCAGGCAGTGTTCAGAACAGACAATAAAATAACATTGCTGGGAACAGAAAGGGGGTCACCCTACAAGTTTATCGGGGTGAATTGAAACTGTGAAGGCACATGAGTGCGTTAAAATTATATCAGGGAAGGCAGAGCAGGAATGTCTTGGACACAGCAGACCAAAGGAAGGGTGTCACGCCCTCACTTCAACCCCATAAAGCGATAGGCCCCTAACACTGGGAAGGTGTGGCCCCGCTCCAGCCTCTCAATGGATAATTTGACTCTTCTCAGGCAAAAGTTTCCTTTTTCCTCCAGAGAACGTCTTCCCAGCTCCTTCCATGTCTGACCAGATCAGTGAAATAAGAATCCAGTCAGAGGTTAACTTTTGTGATTATGGACAGAGTTGGGGGTGGGGTGGGAGTGAGCGGAGCCAATAAGTTGATCTGACACTCCGCCCAAGAACTTCTGAGCGGCTTGGATCCTACCAGACTAGAGGAGAAGGCCCTTGGGAGGGGGCTCTCAGAAGACGTTAAAACCCCAGGCCAAGTTCCCACCACGGGATTCCCAGCTCGGAGATCCCCCCACCCCCACCCCTGTTTAAGGAGCTGGCACTGGTTGCTAATAAACTCTGCTTTTGCTTTGCTCTGAGCGCGTTTCCTGTCTTTTATTTTTTAATCAGCGGAGGAGAGGAAGAACCCTCCAGCCCGGCTGCTGTCATAATCTTGTATCACCTTTCCACTCCCCGAGATTTCTACAGCAAGTCCCAAGAATGACCTCTTTACTTCCTGTCCTCATGTGGGCTAGCCTGCTCTGGACATTTCATATAAGCGGAATTATATAATCTTCAGTCTTTTTGTGTCTGGAGGGGATTCTTTACATATTAATATTCTAAGATATACATGTATTAAAATCAGAAACTGTATATGTTTTACAGATATGCTCTCTCAAACCTATGGCTTTTTTTTCAAACTTAATATTGCTTTTTATTCACATTAAAATTTTAATTCAAGCATTGTGCTTTAATGCAATAATTTGTGTTAGTGTCTGATTATATGGTCCTTCAAAACCCGTACCCAGAGAGGATTTCCTCATAAGAGACGATTCAACACGTTTCTATTTTAAACTAGTGAGATGCTCATACCGTCTGCTCATTTCCGTACTACAGAAACTTAGAGAATTCTCCTGCTTTAATTTTACTTATGCCTGTGGCTTTTGAAAATCCTCTTAACAGTGTTTTTTCTGTAGAGCAGAATTCTTAATTTTGATCAAGCATGGCTTTATCAATTTTTTCCTCTCGTGAGTCATTCTTGTGGAGCTGTAATTAACAAATCTTTGCCCTAACCTATAATCACAAGCACGGAAGGAAGACCATTGTTAAGAGAATGGGAAAATGGAAGAAGTCACCATGGGGAGATTTTCACAAGCTGGGTCTGGCAATCCCAAACAGAAGACCTAGCCAACCTGGGGCCACAGAGCGCGCCTGGGCACCCCGCCTCTGCTGGGCCTGCAGCACCCTTGATTTGCACGGCTGGAATCATCTATCTGGAAAGTACATGCTCAGTGGTTCCGATTCACTTCCCAGGACGGCGTGCCAGCCAGTGTGGACTGCCCGCGTCCACACCGCGATAATTACCTACCAGGAAACAGTACACAGAATTATCAGAACCGGACAAACATTTTTCCAGGACACCTGCATGCCCAGCCCATTGCTTCACACTGCAAGGACTCTGGTTACTTTGGTTCTACTTTGGTCCAAAGGATGAGGGAATTCATTGCCTGTCTGTGCCTTTCCTGCTACAGTGGTAGCCAGGTGACCACGATGAAGATTTCTCTTGTTTTTTGTTTTTTTTTTTTTTTACTTTCGAAGATTTTCTTTTTAAAGAGATACCAGAAACGAGTTTTCTTTACAGTAAGTAAAACATGCCTACAGACCCACAGGTTTTACACATTAGTCTATAGTGCGATAAATATTTGGGCGTATTTCATCAGTTTTGATCTATAAAATAAGATACTTGTGTACTTCGCGTTCACGCTCTTTGCCGGTTACTGGATGATCGGCTCTCAGCCAGGCTGCAGGCATCTCTGCTATCATCCACACCGTGGACTGGTTTTCCTGGTCAAGTCCTTGAGTTTGCTAAACGCTGTGATAGATGGGAAAACCAAGGAAAGTCGACATGTTGCCAGTGGGCGCCCTGCAGGGCTCCGCGTAGACTCACACGATATAAAGCTTAGTGATATCCTGGCAGCCTGCTCTCTAAAGCCAAGACCTCTTCGCACATTTCCCCAGAGCTCCACGTTTTATACACGTGTTTAACTATTCAAACACTGTGACAGAGCGCAGTGGACGGCTTAGGAATGTCCCCCAGGGCCCCTGCGTTGAAAGCTTTGTCCTCAGGGTGGGGTCAGCATCCCTACTGATCAGATCCTTGGTCACTAGGGTCATGCTCTTGCAGGGGATTGTGGGACCCTTGTCTCTTCCTCTTTTGTTTTGTTTCCTGATCAGGCTCCACGAGGTCCTGCCCGCCTCACCACATGTCCCAAGTCATGGGGGTCAGTTGATCACGTGCTGGAATGCCTATATGGGGAGCCAAATACGCGTTAGGCTCTTTGTGTCTGTGACGGGTGCCTGCAATCTTTTAAAGGAGAAAGGATTTATTTTGACACATGATTTCAGAGTTTTCAGTCCCTTCAGAAGGAGCATTTGATGAAGAAGAGTGTTTACCTCGTAGCTGTAGGAAGGAGAGAGAAGGAGGGAGGAGAGGGAGAGGGAGAGGGAGAGGGAGAGGAATATCCCCTTCAAATGCATACCTCTAGGACCCACTTTTTCTAACCAGGCCCAACCTCCCATAGTTCTCAGATGTATGAGTGGACCCAATTGTTGATTGGTTCATAATAAGTATGAGACCTCATCATTAAATTGTCTCTGGAAAGCCCCTAGAAGACATACCCGGAAGTGGGCGTGATTAATCTCCTAGAAGGCTCTCAGTCCGATTAAGTTAATAGACAAGATTAATCACCACGGAGCAGGAGGCTGGTCTGGCTGTGATTGCCGGGGCTGACTCGGCTGAGAGGCTGGCGAGGTGGGGTTCCGATTCTTCTCTTGTGGCTCCACACTTGTCCATGCCCAGCTCGGTGCTCAGTCAAAGAGGAACGCCCTCCCTGGACAGAGGAAGACTGGTTGTCTGCCGAGGGCATTCGAGTGGCCGTGCTGTCCTGCTAGAGCCTCCACACGCTCCTAAGCCTCACAGTTAATTATGTCTAATAGTTTGTTATAGCAATAGCGACCGCCAGGAATGCAGCGAGAACCGTCGGACAGGTTGTGTGCCGATGTTGAAGATTTTGGCGACGGGCAACACAGTTTCTTCACGCTGAAGTTCCTCCTGTTGTATCTGTGGAATTAGAGTCCTGAAATTGCAAGCAGATCCAGCGTTTGAATACTCTTAGCATTCTTAATTCCCATTCCTTGGCAGACTGGAGGTTTTTAAAATATTTGCATGCTAAAAATACTTGAAAAGTTTTGCAGCCTAAAAACATTGGCTCTGGGTTGCAGTGTGATATGATACATCTGTCATTCACGGCTGATTTCCCTCCCTCCCTCCCTCCCTCTCTCTCTGTCTCCTTCCCTTCCCATCCCTTCCTTTCCCTTCTCTCTCTCTCCCCTTCCCTTCCCTCCCTCCATCCCTCCTTCCTTCTCTTTCTTTCTTTCTTTCTTTCTCTCTCTCTCTCTTTTCTTTCTTCCTTCCTTCCTCCTATCCTTCTTTCTAGTTTTTCAAGACAGGGTTTCTTTGCTGTTACTCTAGATATCCTGGAACTCACAACTCACTCTGTAGACCATCCTGGCCTCGAACTCACAGAGATCCACCTGCCTCTGCCTCTCTAGTGCTGGGATTAAAGACGTGCGCCACCACCGCCTGGTTCCACGGCTGATTTCTTATTCTTTTTATCTATCAGCACACTCTGCTTGTATTCCGTGATTGATCCATATTGTGGTTTGGATCTTAAATGCCCTCTCAGTGCCCACACATCTTAGTTTCCAGTCTTTGGCACTACTGGGAAGTGGTGGAGCCTTTGGGGGATGGGTCCTGCTAAGGGGAATTAAGTCATCGATGGACATGTGCTCTTGAAGAGGTATGGGGATTCTGGTCTCTCCTCTTCTCTCTCTGGCTAATGGAGCCTATGAGGTGAACCAGCCTTCCTTTCCCCATGTCCCCAGCATGAGTGCAAAGCAGCAGGGTTAAATGAGTTGGACTGAAGCCTTCAAAACCGTGAGCTAAAATCAACCTTTCTTCTCCACAGTGGCTTAGTGCAGGAACCTTGTCACAGCCGGCCGATACAATCTATAAGAAGTGAAAGTTACAATGTTGCTAAGACCACCAGGAAAACAAATGCTCTCTGTGAGTGGGGAAACTTTCCAGGGAAGTAGGAGAGTTATGTGGCCTAGGCTCTTCAGAGCATAACTTGGTGGCGACTTTTCAAGCGCAGAAGACATGGAGCCTCCTGCTTAGAACTTATTCTACAAATGAACTTCGACAAATCTGCAAAGATGTCAGTAGATGCAAACGGGGAGGGAAGCATCGGTAATATTGGTAGTAGCAAAAATACCGGTCGCAGTCACCTCCTGACAGCGAACTGTTTTTATCAAGCCCAGGCCTTCCAAACCATGAAACCAATTCCAGTTGCTAAAAGAAATGAGGTCACCCAGGATGCTCAGGGATGGGAAGGCGTTGAGGGCATATGACACACGATTAACGTTGAGACGAAAATAAAATCTTTCCAAAGTTAAGACAGGTTGGGAAGTAGGACTCGGGAGCCGGGGGACTTTAATTTTTGCCCAATTAATCTCCTTCCAGGGTGGAAAGATGGCTCGCTGCTTAAGAGCTAGGTCTGCTCTTGCAGACAACCCAAGTTCTCCTACCTGTAAGTTCAGTTCCAGGGCGTCTGAGTCCCTCTTCTGGACTCTGCAGGTACTGAACTCAGTCGTGCGCATACCCTGCCCTCCCCCCAATTAAGACAGTAAAATAAACCTTAAAAAAAACTTTACAATTTGATTTTTAAAATTGTGTAAGCATATATTACCTTACAAATTCATTTGAAACCTACCTAATGTTAATAATACATGAAGTGAAAAAATTCAGAAGGCTCAAGGGGGATGTGCCAGTTATCTCTAACCAACTGATAGGGAATTAATTTATTCCTAGCATGTAATTATTGTTTGGCGGAGGAGGAGGAGGAGGAGAGTTCGTGAGGAAAGGTGTCTTTCTCAGAGTCATTCTTTGTACATGGGCTGGCTGAAGTACTTGGAGAGCCTTTGGGGCCTGCCCAAGGCCCCCAGCTGTCATTCTCCTAGGTATGGATCCTGAACTGGGGGGGACCAGACAGTGAAGCACTGGGCCCTCCAGGACTGGCCCTTTCTGCCAGCTCCCTTGAGCCAGGCCTGCCTGGCAGATACTCAAAGACTCATTAGGCAAGGCAGATCTGTAGGCAAATATTTATCCCCGTGCAGCTGCGGGCTGCAGGTGCAGGGCAGAGTCCTGTTTACCCAGCGTGCAGCCAAGCAGGCCTGCCTGTTTGCTAAGTGCCCTTCCTGGCTCCGCTTAGATGCCCACCTGGGAGCAGAACAGTCAAGTGAGAAAAGTCAGGAGACGCTGCCCTCGCAGCCGAGCCTCGCAAAGTCCTCGGTGTCTGACTGCTGACGGGACTTTTATACGGTGAAATGAGCCGTGTTCCTTTCCCCTCTTTTGCAACCGTACCCTGCAGTGTCTTCTAGGGCGGGTCATCGTCCAGCTCTTTCCTGGCTTTTTCTTGGGATTCAGTTCCTGTGCCCGCTCATCGGGGTCTTCACGACCCCTCACCTCTACTCCAGAGTGGTTAGGGTTGCTGTTAACCACTGTGGTGACCCCAACAGTTACCACATGGTAATATTTTATTTATATTTACGTTTCTATTTCTGGGTGCTGGAGACCAAATCCAGGGCTTCAGGCAAAGGCTCTACTCCTGAGCTACAGGCCTCGCAGACTCTCTCTGCTTGGAATCATCTCTAGACGGCTTATAATATTCAACCCAGGGCAAAAGCTGTGTCAAAACTTGTCTTACTACACGGTTCAGAGAACAGCACCAAACACAAAAGAATCTCTACACGGTCGATACAGATGCGCTTTCTTTTCTGGAGGTGGGACCCCTAGACGTGGAGGGTGACCACACTTTTTTTTTAAGTTTATTTATTTTTATTTTATGTGCCTGAGTGTGTTGGCCTGCACATATGTTTGTGCACCACATGATCAGATGTGCATCACCAAGGAGATCAGATGACACGGGTCCCGGGGAGTTACAGTCTTGTGAGCTGCCATGTGGGTGCTGGGGATCGAGCGCTGGGGTTCGAGCCATGCACCACCACCGCCGGCCTTCGTTATTTCTTGAACAGTCTGGGAACCCTGCAGCCTCGGGCTCTGCTACGGTCTGAGGTTTACGGTGTCTCCTTCCTCTCCACGCTATGCGCTGAAGACCCTGTCCAAGGCGAAGAGTTAGGGGTGGGGCCTTCGGGAGGCAATAGGTTATAGAGGGGTCTTCATTAATAGAACTCGAGTCAACGATAGATTTCTGCCGGTAGGTGCTGTGCTCGAATGCGTCTTCCAGAGTTTGTGTGCGGAAGCTTATGCCCCTCCCCCACTCGGTGCAGAAGCTCTGGGAGATGGGACATCTAAGTGGGGTGGGGTGGGGCAGTTAGAAGGGCTCTGCGCTCCTGAGCAGTGCAATGCTGCTGCCTCAGGAGTGGGGTCCTGATGAAAGGATCAGTTTCACCTCCTCTCTCCCTCCCTCTCAGCCCCCATCCTGCCACCCTGTCTTGTCCTCACACCTTCCTGTACGATGGGAAATGGTGCTGTGGGAAAGCCTGGTCTCTAGAACTGCAAGAATTAACGTTTTCTTTATAAATGACCTAACCTGTGGCGTTCTGCTATAGTAACAGAACGGATTAAACCCACCGACTATCTTTTGACGTTTTGTTATAACAGCCCAGACAGACAACATAAGGCCTTCGAGCTCCCTGTTTTCTTGTCTAGAGTATCATGGTGAATCTCCTTACTTGTTTATATGGCAGCCTCCAATGTCACCTGACCAGAAAGCCCTTCCTTACGCCACAGACAAAGGAGCCTCATTGCCCAGGGCCCTCATCCTGCTCGTCGGCCTTTCCAACAGTTGAACCTGCTTACTTGATTAATGTCTGTTTTGCCCCAGGGATAGGAAAGTGGGAGTGTGTCCCTGTATGTCCTGCTGTGAGCCCAGAACGCAGAACTCTTTGGACGATTGCTGAATGAATGAGTGAATTTGGGATATTAAGCTAAACCACTCAAGTTCCGGAATGAGCTAACTGCTGCCCACATGGGCCCGTGGTGTTCTGTTTGCAGACCCCTCACTGAGCCCCTTTGCTCTGCGTGTCAGCAGGAAGGGGATTATGACCAGTCTTGAAAAGGGCTTAGTGACAGCACAGGGGCTTCGCAATCACACAGAGCTGGGGCGAGATGCCTGCAGACTCATGGCTGCAGCAAATCAAATATAAATCAAATTTAAAAATCCGATGTGCAGGAGGGAAGGGTCTGTGCTTTGAAGCAGGCATCCCCTGTGTTTACTGTTTGACCTGAGTCCAAGAAAGCCCCCACTGTGAGCCTTGGCTAACTCTTGAGCGGGGACAGTAGAAATACACTTTGACGGGGCCATTTCCCAAACTACACCATCCGCTCTGTGTCCTTTTAGGCACCCGGGTAAGTCGAGTCAGACGCTTTGCTTAATCAGTTGGTCATTCCTGGACACAGTGACAGTAGTTCCCATGAACGACCACACTGGGAGCTTGGCTAAGCCCTGAGCTGTGGCTGCCCTTCACCCGGGCGTCTCTGCAACCCCATGTGTGTCGCTTTGCGGACGATGCCACGTAACTCAGGGCGATGGGAAGTCTGGGGTTGAAAGCCGTATTGTCATCCCTGACAGCTCCCTGCTTTTAGTGCTGGGGTAGAATTTTGTTCCTTTAAAAATGACTTTTAATTTATTTATTGTTTTAGACAAGGCCTCACGATGTAGCTCACCAGAGTGCTGGAATTTCAGGTGTGTGCTACCATACCTTAGCTTGTTCCTGTTTTATAGGTAGGGAAAATGAGGCCTGGGGAGACCAGAGATTTGGGCAAAACTGGGAGGAGCTGGGACCCAGATCTATCAGTTTCTGTCCTGTGATCTCCACTGGCCCATGGCTATGCACTGTGGGGCAAGAGCCAAGTGTCTCATTTCTCCGGGTCCGTGGACAGTGTGTGCCTGAAGAGGCTGGTCTTCCGACGGTCTGCTGTACAGCCAGCTGCAGGCTTGAGGACAGGTGGGGCGGGGTATGCAGGCTGTGGGTGAGCAGAAGAGACCTATTCTGGTCTACGAACGGTCTTCTCTTCCCTTCTCTCTGCATCTCTTCCTCCCCCCTTCCCCTCTCTTGCCTCCCGGAGAGCTCTGTACTAATTAATCAGCAGACATTAGCTGTTCCAGCTGGGACCAAGACTCATTAATAGAGAATGGCACTAATATAACATTTTTTTTCAGACACATGCAATGATTCAGGGTAGGTGTCTATGGAGGGCTGCCTGCGCGACTGGCGTGGGCAAAGACAGAGTTGTAAGAGTCAGAGAGGAAGCCCCGTGAATACGGAAGGAGGGCCAGAAGGCCTGGTAATCAAGATGTCCGGACAGAAGAGAGGTCCAGAGCAACCGTAGCTTAGGCAGGGACTCTGACCTCCTGTGCTAACTGGCTTTGGCTGGTTTGTTCCACCACTGGTGGAAATCGAGCAGCTCTCCTTCCTCTGTATTTTAGAAAGTCTCTCTCCCCGTGACCAGCTTCTCACTGGACTTAGAACCTCTCCAACACGCAACAGGAGCTCACGTTGCTGACTGGTTGGTTCCTCTGCGGGCCGTACAGCACTATGGAAATGAATCCAGAAAATATAACTCCCCAACACGTCTCCTTGGAATGAGCAGGGTGGGAGTAGCGGAGTAGCTGTGCCGTGCGGTGGGCTTTGGGTCTGGATGGTTCGGGACAGGGTCTACCTTCTGCTCTTCTGCTTTCTCACGGTGTCTTTCAGAGGCCACTCTGGTCCTCTCGGGCTTCTGCTTGTTCGTCTGGGCCTGGAATGTGTAACGCAGTAGTAACAGCTGCCTCTCGGGGCTGTTGAGGACCACAGGGTGTCATCCTTGGCGGAGCATGTACCGGAGGAGAGGGAATGGTCTTCCTTTTCGTTGTTTACCATAGAGCTAAAGCAGTCTTGGCTTTAAATCCTTATTATTATTCTTGTATATGTTTGTGTGATGTGCGTGGGAGTCACGCATGCTGTAGCTCAGGTACGGCGGTGAGAGGACGACTCTGTGGCGTTTGCTCTCCCCGTCCACTTTTACACGGGTTCTGGAGACTGACTCAGGTCACAGGCTTGTGTGGCAAGTGCTTTTACCTGCGGGCATCTCAATGGCCTTGCGCATCAACTCTCCTCGCCTTCAGAGACACTAGGCTCAAGCTAGTCTCCTGCAGGGAGACTCAGAGACCGACCTCTTCCTGTGCTCTTCATCTTCCCTCATGTATTCATCTGCGCGCTCAGAACGTCCCATGTGACAGTCAGGCGAGCCACTGGGGGATAAGAAGGAGAACGTGACACGGTGCTCTTGTGAGGAAGTTGGCGTGGGAGAAGAGAACCGCTAGAATGTACAATGAGGAGGGCTGTTGGTTTTCTCAAGAGAGTATTCAAATGCTGTGTCTCACGGTTCCGATGAACGCTTGTAGTGCTAGCGCCTTGACATTTCTTCAGGAACGTGGCTGACGCACCTGAGACGCTGTGGAGAGGCGCCCAGCGGGATAAGTGCGTGTGACAGTTTCGATCTTAAGTTTCATGTGTTGAAAGCTTGGTCCCCAGCTCATCAGGCTGTTGGGAGGTGGTGGTGGAATTCGTAGGAAGCAGGGTCTGGCTGCAGGGTCAGGGTACGTTGAAGCCCAGTGGGCCTATCGTCTCTCTCGGCTCCTAGCTGATCCAGGTGAGCAGCTTCGTTTCGCTCACAGGAGTGGTGGAGCTGGATCATATAGTAACCCTATTTAGTTTCCATACCGAATGCCAAATTCTTACTGGCAGTGCATAAGTGTATTCATCTTTTCTCTGCACCCTCGTCAGAATTTGTTGTGGTTTGCTTTTGTGATAACGATGGCTATTCTGACTCCTGAACGTTCACGGAGTATTAATTTGCATGTCCCTATGACTAAGGATGCCGAACATTCTTTTTTCCCCATATGCTCATTCGTCATTTGTACTTAACGTTCGGAGAACTGTCTGTTCGGTTCATTGGCTCATTTATTAATTTGGGTTATTTTTTTTTTGATATTTAGATTTTAAAAAGTTTGTTATGTATTCCAGTTATTAATCATCTGTCAAATGTATAGTTAGCGAGGATTTTTCCTCCCAGAAGGAGGGAGGCACCTCTGGCGTGACCTGTGTGCGGGCGTATGCCGCAGCGCGCGGGTAGCGACTGGGAAACAGCTTTGTGGAACTGGTCTCTCCTTCCGCCTTTATGTGGATTTCAGGCGTCCAGCTTAGGTTACCAGGCTTATAAAGTCAGCACCTTCCCCCTTACCCCGGCATCTGCCTGCCCCGAGGCTGTCTCTTAATTCAATTAACTGTCTCATTGCTGTGCAAAAGCCCTTTAATTTCATGTAATCCCAT
The DNA here is from genome assembly GCA_026225945.1 of Cricetomys ansorgei. Classification (NCBI taxonomy): domain Eukaryota; kingdom Metazoa; phylum Chordata; class Mammalia; order Rodentia; family Nesomyidae; genus Cricetomys; species Cricetomys ansorgei. The sequence goes on from JAMJFZ010004039.1 coordinate 2,183,518, forward strand.
TTTCCAGCCAATGGCACTACATCCTGAGCCTCTGCAATCCTCTTCCGGAAGCCCTTGCCTGTGCTTACGTCTTGAGGTGTTTTTCCCCCACACACCCCTCTAAGGGTTTTCTGTGCTCTGGGTCTTAGATTAACTCCTCTTTGCCACGTAGAACTGGTTTCTGTAAACAGTGATACATAATGACTTTGTTTCATTCTTCTCCACTGGATGTCTAGCTGCTGCAGCGTCGTTTACCGAAGAGGCTGTCTGTAGCGGTACGCTACAATCTTTTACCCTCAATTCAGGGAAGGAGAAAGGAAAGATAGAAATCTTCACCGCTTTTACAAGTGGTCTTAATACTGAAAGAGAGAAAGGTAGAAATCCTCGCAGCCTCTTTTTAGGCTGTCCTAAACTCAAATCTCTCCAACCTTTGTTCTCTTAGGAATTATCTCACTAACTAACGACAGCAACCCAACCAATGAACCACCAACCAATGCCCACCCCGACTTTCGGGGCTTCAGACCTTTTATGCCCTAAGCCAAAAGTTCCCATAAACCCATGCGGCACACAATCCCAAAGACACTGGTGGCAGGTGCCACACTGGCTATAATTTTGCCCAACCAAATTACAGCCACCTGCATCAAGCATTCCAATCCCAACTCATAAACAACTCTACCACAGCTGGGGTGGGAACATGACCGTCTAGTGACTAGTCAGTTAAACCAAAAAGCTTTTCCTAACATAAAAAGTCCAAGTGTTCCTCTACAGCTGTCTTTTCTCCCAAATAAAGTCTTCGTGTCTTTGTAAGAAAAGCTCAGGTGACTGTTGTAACTGAATACTTGAACTGTACCTGAGCTCTGAAGCCTATTTGTCGGGGACTAAATGTATCTGTGTAGTTGTAAGCTGCTGTGTAGGTTCACAAGGATGAAAAGGAGGCACATCATAAGCGCATACCCTGCCAGACCTCAGCAGAGGGAACAACCATCATGGCAAGTGCCATACTGGACGGTGGAACCCTGAACGTCTGAGCTCAGGTGTTTTTATTGATCCAGAGCTCCTCAGGTGTTCTACTGATAGCACATGCAGATTATAAGCAATTTACACAAAGCCAATACCTGCAGACAATACAAAACGCCAAGACCTAGGCAGCCCCTCACCCAACAGCGCACAAAACAAACATTTTAAACACAACTAAAAATAAACTTCAGCATATCTGTTTACTTTTTTGCTTGTAACTGAACTCTGCCTCCTGGTTCTCCTGCCCAGCTTGTAATTAATTGAAAGCTGTTTTCTTGCCCAAAGTTGGAGTGCTGCTTTTAACCGGAAGTTACTGTAACAGCTTCATGTTCTCTTGCCCAACTGCTACTGAGACAAATCCCTAACTTGTAACTTTTTTTTAACCCTCTAGTTTTAAAAGTTTAGGAAGGAAAGAGAGAAAGGAAGAAATATTCACAGCCCCTTCTGGGTGTCCTTATCTGTCTGAGCCTGGAGAACTGGACTAACTTCTAATATCTTATCCCCTAACTATCCCATTCACTAACTGCACTCTGTCTAAAGCCTGGTGGCTGCCTTCCCATCCATTGTCCCTTGCCACTAATTCTCCTCTGTCTGAGCCTTCCCAGCAACTGCCAACTGTCCACCGCCTCTGTCTCTTTTATAGGGCTTCTAAGCTGTTCCCAGAAATCCAAGCGGCATGTAACCATAAGGAAGGCTGCACAGTACAAAAGACTTCTTGGCAAAGTCCCACTACGGACTGTAGCTGTGTGTATTTAACTCTGGGTGCACCACCCTCTTCTGTTGATCTGCATGTCAATTTTGGTTACTATGGATCTGTGGGATAATTTGATGCCAGGCACGGTGATATATTGACCAGGACTGCTTTGCCTAGCTGGGCTGTTTTGTGCTACCATATGGGTTTTAGATTATATTTAGATTGTATTTCCTATTTCTGTGAAGAATGGCATTGGAATTTTGATAGTGGTTGCAATGACTATCTAGATCCCTTTAGGCAACATAGCCATTTTCCCTGCATTAATTCTGGTCATCCATGGGCATGGTTGTTCTTTACATGTTTTAGGGTCACCTTCACTTCATTCAGACCTTAGAAAATTTTATTGTTGATTTCTTTTACTTCTTTGTTTTTGTTTGTTTGAGACAAGATCTCACTATGTAGCTCTGGCTGTCCTGCAACTCACTATGTAGAACAGGCTGGCCTACACAACTCATAGACGTTGGCTCCAGTGCTGGGATTTAAGGCATGTGTCCCCATGCCTGACTCTTTGGTTATTTTTTTTTATTGTATTTTTATTTATTTATTTTATGTGCATTGGTGTGAGGGTACCGGATCATCTGGAACTGGTGTTACAGACAGTAGTGAGCTGCCATATGGATGCTGGGAATTGAACCCTGGTCTTCTGGAGGGAGCAACCAGTGCTCTTAACCGCTGAGTCATCTCTTTGGTTATTTTTATTCCTAGTTTTTGAAGCTATTGTGGATGGGGTTGTTTGGCTAATTTCTTTCTCAGCATGTTTGCTTTTGGCATATAGGCATACTACATGCTGTCAGGATTGATTTTCACACGTTGATTTCACATCCCATTATTTTGCTGAAGTGTTGATTGGTTCTGAGAGTTTTCTGGTGCATCGTTAGGGTCTCATACACAGGATCATTCACTGCTTTTCCTAGTCATATCTATTTAATTTCCTTCTCTCGTGTTACTGCTTGAATTATGACTTCGAGGACTGTCCTGAAGAGGACCCTTGTGCTCATTTCATTTTGAATCTGTGATGGGTTAGTATCGACGGTCAGCTTGATGCCGTCTGGACTAACTTAGGAGACAAGCCTCTGGGTATATCTGTGTGGGAGCTGAGTTGTATCGATTGGGGTAACTAAAGTGGGAGGACCCCTCACCCCCACCCTGTTAAGTGTGGGCAGCCCACCCCCATCGGCTAGGATCTGAGACTCAGTATAAAGGAGAAAGCTTTCTGAGCCCTGGCATTCCTCTCTCTGCTTCCTGACCAGCTGCCTCGGGCTCTTGACTATACCCTCAAACTCTGAGCCCCAACTAACCCTTCCTTCTGTTCAGTCGCTCTTATCAGTCATTTTGTCATAAGAACGAGGAACTAATACAGGACATTGGGGTGGGACCATTGCTGCGCTAAACCTGACCATGTGATTCACAGGCCGCTGGAACTGGTTTGTGGTAGGGACTTGGAAGAATTTGCAATTATAAAAGCCCTGGAATGTCTCTGTTCCTGGTGATAACTGTACAGTGAGGTGGGTTTTCTGAGTTCTCTCTTTGCCTTAAGAGGAGATTCCATGCATTTGCAGTTCCCCTCACCCCCCTGTGGGAGCAGAGCACTCCCTGGTTGAGGCTGAGCCCCTGCAGATGGAGCAGAGCACTCCCTGGTTGAGGCTGAGCCCCTGGGCTGGGAGCAGAGCACTCCTGGTTGAGGCTGAGCCCCTGGGCTGGGAGCAGAGCACTCCTGGTTGAGGCTGAGCCCCTGGGATGGAGCAGAGCACTCCCTGGTTGAGGCTGAGCCCCTGGGATGGAACAGAGCACTCCTGGTTGAGGCTGAGCCCCTGGGCTGGGAGCAGAGCACTCCTGGTTGAGGCTGAGCCCCTGGGATGGAGCAGAGCACTCCTGGTTGAGGCTGAGCCCCTGGGATGGAGCAGAGCACTCCCTGGTTGAGGCTGAGCCCCTGGGATGGAACAGAGCACTCCTGGTTGAGGCTGAGCCCCTGGGATGGAGCAGAGCACTCCTGGTTGAGGCTGAGCCCCTGGGATGGAGCAGAGCACTCCCTGATTGATGGCCTCTGGATTATTTTTATTCTTATCTTCTAAAGTTGACTTTATTTCTTTGTTTACTGCAACCCAAAGGCAGCAGCTCTCCAGATACCCCCAGTTACTCCCCAGAGATTCTACTGGCCCGTGCCTGTGTGCCACCCACCATCTTTCTTCTGTGAGGAGCATTTAAAAATAGACTCTTAGCCATTTTGAAGCATACAACGTATTGTTAGTAACTACAGCTGCCAGTCTTGGCCAACATCTCCTCAGTCCTCCTACCCGCCCGAGCTCCTGGTACACTCTCTGTGTAGCCCTGGCTGCCCCAGGACTCACTCTGTAGACCAGGATGGCCTCGAGATACACCTGCCTCTGTCTGTCAAGACAGCACAGTGGGCTTGCCCCTGACGGATTCTAAGATTTTGATCTACTTCTGCTTTTTTTTTTTGACCTTTTCAGTTTCTGCATATAAATGTGAAATCATGTGACACTTGTCTTTATGTGTCTAGCTTATTTCTCTTAACATAATATCTTCGAAGTTCAAGTATAACTGGGCAGCCCGCTTTCTATTTTCTTTTAATGTCGATCCTCCCAGTTTTGAGACTTCGGCTTTGTTCTGAGATGGGAGCCCAGGGAAGGTGTGGGGCAGAGGGGAAGGGATGCCCGGCTGTCCTCCGGGAACTTCGGGAACTTCGTCACGAACAGATCCGTGAGCAAAGACAGAAACCTGCTTCTGTTACTGTTGGAGATAGGGAGTGACGGGAGCGTGGGGGAGGTGCTGCAGAATCTGGGTGTGTTTGGAAGACAGAGCTGAGCCTGTGTGTTAACTGGTCAGTTGTGGGTTGGAAGGGAACGAGGAGGGTTCAAGGAGGACTCCAGGGCTGTTGGCTTGAGCAGCAGGAAGGATCACAAGGAGAAGCCCGGCCCCCCCCATGTATGTGTCATTGCTAAGAGATGCTTAGGAGACACGGAGGGGACACGGAGTGGGTAGCTGTAGTAGTCGTGGTCCTGGCTGGAGTTTGGTCACCAGGACAAATGCCATCGAGAGCCGGGCACCCGGCTGAGGACACCGTGGAGATGCACGGATAGACGTGAGGCCCTACCTCCAGCACACCAGACTTTGAGAGTCTGGTGTGCTAAGCTGACACAGGACACTGAAGATGGTTTGATCTTCTAACATGCTATGGGAAATAAGATTGGTATAACCTTGAGAACAGGGAGCCATGGGGCTTCTGAGCTGTGGGACCGACATGGTGGATCTCTGTTATAAAGGGCCTCTGGAGGAGAGAGGGAGGGCTTGAAGGTCTGCAAGGGGATTGGCTGCGACAGCAGCCCTGGCTCCACACGAGGAGACTAGGACCAAGACAGGGGCGGGTGGGCGTTCAGGAACAGGAAGACAAAAGGGAGGTTGGGTTTGTATATGGCTCTGATGGGGCTGGGTAGCGGGATGGATGTGGGGAGCAGGAAGATGCCTTTGAAAGCTCTCACAGGTGGTGGGGTGCAAGAAGAGGGTCCTCGTGCTTGTCACAGAGGAGCGCGAACGGTCCTCACCCCACCCCGAGCACCCTATGGCCAGTGTGCTTGTTAACAAGAGCACTCCTCAGAGGGAACATATGTGCTGTTATTTTTAGGTGATTAGCCACACATCGTGGAGCGTTTGACAGTCGTGGGTAAACAAAAGCCATTTGTCAAAATGAGATGTTCCAGCCTCGTCCCCTTCAGCGGGCCAGTTGCCGCACTGTGAATTTCTGTTGCATCTGCGGCGAGGCTAATTAGCACCGTGGCTTCTGAATAATAACACTTGTATCTGCCTGCGCACGTGTGGTGACTTCTTCGGGAAGCAAAAGTCACAGGTGCATCTTTTTTGCTGCCACTTTAGAGCTGGAGAAGCTGCGGCTAATGAAGGACAGTGACTTCCTTACGGCTCCAGGACCCTCAGGTCTGAAGGATCCTCAGCCTGAACTGGCGAGGGGTCTCTCCCGAATCCCCGCCTTCTCCCATCCTGAGAAACTCAGTAATGCCCAGCAGCTTGGTGGTGAGAGGACTGTCGTTCCTCACACTGAGCTCAAATCTGGCTGCCGGGGATTCCATCCAAGCCTTTCCCCATCCTTCTCCACCGTGACTCAGGTAGCTATGGGATGGGCTACTCAAAACCCTACTGCGGATCTACTAAGGGAGCGAAAAACAGAATCGCAGCCTTGGCTCAGCTCACAGGGTGCACCCACGCTGGGCCCATGGTCCCACCCAGTGGTCTCCAAATTACCACGTACAGTTGGCGCTCCACGCCTGTGGGTTCTATACGCGTGGATTTTACCAATTGTGGGTTGAAAACAGAAAAAGGTTTTGTTTGAGCTGAACACGCACGGACGTTTCCTGTCATATCTCATATGGAGCATATCTCATATGGAGCATAACTGTTACAGACTTCTTCAGGATGTCATGGGTTCTAAGTTATCTAGAGACAATTTACAGTGCTCAGGGAGAGGTGCATAGGTTCCATGCTACCGCCCACGCCATCGTGCACCCGTTCTCAACCTGTGGGTCGCGATCCCTTTGGGGTCCGAATGACCCTTTCACAGGGGTCGCCTAAGACCGTCTGCATATCAGATATTTACATTATGATTCATAACAGTAGCAAAATTAGAGTTACGAAGTAGCAACAAAAGTAATTTTATGGTTGGGGGGTCCCCACAACGTGAGGAACTGTATTAAAGGGTCGCAGCATCAGGAAGGTTGAGAACCTCTGCCACTGTGTATATTAGGTCTGACCCTGCTCAGACTGGCCTCCATGGGAGTTCTGGACCCTCCTACCCTGGAAAATGGAGGGATGACGGTATTTTATTACAGAATCCTGACTGTACCAAGACGGATACCTGTACTCGCGGGTCTTCCTTTCTTCCCCGCTGCTGTGAGACCGCTCTATAGCACCATTGCCTGCTGCCAGCCCGGGCCTGAAGAGGAGGGAGATCTCTGGGCTTCCAAGCGTTCACCCATGGGAGCCTGGGTGGGGGGCAGGTGCTGTTTGGGTCCTGTGTGCCATGTTGGTGCTGGTGTGTATGCGTGGGGAGAGGGGCTCTGGTCTTGCTCGGTGCGTTTCTGACGTCTACTGGGCCATCCCCTCAAGATCCAGTGCTGTGTTTCTCCTGGCGTGTATCGACCACATCCTGCTCTTTGGGGGCATAGCTCCCTTTCTCCTGTCAAGTCCAATATGCCCATAGCTCTTTGTGATTTAGTCCTTGTCATGGGCTTTGTCTAGTTTCTGTTGTTATGCTGGGATACCTGAGTCTAGGAACTTATAAAGGAGGGGGCTTTATTTTGGCTCACGGTTCTGGGTCTCTGGGAGGTCCAAGAACATGGAGCTTAGCCTCTCATGAGGTGACCATCTTATGGGGGAAGCAGGGGGCGGTGAAAGGGGGAATGAGGCTTGCGTTGTATCAATGTGCTCTGGAGAAACTGAACATCTCTCTCTTCAGGCCCCACCTCCCAACACTGCCTCAGTGGAAATCCAATTTCAACCTGTGCTTTGAAGAAACCAGCTGTATTTGAACCGCAGCGTTGGCTTGGTGGCGGGGAGGAGAAATGAAGATATGAAGTAGGAGACATGTCTAAGGGGGCAGGGCCTCTGCAGGGTCCATTCAAGGCAGGAGTGTTAGCCTTCAGAAGGGAAGGAGGCCCATTTCCGTAGGCTCCTAAGGTTAAAGGGATCTGAAGAGGAAATACCTTCCAAATCTTCGCTGCAGATAGTGTTGCCCGTGCTTCTGAGGTGAGAGCCCCCTCAGGGTGGGCAGGGGCCTTCTGCTTTCCTGTTTGGCTTCTCGTTGTTGCTAATTAGTCATGCCTAGATTTTTTTTTTAAATCATTTTGTAGACCAGCTGTGTTCAACAATAGCCAGCCAGTTGAATGGTCCTTACAGTCAGCCCTTCGCTCACATTTTTCAAGAGCAGTGAACCAGTTAATGGCTTCCCCTCCCAAGTCTGGCTCTTTCACCACCTGTGCCAGGGCCTACCTGTGATGGGCTCCTCAGTGCCAGCCAGCAGCAGGTGGCCCAGATCCACACTCATCCCAGGGTCTGTGTTCCTGACTTACTTTCCTTAACACCTGTCGCCAGCTGGGTTCCTGGAAGGATTCTGACAGCTCGGAGTGTGGGATACTAATTAAGAGCTGGCCTTGGATGTCACCTGTTGCAGGGAAGGGTCAGGAGCAAGACGGGGCAGAAGGAAGTCGAGCTGGGTCCTGCAGCAGCAGCCTCAGCTGACATGTGGGAGTCTGAAATCCAACCCTTTAGGTTCCCAGTTAGGACAAAAGGTTCCCGTCTTTGGACCCTGGTACTGGTCAGTTACTAGATTTAGGCGTCCCTGGGAGGCCACATGTGACCTTGGGTAAGGTGGCCCTTTCTCCTGAGGCTCTGAAAGTGCTGGCAGCTGAGGGCTGTCTGATGGTGGCACTTCCTATATGTGGGGAAACAGGTTTAATTCCACAGTACGACGTAGTTGGTGTGTCACAGTGTCCACTGCACCACGTGTGAATTTGCTCATCTCTAAAACTAGGTAGAAAGAGTCCTCGGGTAGTATTTGGCCCAGTGTGGAGGACTCCATGAGGAGTAGCTGTTACGTATCAGGCAGGCAGTTATTTGTGGGTATTTGCGGGTGATAAAACTTTAACCCAATCAGCTTCCTTTAAGGGCGTGGCTCCTGGTAGGATGACCATGTGCCAGTATGCCCCACATTCAGAAGTATATGGGCAGCACAAATTGGAGTCAGTGGGTAATTTTAAAAAAAAAGTGGTTTATAAATTGGAGGCGTAGGAAAGTGGGGTGCATCTGGAAGGAGTTTGGGGGTGAATATGATCAGAGGATATTATATGAAATTAGTTAAGATATTTTTAAAGCTTAAGCTCAAAATAACTTGAGCAATAAGAGGAAATCATTTGTGTACTCAGGAAAATAGCTTCAGGAACAGATGGATCCAGGAAGTCAAGGCTGTCATGAAGATGAACCCCTCCTCCCGTCTCTTGTCTCTAAGTCTTCTGAGTTGGCCTTGCTTCAGGCAATTCCCCTTTGTGAACTGGGGCCCACATCCCAAGCAGAGAAGCACTAGCCGAACAGACTAGAAACAAGACTGAAGCAGGAGCAACCATGCAGTAACCTGCTGCTGTGGTGGCTCACCAAGGACAACGAGGAGGCATAATCACAGGTGTGATACCTGCCGGACCTCAGCAGAGGGAACCACTGTCCCGGCCAGTGCAATCCTGGCCAGTGGAACCGCGAGCGTCTGAGCGCAGGTGTTTTTATTGATTCAGAACTCCTCAGGTGAAGATCATAAGCAATTAAACATCCCCCACCTGCAGACAATACAAAATGCCAAGACCTAGAGAGTCCCTCACCCACAGTGCACAAAAAGAACTATTTTATACATAAATAAAAATAAACTTTTACAACACAGCCACCCAACCCAAACTGGCTAACAGCACCAGGCTAAAACTTATGGGAAGACACTCATTGAGACAGACCTGGGTCATAGGCCTTCCCTAGACCTGGGGATGAACCCTGCCTCTCTTGATAGAAAGCTCAAAAGAGATTTCCCAAGAGGAGACAGAGATCACACACACACACACACACACACACACACACACACACACACACACACACCAAGGAGAGAAAATCTAATCAAGATAGCAACCTTCTTCATCAGAGGGTTAACTCTGCTACTTTTCCAGCGGTTGGGAGGGCATCAGGTTGGTCTGCCTGTGAAGGGTTAATGGCCTAAGAGCTTCAGGCAAGCAGAGACACTCCTGACTGATAGCATCTTCAGGTAGTATGATAAGAACTTCCACAGGAATTTGCGACCTTGGGAATTGGGAATGCAGAAAATCGGTCTGCAGATGGGATTTTTTACCCCAAAGTCCCATTTCTGGCTCTGCAAAGCCTTATCCCTCCTGCACCTCAGTGCAGCCTCTCCCTGGGAGAGGCTGTTGTCCTTCAAGGACAGTCTGCTTTTGTTGAGGTCGGTCTCCCCACAATTCTGATCTAACAGCTGAGGAGGGGTGTAGGGTGTGGGTGAGGGGGTGGGAGGGGTGGAGGTTGCACCAAGTTCAAGACCGCAGCTCACAAGCCCACATGTGTAACAGGATTGTGTGGCTGCCAGGAGGTACAATGCATGGTGTCTTGGCAGACTTCCTGGGGTGCATACGCGGGGCTCCATCCGGCTTCTGGGTAAATGGAAGAAAAATGTATTGGGGGTAGGGTGGGGAGATTTGTATGGAGTTTTGTGTGACCTTGGGGCTTAGTTTACTGCTGTCACCGAGCCCTGGCACTCCTCAGCCTGTTTACCTGAGGCACAGGCCAGACTCTGGCCCGGAGAATTAAGCCAGAGCATGTGTAAAGAGCACCTGGCCGGAAGCCCGGCACACCGTTTGTTCGGGTATTAAACACGAGAATATTTTAAGCTGCGCTTCTTGGACAATCAGACAGTCTGATTAGGAGGTGGTGGTTGCCCTGGAAACACAGGTTTCTCTGCACAAAAGGTCAGGAACCCCTAAGGACTGGGTTTGTCTTTTTGCCTTTACCTGGGGAAGAGACCTGAGGGCTTTGATCTGAGGAAAAGCCTTTCCTCTTCTGGCATCAGCCACCCATTTCCTGAAGGCCCTCCTTTTGGCCTATGAATTCTGGATGCCCAGTTTCTTGAAAAACTCTTGGCAGGAGGTCCTTTGCTCGGTCAGCTTAGGGAGACAATCCTGTCCTGGCTCTGAGACAGAGGCCGGGTGACCTGGGAGGTGGGCGCGGACCCCAGTTCGTTTTTAAATCACTCATTCCCTCTGCTGGTCTTGTATCCAGCTCGTGCATCTACCTTTGCCAGCCCCAGGATTGGCTCTGGCGATCATGTCTCTTTGAATTTCTTCATGGTGTGTTAATCTTCAGTGATGGACAGGAAGGCTGAGGTCTCTCGGCCACACTGAGAGCTCAGCAGTAGGGAGCGCCGTGACCGAGAGACAGTGCCCCCCACCCAGGTTCATGTTGACTAGGACCTCAGTGACAATGTTGGGAGGACTTGGAATCTTTAGCAGGTGCGGTCATTATTGACTCCTTCCCTCTGGCTCCTCGTTCCCACGTGACTCTCTTGTTCCTGTGTTTCCCCACTGTGACTTGGCTCAGCCCAGAAGGGGTCATGGGGATGACAGGCAGAACAGATGAAGCTTCCCAATTTTGGACTTTCCACTTCTAAACTTGGATCTAAATGAACTCTTTCTCCTTACAAAATACCTAGCCTCAGGCGTTTCATGACAACAACGGAAAAAGCATTCATAGAGAGATCCGGGCCCAGTCTGAACCAAGAAGCCTGTGAGCCTGACTGGCCGTCAGGTGTCTCTCTTGGCCTGCCAGGGTTTAAAAACATTTATTTACATTGCCTCATGATCTTGTCGGATCACATCTACTAGGAGACTAATTGTAGTGCGTTACTTTATGCAACACTAAGGGAAAAAAACTGAAAAACCCTAACACACTTTGGCGGTAGCCTAGCCTCCATCTCGAACAATGTTACTCTGAGAATACCACGTATTTAATTGGGGAAAACAGGCTGGAACTCTCTTAAAAGCATCGACAATAGAATTACCATACGATGAAGCAATTCTAATTTTGGGGGTATATGATCCCCTAAAATAATTTAAAGCAGGGCTACGAAGAGATGCTTGTACAGCGTTTGCGGTGGCTTTGGTCACTGCACTTAAAACGTGGGACCCTTTCTAGCGCCTGCTGACAGATGCGTGGATCCGCCCTTACGGTCAACTATTCGGTCTTTAAAAAAAAAGAAGAGTTGACACAATCTACTATACAGGCAAAGCTGAGGACAGGACGCTCGGTGAAATGAGCCCAGCTGTTACAGAGCGTTACTTCGATGCAGCGGGAAGAGTCACACAGAGACAGGAAGTGGGCCGGCGGCGGCCAGAGGACGGCGCCGGCTTTATGACACCGTGAGAGGGCCCGCTGCAAGACTGCACACCTCGGATGCCGGCTGGCTTTATGTTGCGTGTATTCCGAGAGCGTGAAGCGAGTTCAGCTCTTTCGCACTACATCTTCGAGTTCTGGCTTCTCTGCAATCGCAAACGTCAGCGACTCCAGATCGACAGGCTTGCGCGGCCACGGCAGGAAGGCTGAGGGACTCTCCTCTTCAGGTATTGAAACATTGTATTTGTTTATGGTAAGTAAATAATAACCCTTCTAGGATTCAGTAGTCAAAGCAACACAAAACAGCGTAGAATGAAAAACCCGACCCCTATACCCGCCACCGCCCGGCTCCGTGTTCACCCCCCCACCCAGCAGATCCCTCTGCTAGGATCCTTCTTGTGCCTCTTCCTGGGGATGTTTATGTAGATGAGAACGGATATGACCGGCTTCCCTCTCATCCCTCTTTCGTTTATAATAGGTTTTGTCTCTGCTTTGATCACTTAAATGATGTGTCTGGCAGCTGTGTCCAAAAGCTGCAGACGGAAGCTGGCCCTTCGCGGGCCCCGCGTGCTCCCCACCATGGAAGCCCGGGTGCAGCAGGCCTTTCTCTTTCATGTGCAGCTGGGCTCTGGGGATATTAGGATCCAGCGCAATGGGTTCTGCTAGGATCCACAGGCACAGATATGCAGCTGGACGTGTGTGTGTGTACACGCAGGAGCAAGTGGGTGGTGTCAACAGAAGGATGTCTTTTGGGGCTCCTCTTGGGTTCAGAATGCACAGGGTCACTCCGATGTGTTTTAAATATTGTTGAATGAGTGGATCAGGACACCAAGATGAACAAGATCCAGAAACTTCGTGGTCTTTTAAAAAAGATTTAACTTTGTTTATGTATACGTGTGTGTGTGTGTGGGGGGGGGCAGTGTGTGTACAAGTGCGGTTACCGTGGAGGCCAGAAGAGGGTGCTGGGCTCCCAGAGCTGGGGTTACAGGTAGTTTGTGAGCTGCCAAACATAGGTGCTGGGAGCTGAACTTGGGTCCTCTCCAAGAGCGTCAAGCCCTATTAACCGCTGAACCATTTCTCCAGCCTTGAGTTCACAGGCATGATGGGTAATCTTGGTTGCCACCTTGACAGGAGTTAGAGTTACCCAGGAGACAAGTCACTGGATGTATTTGAAGGAGTTCCCAGAGAGGTTTGGATGAGGAAGGAAGCTCACCGTGAATTTGGGTGGCACCCTCCCATTGGATGGGACATGAAACTAAATAAGAGGAGAGGAAGGGAGGGGGAGCGCTGGGAAGATGGCTCAGTGGTTAAGAGAACTGACTGCTCTTCCAGAGGACCTGGGTTCAATTCCCAGCACCCACATGGCGGCTCACAACTGTCTGTGACTCCAGTTCCAGGGGATCTGATGCCTTCTCCCGGCTCCTATGGACACCAGGATACAAAATGCCTGTTTCTATAAAATAAACAGAAGGTTTTAAAGGGAGAAAGGAGAAAGGCATAGAGCCCCGGGATTCATCTCTTGCTGCTCCCTGACGGTGGCTGCGATGTAACCAGCTGCCTCACGTTTTGTCACATGACTCCCTGCCGTGATGGCACTGCACCCTGAAGACATCGACGGAAGTCTATAACCAGCCTTATGTCAGATGTTTGGTCGCAGCGGTAAGGAGAGTAACTGATACAGGGAGCCTGAGAAGATGAAACAAGATGGGCGACTGTAAGGGTGGAAGGTGGCGCTGGGGAAATTCACCAAATGTTTAAGCTTCTTACTCTTTGTTTCCAAGAGAGCAATAATCTGGCCTCTGCCTTTCGGAGTCACCAAGCAGATTAAACCCCAAAGCCGTGTCGTACGTACCCCGGCGTATACCGAACACTCTGTGGTGGTTTAAGGGGTTCCTACTGAGTAGGAACCACGCAGAGGACTCTTCCCAGGCTGATGCTTACGCGGAATGGAGCTCCCGAGTGACGCTGGACAGCCACAGTGAGCTGCGGCTCCAGCCGGTCTCTGGACGGTCCTGGAAAAGCCTTGGACTGGGCGGCTGAAGTCACGCCGCCTGCCTTCTGATACCACGGTAGGTGCCGCGCCTTGGTGTGGGTTTTACTTTCACCGTTTCGCCCGCACAGGAAGCTGAGTGCAAATCGATGCACTCTTGATCTTTGTTAATTTCTTTCAAGTCTTAAAAAACAAAACAAAAGAATTCATTTGCTTGTTCAGTGTGTGTCTGTCTGAGGCCAGATGGCAACCTGGGGGAGTCGGGATCGCACACTGGAAGGCAGTCAGGTTTGGTGGCGAGTGCCTTTACTTGCTGAGCCGTCTCGCTGGCCCCAAACCTTTGCCATTTTCAACACATGATGTATTTTTACGACACAACTCCACGATAAGGGGAAAAGGAGAGAGTAAGATTGCGTGACGGTGGTACCGAGGTGGTACAAGATGGAGGAGAGAGAGCAGCGCAGCCCAGTAAGGAAAGCGTAGGGTCTCCTCTCTCGCCTGTAGGTATTAATCCTATTTTATTATTTTATGTTCAGTGTGTGTGTGTGTGTGTGTGTGTGTGTGTGTGTGTACACGCGTGCGTTTGCGCGCACACCATGGAGCAAGTGTAAATAGAGGTCGGGGCCGACAGGCAGGAGTTGGTCCTCTCTTTCTGTGCTATGAATCCTGGGGATTGAACTCGAGTTGTCAGGCTTGGCGACAACTTAACCTGCGGAGCCATGTCCCAGCCGTTCGCCCAGTTTTAAAGGAGAGGGACTCTCATTCAGATTGGACCCGCCCAAAGTCAATCAATCACGTTGGAGAGCAGAGCTGCGTTCTGAGCTACGCTCTGCCTGACTCTGAGTCCAGAGCTCAATGCTCCAAGTGAGTTCTCTTGCTCTCAGGACCGTGGTGGCTTGGCGTTCCTGAGCTTATTAGCTGCAGAACATGAGGGCAGTGTCTCTGGAGGGAGGCAGATTTTGTGATGCTCAAGGCCCAGATGGGCAACTTGCACAACCGCTCAGCTCTGCTTTCTGTATGCAAGCTTCCCTGCCACAACGGTTTCCACCATCACCACCAGCATCTCCAGACATGTGATTGGCAACCTCAGCTAACACGAAGAAGAAGCCTCTTTCCCCCTGTAGTTTTATCTAAAGTCCTAGAGAGAGTTTTCATTGGCCACACCTGGACCAAAGGGACCATGCTTGAAACCAGTCACCACGGCTAAGGGAATGTGGTCCTCTCATTGGCCAGATCATGTGCCATGCCTGAACCAGCCAACTGAGTAAGGGCACCTGGTCCTCTTTGGGTTGGACCTGGTTCGCACAATCATCCTGGAGCCAGAGGGAGTCAAAACTACATGGGCTAGGTGTATAGGAGAAGTAGGCTCCTCCTCCCATAATATTGGAATCCTAGGCCCAGAAGGGAAAGTAGCTAGCCAGCAAACTGGGTGGCTGTTCCTTACAAAAGCCCAGAGGATCCCATAGTCTGGCGTGTGAACTTTGACCCTGGGATAAAGGAGGCACAGGGCACCTGAACCCAGTGGTTAGGAAAAGCCTTGTAGAAGAGCTACACAAGGACACCTGGCCCGAGGAACCAGCTCACGCAGGGTAGAAGAACTTCTGCAGGGGGAGAACGGAGCTGTGTGTGGGCTTGGCCACGCCAGCACCTTGGATGTTGGGGAGCACATTCCCATCTCCCCACATTGTCCTGACTGTGATTTGGAGTGTGGCCGTGAACAGCAGACTCAAGCTGCCCTGATTTGTGGATGCAAGTCACCTGCTGAGGTTCTGGGGGGCGGGGGGGATCAGCAGAAACGAAGCAGGAAGAGGATGTCATGAATTAGTTCCAACCCTGAAGGGATGAAACCAGCCTAGGGGAAGGCAGAGAGGTGAGCCGAGTCCCCACCGCATCCACCACCCCTCTGTGCAGAGAATCCTGTGTTTCCAGGGCAACTGCTGCATCCTGGTTGGACAACCTCACCTTGCCGGGGAGTGCAACCTGAAGCCTGGTGTATAATTTATTTTGAGTGTTCTGTGCGTGAAGCACTGTGCTGGAGCCTTACAGATGAGATCCCCCTTCATCTTTTCTGCACAAGGGGTGTGTCCGTCTCTCTCCTCAAGGCTGGGACTAGGGAGGCTAGCCAGCCCTGTCCAGCGTCTACAGTCTCGAAAGCAAGGGAGGGGGACTGTTGGTGTTCCGTTCATGCTCTCCTTTCTATTCAGCCTGGGAACCTCAGTTCACAGAATGGTGCTTCTTGAGCTAAGGATGGGTCTCCCCTCCTCGGTCAAACCTCTTGGAGAACCAACACACACACATAGAAGTATTTCCTAGGTGACCGAGGCCTGTCAAGTTAACGACTAAGACTGACCATTACGCTAGGTGTGGTAGCACACGCCTTTAATACTAGCACTTGGGAAGCAGAGGCAGGTGGATCCTTGTGAGTTTGAGGCCAGCTGTATCTGTATAGTGAGACCTTGTCTTGAGAGAGGGGAGAGGGAGAGGGGGAATTAACCATCAGAAAGGGGTTAATGGGTCTCCATTTTGCAGAAAGCTGCCATGCCAACAAACACCAAACTGGGAGGTAGTAAAGGCAAGATTCTTCTTCTAAATTTGCTTGAGGTTCAAGCAGTTTTTCCAAGCTAGGATGCTTTTGAGACTGGGGATGTGGTGGTGTCACAGACCCAGTGGAAGCCCATGTGCCCCCCAAAGTAGCATGTGTACGTGTGTGTGTGTGTGTGTGTGTGTGTGTGTGTGCATGTATGTGTTTGTGTGTGCTGCTTGTGTCCATAACCACTTGGCAAGTGTTCTGATGACACTCAGAGATGAGGCCAGATAGAGAGAGCTCCATCCCAAGTTGCTTTGTCAGAGTTTTCCCATCTTATAGCCCTCCCCAGAGCTTGGTCCTTTCTTTCTCATTTGGGGCCCAGGTGGGGGCTTCCCAAGGTCCAGTTGCCTCAGTGAGGATGGTGAGGGGTTCAGGAGAGCTGGAAGTAGGCAGAGAGGGCATGGGGCCCAGAGCAAGGCCTCAGAGGAGGAGATGGGAGCTGCTTCATTATCCTGTCCTCAGGGATCTGGCATACCGATGTTAAATGCTCCCTAACAGGTGAGCTTGGTGGTTGAGGGAAGGCAATGTAACTCCCCAGTGATATGTAAGAAGGGTTGAGGTTGGCGTTTAAAAAGAGCAGGGCTGAATCTGGGTTCTCCAGGATCTGTCACTAGGTGGGAGCCATTCCTGCGGCGGTAGCGTGGGGGGACGGGGGTCATCATGATCATCATTAGATGCAGGCAGGGAGCTGAACTGGCCATGGAGCTGTTTGCTATGGTGTTTTCAAGCTGTATCCCATCCTGGGGGTGGGCTGGGGGATCCCTGGTTTTCATGGTGGCTGGGCTGAGGGCTGTGCTTATTGCACCCCTCTCTGCTCTATCTCTGGGAATCCTCCAAATCAGGATGTATAGTCTTGGGGCGTCGTCTTGCTCCCTATTACAGGGCCATGTCATTTCTCCATGAAGTGGCCTGGTTCCCAGACCTCTTCTCTTCTCCCTCACTATCTGTCCCCTGGGTCATCAGTGTCCCTAACTTCCTGCTTCCAACAGGAAGCTCTTAGCTAAGCAGCAGTCTCCTGGATGTCTCCCAGGGTGGAGTTTGGTTGATTTCAGGCATTTCACCCTCTCCAACCTGTTCATCCTCTGAGATCCCTCATCTCCACGAGGTGCTCCACTGGCTCATGTTGGAAGACCCGCCCCCCATTCTCTTCCTTCCTTGACCTATCCCGGGCAAGCTCCACTCAGCCCTTTGAGCCTCCTCCTCGGTGATCCGTTGTTGTCTTTCATTCTCTTCCCCGTCACCGGTCTCTAATTCGGGGCGCCCTAAACTTTTTCCATTCATGACCCATTTATACCACAGAAACTTCTGCATGACCCCGAGTATACAGCTGTGCGGATATATGCACATCAATCACTTACTGACAGCAAATCACAAACGCTTGTACGAAACGACAGAAGTGTGCTTTGGGCCACTTCAGAAGCTGTCGGAAATTCCGCCCTAATCCCAAGTCAAAACTTATTAATGACTTTTTCTTTTTGTGAACCTCAGGCCAGCAGCTCAAACGACAGTTTTTAAAAAAAATCAAACCATCTCATACAACTCAATCCGAACGCAGATGGACGTGACACTTCCACGCTGAAGCGTGGGGGAGGTCTCCAGACCGTAGGAGTCACATCCTTGGCCCCTGGGCCTTCTCTCTGTCTTCCAACTTCAGAGATTGTTGGGCTGAGTACTCACACCGCCTTTCCCCTTCCTCTGTCTTCCACTTTCAGCAGCACAGGCGTTTGCACTGAACCCAGCCGCACGGTCCGGGGGTAACCCCCCTATTTTAAGGGCAGACCCTTAGGGGCGTCATTTCCTCTGCAGCCATAATTCCTACTTGACGTAGACGGGAACACCGAATCCACATAGCCTCAGGGTTAAGACACAGCTGTCTTTGGGGACGGAGACATTGTTTTGCCCACCATGGTGTAGAAGCTAGTGACCACGTGCGAGCGGATGGGGTCCTCCAAAATCCGAATATTAGGTTGATCAGGATCAAAGAACAGTGGAGACGAGAAAGCAGTTAAAAAAAAGATTTGTTTATTATATTTTGCATGTATGATTGTTTTCCTGCATGTACGTATATGCACCATGTGTGTGCCTCGGACCAGGGATCCCCTGGAACTGGATTACAGACATGATAGATGCTTGTGACCACTAAGTGGGTGCCGGGAACCGAACCCCAGTCCTCTGCAAGAACAAGTTCTCTTAACTGCTGAGCCATCTCGCCAGCCCTAGAAAGCCGAAGAAGTGTTTGTGTAGGGAGCGCCGAAGAGACTTCCCTTTGTGGTGCCAAGCTTGAAAGGGACAGAAAGATAATCCAAACCAGCTTTAGGTAGAGAATTCCGGAGTGCCCGCCATTTCCCATCCTAGGTTTTCAGTTATTGACGTAAACTGAAGTCTAAGAACACCCAACAGAAAGAGGCAGCGAGGAAGTTTTAAGCCGCATACTCTTCTGGTGTGAACCATCTCTTTGTTCTGTGTGCCCGGGCTATGCCTATCTACGTGTGCCTGCTATGAGGCGCTTAGTAGCCTCCTCAGCAGACTGACCATGACGGTATCGCAGGGCTGTGTCCAAGTAGGCCTTAGCTCACTTAGCAATGGCCCTGAAGCACAGGCGCAGTAATGCTGGAGATTGTGTTACAGCGTAGTGTTACACTCTTCTATGTATAGGAAAAACATTCTGTGTAGGGTTGCTACTGTCTAACGTTTCCAGCCCTCCACTGGGGTCTTGGAACTTACCCACTGGAAACCGAGGCAGACCTTGTTCAAGGGGAGCTGATTGATGCATGGAAAAGAGGCCCCAACAATAGGAGTCTCTCTAGGCGTGGCTTGGTTGAGGTCCGGGTGCTGCTCCTGTAACTCCATTTCTCTTCATCTCGCGGATATCTGTGTCTCAGACTGGCTTCATCCTCAGGCCGCCTGAGGAGGCAAACCTCACTGTGCCTTGTTCCTTCCCCGGCTCCCCCAAGCCGTAGGCTGACTGGGTGTGTGCTTGGGCTGTGTTTAATCCAGATTGTGGGTAGACACAGAGAAAGGTGGATTCCTAAAGGAAATGCGGGTTGCTCTGCACCAGATGAGCGACGGGCCCCACCGTGTCCTAGGGAGCGTGGACAGTGCTTCCGGTTCTTCTGCCCTTAGCTGTGTGATATTGAGCAACTTATTGATATCTCTAGGCCTTTCTGTAGGAGGAGGGGTGGGATTGGATGCTCTTTCAGGGACCTCCCAGCTCCCAGAACCTTTCACTCGGAGGCTCTTCCCATCTGTCCAGCCCATCTGCTTTCCTGGGCTCGCAGACACTACTAGTAGCTGTCCTTAGAAAACACAGTGTTTTCTGTAGAGAAGGTTGTGGGGAAGAGTGACATTTAGAGTCTGAAGCAGGGCTGGATGGGTTCCAAAGACGGTTTGTGTTCCACAAGAAGCTGGAGGGGAGGGGCTGGAGACATGGCTCAGCGGGTAAGAGCACCTGCTGCTCTGGGCAAGGTCTTGGGTTTGGTTCCCAGCACCCACATCGTCAACTGTCTGTAACTCCAGTTCCTGGAAACCCGATGCCCCCTTTTTGGTCTTTGTGGGCACCACATCACACGTTGTATCCAGACGTTTATGCAGGCAAAACGCTCACACACATGAAATGAAAGAAAATTTTAAAATGGTTAAGGAGAGCCGTGGAGAAGCGAGTACTGGAGAACTCGCAGGCTGAGCAAGCGAACAGTCGGGAGCAGGTATGGCTGGGGGCTCTAGTCTGCCACAGGACTCCTGCCCTACCCTGCACTCGATGTCAAGGGTTAGTATGTTCAAGGGCTGGGAGTACGTCTGAACTGGTAAGAGAGTCGTCATGGGATAGCTGAGCTGATGACTGAGTCTGGATCTGGGTGGGCGTGGGTCACCATTGGTCAGCAGTTCACGAGGCAGGTCCACAGGAGGTTCAGACGTCCTGTGAGAAGATCTCCGTCCTCTTGGGACACCTCAGACGTTTACTGTCACTTGGCATGCTAGGCTTTTTATTGTTTCTTGTCAGCCCTTGAGGACTAGAATGTCAGTTCTGCTATTCAGTGACCTTGTTCCCTGTGCTCATGTTTGAGTGACCGAATAACACAGGGGTGCGTGCACCGGGGGTAGCAAGTACTGTGTACCTCGGAGTCGTAGTTCTGCAGCCTTGTTGCCTAGTAGAACCATCTGCAGGGCTCTTAAAAATCCCAGCGCCCAGGCTGCACACCACCAGACCAATTGACCAGAATGATGGGGGTCTGAGGTCAGGCACCACTCTATTTCTGAGAAGATTTCTCTAGGCTCATTCCACTGTGTTATGAAGTCCGTGGACCTCTGGGGTCTGGCCAGGTAAAGCGCAGGTGAGCATGCGCCCCCACGGGAGGACCCGAGGCAGGCTGCCCACACCCACGCGGAGGAGAGGAGCAGGGCTGGAGACAGAGCCTCGGTTGGCCTCAGCTTCTGGGTGGTTGGATGGAGACTTTCTGTTCTAGATCTCTATCGTACTCTCCGGACACCCACTCTGGAGGTGATTACTTTGCTATCACAGAATGGATTTTGGCTGCGAGTCAAGAAGAGCTCTTGTTTCCCAGCTAAACGATGGCAAATCCATTTGAGGTCTTGGCTGGAGCTGCTGATTAGGGCTGGCAGCCAGGGAGCCTGGGGCTGTCTGAGCAAGTCAGGGCTCAGCGAGTCTATGGGAGGAGGTGGCAGGCGTGAGCTGAAGGCTAGTGCTGGGTCCAAGAACCCAGTGTTCTCTTCCATGGCCTGGGGGTCGGGGTGTGTGTGTGTGTTATAATCTCTATTTATAATCACAAATGTTAGTAGTCTTTGTGCGTGTTTATTTGTTTGGGGCAGGGTTTTGCTATGCAGCCCGTGTCGGCCTGGGAACTCACTATGTAGCCTGCATGGCCTTGAACTCTCAATGTTCCTGCCGAATCGGCTTCCTAGGTGCTGAGATGACAAGAGTGAGCCACCGCGCCTGATGAAGGTCTCTAGTATTCGTAGTCTTGCTGATATATTTATTGGCTAGCCGGGCGTCAGAGACCTTATCCTTCTGCAGCACAGCTCCAGCGAGGTGAAATGCAGTGACCAGTGTTGAATGGCTCTGAACACGGATTCCTGGGAAAAAAATTCAGTGTTTTATCCTGGGTGCTTGGCTGTGTGTTGTTTTGCACGTATGACCCCTGGGCTCCCATGAGTTTGGCAGAGACAAGTCTAAAAGGTAGGCCTCACTTCGATTCTGGCCGCCACAGGAAGGCCTCCTGGGAGGGTTTGCTGAAGGCAGAGGGAACGAGGAAACTTCTACCGCACGAACGGATCAGTGAAGGTGTGTTTACTGACTAAGCCTTGGAGAAAGATCTGTAAGGTAGGCTGAGGTACACACTGGGAAGTAGGTGACTCCCAGCATGTCTCAGTCCCCAGCTATCCTCCTTTCTGGGGTTCCCGCTCTGCAGAGTCTCCAACATTGACTCAGAGCTCGTGTTGGGGACCAACACTCTCGTCTCCCGAAGCGC
The DNA here is from genome assembly GCA_026225945.1 of Cricetomys ansorgei. NCBI lineage: Eukaryota > Metazoa > Chordata > Mammalia > Rodentia > Nesomyidae > Cricetomys > Cricetomys ansorgei. Next base: position 2,205,285 of record JAMJFZ010004039.1, read on the forward strand.
TGGTGTGAAGTGTGAGGTTTCTGAATCTAAGACTTAAAGATATTGCAGCAGAACAGCAGAACTGACATCCGAGTCCTCAAGGGCTGACAAGAAACAATAAAAAGCCTAGCATGCCAAGTGACAGTAACCGTCTGAGGTGTCCCACGAGGACGGAGACCTTCTCACAGGACATCTGAACCTCCCATGGACCTGTCTCGTGGACTGCTGACCAATGGTGACCCGCGCCCACCCAGATCCAGACTGAGTCTGGTTCTCTTCGATGATTCTTCCCCAGGGGAGGGAAGCCATGCGTTCAAGAGGTTCTACAGCCTGCCGACAGCACTGTCACCGATGTGACTTCGTGGTCAGGGCAGTGGAGACTTCAGATAAGACTGTATAGCCCAGGCTGCCCTCTCTGTTGTTGCTTTGGTTTTTGAGACAAGGTCTATGCATCCCTGGCTGGCCTCGAACTTGGTAAGTAGCTCAGTATGAGGTCGTCACGCAACTAAGTGGGTCGAGGGTGCTCCAGACCTCAAGCTCTCATTCTGAGGAGCTGGCGGGAACCTGGCCCCTCCCCTCCTCAGTAGCCGACAGGCCACAAGACAGAACAGGACACCGCCCCCTCCAAGGGTGCATGATCTGGCGGAGTTGTTTACCTGGAGTTGGAACTAAACCCTTCCTTATAAGGTCTATCCCTCTGGTCCCTGGAAAAATACCTAAGCACCCCAATATGCAAGTGGGACCATCTGTCCTAACCAATGAGTTTCCATTGTTGCTCCTGGGATCCGGGGACCATTCCTCTGGCTATAAATATGTAAGCCCTTCCCCTATTAAACGAGTTAAGCCCTCTGCCCTTGGCTCCCGAGAATTCTGTTCTCAGGGCTCACAGATCTCTGATCTAAGACTGGATAGGTGTGCGGTCCCACTCCCAGCCCTGCGAGTCAGCCGCTGGTTGGCCGGAGCTACCTCTCAGAACCTGGAAGCTGCAGGTGGGATTTTTTAATTACAACAGCTCGGGCTGGACTCAGACTTAAAGCCCCTCCTGCCGTTGTCTCTTGAGTGCTGGGACTGGAGGCGTGCACCAGCACTCCCAGCGATCCAGGCTGCTATCTGATGCCCACTTAAGGATAGATCTCACGTGGGTTACCAGGGCACCCACTCCAGAGTTCCTGGTCCCAAAGAAAAGCGAACGTTTATTGCTCGAAGCCACGGAGTTTGGGGACAGTTTTTTACGCAGCTGCAGATAAATACCTATAACCCAGTGCTATCTTTTTAAGACCCAAGAGGGATTCTTGAAGGGCGCAGGTGTTCCCCGCTACCCTCTTGGCTCTGTCGTATGCTGTTGCACTGAAAAGACATGGAGCAGATTTGGTTTCATAATTCAGTTTTCCAATTTGTTATTTGGACGCTGGAGATGGAGTCTCCTTATCTCTTTTCATTTCTTCTCTCTCCTGTTTTTGTTTTCATCAGCACTTGATAAAATACTAATGGTAGTAGCCACTTAGTAGCCACGATTGTTAGTTTAAAACTAGGGGCCAATACAGTGCTTGGCGAACAGGCATTTTTTCATCTAATCCCGTCCGTGACTTTGGTGGTTGGTTGGTTGGTTGGGGTAGGGCTAGGTAGACATTATTACAGCTGTGCGTCTGAGTTCTAGGCCCGACATCTGTTTCTGCTGTGTAGCTATTTTCTCACAAAAAGTACCAGGAAGGCCACGAAACCTACAAGACTCAGGAAGCCCTTCCTGAGGGTGACACACACAGTAAACAATTCCTGGGAGAGAGGAGACTGCTTTTTTCTTTAGAGATGGAAAGCAGCTTCTGTGTGTTGTTGTTCCTGCTGAGGTGAGGCTTTTTGCAGATGCCGCCGCCTGAGGGTTGGCCACACTCCTGTAAATCACCCACATAAACCCATGGGTCACCAAGCTGGACTTGGGAATCATTTCCTGGGTTTGATGTCAGTGCCTCATCTGGGTAAACAGACACTTGTACATGTGTCTCCAGGAAAAGACACACAACTTCCAAGCTTCTCTTTCTCATGTATTTAAAGTGATCGGCTCTAGCGGATGGCAGGTAGCAAGTGTTTACTGAGCAGGAGATGGGGGCTCCTTCCCCCACCCAGCTCTCTGTATTAACATGACCTTTACACAGACGGGGCCACGCCAAGTTTATCTCACAGCGAGTGCATCAGGGAATTGATGTAACCAAGAGCTGAAAGTCCCCTGGGCCTGCCTCAAGATAGGATGAGTGCCTTGGTCAACAGACTGAGTTTGGCGATGCGGGCTGTCACACAACCTACTGAGCCTGAAACTTTTTCTTTTCCCCCGCCACCTCTATGCTCAGAGCTGGGAGATGCCCTGCCTGTGCCCACACAAAGAGGAAGTCCTGGAGCCCGCCTTTACATTCAGGTCAGCGTGCATGCAGAGGCCGGGTGTGAGCGATGTCTCCAGCTGGAGGAGCCTAACTGAGAAAATATTGTCTTCAGGCAGTATCAAATCATCTCTCAGATCAGGCAAGAAACCCCAATTAATTACAAGTGCTAAGTGAATGGTCTAGAAGCCGGGCTTTGCAGTCAATTAGTGAGATGCTGAAGGAGGCTTCATTAACTCTCCGCCTCCCGGCAGTTTTTAGTTTAGAGAAAGAAGGGAGTTTAAACCAGAGTGAGCTCCAGGACGTGGTGGGGGTGTGTGTGTGTGGGTACAAGCACAAGAGTACCCCCAACCAAGGGTGACACAGAGGGACTGCTGGAGGATTCACAGGAGACTGGGTTTGTCTTTAATGCCCCTGCCCACTCTAGGCTTCTTGACTTTGAGGTCCTCTGGTCCTGTGGTGAAGTCAGTCAGTGGTCAACATCCTTTCTGCCTGGGGTACCAGACTGTGCAAAATGCCGTTTGTGCATCCTGTGAGTGAGCCAGCACGGAGCACGGATTACCCACCGGACTCCACCCAGGTGCCTCAAACCCAGAATACCCAAACTCGTGACCTTCCCCCAAACATGACCACACCCCCCGGCCCCCGCTGTGTTCCATACCAAGACAGAGACACAGGCCTGGTCTAGACGCCTTCCCCCTTCATGCTCCGCACATGTGGGCCGTCCATTTGCTTCCTGGTGCACCCCTTCCTTTTGCCTGCTACGTCATACTTATAATTGGAGCAGGCCAGGCTGCACCTTCTCCTACCTTGACATTGCACTATCTCCTTCCTGGCTTCTGGGTTTCCAGTCTCTTACTCCCGACCCCAAAAGACATCTCCTTGTCTGTATCTCTGTTTAACGCCCTTCAGCGGCTCCTGGCGGCCTGTAGGTAGAGCCAGGGCAGTGTCCAGCCTGACTGGCAGGGTCCACCATGTAGTGGACTCCCAGGGAATCCTGAAGTCCTCTCTCTCTTTCTTTCTCATGGCTCTGGGCCCGAACTCTGTCTTGCAGAACTCCTCAGGGAACTCTCCAGCAGTCTCTGCTCCTCTGCTGAGGCATCTCCTTTACCCCCACCCCCCGGACTCTGTAAAAGTTTGGGGCTCTGGCACTTATGAGGGAGGCTTTGGTGGCTCAGTCCTGACATTCCCAGTCTGATGCAGTTCCCTCCCTGTCAGCGCAGGAAGAACTTGGAGCTGCTTAGGGCACATCCTTCTGCAATTAGGCGGTATGACGCTTCGGCTCCCATTTTGCTAGCACACTCATCTAGAGGTATCTCGGCTTGCACACTTGGGTAGAGCAAGCTTCGTGTTGTGAGCTGCCTCAACGGAGGGGCCCGTGGGGTGAGGAACGGAGGACATTCTCCAGCCAGCACTTAGCAACGGCATCCTTCCAGCAAGCACAGAAGCTTGGGAGTGATCCTTGCTCAGCCGAGCCTTCTGATGAGGACCCCAGCCCTGGCTTGAACTTTCCTAGCGTCCTCGTGAAGATCCATAAGTAGAGGATCCAGCCAATCTTGCGCCCAGTCTCCTGACCCACAGGCACCAGGAGGGAACAAATGCGTTGCCTTTATGGAGATGGCAGTTGTGGAGGGGTGTGTGTGCAGTCACGTACCTTAAGGGCATGAGCGCAAACCTCCACTTACTCCGCACCACCGCGGAGGTTAGAATAATCATTATCATCCATTTCCCTTGTGAGCAGATGCTCAGAGGGGTTAAGTATTCTGCTCCAGATCCCTCTGCTGGGAGGCAGCACCTGTCTGCACGCTCGGGGCATTTATTGCAACACAAAGCTGTGGCGCTCTGTGCTCCGTGTGCGTGTAGTAACAGACTCCACTCTAGTCCAGAGACGGGCGGAAATGTCAGTGGGCTTTGAAGAGGGGAGTGACGTTGGAGCTAGATCTTGAGACGCTTGAGGAGTGAGGCCGAGGGTACGAAGGAGTGGGAGGGAACTGTTCATTCCAGGCGGAGGGGGTGATTTATGCACATGTGATGTGGCGCTGAGTGGGGGGCTGGGTGCTCTTGGAACACTGAGGTGGGTGCGGCTCTGACTTACCAGGTTGGAATCATCAGAGTCATATCACACAGGTCACCTGGATGCTGTTCCTCCAGGTAGCTGTCATCCTCCAGGCGGGTAGAAGGTGCTAAGCAGAGGCTGACATGTTGATGTTTGCGTTTTAGAGAGACCCTCTAGCTGGGGCTGGGGTGGCGGGGAAAAGGATGGATAGAAGGCAGGAGGCAGACCAGTCTGTGGGGGACAGACCCATGCATGACAACAGAAGTGCTGAGGAGCCAGAGAGAAACAGGGCCTCCCTTAGGGCTGGGTCTGTGGTCTGACTTGGGGCATGGACGTGAAAGGTCTGGTCCTGAGCCCTCAAAAAGGTGTGTCTGGGCCCAAGAGGGATGACGGGCGCCAGCTTCCCTGCGAGTCCTCAGCCTCCCACAGGTCTCCCCGGCTCAGCAAGGAGTAGATGACCCATCCGTGTTTGTGGGATGAACAACTGATAGAAATTTGCCCTTGTACTGTTCTCATGGTGTTCTTAGGGTGCCACGCCCTGAGGCGTGGAGGAGGGCATCTGGGATGGGATTCGAGGGTCAGCCCGCACACCCCCACTCTGGGATTGTGGAGTTGGAGGTACGGTGATCCTGGGGCTCAGGCCAGCCCTAACCCTAACCCTCCATTGGTTTCTGAGGTCACTTCCATGGTGTCCTGGCCAGCAGCTGGGGGTAGTAGGGTAATTTGGGGCATCTTGAACTGTCTGTGTTCGCTGTCTCCTGTCACTGGCGGGCTAACGGACAGAAGAAGGCAAGACGGATGGAAAGCTGCTGTACAAGGTCTTTTTTTCTTTGTTGTCATGGTTGGTTTTGTACATCTTAGCATTTGCATCATACAAAGTGGGGAGCACGGCCATGGCTTTTGGTCAGGTCCAAGGGGGTGCGGGGAGTGGGCCCCCTCCCCCAGATACTGACACATTTAAAGGAAGCAGAGCAACAAGGACAGAGCACGACTGTGGGAAAGGGGTTCCCCCACATGAGCAGGATGGTCCGTCTCACCTGGGTCTCTCCGTAGGACTCCCCACTCCCCTTCTGGGGCCAGCAGGAGCACCTCTGTATCTCTCCCTGGTAAAAGGGCTAGGCAACACGGATGGGGACCAGAGTAGGGGGCATTTGCCGGGAGGGACACCCTTACACAAGGCAGACATCCTCCGTGGGAGCCCGTCTGACCTCCAGGCCTCCCAGTGCAGCCAAGGGCTGGCTAAACCTTGGAAAGATGAAAGGGGGCTGTGGGTAGGCAACCCTGCTAATCTGGGTGCTGGGCACCCTTGGGGCTGGAGGTCCCATGCCACACCCTTAGTCTAGCCACAAGTCTCACCAGCTCCCCGATGTGTGAGGGGACTCTGGGCCGCAACGCTTCTGTCTATTTCCTGCTCTCTCGTTCTCTTTCTTTCTACGCCCAGGACGGCCTGTAGATCTCTTAGTTCTACTGAAGGAAGCACCCATGGATCCAAGGACACACTTCCCAATGCTTTGGAGCTGAAATGGAGGATGTGCACTTTGGAAACCCTGTGCCATCTCCACAGAGACCCTCCACAGAGAAGTCCCTTTCTTCTCTCTGGTGCTAAGCTATGCTCAGGAGCCTGGTGGCTTTCCCCAGCAGTGCCCAAGACTGCACATACCGTGTCAGTGGAGTATCTCATTCTGCCTCCAGCCACCTACTGTGCTCGCGTGCGCGTGTGTATGTGTGTGTGTGTGTCCCCACACACACATGTGCATGTATACCCATGCCTGTGAAATCTGGAGCCTCTTTGCAGTGTGTCAATTGCACATTACAATTTTGCATGATATCCTCGCCTGCTTGTTCTGTAGTCCACACCCCCTGCTCTGGGCACATCAGCTGAACATCATTTTCCCCCGCTCAAGCACAAAGTCCTCCCATGGGTGTGCTGAACACAGCGTCCTTTAAGGGTTTTCTCCCCATAGTCCTGTCTGTGCCAGAAATGTCAATCATTATATCCCCGGGGCTTTGTGTGGGTGGAACCAGGTATGTAACAAGTAGAAATTCTCTCTCTTGCATCCACCTCCAAGAGATCTCAAAATCTGCTGTCTGGGCATGAAAAGGAGGAGATTTAGACCTAGACTAAGCCAGCCCAGTCTGAAGGGCACTAGGTGGGCCTGAAAAGCCCTGAGCCCACTCTGGTTACCCAGAGGGCCCATAGAAAACCAGCAAGGACACCAGTTGAAGGCTCTGGAGTTCCTCAGGCCCATGTGGGTTATTTTGCGTGGCTGGGTTTCCTTGCTCATTGTCAGCTCCCTGGGTCTTGATCTCTACCACCCATCTGGTGCTCTGTGCCCTGCCATCACATAGGAGGTCTAAGGTCTCCTGTCAAGGGGAAGGCCTTTCTTAACAGTAGTAGCCATCCCAGTGTTTCTTCGGGAGTCGTACTTAGGGTCTGGGAGGCCTGGGGCCCCTGGACTGGTCCCTGCCTGTCTCTGGCCCAGGACCTCAAGGCTCTTGACAATAACCATCCTGCTCAGGATAGAAGACAGAAACAAGCAGACAACAGGGGTGCAAGATGGCTCCCCATCACAGACACAGACACAAACACTGGCCCCCGTGGGATGACACAGGGGTCCAAGGGGTAGGGGTGAGGAGAGGGCAAGTCCCAGGAGCTGGAGCTGCCGAGGCCCTGCTCCTTAGAGAAGGGACAGACCAGGGGACTTTTCTGGTTCCCTAGACATATGGATTGTTTAGTCTCGTCTTTAAAGTATTGCGGTCTAACTGATATGGCTTTAACTATTGGAAACGGACAGGGAAGACACACGTCTTCTCTGAAATAAAAGCGTAAGTCCACTAAAATGGAAAACCTGCAGAATGCAAACTGGGGCCAGTGGGACAGGGGCTTCGGGGGCAGGCAAGTCGCCTCTCCCGGGCCCCTGCTTTTGGGATAGGCCCTGGTGGGGACCCAGCATGGCTTCCTGGGGCACTGCCTAGGTCTGTCCCAGTAGGATTCTGAAGACCTCAGGTAGGAAACCCCCAAGGGTAAGAGGACTCTAGGCCAAGGGTAAGGTCTCCTGTCAGGTTGTGGACACCTGTGACTCTCGGTCTCAGGGTTGGGAGGGGGTATCTTACTCTCCAAGCATGTACGTATGCATACAAGTGCCTGTTTAAACGCACACGCGTGAACACCAGTCTTAGCCCACCTGACAGTTCTCTCAGACACACGTTTCTGCACCTAACATGTAACTGTCACTCTTGGCACACATGCCAACTTGAAAATACATGCATATAAACCTAACACATGCAATCTTTAAACACACGAGATGGCCGGTACACGCTGAGAACATACCTGAAACTCAGGCACACAGCATCCCGCAAACACGCATATACACGAGGTACATCGTACAAACAACCACTAACACAGAGGCGTGACGACTCACACACACATGCGATCTCAAGACACGGCGCACTCTGACCGTACACAGATGCGTGATGGGGTCTGTCATACACTACCAGGTGTGTGTCGACTCACACGCGCCTCCCCCTCTGTCCCCACTCCATGTCCACTCAAGTCGAGGAGCAGGGAGCCTTGAGGATGTGGGGCGTGAGGACAGATGCCAGACCTGTACATCTCAAAGGAGAGCTGATTCTTGGCCAGTCTTTTGGGATGGGAAGTCTTTTGTCAGGTGGGAACTGGTTTCTCCCCAGCAGTTTGGGGCTTTGGCCAAGAAGGATTCTCCTGGGGACACTGGGGACTTGGAAGCACATGGAACAGGATGTGGTGGGGAAGAAGGGTAGGTAGGAATGGGGGCAGTGTGACTGTACCAATGAGGGGGGGGTCCCATGGTACAGACCATCACTGCCCGATGGCTCCAAGTATTTTCTGGGGACCTGGGCAGCCCCTTGGCTGGGCAAACTGAGGCCTAGCCTGGCAGTGGGGTCCCAGGACCTAAGTCAGATGACAGAGAACAAGGGGTTGCCCTGCCCTGGGCTCCTCCACAGATGTGTTAAAGTCCAAAGAGGATCCATTTGGAGGGGGCGGCACAGCAGGGGCCACACTTCTTTGGGTAGGGGTTTGGGGAGAGGGGTGCTCCTGGGGAGGTGCCACCTGGGAGAGGGAAGAGAACAGCCTCAGCCTCCTGCCCAGACCCTAACCTGGCCAGACCCAGCTAGAGCCTCTCAAGGCGAGGCTCTCCAAGGACAGGCTTACTCTGAACAGCCTTCTGCAGAGCCCGGCCACCCAGTGCCTCTGCCCTGACCTGGACTCCCACTGGGGGTTCAGAGGCCAACGGTCAGCATGCTGGGCAGGGCTGGAATGTGTCATTGCTTTGGCTGGCTGGGGACAGTGGTCCTCCTGGCAGTGGGGAGCATGAAGGAATGTGTGGGAGTGGGTGGGTCATCACATACTAGCACAGACCTTGGGCTTCTGGAGGGCATCCTGCGCCTTTGGCTCTGGGTTCAATGCCCGCCCCCCCTCGCTGTAGTAAAGCTGCCTTCCCTTTTCAAGCTACTTGGGAGTGAAACAGGGCTAGGAATCTTGGGGTGAAGGAATATAGAGGGGTGCAGAGGGGAGGAGCCCCTGGCTGGGGAGAGGGGGCAGAGGCCAACTGAGGTTTTCCCCTTTGGAACTGAGACTTAACTGAATAAAAAGAAAAGAAAGACCGAACAGTAACAAAAATCGTAACGTGGGGACGGGGAAGGAGGGTGGGTTACTTCTTGAACATGTCCTGCAGCGGCCCGGGCAGATATTTGAGCACTGTGTCCAGGATGCTCTCCTCTTCCTCCTCCTCTTCATCCCCACAGCCTGCAGGGATGGCCTTCTTGGGTCGGGTCAGGCTTCCCTCGCAGGGCTGCTCCAGCGCGGCCTTCTCCTCTGCCTCCTTCTCCTCTTTCTTTTTCAGCCCGTACTGGTGCAGAGAGGGGGCATGCAGTCAGGGGAGGGAGAGGGTTGGGTTTCTGGCTCACTCAGGCTCCGGTGATGCACTTTAAACTCACCAGGAAAGCCGCCTTCCCTGGAGAACTGAGCCCAGCCGGGGGTAGGTGACTAATTTAAAAGACTATGCCTCGGTTTCTTTTTAAAGTTCACATTTTATGGATAATACCCCTTTGCCCTTTGGAAATCCTCCAAGTTCTAAATACTGAACGTCTTCCTATGTTTTGAGACACATTACTGTGACACAGCCGGCTGATAGATGGGGGGTGGGGGGAAGGCTATTTGCAGTCTTACTTTGCAGCCCGGTGCTACTGGACACCAACGAAACTAACAACAGAGAGTAGAGCTCCATACGTGGTGGACCATGGGATTTTTCTCTAATATCCACAAATTATGACGATATATTTGGTCCCAGGGGCTCTGTTAGGGATATTGCATTTCCTGGGTGCTTACATCCTTGAGGGCATGTTCCTAAGACACTCATTTTCTTCCTGACAAGTGAACTGGGTTCAGGGGAGTCTGAGGAGGGGCTTTCGGAGTGGTGGTGGGGGATGCTGACCTTGTCTCGGATCTGCTGCCGGACCTTCTCACGCTCCGCCTCCATGCGGGCGTGCTTGGCCTTGCGCTCTTCCTCCTGCTGACGCAGGGCCTCCTGCCGCTCTTCCTCCTTCTTCTGTGCGTCCGGGTCCTTCTCCTCCTCTCCCCCCAGCATCTTCCCCATATCTTTGGTGGCCCCTAGAGGGATGCAGGGTGGTCAGGGGAGGAAGAGGGTGTGGTCAGTTGGGGAGAGAAGGCAGGCAGATTGAGATCCCCTTTCTCCTGGGTCAGGGGTGCACGGGGGTGGGTGGGGTGGGTGGGGTGTTGTGGCTCACCTCCCAGGGCTTGCTTCATGACGAAGTCCATCGCGCAGGCTTTGGTTAGTGTTCCCTAGCCCGTGGCTGAATTCGCATGCAGCACTCCTGGCTGGCTTGCCTTCGGGAAATGAGTCCACCTGCAAAAGAGGATGGCGGAATCGGATGGAAAGCTCTCTTCCCAGGCAGGGCGGTAGAGACTGACACATGGCAGTCTTACTCTTGTTCTGGTGGGGCATCACCCATTGAGGATGAAGCTCAGTGCCCTGTTAGGAAGGAAGAGGAGATGGAAGGGATGCATTTACTGAGCATGTATTATGGGCCAGGCATGGATACACAGCCACACAGCTTCTGGTTCCTAGTCTATATCATTTTTTAAAGAAAGTTTGTTTATTTTTGTTTTTAAGTATTTGTATGTTTTGCCTGCATAGATATGCACACAATGTCTATGCAGTGCCCATGGAAGCCAGAAGAGGGCGTCAGATCTCCTGGAACTGGAGTTACAGATGGTTGTGAGTCACCGTGTGGGTGCTGGGAATAGAACCTGGGCCCTCTACAACAGCGGTGTGCACTCTTAACCTCGGAGCTATCTTTCCTGCCCTGGATCCTATTTTAAAGTCTTCATTTTGAACACACACACACACACACACACACACAGAAAAGATATATACGTGGGTGTGTGTGTGTGTGTGTGTATATATATACATATATATATATTCTAATTTGATTAAATCCAGGCGTATTGGAATGAGACTGGATTTTGGACTTTGAAGGCTGTGTTTTAATGACATCCTCATTTGTCATTTGCCATGTGACCTTCAGCAAGCCACACTCCTTCCTTACATTTCCAGCTTCCTCTTTCCCAAAACAGATGCCACTGCAGAGCCAGAACTACTGCCAAAAGCAGAGAGGAGCCACGCTGGGCCATTGGTTCAACTCACCGAGGGGATGAGCATGTGCTGTGGCCCCAGAAAATCAGAAGCGCATGAAAAAAATAGGTATAGCCATAAATAAATAAATAAATAGATAGATGCGTGTGCGCAAATGGGAACCTATCCGGACTTCGGGAATTAGACCAATGGAGAAATAAATTATTTGTTATTGTAGCATATGTGAACGTTTTCTGTTTCATAGCTTATGTTGATTTTTATTTTGAATTCCACGTGAGGGCACCAGGGACAGCGTCATCTCAGCGCTTCTGGCCTTTACACAGGGACGGCCTTGCAGGCGGACTCTGCTAATCTTAGTTCCTCCACCCTCCTCCCTAAATTACTGTGTTCAATTTTTATTATATTTTTTATTGTTTTTTTTTGTCTCAGAAGATTTTCCCCAAATTAAGTCCTAATTGGAATGTAGTATGCGGATCTATGAAAGCGGGTCTAGCCCAGCGGTGGCAGAGGGGCCTGCAGACTTGAGCACCGGGATCCCCTTTCCAGAGCCCCCACACTTCTGAGAATTGACCCCAATGCTCTAACTTACAGCTCTCCAATTTTGATCGTTGAGTTGTACTGATTCTTTAAACATTTTTTTTTAAATGTTCTTTTTATCTTATATGTACGGTGTTTTGTTTGCATACCACATGTGCGCCTGTCAGAAGAGGGTGTCGGAGGCCCTGGAACTGGAATTACAGATGGTTGTGAGTCACCACCATGTGGGTGCTGGGAATTGAACCTGGGTCCTCTGCCAAACCAGCAAGTGCTCTTAACCCCTGAGCCATCTTTCCAGCCCCTGAACTAGACTGATCCTTTAACAGGTAAAGCTGCTGCCAATTTCTCTGTTCTGTGTAGCTGTGAACATCCGTGAACTGTCCCAGATGTGATGAGTCTTGGAGGTTAACTGGACCAGGACTCTCCCACCCCCAGGGCCTTTTATGTCTTATACATTTCAAGTCTCTGTTTACTTTCTAGGGAGAAAAAAGGGTTCTGGAAAACGACGGCAGAGAATTCTGCCAGACTGGTTATTGCAACCAAGTTGAGTTCAAGGTTACAGGCTATTCGTTGATGGAGTCTCCTCATCTCTTGCACAATGAGAAACCATTATCAGACTGTGAGTTTTTCATGTAAGGGATTTGAGAATGTACCTCCAGGATTAGACCACTTAATGGTTGCTTTTGGTAGAGAAAAACCATGGTGTACTAGATAAAAAAAAGTCCCCAAGGGCTTTGGAGTCAGACATAACCAGTTAAAGATTCTAGACTGGGGTTGAGTGTCTGGGAAAACTTCAGCTTGTTCCAAATGGGGCAGCGTGAGGGTGATCTTTGTACTGATATTTAAAGAAGAAAAAACGCCGCTCGAGTGTCCAGAGGAGCAGTGGGAATGTACACAGATGGTAGCCATTGCCGACTACTTATTTATGAGACTACATTAAGCCGAAAAGGAGCGTAGGCGTTTCAGTAAACGCAAGAGAACCCACCCTGACCCAGAAATCTGAGTTTGAACATTGTTCAGCTCTGTCAAGATGTTTCCCATTGATTTTTAGACCTTGGGAGAAGACTTAATTTCTAAGAACGGGAACTAAACAGCGAACAAATCCAGTGATTTCAGGAACTCTTGAGTGTCTACGCAGTGTTTACATAAAATTCAAAGAATTACCAGGTGGTAGTGGAAGACGTAGGACTCTAATTTGAGATGATTCAGATGGGAAGGCAGGACACCTGGGCTGTAGCTCAGCTCCATCCCTGACTTGCTGCAAGTCTCTCTTGGGACCAGATGCTCTTCCACACCCTTCCCAGTGCTTCTGATTTCTGACCTGTGACCCTCAACCCCTTTCCTCTTCTCTCATTTCCCATCCCCCCTCCCTCCCACTCCTCTTCGATTCCTCTTCACTTTCCTTACTGACTCCCATTCTGCTTGCCTCTGGAACTCTGGCCTCAGCCCCTGCTTCTGTTTCTTCTATAGATGCCCCCTTGGTGGGGCTTATACAGTCTAGAGGCTTTACCGATCCCGGACATCAGTGACATCCAGACCTCTCATCTGGGCTTTGGATCCTCGTATCTATTCATGTTGCAAGTATTAATCGAGAACTTATGATGTGTTAGTATCTTAGACACTGAAGGTGTAACAGTGAACTAACTAGCTAAGGCAGCAAAGCTGTGCCCCCGTGCCAATTACGACTGAGGCGTCTGTGTGTAAGTGCGTGTACGCGTGGGGAAACGTGCAAGCCTGAAGTCGAGCGATGCATTTGTGTTCTCCTGGGTGTTCTGCGGAGATCGCTCAGATGCAATACTCCATCTCTCTGTCGACAGTTAGCGCCTCACTCAGATGCTTTTGCATGCATGCGTTCATTCAGCAATGGTCATCACAGCGCCCCCCACCCCGCCCCAATTTTCAAACGATGTCTGTCTATTCAAGGCCAGAATCTTCTCAATGCTTACATCGCTATTGCTCCAGGTGGGTCCTAAGTAATTCAGAGACATTATTAAGCTGTGCTTCTTGGGTCTACTCTAAAGTCCTGTTGTTCAGTCTTAGCTGTGGCCTTAGCTGTTAGGCAGTCTCTCTTGTTCACATGGTTGAGATAATCCTAAGTGACTTCTGAGGTCCAACCTGCTCCTCTTAAGAGGAGACTTCCCTCCAGGTCAGGTATGCTGTTGAAGGGGCCCTTTCTACTAGTCAGACAGCTCTTTAAAACTGGGTCTTCTTTACGAAAGGAGAGCTTACACGGCCAGTTTGATGGTTAGAACCATCTGTGGGATGTGTTTGCCACATGGCAGGTGCTCAGTAAATGAAAGCTATTATTAAAGTGATCAATGCTGGCTATTGCACACACCTGCAACCTCTTCTCTCCGAGCTCAGGGGAATGCCCCCCTCCTAGAATATAGGGCCTGGATGAAGCCAATCTAGATCTTCCTCCTTGTATCTCTTCCTTTACCCATGGATCACCACACCTTCCTGACACCATTAGGTGTCTTGGGGGTCTCCTCCCTTTCCAACCCTTTCCTTGAGCTATGCACTTCTTTGACGCTCCAGCCTCCAGTGTGCTAGAGAGTCTGCACACCCCGCTGCTCCCTCCTCATCTCCCCGTGAAGCTCCTGAGACCCACACTCGTGCCGCATGGCCCAGAAGCCACCCTAATCAGCGTGGCCAGGAGACCTACGCTCCATCAGGAGTGTCTGCAGCCCTCTGCTTCCTCTTTCTTCTCTTTCTTCTCGCAGCATTTATGCTGATCCTTACCCCCTCCCCCGCCCCCAACTTCAGCCTTCTCAGATCTGAATTCCATGACACAGCACTCTGGGTGGTTTCCGTTCTCCTCAAACAGGTCTTTTCTCTTTGCTGGTTCCTTTCCTTTTCCAGCCAAACTCTCTCTTCTCCCTTTGTCTGCTCCTCCCATGGAAACCCCCCCCACCCCCATCTGCGCCTACTGATTTAGGATCCTTACTTAGCCATCTACACGTACATCTCTCTCTCTAAAGCCTGCACGTTTTTAACCCTCTGCTGTGTGCCATTCCACACAGCCCGCCGCCAGCTCAGTCTCCGGAAGATCAAGCCCATCCTTGCCGCTCTTCCATCTTGTCCTCTGGCAAGCCTTGTTCCAATGACCTCAACCGAAAACTTCATGGGCTCTCACACTCCTCCACTCACCCGCCCTGCACTCTCTGAGTACCCACTGTCTACCAGGAGCCGCGGAAGAGAGCAAGGGCATTCTCCAACACCGGTTCTCACAGCATTCAGTTACCTGGGAAGGGTAGACACTGCACAGCAGAACACACAAGGATTTGGTGACAGGGACTGGGATAGAGGATCAGGGAGGAATTCTGTTCACTGTTCACCCCGCCCCCTCCCTCCTACTGCTTTAATGGCTTGGTTCAGGGCTCTGTCTCTCCTTTAGCTCTTACCACACAACCCTCGGGTTAGTCTTCCTGAAAGGCAGATTTGCCCATGCAAACCTACCACATTGCACTGGCTTCCCATGGCCTTGTGAAACCTATCACAGTGTTCTGACCGATCCTGCAGCCTAGCACCCACCATTTTCCTTTGCCGCTCATTTCTTATCTCTTGTAAACTGCTGTGTCTTAACCAGACCCCCTGATATGCTCCACCTCCACCCAAGGCAGGGAGATATCCCCACAGCTTGAGAACCTCTTAACCTCATCGCTGCTGGTTCAGATCTTGGTGCTACCACTTATTAAACAATCTTGAGTGCTTGACTTAATGTTTTCTCATGTGTAAAATGGAGACAGTTGATGCCATGTGCAGGGCCTGCTGTGAGCACTGAGATTATGCAAATCAAGCGTCTAAGCCAGTGTCTGGCATTCGGTAAGCATCGATGTCACCTTAGCCATCAACAGCAGCGGCGTGTTAACTTTTGGAGACCCTTTGCTGACATCAAGCTCTCCATGCAACTTCCCAGTTCTCCTTGGCTAGGTGGGATGATGATTCTTGCTTTTTCGAGATCTACGAGACTTTCTAGAACAGTTTTGCTGCTTCTTACTCATGCTCTAGCTGTCTGGGTGCATTTCCTTCGTCATCACGGGAGCTTCTCTGTTGCCTCTGTCTTACGCACTTCACCTCTCCCCAGAATCCTCGTGGGATATCCTCAGCATGTTTGCTGAGTGGAATTTAATGTTGTATGCACAGGCTCACAGCATAAGCCTGCACGTCTGACTCTGGACTTAGAACCTGGGTTGTTTGCGTGTGTGTGCCGGTGTGCCTGTAGCTAACACACACACACACACACACACACACACACACACTGGGAGGAAGAGGTCCTGCGGATTGTGTGCAGCTGAGGATTTGGGCCTCACCGCCAGGCGGCGCTCCTCAGCGGTGCTGCGGAAAGCCGCCGTCTGTCTCCACGCGGGAAGGGTTCTGGTGGGGGTGGAGGCTGCTGCTGCTGGTGGGGTGTGGGACTGGGCAAAGAGGGGGAAGGTAGGCTAATGCAAAGGCTTCATGCTGTCACTCACTGGAGACTCAGCGCAGGCCTTCACCTTCCCTCCAGACACCCCCCACCCCCTCCACCAACCCAAAGGCAGCCTGCTTCGGCTCCGTCGAGTCCCGGGGACCCGGCCCCCTCCTTCTGACAAGCACACTCGAGCACCTGCAGTGTTTGTCTTTGCGGTTGTTTTTCTGGTTTTATGATTCAAGTCCGGGCTACAATCACTAGAACTCAAATCAAGACTCAGTTGCTTTTTGCAAGGGACTCCACGCTAATGGCGGTGGCCGAGACAGAAGACCGTCTCCTCTACTCCCCCATCCCACGCTCCTAGATGCAAGTCGTCCTGAGGTGGGAGGGGGAGGAGAAGGGGCGGCCGAGGATGGGCTCGTTCGGGTCGCGGAAGTGCGGGGGCTTCCCCCCACCCCCACGGAGGGGAGGGCAGGCTTCCCGGCTCCCGGGGCCTCAGGGAGACCAGCACTCCCACAGCTCTGCCCTGGGCTCTCAGTTGGCCACTGCGCACCCCCTTCCCCCAAACACACCTCTCAACCCCAGTACTGGCCCGCTCTTAAACTTTACCGGGGAGGGGGCGGCCTGAGAGTGGGGAGCAGCCCGTGACCCCCACGCGGGCTCGTGCTGCCCCAACCGCGCTCCCGTGGGAAGAGGACAAATAGTCCCCTCGCCCCCCGCCGACATGGGTGCTCCTCCTCTGCCACCAGGGAACCGAACTCTGCCCTTCGGGGCTGCTCTCTGCTCCGGGAGAGCTCCGGGGGGGTAGCCATACCCCGAAGTAGCCAGGACCCCGTCCCCCACCCTAGTCTTGCGGGCTCGAAGTTGTTCTCCAGGTTCACACTTGAGTCTCCGCACTTGGGGCTCCCCGCGCCCCGCGCCCCGCGCCCCGCAGTCCCCGCTCGGGGTGCGCGCCCGCCCACATCAGCCTGCCCCGCGTCCGGGCACCAGCCCTCGGCCCGGCCTCCGCGGGGAGCTGTCCTTTCAGCACCACGCCGAGCGGGCAGGGGCCGCAGAGCCCAGCCCTGCGCTCCACGGGCTCGGGGAGCCCCCCAAGACCTCGCTGCCCCGCTTCCCCGCCGTCCCGAGGCCGGAGCGCTCCCCACCGCTGCCCCCAGCCCTGCGCCGCGTCCCCGGCCCGTGGCCGGCACCGACCTGGTGGTCCCAGCAACCGTCTAAGCCTCTGCAGGGCTCCGGCGGACTCCAGCAGGCGGTGCCGTGTGCTCAGCCGGCTCGCGCCGCCGCCTGGTGTAACTCCGCCTGGCGAGCCGGGGCCGCGGCTGCTGCTGCCGCGGGCGGATGCCGAAGGCGCCCTCCAATCACGCCCCTCAGCCAGGCCCTGACGCCGTGCAGCTTCTCTTCCAGAAGGGAAATTCAAAACCTCTCTCTCTCTCTCTCTCTCTCTCTCTCTCTCTGTCTCTCCCTTCCCTCTCCCTCTCTACTCCCTCTCCCTCTCTCTCTACTCCCTCTCCCTCATTCAAAACCTCTCTCTCTCTCTTTCTCTCTCTCTCTCCCTCCCTTCCCTCTCCCTCTCTCTCTCTACTCCCTCTCTCTCTCTCTACCCCCTCTCCCTCTCTCTTTCCCTCTCCCTCCCCCTTTTCCTCTCGCTGCCTCCTCCCTCTCCTGCTTTCCCCTCTTTTATTCTCCTCGCTTTCCTCTTCCTTCTGTCTCGACCCCCTTCCTTGTCCACTATGACTTGTCGCAGATAGCCCTGCCGACGCGCCTTCAGCCAGGCTGCTTTCCCAAGTCCTCCGCGTCCAAGCTCCAAGAGCCACAAGCCTGCAGCTTTGGAGGGCACCGGTGGAAAACGGGCTTTTAAAGCAGAAACCAAAGGAGTCAGCCGCCTCCTTGGGAAAGCTCTCTTTGGCTCCTCTAGGCTAGGCTAGGCATACTCCCCTCGGGGTGCCCTAAAGGAACTTCCCTAAAGGAACCCCGGTTTCAACCACCTCCTCTCTCAGCTTGCTCATGTCTTGCCTGTAAGCAGCTTCTGGACAGGGCAGTTTATCCCCGAAGTGTCCATCTGCACGCTCACTCCAGAAGCATGGGCATACATGATGAGGAAGCCCGGCCCTGCTAGCGGATGAGGGACTCTGTTCCGAAGCAAAAGACTGCTGCAAAAATTACAGGGGGGCCCTTAGGAGAGCAACTCCCAAGTCTTCTGTAGATTCTGTTATCCTCTGAAGAAGATAGGATCCTCTGGTAATGTTTGTCTAGAAGGCCTCCTTTCCCTCCTCAGCCCAGGGACAGAAAGGGACTCCAAGGGTGGGGGTACCATTTCTTCCATCCTCAGCCGTGCCTCCCCCCACCCCTGCTTATTTTTGTTCTCTGATCCTCTGCTAATGAGCCTTCCGTTCTGCCTGCCATCTATTGGCTCTCAACCTCTTCCTTTAGTCCAGCCCGACATGTAGGAAAATGGCTCCAGGGAGGAGGGCCTTGCACCTGGCCCTTGAAAGCTGTGCAGGAGTTCACGCATCCATCAGAGTTATTGTCAGAGTGGAGATGACTTCTGCTTCTGGAAGGGGATGCCTTCTCTCCCGGGAGGGAGAGCTGTGAGGGCAGGATGCAGGAGAGGAAGGAGGGGTTCACAGCAGATGCCTCTAAGTGGGGGAGCCTTACAAGTCAGAAGACATTGGTGTACACCCTCCTGCTCCCCTGCAGAGTCACCTTTGTGATGCCCACCTCTGTTCCCCCTTTCAGATGAAGGGGCTTTGTTAATGGCAGGATCCTCTATTTAGCCCTGTCGGGGCATCAGTAGAGCAGGCTAATTATTTCCCTCTCATTTCCTAAAGTGTGCGTCTGTCTGTGTGTGTGTCTCTGTGTGTGTGTGTCTGTGTGTGTATGTGTCTGTGCAGGTGTCTCTGTGTGTGTGGGTGTCACTCTGTGTGTGTTGGTGTCTGTGCCTGTGTGTGTGTGAGTGTCACTCTGTGTGTGTTTGCATGTGTCTGGTTGTGTTGTGTGTGTCTGTGTCAGTGCTGGTGTCTGTGTGTGTGTGTCTCTGTGTGTCGTCTGTGTGTCTCTCTGTATATACTCCTGTTTGATTAGAGTGGCTTAGACTTGCCACTAATGCCTGAGGGGAGTTCCAAGCTAAGATATCTGACATTCTGTCATTTTGAGAATGGTGCCCCCACCCCCCTGCCTTTCTACAAGTTCTTTGGCAACATGCTCTGTGCATGGGGCCTGTGCCAACAGCACTCTGGCTACGGCTGAGGCTTTGCCTTTGACACGAACATTGATCAAGCTAGGATCAAAATTCAGCTGAGGCCTCAGAAAAAGACTGAGTTCCGTCCTGGGTGCCGCATTTTAAGATGGACTTCAGTAAGCTCCAGGATATTATTCTTGAGAAGAGGCTGGTTGAAGGATTTGAGGATGGCTTCCCCTCAGTAAGAACTGAGGCTGTCATTAGTCTGGACGGGCTGACGAGTCTTGCTTAACTGAGATTCTAGGATTCCGTCTAACAGTTGACAGTGTTGAGTGGATAAATAACCATTGCAAGGGAAGGCCAAACCTACAGGTTTTTTGACGTTACTTAACTAATTAATTTCCACCATTGCTGGAGATGAGCTTAGGGAAATGGGGAAGGTAAAGAGAGGCAGACTGAAGCTCTAAGAGGAAGACCCCAGCTCTCGTTGGTGCTGTCCATCCACACCCATGCTTCCTGACTCCAGGCCATTAGCTGCAACCATCCAGGCAGCAGTTACATTTGAATCTGAGCTTTCTGTGAATCTATTAAAAAGCCCTCATTATCTGGCACAAACTGTGCCTAGTTGCAGAAATCTTACTGATGAACAGAAGTTCAGCTCGGTCAAGTGTTGGTGCTTTTGTCCTGTTGATCAATTAGGGGCAACTCACAGCAGAGCTACTGGTCCTTCCTGTGGACAAAAAGGATGGAGAGAGGAGTCCTTTCTCCCTGTCTGGTGTGGCCAGCCCAGAGGCTCCCAAAGCCTCTGCTACTACTTATGAAAAGTGGCTGACCGTTCCAAATATCTCCTAATGATGATAATGCCACTAACCTCAGCAGTGATCTAAGTTCCCAGAGGGTTTGAGGTGCTAACTTTGGGGATTTTATACAAACCACACTCTCTTATTTAATTTCCACAACCCTCATTCTAAAGATGTAGACACTGAAGCCTGGGGGGGGGGGGGGAGTAAGTTTTGAGCCAAGCCAGGATTCCAGCGGATACGGCACTGGGCCCCGTGGACCTGTATCACTCTGACATGCTTCTTTTCTGACACATTCCAACATTCCACAGTCTGTGCAAGTGGAACTTTTGCTTAGCATACATGCATACATACATATTACACAGTGGCATTTATAGACATTTCTGTTGTCTAGTTTCTAACACACACACACACACACACACACACACACACACACACACACACACTCCATGTATTTACACTCGAATCAGAGCACTCAGGTCCTGCAGATTGCAGTATTCCCTTCCCCTGCTGCCTCTCTAATTCAGCTCACTTTGAGCGAGCGTGAGCATGGAAGTTGCAACCAGGCAGCCTCTGGTCCTCACAGAGCTCTGAGAGCAGGAAGACGGAGCCAGGTTTGGAAAGAGTCACGCGAGGGTGTGGATAGGCCTTGCGCGTCCACTAGGAAGTCAATTAGGAAAGCCGAGGCTATGGCTTTCACCAGGACTGAGGAAGAGTGTGATAGAAACGACAGCAGTCACGGACTGCAAATGCGCAGGGGTGCCTGGCCAAAGGTCAGCTCATTTGTCCCCTGTAGTCACCTCCTGCCATGCAGGAGAGGAGGAGGCGACAGGTCTGCTGGGAACCGAACCCGCAGCTTTGCTGACTGCTTCTCACCATGGCGGGTAGGGATTGGGTACCCTGAGCTGCCCCACATCCTGTGATTCTAGCTCGAGCCTGGTGGGGCAGCATTGGCCTTGGTTCAGAAGAGTGGCCTGGTGCCAGAGGAAGAGGGAGAACTGTGGGGGTCAGAGCGCAGAGAAAGGATCTAAGTCATTCCGCTCATCTGGTGAGTGCCTTCCTTCTGGTCACCGGCAATGGCTAGGTGCGAGTCTCCCCCTGTCACTGTGGAATGACATGGTGCGAGGGAGAGCTCACCATTGTGTAGTGCTGTACCCGTGCGTGTGGCCAGCGTGGATCGTACAGTACCCGTGGAGGACGCAGGGGCCATGACTGTATTGTATGACGTGCGTGGGTCAGCTGCCATGGGACTCGCATTGTTTGACGGCGAGTCCCTCCTGTCCTGTTGAGAACCGATGTGATGGTGCCTAGCCAACTTCATTACACAGCAGAACATGTTAATGGTACTAGAGAGGGTTCTGGTTATTAATGTTGGCTCAGCTACAGATGACTTGGGTGTTGGGATGATG
Source organism: Cricetomys ansorgei (assembly GCA_026225945.1). NCBI lineage: Eukaryota > Metazoa > Chordata > Mammalia > Rodentia > Nesomyidae > Cricetomys > Cricetomys ansorgei. The sequence continues at coordinate 2,226,680 of JAMJFZ010004039.1, forward strand.
ACCTACTTTCTATCAACAGGTAGATGGGAGTCACGATGGGTGGGCACGCATGTCACTGTCATGTGCGAAGCGTGCAGATAGGTACATGTGCAACCAGAAACGTGTCCTGACCACTGTGCAAACATGCAAAATACATGTCTGGAGGGGACAAGCCCTCCTTTCCACTTTCTCTCCACCAGAAGGGCCATAAGCAAGCCAACGTGCCAGCTCCTGCCCACTTGGGAAGGAACAAGAATCCCAGAAATCCACATTTCTCACTTTAGTTTTTCGGAAAGTTCCCAGATTTCACATCTGCACCCTGACTCACTGGTAACACATGGGTGTGTCTGTGGAAATTCTCTACGGATCCTCTCTCGTCCTCAGATCTTCGTCTCCAGTTCACTCCCCTCCCTGTGTGCCCTTTATCCATGCCCATCTCCCCATCCAGGCACCCATTAGCATGTCAAAGCAGCCCTCTCCCAGCCCACACAGTGTACTCCGGGGCATCCCTACACAGCAGCTCCCGCCCATCTGGAGCTTTCCAGAAACCGTGCATTTTCACGTCTGTAAACCAGTCTGCGGTACCCCGCCATACACCAAGAAGGGTGTTTGGGTGGTGATTCTCCCTTCTCTTGTCTCAGGTTCTTTTTTGAATTCGCTGTTGTGACTTCAGTCCCTTTACTTCCCCTCCAGCTCTCCCAGCTCTTCTGGACATGGTCAGGTGTCCCTGTCCTCTGATGACCTCAGATGAGCATGCTCCAACACTCCTCCCCAACCCGCCCCCCCCCCCCCCCGCTCTCCCCCTCAAGTCTCCAAGAGCTAACTCTGGCCTTGCTCTTACACAGTGGGCACAGTATTAAAGTCTGCCACCCATGCCTTTGGAGGATCCCCTTCCTGACTGTCATCACGCTTTCTAAACTCTTGGTCTCTTTCCCCCCTTGTGAAAAACCTGCTCAAAGGCAGTCCTTACACCATAGAATTCTCTCTTTTAGTGCACGGAAACAGCATACAAAAGCAGAAGTCCGTGTGAGAATCCCACTTTAAGACTGCGGGCTCTCTTAGGCGCTGTATGTTAAAGGGTCCCACTCCTACTCGGAGGAGACGGAGTCGGGGTATGTTTTTAAATACTCTGCAGATTCTCAGGCCTTATCCCACATGAAGTAAAGCAGTCGGTGGGCTGGGAGTCCAGGGATTGCATCTTTTTACTGGTTCCCCAGGAGTTTCTGACCCCATGTACCAGCCGGAAAGCCCTGGTCTTGAGCCTGTAGAATCTGCGAACGCTGTGATTCCGTACCCCATCTTATGAGAAAAATAAATCACGGAGTCACAGAGTATTTTAGGATTTTCAGAGGTTCCATACACTTGGTTCACAATCTCCAGTTCTACAAATCTGTGTCTAGAGCTTAGAGGTTCTGCGTCTGGGAAGAACTTTCGCTTTCCGGGCTCCTTGCTCACAGAAGGAGAGCCCCTCCCCTCCCCATCCCTTGAAGAGCTCTTGTCACGGTCACTTGCAATTGTGGAGACCGACATTCTCCCCAGCCGTGCCAAGGCAACTGGCAGGGCCTTGTGCACAGAGAGGGCGGACAGGAGATGAAGTCTGTGTCCAGTTAGGACCGGCATGTGCTGGCCCACAGACAGATCGCGCTCATCGATTAAATGAATTGGCGAGGACCTTATTGCTGTTTAAATGAAAGCAAGAGATGGACAGTCACTCACAGATGATAACAGGGTCCTGGGCCTCCGGCCAGGAAATGAAGGAAGGTGCCGGAGGGCCTCGGAAGTTAATAACGCTCGGCGGTGGAACATGTGCCCAGGGCACATGAAATGGGGAACAGTCAGTGATAAAGCCGATCATTTTCCGTACTTGTACACTTGAGGAAACGGGGCCCGAAAAGGGAAGAGCCTTTCTTAAAGCCACACAGCAAGTTCACCGACCTTTTAATTCCCAGGTAACTGTTCCTTTGTAGGTGTGAGCCAGCACCCAGACACACTTTTCGTCAAGACGCCTTTCCTACCAGGTGCTATTTTAGGGTCATCGCAGACGCCAGCTCGTGAGCCAGGCAGCCACCTTGTGGTAAGTGTTTTCCGTGTGTGTGTTCATTTATCAAACAGGGACGGAGAGCCTACGGCTTGCCAGGTACTTCCTGAACTGTTCTCCCTCCTCTGCTTCACACCAAGGGATACACACATGCTCTGATTCACACTTTTAAGGTCCTTTCGGCTCCCAGACTCTTTGACGTGAGAGGGGGGAGGGAGAGCTACTCCCAAACAGTCCACGCTATTACAGCATGCAAAGTGCTGTCCTTGCGGAGAGAGAGAAGGAAACACACACAGCTTGCCAGCCAGATGGAACTGAAAGCTCCAAGCAGGGAAGAGACTCCAGCGATGCCGGCCCTGACTTCAGATGCTCTCAACCTTCCTGACCTGTGGCCCGTTAGTACAGTTCCTCATGTTGTGGGTGACCCCCAGCCGTAAAATGATTTTTGTTGCTACTCCATAACTGTCATTTTGCTACTGTTCTGAATCATGATGTAAATATCTGATAGGCAGATGGTCTTAGGCGGCCCCTGTAAAAAGGATCCTTTGACCCCCAAAGAGGAGGTCGTGACCCACAGGTTGAGAAAGGCTGTTCTAGGGCATCTGAATCATCTCAGATGCTGCTCAGACTAGACAGCATGGCTCTGCCATAAAGAGGTGTGGGGTGGAGTCTCAGTTGCCCTCTGGCTTTCCTTGTCTGTGTGACGAGAACTGAGACTCAGTTTCTGCATCAGTACAGTGGGAGAGCCACCTCTACCTCCTACGGTGGTTGCAAGGCTTGGATGGAGTTCTGCTTTGAAAAATGACAGCTGACACCCCCCTCCCCCAGAGTACCAGCCTTCATCCAGCTCTCTAGCAACACATGGGGCTCTCTTCTGGCGTCCAGGACAGTGTGGCCATTAGACACAGCCTACTTTTATGACCTGGCCAGGAATTCTGCCTTTAAATTCCCTAGAGTTTAAGTTGGGATGCTGAGGTAAGTAGGGTGACCCTTCTCCTTCTTTCTCCCTCTCCAAACACAGGAGATGGGGACATGGCACTTCCCAGAGGAAGCTGCCCGGAGGAAGTCCAGTGGAGCTCGGGACATCAGACCCAAGAACAGGAGGGATTTTCCGTGAACAAATTTAGAAATGACTGTTTTTGTTTCTCCTCAACTTCCAGCTGCTTCTTTCTGGTAAGAAAACAAAATAAATAAATAGAAAACCACAACAACCAAAACCAAACGCTTTTATTTGGCAAGCGAAAGGTCTTAGGAAGACATAGCCAGGAAGAAAGCTTAAAGGTGCTGCAGCAGAAGAGATCCCATCCAGCAAGCCTCTCGGCGCCTGGCGGGGCGGGCGGTTCACTGTCTTTAACTGGCAGCCTCACTCCGTTACCTTAAATGCCAGTTCCCGCCACCTCACTTTCAGTTCGTGATATTCAGGGGCAGAGAGGTCGAACACCTTGTTCGGGGCCACACATCTGAGAAACCTTAGCATCGGCGTTTGAGGTTGGTAGGTGTTTATAGTTGCTCAGATCTCTAGAGAGGAGCTGGAAGGCCAGGCCGGGTGGGTGACCCCGACGGGACATCCTGGGTGTGCCTTGTCATGGGCTGTTCCTTAACGGGGCTGGACGCCTCAGGTCTGACGTTGGTCACGTGATGGGAAGTCTAGGTCAAGGCTCCAGAACTCTGCCCCGAGGACTTAAATAAGAACCTCTCTCGAGCAGGCTCCTCTCACTTCCGCTCAGCCGCAAGCCCCTGCCTCTGTTCTTGCCTGCTAATCTCTGACTGGCTTTCAGATCTGTAGGAGAGTGGTGCCTGGTAGAATATACATTCGGCTGCATCCTTCTCCTTAAAGCACACGGCGGCTTCTTTTACCACCCAGCACCCACTCCTCCCGCGTGCACTGGCAGCTTTGGAGGGACCATCTGTGTAGCGGTCCCTCAGTATCCATGGGGGAATCGGTTCCAGGACCCCCGTGGATACCAACATTCTTGGACGCTCGAGTCTCTTGTATAAAACAGTGTAGTATTTATGTAATCTGGCTGTGTGTGCTTTGCTGCCCGGATGACTGTGTATGTTGATCTGCTTGGCTCAGCTCTGTGATCCAGATGAAACACACAGGCCCTCCATATCTCCTCCGGTTCAACTGAGCTACGACCCAAAATCTTTGGAAAAACATTGTCTCTGTACTGAAGATGTGTAGACTTTTCTTTTGCTTTAAAACTCATGTTAGGCACTGTGAACAATCCAGAGATGTTTTCTGTTTTGTTTTAAAGACAAGGTCTCATGTAGCCCAGGGTGGCCTGGATCTTACTATGTAGCCAAAGATGACCTTGAATTCCTTTTCTTCCTGCCCCCACATTTGGAGTGCTGGGGTTATCCCTGTGCACCCATGTCTGGCTTACAGATGATCCATATCTATGGGTTTCCATGTCTTTGGGGTGTCTTGGAACCAATCCCCCATGGATACCAAAGGATGACTCCATGAGCATGTGCTAGACCCCAGAGTCTTTTCTGGGTGTGGGGAATACCTGGGAAAATATATACAAACTGCTACTTCTTTAGTAGGAGAATTTGGCACAGAGTCGGGGTGATTCCTGAAGGAGACAGGGCTATGGCAGAGAGGGAGATGAGGAACAGCTGCCTGCTTCATGTCTTTGGGCACAAGAGTCTTCCTGTCAAGGCAGGGCCTCAGGAAGAATTTGCTTGGTAAGTGAATGGGGAACATCCCCAGACATCCAGCAATGGCCCTCAGCCTTCCTCTGTGATGTCACCAGGACGCTTCCAGAACTCTTTGTTGGTGATTTAATCTCCATTTTCAGACAATGTCTCCTCTTGAGGTGGGGGTGGGGTCACAGTTATGTAAGTAGCATCTCTTGTGTGCGCGGTACTCACCCCTTCTGATGGGAGCTGAACAAAGCACCGTTCTCCCCAGTGCTGTTCATTCCTGCCTCAGCCCAGCGGCAGGACAGCCCGCTGCCCCGGACAATGACTTTGATCAAGGCTCCCCCTGTCTTGGTTTTCCAGTCTTCTCTCTCCCGCTCCCTCCACAGGCCTGTTGTCAGCCCTTTGATCAGCTCTGTGACTTTCCACTGTGCCTCATTGGGCTCCATTAGGATGGTGAAGCTTCCTCTGGCTCTTGTCACTCCTGAGTTCAGAAGCTTCCTCTGACTCACTGTTGCCTGCAGCACAGAGTCCGAATCCATGAGCTCTTGATAGGCATCTGCTCCCTCCCCAGCCTGCACACGGCCTGCTCCTAAATGCCACTCCCTGGGATGCTTGTTTCCTTTCTTAACTTGCTCATCCTCTTCCTTGCTCCCATCGAACATAAGAAGCCAGGGGGCACAGAACGCACCTTCTTCACCCGTGAGTCTTCATCGTCAAATCCAAGCCTCTCTCTTAGCTAATGGTCAGTGGTCCTTTCCAGAATGCAAGAAGCACATGCTTGGTATTACACCACTTGCAATGGCTTGTCGTGGCCTGTGACATTTCCATCTCAGGAATGGGACTTGTAGACCCAGGCCCTGGGTGCATAGTTCCTGGGGCCCTTGCTGTAATCCTGCAGTCAGCCAGCTGGAAGCCACACTGGTAACCTCTTCGGACTCCTTCTATGCTTGGTTTTCTGTCCTTGGGAAGTTTTGGGTGTCATTTGCTGTGAGGACAACACCGTTTAACCTGTCCATCTCGAGTTTATTTGGAATACCTCGGTCGTTACTATCTGGGTGGAGCTGATTTCATTCCCCACTCCTGTGGGTGGGCACCCGACTCAGAACCGGCTTAATTAGAGCACTCGGTGCCTACCTGGCCTCGGGGACTGTCCCTGCATGGCAAGGGACACGAAGCCAATAAGAATCAGCTTTGGGCATTAGCTGTGGAGTTTGCAGGGCTGAGGCTCTGGGTGCTTGTGCCAACTTCCAGAAGAGTCCACCCGGGGGCAAATGCCAATGAAGAGAAGCCCGGAGCTTTGAGAAGGGTAAAAGGCGAATCTCTGATGACTCGATGGCACAGTGAGGACCCAGACCCCTTTCAGCCTCCTCTGCTCATGTGACAAACACGAGAGCCACTGAAGACTTCTTATCTCCTTCCGCTGCAGCACAGTGGGCAGTTCCCGCCCACCGGAGACCTGCTGGACTCTCCCTTCAGGGCTGTGCAGTCTGTCCTTCAGAAAGGGCTGTTACATAGCACTTTTACGTTTAAAGGAGGAGCCAGGCAGTGCTGGCCTCCAGGCGGCCGTATGTTCGACCCTCACAGAACTCAAGGTCAAGAAGGCATTTGCAATGTGAGTCTCAACTCAAAGCCGTGTCCGAGTCCCAACTTTGTATCCACGGGTCCCACCTTCCACGGACACATCGCTGAGAACAGTCACCCTCCCTTGAATCCCTGAGTGCTTCACCTTTGTTGAGTGGGTGCCATTGCTCCTGGAGATTTGTCTGAGTTTGTTCATTGCAGCTAGGATTCCCCCTGCAACCACCCCGCCTCAATGATAACAGTGTTTGGGACCCCTGCTTACAAAAGACAGTTTTAGGGGCAAGAATTTCTCCCCAAGGTCCTCCCCAGTGTCAGCAAGGCTTTCTCAGATCTGGGATGGCTTCCGCTCCAAGCTCTATCCCAGAGAGCTGTCTCTTCAAGCGTCTTGCCGGGACTTTGACCTCTTTTGTATTTGATATATTTGAAAGACCTTTTATTCTCGGCTGCGTAGTCTTTTCCAAGGTGACTTTTGGAGTATTTTTGGACCGTGTAATTTCGAGGCCTCTCTGTCCCGAGTAGGTTCTCTTGGTTCCCAGGCATCTGTTTTTAAAAAACCTTTTCCCAAAGGTGCTGTTCACTCTCCAGCCAGCTCTCCTAAGCTCGTTTGGTTTTGTTTCCTTCCCACCATCACAGGTTGGCTGTGTAGGGGGCTCACGGCGGTCCCAGCAGCTCATGCAGTCACAGTCTTCCTGTGTGGAAGCATTGTGGTAGGGAGAGGGGCTCAGGATGTCTAACAAGCAGTCACCTTGCAGGGCACCTCCCATGTGTTCCTCTTTCCCACCCCTGCTTTGTGCCAAGGAGGCTGGCCCACGTGGCCCAGTCAACGGGCTCCCTTGTCTGTGGGGTCTATTTGGGTTTTATCAAGGGATTAGAGGCAAAGAAGAGAGTGTGGTCAGAGTGTTCCTTGGCTGAAATTCGCAACTCCTGCCGAGTGGTTGTTCTTTGTATGAACACGTCCGCCATGAACACATGGTTGAATTAGCTTGTCCTTGGTCCCAAATTATCTGATTTCTTTTATCTAGTCAGTTTTTTTTTTTTTTTTAAATAGCAAATGGCTGTTTTTGTAGATTCAAAGGCTTCCACAAGATTCTACATAGACTCCTCTGTCACTCCCGGGGAAGCCGAGGCCCCCAGTTGTTGGGGTCATATCCTGGCCTCACTGATGAAGACTACCACACAACTTCCCTCCTCTCGCCCTGGCTAGACTACGGGTAGGGCGGGTCTCACGTGCTCACCATCTCTGTTTCCTTTTGTAAATAAGGAAACTGAGGACCCAGCGTCTCCCCCTCACTGCTCACCTCAGGATAGCCCCCTCAGGCACGCAACAGCCCACACAGCATCCTGTAAATAACTGCATGTTCCCAACACCTCTCCCTCTTCTCCTTGGAAACCTGTTCTGTCTTTGGACTTGGGTTGTCAGATTTCCCTGCTCAGTTTCTGTGCAGAGCATGGCAGGAGGCAGGAGCTCCGGCGGTGGCAGCTGCGTTACAAGGCTTAGAGCTGGCTGGGTACCAGCTCAGTCATCTGCCAGCCGGTTGACCTCTGGCACACTGCTGTACCTCTCTGAGCCCCACTTTCTTAGTCTAAAATTCAGGGGTATAATAGCGATGTCTATGATGATGATGATTAAATGAAGACTGTCATACTCAGTGCTTGGCTGAGCGTGAGGCACACAGTAGGGGATCACCGAAAACAAGTCTCATGTACACTATGTCTTTAAGACGTGCAACGACCTTGTGGGCTAAGTGCTCCTGCTAGGCCCATTTTTCAGATGAAGAAAAGGGTAGAGAGAGGGCAGGAAACAGCCTAGGGTCACACTGCTGGAAGGTGCCAGAAGGATTTGCATCCAGGCCTTCTGCCCTTCTCAATGGAGATAGGTTCACTCCGTTGTCATGTGTAAGGTGCCCTGGGAGACTGCCCAGGACTGTCTAAACTGCCTAGTCTCTGTGGTTGAGCTATGGTTTGAGAGCAATTTTTTGCTGAAGTTCCTGAAATGGAAATTTAATCCCTCATCACAGCCTTGCTTGGGAGGCGCTCACATCGTGGGCGGAGCCCTCGGAGCCCTAGCTGGGTGAATCCCCCCCTTCTCCCTGTCGAGCTGATTAGTCACTGCCAGAGAATGTTGTTGCAGAGTGTTTTGTCTTTCTCCTGGCCCTTATACCTTCGGCTTCAAGCCCAAGTGGCACAAGGCCGTCAAAGAAGACTCATGCGGGCGCTAGTACCATTCCCTAGCGCTTCTGCACCAGAACACCCCTCTGTTACTTACAAACTACCCACTCAAAGGTATTCAGCTATAGCAACAGAAAAAAAAAAATGGGCTAAGACAAATCACTGTGGCAGACACCGGCTGTCTCATTTGACCCTGTTGAGTTTCTTCCTTAGAACACCTTAACATTCCTCTGGGAAGCTGCCCTTCCCCCACCATGCTGTTTAGACAGGTCGAATCCCCCTCCCCTTAAGTTCTAGGCATTGCCATGGAGCCTGGCCATTTAACTCCAATTCGACTTAGGGTTGGGCACGTGACTGAGGGACTAGTAAGACACGATCCTCAGACTTGCTCAGGAACACTTGAAAAGTTCTCTTACACGGAATTTCTGACAAACCCCAGGCCGGCCCCGCCCGCCGTCGGCTGTTTGCACCTTCTTATCCCCAGCGCTGCATCAGACCGCCAGTCTGAAAGCGTGTTGGGCTATTTGGACTCTGCAAAATTCCTTCCTGGTCGGTTGAAGTGGGCGCAGCAGGCAAAGGCGCTTGCCATGAAAACCTGACGGCCCGGAGCACGCAAAAGTGTTAGGAGAGAACCAGGTCCAGGAGGCTGTCTTCTGACCTCTACTCGCTCGTGTGCCTTGGCACGTGCAACCTCCCGGCACGTGCGCGCGCGCGCGCGCGCACACACACACACACACACACACACACACGCACACACTAAACCAATCGATCAATAAATATAAACACAACTCAAAGAGTTGCTTCCTGGTTGCCTGTGCTGCGGCTGCTCGGCCACAGCAGCTCTCTTCTCTGCCTCTGTGTGGTGTGGGTTGGATGCTGTGGAGAGCAGCCAGTTTCCTCTGTGATATCGATAACAGCAGCACAGAGACTATACCAGCGATGCTGCGAACTGTGTGGCAGGCTCAGCACCCTCCCTCCATCACCTCACTTAATCCTATGGCAACTGACCCCTCTTCCCCACCCTCCCTGCTCCTCTAGGACCCACTGCACTCCAGGGAAAGCTGAGGGAGGCTCAGGGAGGGTGCTCCGGCTGCTTCTGCTTCATCAGTTTGAGTTGGATTATTTCTCATGGGTTCAAGAGTCTTACCGACTTTACGGGAGAAAAGGTTGACTCAGCCTGGCTGTCCTCTGCTGAGAGAGAGGCTTTTGAGAGACCAAAGGAACAGGGGACCTGGGAGGAGTAGGGAGAGCCTCAGGTCAAAGGGGTGGGGGCTGGACAAGAGCTCAGGGAAGCTGGAGAAAGAGAACAGGCCTTAAAGTGTTCCCCGTTGGGTCTCAGTATCACCTGGCTATGTGCTCTGGGGTTGGGCACTTCACCTCTTTTCAGAGTTGATCCCAGGATTGGAATAATGCCAGGGGTCACCAAGTCTCAGGCACCATGCAGGAGTGCAGGCCGCAGGGTGAAGATTTTCACCTGTGTGCACTCGGGTGACCATCACGACGACCCCGGGTAACGGTGACCTGGCCCCGGGGTGAGGAGCGCTGTGGATGGCGTCACTCACTGGAGTCGCACCTCCCTGAGTTTTGCCACATCTACATGGCACCAATGCTGTTGACTTAACATTTCTCTCTAATGCACTCACTTACAAAAATAAAACCCTTCATTGCATTTATTTCACAAGGAACCCCCAGAGGGCTACTTTACACCGGCAATCCCGCGTTCCTTCCGTGAACAGGACGAACAGTCTCTACAAAAGCAACGAGAAAGATCCGTGGGAAACCTGAGCTGCAGGCTGGGGAGGCCCCCGAGTCTCAGGATGGGGCTAGAGTCTGAGGCTAGCCCTATGGTCAGTGAAGTCAGGGGTAAATGAGAGGCGTGTTAAGGTCACAAAGTCCCTTATCTTGAAGCCCAAAGGGAAGGACACACTCGCTGTTCCAACCCTCAGGTTCCCCACGTCCTAGCGACTGGGAAATTGCAGGTGCGATTCCCATTTCCAAAGGATTAGAGTCAGGGGCTGTCTGTCCTGCTGTCTGTCCGGACGTGACTGCCAGGTGTCTGGCACGGAGAACGGAAACATTGGTTCTGCCCCTTGATCCTGACGATCAGGTTGAGAAAGCCCCTTGCAGCCTCCCTCTTCCTACCCCGACAGCCACAGGTTCGAGTCCTTTCCTTTACAGTCCTCCAGGGTCGGGTCTCCTCTTGGGGCCTCAGTTTGCTCATGGAGCAGAGGAAACCTGCCAGGTTCCATAGAGCCAACGCTTATCGCAGGTGAATTTCCCCCCCCCCCCCAGTCAGGGTTTCTCTGTTGTAACTCTGCCTGTCCTGGAACTCACTCTAGACCAGGCTGGCCTCGAACTCACAGAGATCTGCCTGCCTCTGCCTCCCAAGTGCTGGGATTAAAGGTGTACGCCATCACTACCTGGCTCGCAGGTGAATTTTTGCACACATATGAAGGCTCATCTCTGCTCTCTGCAACTCCCTGGCAGTGGATGGGTTCAGTGTACCCCTGGATCAGCCAGCCTGCCTCCCAGGAAATGTAAGCCCACGCGGAAGGGCCCGAGTTCCTGACAGTGGAAGTGATTGCCGTTGAGGGGGATAATGCAGTTTCCAGCCAAGGCAGCTTCTGTTTTTAGCTGGAGTCACTGTCGGCCCCCTGTGGAAAGAAGGAACGTGGTGCAGAAATAGCCCGTCCCAGGGGCTGCCCAAGACAAGGGCTTATTTTGACTTAGGATGATGTTGAAGCTGTGGCAGCCTTGTCAAAACACATCTGCCTCTTCTTACGCTGCCCACGGATCCTGCGATGCAGCCAGGACCATGGTGCGGCTGCCAGATGCTCACATCTGGAACTTGACTCTTGGATGCTGAGGACAACCAGCTTTGGTTCCAGTGGCAACCACCTCCTGAGCTCTGCCGGGCATGAAGGGACCGGTCTTGAGGTGTATTCACTGTGTGGTTCCATGGCCGGAACGCGTAAGCCCTACGGAGAAGCCAGTGGAGCAACAGACACAGCAGGGCAAGCTGGGGCCCGGGAAGGACTGGTCGGCTATAATGGAGTGTCCCTCCAGCCCGGGTACTTCCTTCTAGTCAAGCCCCTATGCACCCTGAAGCTGTATTAGCCCTCTTCCTACAATCCTTTCCTCTAGTGACTGTTCCCAGCCCAGGGCCCACACATTTGCCCTAAGCAGGATGCAAATTCACTGGAACCCTTACTTTCCTGTCTGGTGACTCAGCTTGTATCCCAAGCAGGGAATATTGGCAAGTAATGATGAGTGACGTCTGCGTGCCTCAGTGACTGCCACTCAGATCCGTGGAGGAGGTTCCCACATCAGTACCTCCATGGAGACAGGGAAGAGTTGGGCAGCCACCTGTCACAGGGCTCCCCGCAAGGAAGGTGCTCAGTAGTGGATTCCCGAATGTGTGAGGCCTCACCCATCTCTCTTCCTCTGCCCACTTCTCCCTCATTCTGCCTTGTGCATTCTTCAGGCTCCGTGTGCCACCCTGGAGCCCCTGCCTGGCTCTCTGGGTGCCCTGCATTCCTGTCTCATTGCTGTCTGCCACTCAAGCTGCCTCTGCAAACTCAGCTCTGACTCTGCTCGGAAAGCCAGTCAGCAACTTAAGCCTTTACGGGTGGCATTTTCCAAAGTGGTCCATGCAGGGCGTCGAGTGGGCACGGGGGTGTCTGTGCAGCGGAGGGCCTGTGGTCAAGGGAACGCTGACTCCTGGGACTGCAGGTGCTCCCAGGGCCGTATGCCATCGTGGGCTGTGATTGTCGGAGAGGGTACACAATGTGATGTTTCCGGAGCTCGCTCGCTCACGATCCTTTCTGTGCAGAGCACGGAGGGCAGGGGGGCTCTTAGGAAACGCTGGTATGTTGGTTGGAGAGGAAACTCCTAGCTTTGAGAGCTGAGGCCCTTCTCGGGCTGACTCTCATCTACTTATCTGATAGCTGCTGATAACCAAAAAAAATTTATGGGGAGATAAATGGAAAAAAAAAAGGGGGAAAGGAAAAAGGAAGACCAAGCCCAAACAAAACAAGGCAAGGCACTTCTGGATGCTCCCTGGGCCTCCCGCGGCACCCCTTCCTGTCTGCTGCCCACTCACCGCCTGCCAGGCCTGCTCTCCTCACGTGTTCTAACCTGCACATCACAGGCGCCAGGGACTGGCCTGCTGCTGAGCCCTGCAGCAGCGGCAGAGAGCAGAGGCAGCAAGTAAACAAAGAGGCGGGCCTCTGCTCTCCTCTAGCCTCAGGACCTAGATTTGGCTGGTGCTAGGTCGCACCACGTCTGATGGATTGCAAAGGAATTCTCGTGTATTTCTCTAGTTTGAAGGAAACGACAACAGTTCACTTGTGAGCCTCGGTGTTTCAGTCGGCACTTCCAGCAGATGGCCGCTTCAGCACACCGCTGCGTGTCCCCGTGAGTGGCAGGACCCTGTGCTAGGGCTGTACATTTGCATGTGGCCCAGTTGGTGCACTGCCCACTCCTCATCCGTTCAGTAGTAAACAGATGGCGTGGAGAAAGACGGCGTGAGGAACCACGTGCTTCCTGCACTTTCAGTCATGTGGCCACCCCTCTGTCCCTGCAGAGATGGTCGTCCAGACAGTCTAGGAAGGGTTGGTGACAGAGAGCCCACCGCACTGGTTATTGTCAAAAGAGAGCTCCAAGGCTGACTGAGCCTCGGAGGTTTGACAACCTGTCCAAGACACCATGCTGGAACGTAACCATGCCAAGTGGCCCCACACCACCTGTGACCTCACACCACCTGTGACCTCTCATCACCTGTGACCTCTTATCACCTGTGACCTCTCATCACCTGTGACCTCACACCACCTGTGACCTCACACCACCTGTGACCTCACACCACCTGTGACCTCTCATCACCTGTGACCTCTCATCACCTATGACCTCACATCACCTGTGACCTCTCATCACCTGTGACCTCTTATCTCCTGTGACCTCACATCACCTGTGACCTCTCATCACCTGTGACCTCACATCACCTGTGACCTCACACCACCTGTGACCTCACATTACCTGTGACCTCTCATCACCTGTGACCTCTCATCACCTATGACCTCACACTACCTGTGACCTCACACCACCTGTGACCTCACACTACCTGTGACCTCACACCACCTGTGACCTCACACTACCTGTGACCTCTCATCACCTGTGACCTCTCATCACCTGTGACCTCACACCACCTGTGACTTCTCATTACCTGTGGCTCTATCACCTGTGATCTCACGACTCCTGTGACCTCACACCACCTGTGACCTCACGTCACCTGTGGCTCACGTCACCTGGCACCCTCCGTGGTCCCTCAAGTCTTCCTTCACATCCTCAGGCTCCATACTGGAATCTCCGTTTGTCTTAGCAGCACCTCAAGTGTAAGAAGCAGCCTCGTGTTGTGTGTGAGGAAGAGGAGGGTGGTTGACCCCCGAGGCTGTCCAGCTGGACTCTAGTTGCTTCTGCAGACCCCTGGTGGCCTCTGAGTGCCCAGGCCTGCAAGGCCTTGCTGCTACAAGGGCCCCCGGATGCCAGATGCAGAAGGGCCACCTCCAGCATGCATGGTGGCACTGAGGGAGGTCTGAGCAATGAAGGCTCTGTCAGCAGTTGGTAAAAAGGAGGAAGCAGGCCTGGGCCCATCTCAGCTCTGCCAACACTAGCTGTGAGGACTTGGGCAGGCTCTTTGTTTTCTGTGTCTGGGAGTGTGGTCTCGGGTTAGTTGTGAGAATAAAAATGTGACAACGGTATACAGTAGGAGTTTAATAAATGCACCATATCTTTAAAAAAAAACTTTCTTTCTCATTGGAGCTGAAAATTTCCTTTGAGAATACTAACTCCCCTGTTTTCATTTTGTGGCCGAGGAACTCGAACCTCAGAGGACGGAAGCGAATCACCAGAGGCCATTTCTCCTGACTCCTCACCGGGCCCTCCTGCACCCTTCCCACCATGGAGCTGACCGTGTGTTTCCCAGAGCCTGCAGGAAGCGTGGTGAATGCAGGGCTGGTTCGGGGCTGCAGACTGCGAGCAGAACGGCTGCTGCCTGGTGCTTGCCTTCTCTGGAGAGAATGCGGTCAGGTGTTAGGCTGCGTGTCTGCCCAGAAGTGGACAGTTTCAAGACAAGCCTTAAAACGAAAAGTCCACAGGAGCTGCGTGGCAACAAGGGATCGATCGCTCCCTAAGTTTTGGCCCCCACCGACTCCAGGAGGGACAGAGTGGGTAAGGGTAGATAAGTAGATACCGCTCCCTTTACTTAGACCGCTGGAGATGAAGCCAGAGGGGCTGGGAGCAGGGGCCAGCCTTTGAAGCCCCAGAAGGAGACTAGGAGGCGGAAGCCAAGAGTGGGCTCAGCTGCTCTCAGCTGACAGCCAGCCCAGGCTCAGTGTTCATCCAGCTACCTTGCAAATCTCCCTCTCTTACTCTGGGCCTGGCACTCTGCCAGGCCCGGGCCCAGCACCAATGACAGATAATACATATGCAAACAAAGGGCTAGATCATTTTGGACAGACATAGATGCTCTGAAGGAAATAAGCCCCAGTGAGGCACTAGGGGAAGAGAAGAGGGGTGGTGTCACTCTGGGAGAACAACCCCCAGGAGGGGGGTAATTTTACAAGATGGGTCTCCCTTAGGGTAGGCTACCCCTTCTAAGGGTTCCACCAGGTCCTGCTGGGGAAATACCTGGAGAACACACAAATTAGCATTTCGGAGAACACTCCAGATCCAAACTATGACCGCCGCTGAGCCTGGGGAGGAGAGCACAGTGAGAGGTTCTGGAGAGCTAAAGGGTCTCTCACAGCAGGAGAGGGAGCTCAAGGTCTCACCAGCCTGTGCTTTTAACTGCTCTGACGGTTTGGTCTAAGGCACAGAGGACACCTCCTGTCCTAGCCCCCATGAATGGAGCCCCATGGCCTCCCCTGTGTCTGGGGTCTCCTTCTGAGGACTTGTGCAGGAGACAGGTCCTGCTGCTAAGGGGTTTGGACCCTCCTGAGCCTGCCATGTGGAGGAGTCTTCAGGGTTCCTAGAGTCTGTGGATCAGAGACAGAGTTCTCGTAGCAGCAAGAGTGTTTACAGTGGGGAGCAGCTCAGAGTCACAGGAACCTCTGTGAGTCGCATCAGCAGCTTCCTGGAGTAGACTCTTCTGTGTTACCTCCTAGATGGGCTGCTCCCTGGGTGGGTCGCTCCCTGAGTAGGCCTTTGTGCCCAGTTGAGTGCTGTCCCCTTCCTGTGGGAATGCATGTAAGCCATGTGTGGGCCTACTGGGAGACTATAGAGTGCCTTGGGTGCCATTGAGAGTCCAGATCATGTGTCATGGTGTCCGTACCCATGTCTGAGCCAGCAGATTTGGGCATGTGTGCCCTGTGTGGGAGCTGGGATAGTATAGGCTGACAAGCTTCCTGAGAGAGCACATGGAGACTAGAGCCTTGGGTAGCCATTGCCTCGGGCTTCCCTTTGCCTCAAGGTCTTTGCTTCATGAACTGGAGCACAGAAGGCCAGTGCTCCCTTTGTATGCACCTTCCAACAGCCCTGGCAAGGCTCCTCAGAGAGTTCTCGGTTTGAATGTGGTTGTCAGCACTTGCTGCACTGGGGGCTAGTGAGTTACCCACATTCCTCTGTGCTGATGTCCTTCCTGTGAGATGAGAACAGTCAGACTGTGTGTGTCTTGGAGGTGGCACCGTGTGCTTGCTTTCCCACGTGTGTATAAGCAGGGATGGCACCTTGCCATTCTTACCAGGCAGTCTTAGGAATCCTAGCTATACTCACCCTTTTCTCTGACGCCAACTCGTTCAGAACAGGTGAGGCGCTCCTATACCCTCTGCGGATCTCAGGATGACTGCACGCTTTTACACGGGGAAGATGTGGCTTCGGTGGGCTTTCCTGACTTTGCCTCTACCCTGGTACTTCACCCTCATGGAGGGCTAGCCATTCAGCTTTTAGACTAGAGAAGCATTTTCTATTTAAGATGAATGGGATACACAGGGGCTATTGTAGGCTCTATAAGCTAGATAAGAATTGGCTTGACAGACTGAAGGCTTTCTCAAGCAGGGTCCACCTGGTGGACAAGATGGATATTGCATCCTTTTGCCCTGCTAAACATCCAAGGACAAAGTGAAGCTTTAGAAATGTTTACCAAGTGCCCAACAAGCTAGGCATGGCTCTGGGTTTGTTGCTCACGTGACCTGTGCCTTCGGCTGTCAGCCAGCAATCCCATTTCACAGTGTGTTCGGTTTGCTCAGGACCATGAGCCTTTAGGAGTTAGGGCTCGGGTTTAAATTTTGGTCTCCTAACTCCAAGTGGAAGCCCTTAAGGAAATGGCATCTATGATTCAGGTGAATTTGGTATAGAAACCGAATGGGTGATTCAGTCTGGCTGAGGCTATGGTGGGTTAGGAGACCCCTGGATCTGCTCTCATTCTCTGAGGTGGCCAGTGAGACCTGTTGTGGAATCCTGAGACTTCAAAGAACACAGCTGGAAACATATGCGGACCCAGCAACCCACTCCTTGTGGAGCTGTGGTCCGGATCTGAAGTCTGGGTGGGCAGACAGTCCAGATAAGGGACAAAAGAGGAAATATATGGAAATAGACATGCTGGGAACCGTTGCCCATGCAAAGGAACGTAAGGATGTGACTAGGACCGGGGACTCTCTAGGGTGCTCCCTGACTGTCCCAACAAAACTCATGGGTCCCCAATCTTGTCCTCTGTTCCCATTTCTCAGGGTTTCCCATTTTCTAGGGAACATATCTGTGATTTCTTGATAAATATGACAAGAAAAATGGGACTCCACCATCTGGAAGAATTTTCGAAGTATATAAAGTTTTAAAAAATACATATACAAGATGGTTTTTTAACAACCCCATGATGACAAGTTGTAATCATGGTTAACTGCTTAGTTTCTTGTTTTTTTTTTTTTTTTTAAATCTATCTCTCCGAGTAGGTTATGAACTACATAGGAGCAAAGATCTCGCCTGTTCAGGGAAGCATCTCAGTCCACGGCCCAGTGGCTAGTCTATGGTGAGCACTTAAGCCAAGTACTCGGGAGGTTGAGTCAGGATGACCTGGAGTTCAAGGCCAGCTCAGGCAACACAGTGAAACCCTGTCCCAGAAATGAATAGATGAGTTTTCAACATTGGTGAAGGACCAGGCACGCCGACAGGGAACATTATTCTTTTACAGATAAAGAACCAAGGGTTGGGGAAGGTTGAGAGGCTCCCACCGTCAAGCCGTTGCTGGAGAGCCGAGGCCTCACTTGGCCCCCAGCTCCCAACTTTGTTAGGGGTGGGGCAACGGTGGCCCGAATAAACATATTTACTGAGCCCTAACCCCCCTTTCTGATGTCGGGTCCTTCTTTCAGTCTAAAAGCACCAGCCTGTCTATAGAACGGGGCACAAAGACGGGGACGTCTCCCTGGGCCTGGAGGACTAATCAGCAATTACTGTGCAGAACCCTTTCCAGACAAATGTTGCGTATTATCAGTATTTAAATTTAGTTTCATCTTCCCTGCATCCTCACAAGAGGGAACAGATGGCCCTGGCTTCAGGTGTGGAGAAGGAGGGGGAGACCAAAGTGGGAAGGTAGCAAGGTTCAGGTTTCCAATTAACTCCCGAGCCTGTGGGTGCTGGGAGGTCTCTCCAGGAGCCGCCTAGCCAGGATCACCAGAAGCTGCAGGGCCTCTCAGGTGCATGACCTTGGCCAGGGCACTCCCCTCTCGGCTGGTGGCACTGCCTTAAAGAGGAGCTTCAGTTCTGTCTCCTTTCGGAGACCCACCCGCCGGGGTTGGTTTCCCCCGGAGAGGTTTCCTAAGGCTAGCGAACCCTCGGAACCCGAGCTTTGGTCCCACCACCCGTGTGAGTTCCTCCACTTTGGACCTTGTGCTTCTTATCTGTACGCTGGTCCCAACGGTGACACTCTCTGCCTGCCTTGCTTCGGGAGGGAGACCAGAGGAGCCAGCGGCTGTGTCTCATGCAAAGGCGAGCGCGGGGACAGCGACTCCTGTCTGCTTCCTGTTCTCAGCGAGAGCCTCTGTCCTTAGGGCTGTGCAGGGGAAATGGTCGGGGTGGTGGTAGGGGGGTGGAGGTGTAGACAACCCACATGAACAACCCACCCAAGCTTCCTCCCAGGAGGACTTGCAGTTAGGTGGTTGAACACCTGCTGTTAAAGGCACCATCTTGCCACCTCATGGGCAGAGCCTGCTTGAGACACTGGGACAATCCAGAGGAAGGAGATGAGGATGGAGACAGCCGGCTTCCTGGACGCTGACAGTGGGTTTGGGCTTTACTTTCCGCCGTTTTAAAAGACCACTCAGAACCGAAGCTTTTCTGACTGGGTCACTTACACATAAATGAAACTTGGTTCTAACAAGACCTTTGATTTCAACAATGGAGGTGATTCAGATGCGAGCTGAGGTGGAGCTGCTGTGGACGGCTGGGTTAAATGTGCTAGTATTTTGTGCGATTTCTATGTCTGTATTCTTGAGTGGTATTGGTTGTGGTTTTCTTAGAATGCCCTTGGCTGGCTCAAGGACCGACCTCATGCTAGCCTCTGAAAACGAGTTGGGAAAGTTCTCTGCTATTTTCTAGAAGATTTTGAGTAGAATCCATATTATTTCTTCCTTAAATGTTTGATGGAATTTACCGGTGAATCACGATTCAGATTTTTGATGCTAGAAATTACTTTTAGAAAAAAAAAAAAGAGGACCTGTTTTTGCCCACTATTTCTGTCTTATGTGTTGACTGAACTATTTTCCAACATTTTGTTTCCCAACATTTCCTCTGGATTCTCGTTTTGGGGCAGTACTGGGCTCCGGTGACTGTCATGTGATCTAAATTTATGTGTTGTGATTTTTCAGTTTTTTACTTTTCAAAAGAGGCAACAAATTGCTCATGATCTGTTTAAAATAAATGAAAGGAACTCAGTTACTTCAATCCTATGCTGACGTGGGCTCAGAACCCTCTCTTACTTTGGTGTCCAGGACTAGCCTCTGTTCCCACCTTCCCCAGAGCCTGGCTTGGTTTGCTCTATTGGGATGACACTTCTGTAAGACTCTTCTGCACCTCCCAGGCTGGGCTAGGTGACCCCCGTGGCGACTCTGTTCCCTGTGTTTGATCTACTCTGGCATCAGCCGTATTAAGCCACACACTGCTTCATGACAGAGACACATTCTGAGAAATGGATCACTGTGCGATTGTCATAGAAACTCAGGTGGGACACGTCAGTCATTCGGCTGGCCTCCGATGCAATCCCCAGTCACCGGAAACATGAGACGGGCGTCTCAGAGAGTGGCACAGGGACCCTGGTAAATTCTAGTCCAGTGGGTGAATGTTGTTGTTGTTCATGATGAAGGTCACCACACCTACATTTTTTCTACGTCTCTGAGTGGCTCATGCTGTGTTGCACGTACCTGGTGAAAACGCCTCATTTTGTATTTGTGGACACAGACTCAGGGAGACACAGTGACTGGCCAAGCTCCACAAATGGCAGAGCTAATGTCAAAGGCCACACCTCTTGGCTGCAAGTCCAAGGATTCCTCTGAGTTTCAGTTCCGTGCCAAGATGGTAGTGGCCTGGGGATGGCCTAGGGTTCACTTGCAAGTAGAATCTTACAGAGTCCAGACAGGGTGCTCCATAAAGGAGGGGTGGAAATTTCTCCATCTGCAAGATGATGCCATGCGCCTGTAGCAGCTTTGTTGTCAGGTGAAACCACTTCCTGGTCACCAGGAAAGGGGGTGTGAGACCGCGTGGGGCAGGCAGGCAGCAGCCCTGTTTCCTAAGTGGCCTGGCTGGCTATTGTAGGTGGAGAGTCCCCTCTAGTCTGGGAACTTGCTGACTTTGGGGTTTAGGACCAGCTATTCTCTGTCCGGTCTTGGAAGCCCACCCCAGATCCTTGCTGCCAAACTTCCAGGTCACAGCTGACTGACACATACAGCAAAACAGGGCACTTAACAGGCTCGCAGGCTGGCCTCTGGAGTGACCCTAGCCTTTGATCTACTGCAGACTGTTCTCTCTCATGTCTGTTGCTCATCTTCAGGGCTCAGCTTTCAGATTCTCCACGTCTGGAAAGGAGGTGCTCGTGTACCCCTCCCACTCGTCTTTTAATCCAGATGTGTTGCCCTGGAGTCTCGCTGTGTACTTGTGATTCTCTCTCTCTCTCTCTCCCTCCCCTTCCTCCCCTCCTTCCTTCTCTCCCTCCATCCCTCTCTTTCTCTTTCTTCCTTTCTTTCTCTCTGAGACAGGGTCTCTCTACACAGCTCTGGCTGTCCTGGAACTCACTCTGTAGACCAGGCTGGCCTCGAACTCAGAGATCCACCTGCCTCTGCCTCCTGAGTGCTGGGATTAAAGCCATGCACCACCACACCTTGAGTGCTTGTGATTATTGATCACGGGTTCTTGGAGGTCGGGGACTGGGCTGCTTCAGTCTCTTCCACCATGACAGTCAGTGGCCACTGCAAAGTGAAGGCAGCAGCTCCTCATCTACAGACTTGGAACTCAGCAATATGGGAAGTCCCACTCCCCTCCCCCCACCAAAAAAACTTCTATAGCGGACATTAACGTGGAAGAAGCAGGTTTTCTGAGTTAAAGCTGAAGAGCAGGTGCCAATCTGTCCAAGGCCTGACAACCTCCCTCCTGCCTTGCACCCTTTTCCAGAACCACAAGACTAATACAGGCAAAATAACAGCCCCCCCTCTTCGGTGTTGGCAAAGCCTAGACTTCATCTACACACACAGCTGGCAGAGGGAACCCAGATTTGGCACCACACCAACCTGTCCTGGCACGGAGGGCTACGGACAGGCTCACTAGCTCTCCTGTCTTAGCCTTCAGCTTCCGCTCAGCAAGTAATTTCCTGTGTTGTTGGGAGGACCCACGACCGGCATACCACAGAGCTCAGACAGTCCCCACCCCACCCTTAGGCCTTCTCGACTCCTCTCTGCCCCGCCCGAGGCCAGGCCTGGAGGCAATGGGGACCTGCAGTGCCTTCAGACACAGATCATGCTCAGAATCCAGAAGCTTTTTGCTGCTCTGGAATGAACTCCAGATGATGGGAACAGCTAGAGTTTGCACAAGAGACGTGGAGGGCAGACTAAGCAGAGCAGGGAGGGAGGGAGGGGCTGGGTCTCTAGAACAAAGCATCAGGAAGAGGGTAGGATGCAGGTGCATAAACCGTGCCCCCGGCTCGGAATGCCCTTTCTCTATGTCAGACTTGTTTATTTGTGAAATTCTGACCTAAATGTCACCTCCTGATGAGCTTTGTTTAGCCCTCTGGACGGAGTCAGCCTCCTCTCCCTCTGTGCCTCTTGTGGGTTCCCGTGCCCACGTCACACTAGACCCGTTCGCTTCGGGCCAAAGGCGGAGACCACGTCCTGCCTTGCATCTCTGCCGTCTCAGGGCAGGATGGTTAATAGGTTGAGTTCATTTTCTTTCCTCACGGCAAGGCTTGCTGAGCTAGCCAGTGTTCCATTCAGAGTCCATGACAAGTGCGTCGGATGTACCTGTTCCTCCCCCAACCCCTTGACGCCCAATGGGTGGGTGGTACACTGCTTTCACCTGTGGAAGCAGGGAGGGAGCAGCCATTGGCCCTGGAGGTGGAGCTTGGATGGGAGGTCACATGACTAGCTAGGCCTTAGGAGCCAAGAAGCACATCCGGGTTCCAGTGTTTGCAGCTAACTGCCCTTGGGGTAATTCCCTTTTTCTCTCTGACCTTCCATTTCTTTTTTTGCGGCTGGAGCACTGGGAGGAAAGGAATTGAGCTGCAGAGAAAGCCAATGTTCCTCCTACTTCTAGAATTCAATATGTCTGTTTCCCGGGATTCTTGGAGACTGACAGACACGCAAAAGTACTCATGTATACACACACCTACACATATGCACACAGGAGCAAACATACGCAGAGGTACATAACACATAAATGCAGGAGTCACATCACCATGCACTGGCTTTCAGACATGCAGACACACACACACACACACACACACACACACACACACACACACACACACGTGCCTAAATATCACATTTGCATAGGATGTAGAGATATTCGGGCTGCCACTGAAACACATATACGCCCCAGATTCTCAGGTGAGACGTTGAAGGCTGAACCCACATAGTCTCCTTGAAGCCACAAATGTGGACACCAGGCACACATGCATAGAACATTCCCCTTGGGAATCCCAGGCGCCTCCCACTGGTAGAGATGAGGTCATTAAAGCAGACCCACACCCTTTCCTCTGGCTGGGGATTGCCCCCATCCTCCCCCACAACCCTTGGGCGGGCGGAGGAGATGCAGCTGCTGAGCTCTGAGCAGAGTGGCCCACAGAGGTGAAGATGGGGATAAGCTTGTCTCCCAGGTTACTGCTGAGGGATGCTGCATTTTAAAAATAACTTCCTGCTGTTTCCAGGAAAGCTCTGGGGATTGAAGACTCCAAAGACTAGATCTGCCTGGTCCCATGGCTGCCCATAAAGCCCTATCCAAGGGATCCCTTTGGAAGATCCATAGAGTCCCCATGGTTGCCCTGGAGCCTGTGGCCCCAGGAAGAGGAAGAGACAAAGGATGGCTGGAGGTAGGGGTGAGAGTTGGGATATTGCACATGAAACCTGCTCTCCGCGGGGAGGACAGCCTCACATGCGTCCCCACGCACATCCAGGGGACAGCCTGCCGTGGTGGTTTATAGCTGGCTGGCTATGCTTCATGTTTGTGAGCCTCAGCGTTAGCAGGAAGTGGAGCAAGTCATGTCTCCCTTCATTGTGACTGTGAGAGGGAAACCAGGTGCTAGGTCCACCTGCCTCTTCTGTTCGGATGGGCCTCACCTGCCTGCAGGGTCACATGGGCACCCCCGGGCCGGCTGTAGTGTGTGGTTTCTTACTCACTGTCCTTCCTAGCCTCCTTTGTCTACCTTGTGTGCCATTTGCCCTTCCAGCTGACCTTGTCTTTCTACTGAATAACGAGGCATCGTCTCCTTTCATCTTCAGAATCTCAGGGAGCTCAGAGGAGCATCAGGCAAGGGGGTGGGCTGGGGGGAGAGGGACCACTGGGCAGTGACTGGCTCCCATTAAAGGCAAAGAACACTGATGTTTTGATGGAGCAGAAACTGGGCTTTGCTGAGACCCTGGGAAGGTTTGGTGGGCCCAGGGTTGGTCACCATGTAGCTGGCCTTTCTGCACATTGCTGGGAATCTTGTGGCCACAGACTAAGTCTCTTCAAGAACCCCGAGGAGACATTATCACAGTGTTAAGGGTATGAACCTATCTTTGTGAGAGCCGTGAGTGTCAACGTCATGGTGGTGAGGGTCTGGGCTTGCTCCCGGGAGAGCCCTGGGTAGACACTGTCATGGGCAAGAGTCTGGGCTTGCTCCTGGGAGAGCCCTTGGTAGACACTGTCATGGTGGTGAGGGTCTGGGGTTGCTCCTGGGAGAGCCCCAGGTAGACACTGTCATGGTGGTGAGGGTCTGGGCTTGCTCCTGGGAGAGCCCCAGGTAGGCACTGTATGATGGTGAGGGTCTGGGCTTGCTCCTGGGAGAGCCCCGGGTAGGCACTGTATGATGGTAAGGGTCTGGTCCTCTGCCCTGACTTCTGCCTCCTGTGGTCTCAGGCATGAGAGGTACCCTTTTGTTTTCTTCCTCTGTATGCCGGAGCTCAGAGGGTTATATCATAGGGTTATATCAGGGCAAACCGGCAGTGGAAGACACTATGGGTGTGGCCAGATGGGGATCTGGGGTGAGAGACTATCCCTAGGATGGATTCCTAGGGCAGTGTTGGGAAGACCAAGTCCCTTGAAATGATAGAGAAATGGAGGCTCAGAGAGTGGCTTCAAAAGACTCAATGAGTTCAGAGGGCAGGCGAAGCTCTGGGCTCTCCTAGTGACTCCGGTGATCTCATCACCACTTTGCAAGCTGATCACAAACAGTTGCTGGCATCTCTGAGCCTCAGTTTCCTCCCCACAAACTGGAGACAGCAGGGCCTCCTTTGCAGGGCTGTCAAGGTAAGGTTGAAGTGGGAGGAGCTTGGATGGCTTAAGTGAGGGATGCACTTTCCAGCTCTGGGGCAGATCTGCCTCCACCTCTAGAGCTGACCTGTGTCTGACCTTGGCTGACTAGACTGTTGTGAGGCCTGGGCACGGTGCAGAGAGACAGGTCTGGGTCAGCATGTTTGTTGGGGTGGGAGGTGCTGCCCCGGTGGCAAATCTGCTGGCCCAGACTTTACTCTCTGCCTGTCACGGGGAGGCGTTCCCCGTGGTGACGAATGCCAGCATCTCTAGACAGAAGGCCCAGACAGAAGCTGTCTCACATCTGCAGGCTTCCAGGGCTGACTCCGCAGACATCAGACACTGGGAGCTTTGAATTAGCAGAGGCAGGTGTGATGCCCAAGGGAGGGCAAATCGCTCCAAAGAGAAAGAGGTCATATGGGTTTTCTAGGTCTCCAAGGCTCAGAGAGGGGTGATATTTCACCCAAAGCCACACAGCAAGGATAGTAACTAAGCTGGAACTATGATCCATGATTCAGAGACCTTCTCTCTGGAAAAAAAACTAAGGCCATTTCTTCCCACCCAAGAGTCTTCTCACATACTTCTAGGAACAAGGGACTCACTACCTTTTAAGGCAGTGTATGCATTTTATAACAGTCGAAGATCCCTGGATATTTCTTTTACATGGGGCTAAAAACCTGTTCGTAGTCACTAGACCTGTTACCCACAAGATCAACACCCATGGTTCTGCACACTGAGGCTCTACAACAGAGCTTGCATACCCCAAGTCTTGGTTTGCCCGGACTGGAATTGTGTAGTCTCTTAATACAGTAGCTTCCAGACTTTCCCCCGCTGGCCACTGAAGACCACTTTCTCAGAAAGCAGAGACAGACTTACAGCGGATAAGCCGTGAAGCTCCCAGAGGCTGCCTTTGTGAGGCTGTTCAATACATGTAATAACAATTAGGTATTTTTATCAGTGAAAACAAAATTGACTCAGAAGTAAAAGGAGGATTTTAAAGGCATTTTCAATTCCCGACTTTCACGGAAGTCAGTTAAGTCAGCAAGCAGATTAAAGCATCTGAGGGCCGGGGGAAATATGCGGCACCGTGCTGGTTTTGGAAGGAGACTCTTGTCTGTGCTAAGTCAGGTTATTAGATCGTTTTAGACCGTGAGACCACTCCTCACTGTGAACCCCTGCAGGTCAGAGCCGGGGTCTCTCTAACCCCTATGCCTGCTAAAGCTGTCTGGCCTACACTGGAGCAAAGACACAGATCTATGGATAATTCTGGCTGGTTGGTATTTCAGTGTGCAAAAGGTCAAATGCATCTCTCTGTCCATTCAGCCTTCGGACTTTACACATGTCTGAAGGGAACCTGGTGTAGCACAATGATGTGGCTCTCAGCTACTATAAATCCTGGGCGTGGCTGGCCAGCCCAGGCCACTGTGGAGTCCTGAGTGAGTTGCTTGTCTTGCAGCCCATGCCCCCAGCTCCTCTTATTTGTTAGCAAGGGCACCCCTATTTCTTCTTGGGGAACTGTTTCTCCCTAGTCTCTTTCTGCATGCTTTGGGGGTGTCAAGGCCCAGTCTGGGGCTCCACTAGAGGGACATGGTTTGGCCAGTCAGTGTAATTCTTCTGCCCTTAGCTACACCGGAGCCCCATAGGGCCCATGGCTCTCACCCTTGCTGTTTCTCCCTCAAGGCTGATTGCTCAATGAAGTCAGGACCAGGCCCCTTCCTTCTCTGAGTCCTCAGAGCCCTGTCCATGCTGGCACAGGGAGGAGTTTCCAAAGCCTCTTGTACAGTGGTCCCCTATACCTACGCTTCACTTAACAGCAGCTTCAATTTCTTTCATCATCCATGGTTCAAAGACATTTAATGGAAAATTCCAGAAATAATATTTCACGAGTTTTAAATTGTATAGCCTTCGGAGGAGTGATGAAATCTCGAAGCATCCGTGTCTTCCCTCCACAGATGTGAACCATCCTTTTGTTCAGAGTACCCATGCTACACACGATGCCCACTTTTTGGTCATTGAGTGGCCATTTTGGCCACATTCCCTTTACTTTCTCCCACCCTGTAGGTTTTGTGTCATCCAACATCACAGGAATAGGGTGAGCTTGGGCTTTGGGGCGTGGCCCCTGTGGATAATGCTGTACATTGAATGTCTGCTGAGGAATTGCTCATTGATCTAGTCAAGTCACTAAGTTACCAAGGACGCACACTCTCCTTCTCTCCCTCCCTCCCTCTTCCCCGCCGCGCGTGCACGTGCACGTGTGTGTGTGCGTGCGTGTGTGTGTTAAATTTGTTCATTTAAAATATCTTCCAGGGAAAGACCAGTCAATCTCTCAACTTCTACCCTGTCCAAGAAAGAGAAAAGGGAGCGGACCGGGCTCACCCCTTTTAGTTTTTAGGAGCAGAAACTTCATATTCCAGCTTCATCAGGCAGCCTTCGGAAGTACACAGGTTTTCCAAGCCTGTGAAGAAGTCTTCAAGCGACAAGCAACACAACCAACCCAACATCAACAAAAACAGACATAGAAGCCGCTAGCCATAGCCAGGAGAACAACAGGGCTGGAGGGGGATGCTCCTGTCCCCCATCGACCTTCATCCTTGAATTATCAGCAAGAGGAAACAGTCCAGCCAATGGACGACGGAGAAGAGCAACAGTCTCTTGTTCCACAGCTCAGGAGACACCCCTCCCCCCCAAAAAAGACAGAAGCAACCAAGATGGCACATTCTGGCTATGCCAGTTTGGTGAGGGAAAGACAGAAGAGGAGGGTGCTAATCCCAAGCAATGTGCTTAGGTGAGTACTGGACGCCAGCCAACCATCAAGTCTACTCTTTGGGATGGATGATCCTTGGCATTTGGGAACCAGATTCCCAATTCCAGGGGGGGAGAATTTCACAGGCAGTTGGGTGAGCTTGAGGGGAAGCCCACGCCCTCACTTCCCTGGCCGGTGGCTTACACAAGCTAGGAGCCCCTTGAATGCTCAGTTTCCTCTGTGTTCCAGGAGTGAATGAACTCGCCTCCAGGGACCCTCTGCTGAGCAGCGGGGGACACGGTGAAGGTCCTGGCTACTTCACAGCCCCACTCTCTACTGTTAAGGTCACCTGGATGGCCGCTATCGTTTCTGAGTTCTAGGTCAGTTAAACCTGGAGGGGCAAGGCCTTCAAGTCTCCCTGATCCTGCCACGGAGGAGGCAAGTCCATTCTTGTTTCTGGGTCCCTGTTGCCTTGTCTGGGTAATGAGAGTTCTGTGCAGTATCCCATCTTCCCTGAGCTGTGGCTCACCTATTTTCGGAGTTCTTCCCAAAGTCGGATAGTGACGAGGGGTTCTGGCAGCTGGGCCAGCTTGCTACCAATATTGTCTTATGTCTTCACTTTGAGTTAGAGTAATATCACCTTGCGGCTTACCTCTTGCTGATCAAAGCATTGACTGGCAGTTAAGTGCCTTTGATTAATAAAAAATGGGGGAAATGAATTAATCATGACCTCAATTCAGCGTGTTTGGGAGACACAGTCTTTAAAAAGCCAAATCCCCTAGGGCCAGGAGGGGGATACACAGTGTCTTCTGGGGTGAGCGGGTGTGACCCGGGTGTCCACGGAGTCTCTGGTGGTGGACAGAGGGCCTGTGTGACAGTGGGCAGCCTGGGTGCTGCCTGGACAGGAGGCTCGGCCCCTTTAAGGCTCCTCTCCCTGTCGGAGCCCCGGGCCTGTGCGGAGGAGGACATGCATTATTGAAAGCGCATTTCAATACCTATTCTCCCCCCTCCTCCTGTGGGTGGCAATCACAGTTTACATAATCTGTCTCTCTGTCCTCCCAGGCAGCTGCTCCCTTCTGGCTGAGTGGTTTGAGGAGGGGAGGGAGGGGAGCGAAGAGATATTAACTCTATGCTGCCACCTCAGGTCTCAGCCAGGGTTGCCTTGTAGTGAGGGTGAGACAGCAGACCTTGAACTAGACAGCCCCAGGCTCAGAAGTCCCTTATGCACCAAGAGACCTTGGGTGCAACACTGTGCCCCTCTCCTGTGATCTTACTCCATGGTTCCCACTCTAGTGTCCTTGTTAATGGCTCCCCAACTCTGTATATAACACAGAACCGTATCCTGACCTCCAGGTGCATCTACAGCCTGCTCGAGGGGCATCTGTTGGCTGGTTCGTAGGCAGTTCCAGCTCAGCAAACTCCAAACTGACCTTGCCGGTTTT
This sequence comes from Cricetomys ansorgei, assembly GCA_026225945.1. Taxonomy (NCBI): domain Eukaryota; kingdom Metazoa; phylum Chordata; class Mammalia; order Rodentia; family Nesomyidae; genus Cricetomys; species Cricetomys ansorgei. The sequence continues at coordinate 2,255,256 of JAMJFZ010004039.1, forward strand.
CTCCCAAGCCGTCCACTCCTTCCGTCTGTCCTGTCTATCTTTCCAACTATCTACCGACTGTTCGCCACTCACCCATCACCCACACGTTCACCCACGACGTATCCATTCACCCCGCTGCCATTCTGACTACCGTTTCTTTATCGGCCCCTTTACCCATCCGTCTAACTGCTCTTCCATCTGTCCATCTATCTGCTCGTTATTCACTGAGGGTCTAGCGTTTGTTGATATTGAGGATACGTGACAGGCAACACGGATGCCAGGCTCGTCCTCTCGGTACTTGAGATCGCGTGGCCTTGAGCGACAGCGTACAGGTGGACAGACTATTGTAGTGAGCAGAGGAGAGGGTGAGGTGCTGCAGAGGCAGAGGGACAGGCTCCCTGGGATCCCGGTGGGCCTGCAACACTGTTTTCAATGTGATGATCCCCGAGCTCTTTCCCTCTTCCTCATGGTCTTTTCTGGCCTTGGTGGGAGCCCCTCCATCCAGACCAGTCTGTTCCCAGCCATGCCAGACTTCCCCTTTAAGCCATTTGGAGTTGGGTTCTGTCCCTTGGAGTCAAAGGAGCTCTCATTAACAGCGAAGACCCTCCCTAGCAGCAGGACACATTTGCTCATCCTTTGTCTTATTTGATTTCACAACGGCCCAGGAGGCTGTTTAGGGATGATGAGATGAAGCCTCAGACAGTGCAGTCAGCAGACCTAGACGCAGGTCTTCAAGACAGCAAGGTCAGCTCCTTACTCTATGGCTGTCCGGGTGAGGCAGAGCGGGTGCTAGATAAGGGACTGAGGTCTGGGACGAAAGGATGGATGGAAGGGAACTGGAGATGGCTCGGAAGCACCGATCTAAGAGAGACTAGGAGAGAAGATGGATTTGTAAGGGGGCTGGGTTAGAACCAGAGACCTGTGAAAACGGAAGAGAGGTAACAACGCCGAAGTTCGGAGTTCCCTACAGCCCAGCCAAACGGGCGGACGTCTGGGCAACTGGTGCGCCAGAGAGGACCCTGCTCCGCACTGCCAACCCGTCTTTTGTGGCTTGACCATATTTCAAGGTCTGACTTCTTCCAGGAAGCGCCCCCTCCCTGAACCAGACTCCTTTCTGGAGACTCCCCAGTCCTCCATGTCTGCTTTGCTGGTCACATTGGTCTCCCTTTTCACCGAGTATGACTCATCTCCCTCTGGAGAAGTCTGCGCCTTGCTTGACTGTGATTTAGCCCCAAGCTCTTAACCCCATGCCTGGCACCCAGTTAGGTCTGAATGCATATTAAAAAAAAAAGTTTATATGAAGGAAATGGATGCCAGATAAGGCATACATTCAGGATTCGAATGTGACAGGGGGATGGAGTCGGGAAAAGCAGCAACACAGAGAAACTGAGTCAGTAAGGAATGTAGACACGGAAGATGGAGATCCGAGGAGAGACCCGGAGTGTATCTGAGAGTGAAGCTCAGAGTCCGTTGAATTTCTGGGGTTCATCTGGCCTTGGTCTCTGGAAAGTGCTTCGTCATATTTTTGTTGGGGGGTGGGGGAAAGGGAGAAGCATCTGGAAAGGATCCAGTTTGCCCGTAGAATTGGGAGGAATAATTCTATATAGTAGGGAAAAGTTCTTGCAGTTCCTGTCCCTGCCACTGAGGGCACGAGACTCGAGACAGTGCTGAAAGGACCTAGCGACCACCATACGTGAGAAAAGGCAGAGGCTGGGAGCAGCCAGAGCCCTCTTGGTGCCGCTGCGTCCTGGGACTTGCTGTTCGAGGGTTTGGGTGACCCTTATCTTCATTAACTGCCTTTGGATTCTGACCCAGGAAAAGACCCAACCTTCCCAGGCTGCCGGTGTGGGAATTTTCACCCTCTGCTCTGGAACCAGATGGCTGACCAACAGTGCCTGTCTATCACAGCTTTTTTTCTTTATCATCCGTGGTCCTGAGTACCGTCCAAAGTAATCCTATTTATTCTGTCCATCTGCTTGTTTATTGTCTGTCTCTCTCACTGTGGGGAGACTCTATGGCGGGGTCTAGCCCAGCACCTGGAGATGCTCACAAAGTGCGGTGCTGATTACTGAGTGGGAGGGCCCGGGTTGGATGGGTAGGGTGGGGATGGGAAGTCTTTAAAGGTGGCAATGACGAAGCTCACCAAGCAAGGCTCCAGAATAAAGGCGTCTGAGCTGTGCGATGAGAACACTTGAGAAGAGAAAGGCCCTCCCCTCTAGGGCTAATTGTGTGCTGTGAGCTGGAGCACAGCAGCTGCTGGGAGACGGGAGACAGGGAGGTCCTAAGGGAGGGATGCAGACCCAGCCCGGGGGACACCTGCTCTCAGGCAGCGAGGAAACCTGCTAGGGGCTGGCTGTCGCTGTTAAGGCCAAAGGAGGCTAATGAGCCTCAGCACCGGACTGGGCAGGATGAGGGCCCACCCGTCTTAGAAGTTGTAGAAGAACATGAATGAGTGTGTGCCAAGTAAACCGAGGGGGGCATGCTGGGTATTTCTTTTGTTTGCTTCTTTGTTTTTTTCCCCCTCTGGCTTCTCATGGTGGGCTCAGATGGAGTGGGAAGACTATTAAAACAGATAAAGTGCCTGAAGCCTAGGGAGCTAACGGGATCAGCCCAGGTTCATCCTGCAGTTGTGGCAAACACAGCCCGGTCTCCATCGACTTGGGCATCCATCCGACAACCTAAGTGAGGCTGCATGAATTAGCCATAGACCTGGGACCCTTTCCAGAATCCGAGCCACTCCACCCAAAATGAAATGTGTTCCTTGTCCGGTTCCCTCTGGGGGCTTGAAGAAATACTGCATGAAGGAGGACAGTGGGATGTGACCTAGCATTACAACACAATACAGTCTACAATAGAAAATCTATTGTAACCAAACGCAAAAGCACTGAGGAAACTCAGGTAACCACTGAGAGTGAATGCAGTCATGACTGAAGTCTTGGCCTGGCTTCATTGACATGAAGTTAAAAAGCAAGCCAAGCACTCTAATCATGTTAGAAGTTGAGGTGGTGGTTCCTTCTGTCGGGGAGGAGGTAACCATGAAGTGTAGCAGTACGCTACAATCTTTCACCCTTAGTGTAGGGAAGGAGAAAGGAAAGATAGACATCTTCACCGCTTTTACAAGCGGCCTTAATACAGAAAGAGAGAAAGGTAGAGATCTTCACAGCCTCTTTTTAGGCTGTCCTAAGCTTGAATCTCTCCAACCTTTGTTCTCTTAGGAATTATCTCACTAACTAATGGCAGCAACCCAAACAACCAACACCCACCCCGGCTTTCGGGGCTTCAGATCTTTTATACCCTAAGCCAAAAGTTCCCATAAACCCATGCGGCACGCAATCCCAAAGACAAGCTACAGGTGTCAGAACGACTGCACCCGACCAGATTAGAGCCACCTGCATCAAGCATTCCAATTCCAACGGGTAAACAACTCTACCACAGCTGGGGTGGGAACGCGAACCTCTAGTGACTAGTCGGTTAAACCAAAAAGCGTTTCTACACATAAAAATTCCAAGTGTTCCTCTACAGTGAAGAGGAGAAAACAGGGTTGCCTGTTATGCTTTCCGCTTCCACTTGTGGTGTGGGGTGGGTTGTGTAGTTATGCATTGGTGGGCTATGTAGGTATGGTCCCCTGTGGAACTTTACAGAAAGCTTTGTGAATGCGGGTGTATGGTTGAGCTAGCTTCCCGTGTTTAAAGCTTGGTTCCCAATGCTGCAGGGCTTAGAGATGGGATCCTGGGAAGTAATGGGCTCGTGTGAGTCCTGTCTGCGTCAGCAGAGCATCTCACTGATGAGTTCAGAGCTGGAGGACACCGTCTCCCAAGGCGTGTCATGGAAGTCTATCCATCCCACCCTCCTGCAGTGTCCCGGCTGCCTGCCCCGAGCAGCTTCTCCTCTACCATCCTTCTTCCATGCTGTTTTTTTTGTTTTTTTCTTTTCTGCACCACGGTCTAAAGGCAACAGAGCCAACCCCATGGAAAGAAACCTCTGAAACCTTGATTCAGAATAAACTCTTTCCTATTTCTGAAAGGAGAATTACTTTTATTTTACGTGTGAGTGTTTTGCCTGTACTTGGGTGCAGTAATAACAGTCAGAAGAGGGCATTGCACCCCGGCACTGGAGTTACAAGTAGTTGTGAGCCTCCGTGTGGGCGATGGGAACCTAACCCCGGGTCCTCTGCAAGAGCAGCCAGTGCTCTTACCTCTGAGGATCACTTCTGCAGCTTTCCCTCTGCTCTGAGCTGATTTGCTTCGGTGTTTTGTTACGGTAACAGAAAGCTAACTAACAGAGTTATATTTCAAGGATTAAGTAAGAACCGCATTCTGTGGTTCTGACTTAGTGTGGGATGGGGTCTCAGCTTTGTGGGGTCCACCTGTCACATCTCCTCACTTTACACAGCAGGGAGCAGTAGGTAGGTCTTCCACACCCAGCTGTTTTTCTACCCATTCTTTCTGAACATCTCTGGTGGGCCATCTACCTCTTCCAAATTCCCATGGCCTCATCGATACCCTCGTTTATCTCTGCAGTTCTCACGTGGTTTAAAATCGTTATCTTATCCAGTTAGCTCCCCAACATCAGGACCGGTGACCGATCCATTTGTACATCTCTAGGCTGCGCACAGGGCCCGGGCATGGTGGCCCAGCAGCATTCTGTGGAATGACTGAAGGAAAATATTCTTTAAAAATTATATATATTTTTTTGACACAGGGTTTTACTATGAAGCCCTGACTGTCCTGGAATTTGCTATGTAGGTCAGGACAGCTCTGAACTCACACAGATGCGTCTGCCTCTGTCTCCTGAGTGCTGGATGAAGGGTGTATGCCACCAGACCTGGCTTAGGAAACCATTATTATCTCAGGCTCCTATTTGCCTTATTAGAGAACCCGTCATTTGATCTAGGTGGATCCTTCTTTGTTGTCTTGAGACACATTTTCTAGAGATTTCTATTCACTAGGATAAATGACCCTCATTGACATGTCTACACCCTGTGTTCCACGGGATGGATTTCTTCCTTTCTTTTCTTTTTCTGGTGAAACACGAACGGGCCACAGCCCTTCTCCTGATCACATCCTCTCCAACCTCACTGTACTTAGTTCCAGAGAATGATTGCTGGAGACCCCGGTGTGAGGAGAAGAGGCAGATCCTTCTCCTTAGACCTCACTCCCTAGGGACCTTGGATCCTCTCATTGCTGACCCCCAGGGAGTGGTCCAACACAGAGCAGGATATTGGAGGTTGGGGGTGAGGAGTTATGAGGTTCTTGTCGGCGGTATGCAAATGCAAACTGGCTGCTGGCAGTTAGGAGTTACTGGTGGGACACAGTCTGATACAGTAACAGTCACAGTTACAGTTACAATTACAGTAACAGACTCACTGCCTCCAGACTCACTGGAGAAACGGAGGAGGGAAGTCACCAGTGGAGGTCTTACGGTGCCCTTTAGATGCACAATCTCATGGACTTCACAGTTTGTTCCCCCTGATCTTCCTACCTTTCAGGAAACCCTGCATTAAAACGTGCAAATGAAGAGGTGCTTCCACACTCTTATTATGAAGAGCCCATTGCTATGTTAGGACACTGGATTTTGACGCCTGACACCCTCTGGGAATCTGAGGTCACCTCTGGACCTCCAGGTTCCCAGACACTGGCTGCAAGTTCATGGTCCTTGTTGTAGAGGATACAGGCTCAGGGAATATAGAGTTCACTAATTTCTCCATCTCTAATAGTTGAGACAGCGAGACTACTTCTGGCCAGCAGCCGAGAAGAGTATCAATGCCGATGGCTTCCAGGCTGAAGCTTTAAGAACAGGTGGGTCCTCCATTCCTTCCCTCCCCTGTTGTGTAATGATGAAGCTGGTCTGCCTCCCATGGTCACCACCGGGGCAGAAACTCTCCTGGCTTTACAGTTGATGTTATGTGAGGGAGAAATGACCACTACCGTACCAGGCCATGCGGACCTTGGCCTTTACTAGTCACCTTGGTGTGACTAGCCATCCTCAGCGTGACCTAGCCATCTTCCACAAGAAGCCCCTTCCCTGTCACTGGCACACAACTGAGTGTCAGCGATGGCGCCAGCTTCCACCATTACCCGGCATCGTGACTCCTCAGACCTTGCAGCCAAAGAGTGTTTAGAACAGAGAGGGTTAGTGGCAGGAGGAGAAAGGGGCTGTGGATGTCCAAAGAAGGGGGTGGGGGGTGACAGGAGATGGTCTCAGGAAGTGACACTTCAGCCGAGTGATAGTGGACAGACAGAAGTGAATTCGGCCGCATCCCGCTGGTATGCACTGTTCAGTCAGCGCGATATTAATATTCCTCGTTAATTGACAGTATTTAAGGATGACATCTCTGTAGAGGTCTGGATTTGACATTTCACTTTAAAACAAATATTACAAAATGGCTAAAAACAAAACAGAAAAGAAAAGAAACGCAGGGCTATCTGTCAATGCTAAGACCATTTGCCTGTATGGTGACAGTTGCCTTGAGCCGGCGGTGACTCATGTAGACAGACACACATGACCAGGTTGCCACAGCTCCCTGGGGACCATCTGCCCCCTGCCTGCCCTGCACCTCAGTCAGCAGATTCTCTTCCGGGTATGTCCTACCTGTGATAGGTAGCCCAATACAAAATTGCAAATTTGATTAAAACATTATGAGTCTTTTTTTTCTTTCTCTTTTCTTTTTGTAACTTGATCTCCTGGCTCTCAAGTGTCAACTTTATATATGACAAAGTCATTTTTGCAATGTCAAAGGTTGGATATGCCATTTCAATACCCTTAGCCCCATGTATCTTAGACTCCAGCAATGAGGCCAGGGGCCACTGGTTCAGCCCCCTAGAGCTCCTATCTAGAAGATTCTGGAAGCCTGAGGGGGTCAGGAGCCAATGCAGTCCCCCATGATTGAAATGATGACCTTGGTGCAGCCAAAATGAAAGAAGGGATGCCCCAGCGTCTGTCCCCCGAGAGTCAGGGCGAGGGAGTCACATTGCTGGGGCTCCCCTGGCTCTTCAGAGGGGATCACTGCTGGTTTGGGTTTCCCAGAATACCTTTTTGTCTCAGCTCTTTCTCAGCACACAGTCCTGCATGTTGTCTGATCTAGCTTTCATGCTTTCTCCTGGCCCAGAGTACACAGAGCTGGGCCCACTGGGCTCTCCTGGGACTGTGACTCGCAGGCTCAGCTGTGACTGGTGCATCCCACAGGAGACCTCAATATTGCCATCTCAGCAGCTCTTCCAGACCCCTGCTGTTTCTTTGATTTTATTCTTCCTGGACCTGGCAGCTTATCTTCCCCCTGAGTCCATGGGTAGCTGACGACATCTCATCTCATCTACTCTGGAGAACAGCAGACCTTGCATCTGATGCTTATTATCAACATGGCTGAACTCTTTGCCCGGAGAGGAGCCTATTGTCTTAAAAATATGGGCAGACCCTGACAGAATTCCAGTAAGTTTAAAATATTTCTAAATGATAGTCTACCCCACTGTACCCCCGATCATACCAACACTGCTACCCATTTCCCTTAGTCTTGAATACAGGTTCTATAAGGCCAGGTTTCAGCTAAGCCCAAGTTCTAGAAAGGTTTGCCTTGGTAGACCCATGTACATTAGTAAGTTCAAAACCACGCAAGCCAATTTATGCCAGATCAATTAGATAACTTTGCTCAAATCAAACCAAGTCAGTCACCTCTGGCCAAGATAAACTCAACTGTGTTCTTCCTATTCACACTAAGCCAGGCTGTCATCAAGGGAAAGAGAGAGCCCAGCGGAGAACAAGGCACACTCTTAACTCTCCAGGAGTGTTTTTGCTGTGAATCAAGATTCCAGTCTCAAATTCTCCCTGAGCACAGCATTTCCCACGCATGAAGATCTAGAGAGAGGGTCCTATGTCCCTGGCCTTCTTCCTAAGGTTTGCTGACCCCTGCTGTAGAGCCGTTAAGAGGTGGGGCCTGCCTGGTGGAAGGCCCCCATGTAACTCCCAGTCTTTACTGCGTGAACAGCTGTTACCTCACATACCTGCTGCTACAGATGGGGTCAGCACCCACCGCCACCCCTCCCCTACCACGGGGGACTGAAATCTCTCCCACCGTAAGCCAAAATAATCTGTCCTCCCTGAAGTAGCTGGCAGGTGTTCTGCCACAGTGACTATTATTACCCTTCCCAAACCACGTCCTGGAGCACGGACTGAGCGCCTCGGAATGCAGAGCCAGCTGGCCCCTCCCCTTTTTTTAGGGCGCGCTACATGGGGGTCTTGAGTCCTTCCTTCATCGTCCATCCAGTCATCTACTCGCAAACCCTTCACTAAGCCCTCGGTACAGACGTGCTCGGTACTATACAGACATTGCCTCATTCAATTCCCTGCAACAATTAAATTGTCCAGGTCTCTGGGTAAACAGTATAAATCTAGAGCCAGTTAAGTGGCCAGCTAGAACGTAACTCAGCCCTGGCGCCAAGGCCTTGCTCTTTGTGTCTCTGGTGTCTGTTAGAACAGCCAAATAGACTGCAGTCACCAGCGCTTGAAGAGACACATTCTATATGGAGGGGAAGAGAGGATTAATGGGTATCTTATGGAAGGGCTGAATCCCCCCTGACTAGTTTATTAGGGTTCTTTGAGAAGTGAACTAGGGAGATAAACGGTGACTTTCACAAAAAGCCTTTGTTACGTCTCTATCCCAAAGCCTATTAATAAAATTGATTCATTATAGAATTGGGCAGAAGTGGGAGGCAAGTGGGCGGGAGCCTATTTTTATACGGATAGAGAACTGGCTTAGAGACAAGAAGGAGGGTAGAGATAACGGGCGCTTTTTCAAGTGAAGAACTGGGGTTCTCCAGGAATTGCTGTTGAGTTAGCTTTGACTAAAGCTCAGTTTACAGGCATTGAGCACACAGCGTGTGGGAGCCCTGATCCAAACACGGGGCGGCCCACGTAAGTAGGATTCTGCTCATCTCTCAGAACAGTGGTTCTCAGCCTCCCTGACACGGCGACCCTGTAAGACAGTTCCTCGTGTCGTGGTGGCCGCCCACCCCAACCATAAAATTATCTGTGTTGCTGCTTCAAAACTGTGATTTTTCTACTGTTCGGAACGTAAACGTCTGATACGCAGATGGTCTTAGGTGACCCCCATGAAGGGGCTGTTTGACCTCGGAGGGGTCGCGACCTGCAGGTTGAGAAGCACTGTCTTAGAGGATCCAAGGAAGTCTTCACGTTGTCGGAACAGGACGCTGCTCCTCAGAGGAACTGCGGAAGGCGGCCAGGGAGCGGAAAGCCCCCCAAGCCGTGCTCAGAAGGCTGGAGGTAGTGTCAGTTCTGTCACTGACTCCCCGTGGGACACCCTTACCCTCCTGAGTCTCAGTTTTCTCTCCTGTACAGGGAAGAAGCGTTACCTCTGATAGCCTGGGAAGGAGGCCACTGGGGCTTGGAACAGGAACTACTAATGAGAAAGTTTCCATTTCTCATAACCAAAATGCCCCCTTCTGTCCCTATGCTGTGATGGGATTCTCCCCCCACCCTTGGGCTAGATCCCCCCACCCCTCCCGACGATGAGGCGGAGAGCCCCGAGGTCTGCAGCGCTGGGACTAGGAGCCCAGCCTGGGATTCCTCGGTGGCGCTGTCTGTGAGTGACTCAGCGTCACAAATAGCTCCCGTCTGGATGAGCCGTGGTATCTATAGCGTTCGAGTGATCCCTGTATCCACACACACACTCTCTGTGCAAATATGTGGATCACTGTATGCTAACTATGAGGTGGCCTGGAGATGTTCCTCCCCTTAAAAAGACTATTTGCTATGAAACTCAAGACTGTTTATTTAAAGAAACAAGCTTACGACTATGCACGCTGGATTGCTGATGGTGGCTGGTGGGGAGGGCATGGTGTGATAGGTGCTGGGGGTGGGGGTGACTGAGCTCGGCCTGCTAACCTGCAAGAGCGCTGAGGCTGACTGCCAGGGTCCTTCTGTCTTTGCCGAGCAGGGCGATGGACACCACCGTTACTCAGATATGGGGATGGGGTGGGAGAGGCGGAGGAGGGCTGTGATTCAGCAGAAAGAGCAAGGAGCTGGTGGTGACAGGAGAGTCAGGTCCTGGCCGGGCCCTACCCCTCATTTCATCAGAGATGATTCATCAGTTCTCATTCATTCGTTAAACACCAACCAAGTCCCCCGCGTGTGCAGGCTCCTGGGCCGCAGACAAGGAAGAGGAGATTGGAACTCAGCCTTAGGCAACCGCCAGTCCTGTGGATTGGGCTAGTCTCTGAGCCTTGGTTTCCTCATCTGGACCCAGGGATTGGAACATCCCCTCGTGCTTGTAGAGGTAGCCTTGAGTAACGTAATGCACCGAGCATGCAGCCTGGACCGTTGCACTGTTCCCCAAATGACCCATCTCATTCCAACTTGGAAATGGGAGAATGACCCCATTTGTCTTAGTCCCAGGCGAGCGCCCCACCCCCGAATGCCACCCAGGGCTATGACCTTGGGCGGCACCCTTACCTGTGCTTCCTGGATGAGCTGGGATGCAGGAGCCTCAGGCACCAAGCAGGGCAGATGGCATGTCAGAGACGCTTAGCCTCCTGGGGAAGGAGAGAGGATTCGGAGCTGAGACAGTGTAGCCAGAGGTTGGGCTTTCTAAGTGACCACGAGACCCCAGTGTCCTCAGCCACCCCCACCTCCAGCCAAGAACACCCACCACTGCTTCCCTTGGTTCTAGCAGAGGGCTGGGTGGCATGGGGGTTCTGCCAGATCCACCTCCTGGCTCCTTCTCCATGTCATCTGCTAGCAGCTGCCCGTCTTGTTTACCGGCTCAGGAAGCACTTGGACGGGTGCCACTGGGCTATCTGACTAGTGTCAATAGATGCCTTCCATTGCCAGTCACGCCTGGTTTCCGGCTCTGGCCTCGGGGATGTTCACTGTATCTCTCTGAGCTCCCATTTTCTCTTCTGTAAAACGGGGCTCTAATAGTGCCCACTTCTTTCGTGTAAAATGGACCTTGTCTGTGAAGATACATGTAACAGGAGAACCCCCCAAACCCTAGTTACTTTCTTCGCTTTAGTCCTGGGGGTGCCGATCTCTCCTTAAGAGGCCAGGGTTGGCTCCTCTGTGTCTGTTTCCAGACCTTTCACAAGGTCTGGCAATGTCAGTGTCCAGACACTGTTTGTTGACTGAGCCTGCTCCCATGGTCTGGTAGAACTGTCTTTAGACACGGAGGATTAGAGAGGTCCAATTTAACAGAGGAGAGGCAGGAGGGCAGCTGATGTGGTGGTCAGGTTCACGAAGAAGTATACATGGATCTGGGGTCCCAGCTCACAGTCCTGGCATCGTCTACCCCAGCCACTGATCTCAGGGCCTGGTGGGGCTCTGCTTGCCTGAGCACCAGATCTAGGCTGTGGAAGGGCCTGCAATGTCTGCTTACTTCCTTCCTCCCAATACAACCTCTTACTTCTTCCTGGACTCTCTGTCTTCTTTCCAAGAACAATTCTACTCCCAGGCCCCAGGAGCAGGTGTGTCTGTCATTGGGGACTGAAGTTGAGAAGGACAAGGGCCTGCCCGGCTCACAGAGGCACATGTAGAGAAGCAGGGAGCCCCACAGAGATGACTCTAGGTCCTTTGTCCCCAGCAGTCATCAGGCCACTCTGGAGAGCGCATTCCTCTGGCCCCTCCATCCTGTGTGACCATGCTTAACACTCACCATGCACAGTTCAGCCTCTAACCCCCACTGTTGGAACAGGGGCTCCTTCAGGCTGCTTCCGAGAGCCCAGGACTGAGCAGGGCTCGGTAGGTGTCTGATGAGTGACTGAGTAACTGGCTGGCCGAGAGTGCCAGGCCGTGTTTAGAAACGTAAAAGGGAGGGGTGTGATTCCTACTCTCAGGAAAGTCAGCAACTAAATTGGAACCATGGCCAAGTTACTATTTTCTGATTGGCTGGTGTGGGGAGCTGAAGCTGTGTGTGTGTGTGTGTGTGTGTGTGTGTGTGTGTGTGTGTGTGTTTGGGGAGATAGAGGGATGGAGGGACTGCATTCTGCCAGTAACAGCATCTAAGTGCAAATGGCAACTCGTGTGTCTTTGGGCTGGGCCACCTGGCTGTGGCGTCAAGTACCTGATCTTTAAGAAGGCAACAAAGAAAAAAATGTGGTACAGTTAAGGCTTGGTGCTAACTTCTTGTTGAGTCCCAAACAGCTAGTACTTTAGGTGCCGGCACATAGTAGGTGCTGCTGGTACATAGTAGGTACTTAGTCAACTGTTGAGTGAATGGGAGAGTAGGCTGAGAGCAGGCAAGGATATCTTCTATCCCAGGGCTTGTGGGAGTAAAAAGCGTTAACTCTCAGATTGAATGTAGACCCTTCCAGGAGCTAGCTACCCCAACGGCACAGGGAGTGCCTCAACATGTCATTGCCTGGCCAGTCCATTGGCACAGCTCCCTTTGACAGAACACGGCAAGGAGGCTCAATAAGGGCTTGGCCCGTAGTTGAAGCCCAGGGTCCCATGCCCTACTCCATGAGTCATAGGTGAACAGCTGTCAAGAAAGCAGCCAACTGAAATACAGTGAGAGTCCCACCCTAAGGCAAGCTTGACCGGGGTGTCCCCTGCAGAAGCAGCAGGGGCTTCTCTGAGAAGGTGAACCAGGGGCTGAAACTCAGAGAGACCAAGAGGGCAGTGGAACGGGAAGGGGTTGCCAGATAGAAGGAACACCGCCTGCAAAGTCATGGAGGAAGTGTGGTCCAGTAAGGGAACTCGGAAGCATGTGGCTTGGCTGGGGTTGGTCAATGGAGCTCACTTGTGAGAGGCCTCGGAGCAGCCAGGGTTGTAGAGAACCATTGATGGGCCCAGATTTGTGCCTCTGGGGTATTTGGGGCATGGGATTTGGGTGTGTGTGTGTGGGGGGGTCTTTTTTGCCAGGTTATGGGTAGTGAGAGGTCTGGGACAGAGACTCAGTATGGAGATGGGAGAAGAAGGAAGCAGGAAGCAGGAAGCAGGAAGCAGGAAGCAGGAAGTAGGGAGCAGGGAGCAGGGAGCAGGGAGCAGGGAGCAGCGAGCAGGGAGCAGGGAGCAGGGAGCAGGGAGCAGGATTTGTGCTTGAAGAGGTGTGAGGTTGAGGAAAAAGGGACTCAGTCTTTGGGTTGGGTGGGGTAGTACCATGCGGGAGGCCTTAGAGGACCCATCCTGGGGAGATTCTCTGATGGCAAGCTCTGGTCCCTGCCCTGGCCTCCCGCCCCAGCCCTAGCGGTTGCTTGGCTGTCCTAGTGATCCTCACGGTGCTTACCTGGGCAGCACCAGTCTCTGATGGCTCCGACCACTTTCTGCCCCGCCCACTGTCTACCACTTCCTCCTCCGTTCACTCACTTTCTATCCTGCAACTTCGCTGGACTTTCTCTTGACCCAGGGCACCTGCCCTTCCTGTTCCTTCTGCCTGCATGCTTTGTCCTATGGCCAGAGGCTTATTTTAATTGAGATGTTAGCTCCACTAACTCTTCCAGGATTCTTCCCTGGATGCTTTATTAAACAGACCCACTCTCTGTCACACACCACGCCCCCCCCAACCCTTAATTTACCTCTTAGAATTTATAGAACCTGATGAAATGATTTTAAGTGTTTGGTTTCTTTCTTCCCATCAGATTTGAGCTCTGTAAAGGCCAGACGGAACCCTCGTCCTGGCTCAGGGAGACAATCCTGGGTTGGTGTTTGCACATTTGGGGAACAGGAGGATGACACTTATTAAACAGGGTTATTGACAGCATTTGAAGATACACTTGTACGTAGCCTGCCAAGGCCAGCTGACCCCGGGATCCCGTCGGTCTTTCTCTGCTTTATGGACTATGAAGTTGAAGCTCAGAGAAGGATGCGACAGGCCACATGGCCAAGCGAGAGGGTGCCGGGCTGGGCTTCTCTGCTGTTGGAGAAGCGCCTGGCCCTGTACCCTGCTCTGAGTAGGCGTTCAGCAGCGAGAGCTGGCGCTGGGCGCCTCCAGCCATCTGCTGCTTGAACTGAAAGACCCTACTTGCTTGCCTGGCTGTCACGGCTTCCCAAAGAGTCTGCCGCAGGAATTCTAATGGCTGGGTTTTTGTGGAACACAAAGGCCTGCCTCTTGCAAATGGAGAAATGCATTTTCTCTGCATCAGCAATCACCACACTGCACGTCTGGTTTTCATCTTGTAGGCGCGTTACCAAGATTAACTTCTGAACCCTATGAAGCGACGCTTGTTGAGGGGAAGCCGGGGAAGGGGTCACATTAGTGTCTCTCATCACAAGGGAGCCTGGGGTTTGGAGGGCCTTGAGACCCTCCCTCAAGACCAACCTCTCTGGTTGTTTGACCTGTTTTATGGAAAGCGCTTTCTTCGTTGCCGTAAATGCATCCGTCTTCTCAAGGATCCGAGGTTTCTGACGTTTCCTGTTCCATTTGCTCACTGGCTCAGCAATGCATTATATAAATATTTACTGAGAACATACTAGGCACTCCTATAGGTCCTGAGCATGCCATGGAGGAGCAAAATATAACCTGCCTGTGCCTTCCCACAGACACGGGGGAGACAGACGGCAGAGTCCTGCTGGTGACTGGCTGTGTGGTGCTGGGTAAATTCCCTTCCCTCTCTGGGCCTTGGGGTTTTATTGCTCTCCACTATTAGAATCTCTCTTGAAATCTTTTGATGGCTCTCAGTGATATGGAGCACGGCAGCCATGTCTAGCCCGTGGCGGGAGGTCCCTTGCGCTGGGCTCTGGCCAGTGTTCCTCAGCATGTACGTCTCGCTAACCCACTCTCTTTTGCCCTCTTTTTGTTTAGCAGTACCCACACTGCTCTCTCTTTTTTCTTTTTATTTATTCTGCACGTGTGATGGTGTGATACATGTGTGTGTGTATGTGTGGACACAATGCCTGTTGTGTGTGTGTGTGGTGTGTGTGTGTGTGTATGTGTGTGTGTATTAATGCCAGGTGCCTTTCTTCTGTTGCTTTTCTTCCTTATTGTTTTGAGACAGGATCTCTCACTGATTGGTTAGACTAGGAAGCCTCCTGTCTCTGTCTCCCCAGCCCTAGGATTACAGGTGCACATAACCACACTCAGCTTTCTAGTGAGTGCTGGGGATTCGAACTCAGGTCCCCACGCTGGCACAGTCAGCACCTTGTGACTGAGCCATCCTCCAGCCCTCACACGTTTCCTCTCTGAGTGCCAGGACTCTCTGAACGTCTCACCACTCAATCCTTCCAGAATCCCCTTGAAGGAGGGGGTGGGGTTCATCATCTCTACTTTAAGTACGAGCAAGCGGAGGCCCACAGAGATAGATGAGCTCTTCGAATTCTCAGAGCTTCCCAGGGGAGGGCTGGGACCTGCACCAGGCAGCCATGCCCCTCTCCCTGCCACCATCGCCTCTGCCTGCCTGTGGACCAGCTCTGCTCCTCTCCTCCCCCAGGAGCGATCGAACATGTACCACCTGCCTCCAGAGGCACTCCCAGATGCCCCTTTTGGGGGAATCCTTCTATGGCCTGTGTTCCAGGGGTGACGCTGCCCATGCCGGCCCACAGCCCATGGTTTGATGCTGTCCCTGTCTCTTTGGCTGGGTGCTGAGCACCTCAGAGCAGAAAGGCTGTGTCTCATCCTCCTGCCCCTCTGTTCCCAGCCCAGCGTCCTGGGCCGTTCATTCTCTGTGCAGCCACAGAGGCTTATCCAAAAGCAAAACCAGTTTTTATCATTTTTATGTATTTTGAAGAAATCTCCACCTTATGATGCTGGTTTGGAAGGTTTTGTATAATCTAGCCCTGCCCTGCCCCGATCTATGACCAGTTCTCTGCACACTCAGTCCGTTCCAGACACACCGGCCTCCTACCTGTCCTCAAAGAGCTCAGGCTCACATTAAGCCCTTCGCTCTTTGGGGGGGTGGGGGAGTGTTCTTCCCCCACAGCAGGACACGGCTCTGTTATTTAGACCTCGATTCCACACCACCACTTCTGTATCCGTGTGTTTAGGTGCTTCTGTGTTTACCCTTGAATTGTTATTCCTGGTGGTGTGTACTCTAAGTGTGTGAGCCCCAGGAAAGCAGGTGTCAGATGCGTCTGGCTCTGCAGCCTCACCAGCACCTGCAGAGCCTGGCGTGGAAGAGCCAGTCGGTGACAAAGTGTCTTGCAGAGCCCCTCCGAGACTCTACACGTGACGGTCGGTTAGGCCAAGAGAAGGCAGCACGCCAGGGTAGCGTCACAGGTGCACACTCTCTATGGGCCGCTGGCTCTGCCTGCCCGCAGTCTGAATGCCCAGGCCTGAGGCAAATTCACTGGTTGCTTTCTGCTGACTTCACTGGGGAAGCCATGCGCTCTGCCTCATTTGTCTTTCCTTACCTTGGGGTCATTTATGGGCTATTCTCTTTCGCAGTCGTTCACAGGCCAGGGGCTCCCGTGGAAACGGAAAACGCTAACTCTTAAGTCAGAACACCAGAGCCCGATCAGAGCACACCCACTCAACGCAGCTGTATTTTATCAGCCACCGGAGAGACTTTATGCTCTAAAGAGACACAAGAGTGCTGAGTTCTGCCAGGGCCTGGGCCAAACACTACTCATTGACTACATCAAAGGAGCTGTATAGTCTGAAGCCCAGGGGGATGCGTGGCCAGATTCAGAGCAAATGGAGAAAGAGAGGCTTCATGCTCATCTGGGTAATCCTACCAGGACTGAGAAAGGAAACTGGAGAACTGCACAGAAATAAAGTCTGGGTGTCTAACTTCAGATCTTTACTGACGAGAACTAAGGGGCACCCGGGGCTTGAGCCCAGTGGCCAGAGGACTGGTACCACCAGCCTACCTTCAGGTCGCTTCTAAAGCCTGTGAAAGGCGGTTTGCAAGGTCTGAAAGGCCAGTTGCCACATGTGACCATCATCTTGGAAACCAGATAGACATTCCCTGTCCTACTTTTAGGGTCTGGGGAAGGAAACAACATCCACTGTCTACAGGAATGTCTGTACCAGGAAGCCCAAGTCTTCTAGGCAAGACAGTGAACGGAAAGGCTGTCTGGATAAGTTCAAAGATTCTGGCTCTGCTCTCAGCACTGGGAAGCCCATATCTCTGTAAAACATGGCTTACTGGTAGCCACATTAGTGGTTTCTGTATGTCAAGCCTTCTGCCCATATGTGTTCATCGTGGAGGTCACTTGGAAGAGAAACTCACTTTTTCTTTTCAGGGCTCGATTTGTTATTTGATTTTCTTTCTGGACACTGGCTGATGGTCTCAGTCTTGGTAGCCATTAGGGTATTATACAATTCTGGCTTGGTAAAATCTGTTGTCTCTCCACTCCTCCCAAAGTAGCTTCTTCTAATGTATGTGTCACAATAGTACGGCTTATTCCTCAAAACTTCCTGCTGAGGACAAGAATGTCCCAAAGTGGTGGAGGCCGGGAGGTCAAGATTTAATGATGTCTGAGGTGGTACAGCATCTGAGTGACGGCAGTTGTTACTGATGCTGAAAAATATCTCTGCACAAAATGATATGAAGTCTTACATGATGCTTTGGGATTTTTTTCAAAATAAGTCAGTGTGTATGTGTGAGAGAGAGGGGGGACTGGGGAGAGAGAGAGGGAGGGAAGGAGGAAGGGAGAGAGTGAGAGAGAGAGAGAGAGAGAGAGAGAGAAGGGAAGGGAAGGGAAGGGAAGAGAAGAGAAGAGAAGAGAAGAGAAGAGAAGAGAAGAGAAGAGGGAGAGGGTGGGTATGAGTACCCTGAGCTTCTGATCTTCCTGCTTCTATCTGGGATTACAGTTGTGTGCCACCATGCCAGGTTTATGTGGTGCTGGGGACCCAACCCAGGACTTTGTGTATGCTATGCTGGTGCCCTAATGATTGGGCCACACCCCCAGTCCCTGTTCTTTTTCCTCCATTAAAAATATGCCTGAAACATTCCATCCTGAAAGGCACTTTGGGGACTGGCCTCAGCCTTTCTAGTCTCATTTCATAGTACCCGTCCTGAGAACCTCCTGGCATGGTGACATTACCCCGGTGGCTGTGATTTCACACCTCTAGGCCTTTATACACAGCTCCATCTGTCTGCCATCCCTTTTCTCCCACAATCCAACACTCCTGCCTCTGAAATCCCACAGCCTTGTTTACTAGCCTGAGTACATACCACACCATATTTCAGATTTACTTTCTGCTTCCTCAGCTGGCCCGTGGCACCCTTGGGGGTACTTCTCCACCCTCCCAAAATGTATCCCCAGGTCGTGATTTCAGAAAGAATAATAGTAATGATAACTACCAGGCTTAATTTTTTTTTTTCAGTATTAATGTGCCAGGCATTGCACTAAACTCATTACACAGCTGTGTCATTAAAACCTTAACAAGGTAAGTGCTGTTAAGCTACCACCGCCTCTTGAATAGCTCAATATGGTTTCTGGAGGTTATTGACCCGGTAGCCGTGCGCCACAAGGTGACAGATGAGGCTGGATTCAGAACAGAAGCCACCTGTTCTTCCTCATTCGCATTCTTATGGTTCCAGGAGTTAAGGAGACTGGGTCTTAGACTCAATTCTGCTATTAAATCACTGAGTGACTTTAGATGAAGCACCTCTGCCCCCTAGGCCCTGGCTGCTGGCCATGAAGAGCCTGGGTGAGCGCCAGAGGGTCACGTGGTACGAGGGCCCTCCCAGCTTCTACTCCCGGAGTGGAGATTTTTCTTCTATGGTTGGCTTTCTGGCCAGGAGCTGGTTTCCCTGTCTGGGAACCTCCCAGCTTCTCATACCCAACCTCTTTTCCTTGCTGGTTCTAGTCTCTCAGAGCAAAGCCGCGTTTGCAACCTGCTGCCCGGGTCGCCTCTGCCTCTCTCCCTCCCCGGAAAGCCGGGATCTCTCCTTAGGTGGGGGTGGAGCCCGGGGCAGGAGGGAGGGGAGCCCGCAGCTGCCCGGCTCCTTCCTGCGGCTTCCCTGTTGTCTCCCAGCCCCTTCCCCCCGACGGAAACTCAGCCTCACACTTTCTAGGGATGTTCCGGGCACAGCCAGAGCCAGCGGCTGCAGCGGCGGCAGTCCGCGGCCCGGAGCTGGGGTGCATGTTTGCAGGAGAAGGGGGGCGGCGCACTCCTTCCTCCGGGTGCAGACTAGGCCCGGCGCGCCCCGCCGGAGCCGGGGACCCCCCGCCCTGTGCAGGGACCCCTCCGTCCTCTTCCAGAGTCCTAGCTGAACCCCGCCATTGCTCCGCCAGGCCTCGGTGACTGCAGACCCAGGCCGGGGCCGCGCCGGAGACTAGGCCCGGGTCCAGCGCGCCCCCGCCGCCGCCGCTCGGGGAGGAGCGGGAGTCCCCCCGGCAGGGCAGCCTTCCGCCCCGGGAGCGCCCAGGCCCCGGCACCTCGCTCCGTGGGTCGCGGCCGGGACGCAGCGGCAGGCGAGGGCGGAGGGGCGAGTCCGGGTGCGAACGCGCGGATCCCGGGGGGCCCAGCCGGAGCCCGGAGCTGTCCCCGGGGCGGCGCTGCAGGGAGCGGGGGAGAGCTGCGGAGGGAGAGGCCGGAGCGGCGGCGCGCAGGGCTCCGGGCAGCGGGGGGGGGCCCTCGGCCGGGGTCTCCCCGGGCCGCTCGGCCGCCGACCCGGGGCGAGCGCGGTCTACGAACCTGTTGGAGGCTGCAGTTCCTCCGCGGCCGACCAGGGCGCACGGGACCGAGGCTCTGGCGCGTCTCTCCCCGCCGTCCTCCTCACTCCTCCGCCGAGACGCTCCCTCCTGCCGGGCTTAGCGCGCGCCACGCGGGGGGCGCGGAGCCCCTTTTCTGTGGTCCCGAAAGCTGGCGATGCTGCAGGGCGCACGGTTCAGAAGCCTCCCCCAAGGGCAGCCCGGCTCCCAGGGAGACCCGAGCTTCCTGAGAAGGGAGGCGGGGGCTGGCTGCTGGGACAACAGCCGAGTGGCAGAAGCCAAGAGGGAGACAGGGGAGTTCCCCAGACCCACAGCTCTGCCTTGAAGTTTGGGGACACGAAGGAGGAGGTCTGTTGCTAGGACATCCCACCTTGGAAATCTCTTTCTAACCCTGTGGCTAGTGTCTACAACATACGCCTTACACTTACCTGTTCAGTTGCAGACTCCACTCAGCTCTGTCTGACATTAACAGCCCCCCAGGGAGGATCCTTCTGAAGATAGGATATTTAAGGTCATTCACTAGCAAAGGGCAGAATCTCCTCCCTGGTTCTCACTGCGACCGGGGACTGCTCATGAGCAGACTCACCCCAGGGCCTTAGCACCTGTGTTCTTTTCCTTTTGGCTGCATCATCACCACTTAGGTTTGATCCACAAGGTAAAGCGTCCTTACTGTCAATGAAGCTTCTCGGGCGGTAGGGTCAGCCTGTGTGTCCCCTTTACTAGATATTTGCTCACACTATATTATAATTATTTGTTTCCACCCCCCCAGCTACCAGTCTTGTTCATGCTTTTCCTCAAGATCTCCGCCATCTAGCACACAGTAGTTGTTGGATTATAATTGCTAAATCTGGGAACAAACGTGAAGCGAAGCTCAAAGGACCGCCCCCCCCCTTTCTTTACATTACTGATCATTTGGTTTCTATACTTTCAGTACGGCCTGTAAGGCTGCCACCTTGTCACCAACAGCTCTCCTCCGAGTCACCAACTTCCCTTACAGAGACCTCAACTTCCACCTTGGGCTGCTTGAAAAAATAAGTTGCTATTTTCTTTGTGTGTCACACTCATCATCGTGACTCACGGGGCTGAACCCTTCTAGCCATTTAGAATTTATCTCAGATGTCCAAATGCTACTCCCTCAAAGAGGCCATCTCTGACCATGTATTTAATCCAAGTGTGTCCGACACATTTGCAGATGACAGCATCATATCGAAATATCGACAGGTTGAACAGCCCTGATTTAATGCTTCCCCTGTTTATTCTGTAGGGTTACTTCACAATTTTCCTTTGCTGTACTGAGCATCAAATGTCAAGCACCTAGTAGTTATTCCTCTCTGAAATAATTTTTCCGTCATCGCTTGTTATCTATGGGGGATTGGTTCTGGGAATTTGATTGATAGGAATATCTGAAGATGCTTAGATTTCTTATATAAAATGGCATTGAATTACATGTGACCTACACGATCTTGACATGTGCCCTTTCTTGGAGACATGCAACATAGCTGGCCTCTCCTCCTGCCTCTACCCGCTAAGTGCAGGGATTGCAGGCATGTGCCACCACGCACGGTTGCCTTCCACACCTCCAGCCATCTTTAGACAACACTCAACGGCTGCTGTTGTTAGCATTCGGAGCAGAACTTACATGTCTGTGCATCAGCAGAGAGGGCTTGGGAAGAGAGGCACGCGGACATTCTTAGAGAGGGAAGACGTGGCCAGGAGCGGGTTTCGGAACGTTTTGTCATGCCTTAATGGGATATGACACAGACTGGGTGATTTATCACGCGGAAATTTACTGGCTTATTGTTCCAGTGTCTGGAAAGTCCAGCGCAGGGGTGCTGGTAAAGGCCTTTTTGCTGTTATCCCATGAGAGAGAGAATGAGAGAGGAATAGGGAGAGGGGAGGAGGAAGGAAAGGGAAGAAAGGAGAGAGAGAGAGAGAGAGAGAGAGAGAGAGGAGGGACAAAGAGAGAAACTTCTAACTTCAAGCTCTGCTACAATGGATATATATCCATTTATGAGAGCAGACTCATCATGACCTAATGTCTCCCGTAAGACCTTACCTCTTGCACTGGTGTCTTAAGAATTCTGTTTCTAATACAGAAAGCTTGAGAGACATGGTCAGTCATGCAGGGAACTCACAGGTGCATGACTGTGCACGGAGAGCCTGAACAGTGGCTCTCCCCCAGGCTGGTGAACAAAGTCAGAAAAAACAGTTTCCTTCTCCTCACCATCCAGGTCAATTCACGCCAATGTTCTCACTTGGTATTCATGGCAACCTTACCCAGAGGGCATTATTCTACCCCTGTCCACCCCAAAGGCTTGAGGGCAACAGGGGCAGACCAACTTGACCGAAGTCAACCAGCTTGTAAATGGTGATACTCTTCCTGATATCATGATGCATGCTGGGATCTAGCGCTAAGGTACAACTTTTTGGATCTAGGAATTCCCAGCACCAGGAGACACAGGCTGAACAGTAGATTGTAGCTCAAGAGTGGTTTTCAACCAGGAGAGGGTGGGGCAGCACAAACCAACCCGCAGAAAAGGGCAGGCCCTTGGGGCGTAAACTGAGTGGATTCAACTCAAAGCCTGGGATCTTAACCGTTACCAGCCACTGAATCTGAATGGCTCTGGATTTGAATATGAAGATTTGGTCATAAAAGCCACTGCATAGGGTGTCTGGATGTCTTAGCTTCTACTGAGGAACCTTCCTGCAGCGAGTGCTGCCGGGCAGTGGAGAGAGGATAAACATGAAAAGGTTATAGAGGCTCAAATGGAACTTTTAAGCGCAAAGTAGGGGTGTACAAGCGTACAGAAACGGAGAGTGTTTCTGACAGAGTCAGACTATCCAAGGGCCTCGGCATGTGAAAACGAAGGGATTGTTACATGTCTGTGTGCATGGGATATAAGCTCACGAGGAGGCTATCGGCACGGGGCTGCAACAGCTTGGACAAAGCATCCCCACTTCGCCTCTGAGGCGGTGGAGACCCACCGATGGACAGGGGACTCCACCTTTAACAGCTTCCGGCATGCCCTCCATCACCAGTAACAGCGTTGTCCTCTGTGGTTTGCAAAATGCATTCTGCAGGCACTGTCCATGTTACTCTGGGGTGACGTGGGTTCGAAGCTCCAAGAGGGCACCTTGCCCATGGTTCTCATTAGTCAGCAACACCCGGCAGCAAACCTGGGCCTATGCTGGTGCCCGGTAAGAGTCGGCTGAGGATGAAGAACTGGATGCAGGGAGTCTAGTTTAGAGGAGACCACATCCAGTGACAGAAGAGTGCGAAGGAGCGCCTCTTCAGAACGCCTGTTCTAGAAAGCACTAGAAAGCACTGAGCTGCTACATGCACCTCCGAGCTCCTGGGGGAGGTTGGGGGAGGACTCAGCTTTCCAAAATGGCTGCCGGACAATCACAACTCATCACCCCTGCTATCTACAGAAAGGCATGCTGGCACCAGGCTCCCACACCCAACCAGGCTTGGCATTCTCTGCTGTGTTATACATCTTTTGGCTCCTGGATTTCAGTCCTGGTGTTCTCTGTTGTGTGGCAATCACGTCATACGCCATCATTTGAGTTTATGTTTTAAGAGGGTGGTTGCTGAGTTAATGACACTCTTGGCTCAGGTACAGAGGCCTGCCTTTTCTCTCTCCTCCTCTCCGGGGAGTGCTGTGTGCTCTGGGAATGACTGACTTGCAGGGCCCACGGAGGTCAGTACCGCTCACTTTGCAGCACACCTGTCATCCAGTGTCTCACCAGTCCGTGTGCATCCCTCATTATTCTCGGTGTGGGTGGTAGGAAGATCACCCCTCAGTGTTCAGACCGTGGTACAGATGTCTCCTAAGGGAAGGCAGACCTCTCTACATTCTCTAATGCGGCTTCTTCTCACCCCGATACAAGGTACAATGGCCTCTCATTTTATTTTTGATGACACTCTCTGCTCTTTGAAATGTCAGTTCGCTCATTACGTGTTTCTCTTTCTTTCACGGAATCCCATCTCCACGAGAGCCGAGTCTGCCGTGTTACCCCTGGACCTGTTCTTTCAGTCTGTTCTATGTTGCTATGGTACCTGAGATGGGGGAATTCACACAAGTGTAGACATTGATTTTCTGAATTCCAAGGGCTGGGAAGTCCAAGATCAGTGAGCTGTCCCTGGAGGGGACAAACCCCATGTCCCTGTGGGAGGAACAAAGGGTGCGAACTTATCCCACGATCCCTTTCCTACGCAGCGTGAATCCATCCAGGACTCTGCCCTCAAGGTTCCATTTCCTAGCAGTGCTGCACTGGGTTTTTTTTTTTTTTGTCGGGGGTGGGAGGCGGGGGGAGCACCCATAGACAGTGGCGCTGCAGCGCTGGGTCAGGTAGGATGTGCCCGCCCTCTGCACCTTCCCGTTAGGCATTCCCCATCAGAACAATGCAGCACACGTCAGAAATTCCAGCACGTGGTATGCCAGTTCTTAGCTACAGAATTTTCACCGTTCCCCATGTCACATGACATGCTTTTATAAAAAGTGTTTTATATTTTATTCATGTGTATGTGCTTGTGTGGGTTCCCATGGAAGCCGGAAGTGGGCATCAGATCCTCTGGAGATGGAGTTACCTGCAGTCACGAGCTGCCCCATTTGGGTACTGGGAACCAAACTCAGGTCCTTGGGAAGAGCAGCCAGTGTTTTTAACCACTGAGCCATCTCTCCGGGCCTTTATTGATGTTCTTAAATCCCAGTCCCCATTGTTTTAGTGAGTCAACTTATATTCACTTTTTGACAGGGAAGTCTAATTCTTCAATGTGTATATTCTGTCTCATTCGAATCTTGACATGGGTATTCAGAGGCAGAACCCTCAGCCTTAGTTTGCAGATGAAGAAATGGACTCAGGTACCGATATACTGAGTGCTCCTTCGGATTACATAAAGACAGTCTCGTGATGCCGGTTCGGATCCACATCAGAATACGCTTCAGAGACCACGCCGCGTGCAACTGTGACACTTAGAGACAGATAAAATATTGCCTCAGGAGAGCCAGGGCTGGGGTTCTAGGCTGGTCTTACCTCTCAGCGACTTCTGACAGTAGGTAAACCGCGCAAGGCTAAGCCTCTTCACGTGCACAAGAAAAACAAAATAGAATATCTTTCTTAGGCTTATTTATCAAGAAGGATAGAAGGTAACACGCCTGCAGAGCGCTCACGTATGAGAAGACACTGGTGCTGCTGTCTGTACTGATTCGCTCCGCTGTTTCAGGGTGTTGTGAAAGAGCTGCAGTCAGAAGAGGTGCTGCAGGTTAGCCGGGGTAGCGCCTCATGCATGTGATTCTCTTCTGATGGGAACGAACACATCTGAGCATGTCTGATGGCTAATCTTGGTTGTCAAGGTGACTACATCTGGAGTCAACTAAAACCCAAGCGGCTGGGCACACCTGTGAGGGATTTCTTTTTCTATCTTTTTCTCTCTCTTTCTCTCTTTTTGGTGTTTCGAGACAGGGTTTCTCTGTTGTAGCCCTGGCTGTCCTGGAACTCACTCTGTAGACCAGGCTGGCCTTGAACTCACAGAGATCCCCCTGCCTCTGCCTCCCGAGTGCTGGGATTAAAGGCGTGCGCCACCACCGCCCGCAGTGAGGGATATCTTAATCAGATTATTTGAAGCAGGAAGGCTCACCCTAAATGTGGGCCACGCTTTCTCGTGGCAGCCCACGTAAAAGGACACGGAAGAAGGAAGCTGCGCCTATTGCCTGCTTGCCCTCTCTTTAGCTGGCAGTGCATCTATCCTGTTGCTGCTGCCAGTATTAAATCCAACCTCTTCATGATTCCCAGGGTAGGGACAGGGGCTCTCTAAGAATTCCCTGGGACCCCAGCACGAGAGTGGGACTGCTGATCACATCCAGTTTGAAGGACCGAACAGCTATCGGATTCTCGGACTTTCCGTCACGAGACAGCCACTGTCGGGCGAGCTGGACCCCATTCTGTAAGGCAATTTAGAAAGTATCTCTTTAATATCTATCCATTCTACCCGTTCTGTCCATTTAGAAGACCATGACTGGTACAGGAGGCGTCTATTTCCTTGTAGAGAGGAAAATAACAGGCCCGGGGGAAGTACTTGGTCAAGGACACAGAGCTTGACTTCAGTCCTGAATCCATCTCACTCTCAAACTTTAGAAGAATGTGAGTTGTCAAGGTGCCTGGTCCCCTCCCCTGGGCTCTGAAATTACATCTAATCCCTTCTCCATTGTATCTGCCACAAGGAGAGAGAAAAATCCACAGATAATCTCTAACCCTCTTTTGAGCCAATAATTACACCCATTTATCTCCCCATAAAACGCTTAGTGCAGAGTGGACAAGAGGCCCAGCTGACAGGGCCTGCAGCTCCTCTGCGCTCTGGCTGGCTGCAAACAGGGTATTTCTAATGACCGCTGGGAGGCTGGCTCCTCAGTGGAAACAGCAGCCAGCTACCCTGACTCATGGTCCAGGATGGCCTCTTCGGAGCTGAGACAGCATAACCCGTTGCCCTCTGGGGAGCAGAGACACAAGATCTGAGAGCTTTTTCCTGAGAGGAAGTGCTCTCTGGGTCTCAGTTTCCCTATCTGTAAAATACAGACAAGGGCCTGTGTTCTGCAGAGCCCTTGAAGCACTGAGTGAGATGCTGTGGGTGGAGATGTGTTAGCGGGCTTCCCGTCTCAGTGACCGCAGAGTTCACACCAGCCAGCACACAGTATAGACTCTGAGCATTCTCAGGCTGGCTGGCTCTCATTCTCAGCTGGCTCAGGGAGGAGCCAGCCCACTCACGAAGGGCACAGGAGTGGATTCTGAGACAAGGTTGGTCAGGTCGGAGGCATGTTAAAGAGAGGAGAGAAGGAGTTTCTCTGCAGGTGACACCGCATCCTACTTCTGTCAGGAAGGACAGAACAGAACACTTCCTGAGTGAGAGGTGCCTTGGGATAACCCCCGGGATCTGCTGGCACTGGGGGGCACTTACACTGGTCTCATCATATCGGGGAGATTCTAGAGATAAGAATTTTGGTAGATTTAAGATAGAGATGGCTGGGGCTGGGTATAGCCGTGCACACCTTCAATTCCAGCACTTGGGGAGGCAGAAGCAGATGGATCTCTGTGAGTTCAAGGCCAACCTGGTCTACATGGAGAGTTCCAGGCCATCCTGAGCTACATACATAGTGAGACCTTATCTCGAAACCAAACTGAAACCAAATCAAATCAAACTAAACAGAAAGAGGTGACCTCCCAAGTGCTTGGATTGCAAGCGTACGCTACCACTCCCGCGTTCAACAAATATGTATTCAACACCTACTGTGTGCCGCGTATAATTATACTTAAAAATTGGCCATTAAGCAAAACAGGAGAATGAGTGCCAAGTCTGTGGTACTTGCTCTTCCCTGGGTTGGGGGAGACAGAACGGTGTGAGGCATTTCTTACGGTAACTGTTATGGAAAAATGGAAACTGAGGTGGGTCCAGCAGAGCTGGGGGGGGGGGGATGGACTTGCTTGCCTCGGGGGTCAGAGACGATCTCACATACTGGGGGATGAGTACAGAAACTTAAAGGAGTGAGGGAGTGAGTCACACTGGCAGAGAATGCGGACTGCAAAAGCCGTGGGTCAGCCGGCGTATCTGAGAGATTATGAAGAGGCCAACCGGCTGGACTGGTGTGAATGAGGAGGTGACTGGGGAGGGGAGACTTGCAGGGGGCCTGGGGAATTGGCCTGGGGAGAGACTTAATAGCGCAATGAGGGCACTGCCTTCCGGCAGGTGTTCACCAAACATTAGGTGCAGGGGGGTACGAAGAGAGGGAAGGAGGAGAGCGGGAGCTAGCTGAGGCTAGTTTAGGGAGATCCGGAACATCTGTCTACGGGACGTGAAGGCGCTGTCAGGGCCCGAGGGTGTGTCGTACTGAAGCTAGACTCTTGGGATGCTTGAACTTGGGGGTCCCTGAAACAAAGGGCATTCTGCAGCAGGCTAGCCCACTGGGCAGATGTGTGCATGAAATGGGTCCAGGCTGGGCTTTGCTGTTAGGAAGCAGTTTTGACTGATTTTTCTAGAAACTGGTCTCCTAGGAAGTCAGTGACAGTGTCAACAAAAAACAGAATTTCTGACTTGCGATCTTTGTGACTTCTGCCTCCTGCTTAATTCTGCTACGAACATGAAATGGCTGTAGGAAGAAAGTCTATTTTGAAAGAGGCGGGCAGACACACGTCAGTATACCACCGTTGGGATGGTTAAGCATTTAGCATGTCCCCCATCTGAAAAGTAAATGGAACTTGTAGGCTAGAGTGAATCTTTAGCTTTCACACATCCACATCCCTTTTCCTAAGTGTGTCTTTCATTTCTCACCTATGTGGGTTGATTGTTCAGGCGGCAGACCTGACTAGTTTGGACTAGCAAGTGCTCTATATCCTGTGGACCACAAAGGTTACATGAAGACCAGCTACTGGCACAGAGTCTAAGTTATCCAACTGGAACCAAATGGCTTCAGTACTGAACCTCGCTATGAGCTGTTGGGGGGTGACTGTGTAACCTTGGAGAGCCAGAAAAAATGTCTTCTGGTCAAGAAAGGGCCAGTTTTGGTATGAGTTCTGCTACAGCATACTGTTACAGAAGGGAGAGGCTAACAATGGAAGGAAACAGAATTTTCCCTTGCATCACCTGAGCGTTTGGATCAAGCCTTACCTGAAGCTAGGTCTGATGCTGGCCATTTCTGTTCTAGTGAGCAACACATTCCTTTCATTGTTCAAACTAATTTAAATTGAGTTCCCTGATATTCCCAACACAAAGAGCTCTAGTTTATATGTAGTGGGTGACGAGCTTCCAAAGCTTGGTAAGAGAATAAAAGGTTAGGTTTTGAGTTTCCTGTGTTGAAACATTATCCATAGATTTCCTGCCTCAAGACCTGTTCCAAAGATTTTCGTGAATATGGAATAAATGCTTGCTGGAGACTGATACCGCATAACGTCTGCATCCTTATCTGGTATTTGGGATTGGGTTTGGGTTCCTCCAAGAACGAGACTGATACATATGGAGGGAAGAAGCATGCATATGCAATGAAGATTCACACTCAAGCATCTGTCTGGAATACTCATGCATAACCAAGAATCCATACTTGGGTGCATTCAGAGACGCATATGCCAGCATCCTCCTCTGCGTCCACAAGGAGTGCAGAGGCATGCCAAGGTCAGCAAGGGAACCAGGGTGATCAATGGTGCCACACCAAGGAGATGGAGACTGGTAAAGAGCGTGGTGGGGACAGAACATGGCGAGCCTCTGGACATCTTTGAGGCCCTTTCTAAGTGGATGCAAGGAAGGGAGGGATGTGCATTTACAATGTGTAGGCAAGCTGGGGTGAAGATGATCCTGAGAGGTTGAGGCATGGGTCATCCTCTTCTCCTGATGCTAAGGAAAAAGAAGATTGACAGACAGAGCTCTGGAGCCAAAGGATGCAGCAATATGGTCCAGGCACACCGCAGAGACAGCTGGTTTCTCTGTTTATGCCCATCATGCTGGGCCTTGGGATGTCCAGGCGGATGTTTGAACATTTGAGTGTGTCTGTGAAGGAGAGTCTGGAAGAGCTTAGCATTTGAATTGTGGAGCCCAAATGTACATGGCCCTCCCACTGTGGGTGGGCATGACACACAGTTCACTGAGGGCCTGAGCAGAACAGGGGGGTGTAAGAAGGGCGGGCACATTCACTATGGCTGGCCAAGGTCTAACATGTCCAGTCTGTGCTGGACATGTTTTGGTTCTCAGTCTTTTAGATGCAGATCTTCATCATCAGCTCTCAGGCTCTCAGGCCTTTAAACTATACCATTGGTTTCCCTAGGTTTCTAGCTTGCAGACAGCAACAGACTGTGGGGTTTCTCAGCCTCCAGAATGGTGTGAGCCAATTCCTTATAATAAATCTTTTCATACATAGATGGTTATATTTGCATTCCTGAGAAAAAGAGCCCATGTATGTGTGTGTATATATATATTCATATATCCACATATATATACACACATACATATATACATACACATATACACATGCATATGTAAATATACACACCAGACATGCACATAAACACACACACACACACACACACACACACACACACACACACAGAGTTTTTCTGTAGAAGCTTAATAAAATTCCCTAGAAACAACTGGGGACTAGGAAAAATATTCCATTCAATGTGAATTACTTCAACTAGAAATTAAAAGTTTGACCTCAGGGCAAGTGAGAAGATTTGACTTGGACTGTCAAGAGTTTAAAATGAGATAAAATTAAATGTCTTACATTTGCCAAAAATGGGACTCAGGGAAAACATGAAAAAATGTCTGATTTTAAGGACAAATAAGAATTGGGGGTGTGTGGCTGTGCTGGGGAGGTGACTCATTGGTTAAGAGCACTTGCTGCTGCTGCTCTTGCAGAGGACTTCGGTTTGATTCCCAGCCCCCACATGGTGGCTCTCAACTGCCTGTAATCCGGTTCCAAGGGTTCCAGTGCCCTCGTCTTGTCTCTATGGACAGGCAAGCACAAGGGACACATACATATCAGCAGGGAAAACACTCGAAGGCATAAAATAAAAATAAATCTTTTGAAACGAGAATTTTTCCGAAGATATAAATTTTTTTCCCCAATAACACTGTTGGCTAACTTATTACTGTCCCCATTATTTTTCATTTGATGTTTGTAGTGCATCTAGACAGAAGTCCATTTTTGTTGCACAACATATTCCTGGACTAGAACATTTTCCCCAATGGAATCTCCTTACTATTCAGAGATTGGAGTGATTCTCGGGGAAGTGCTTTTCCACCCACAAGCACATGCGTCAGTTAGTTTCCGTATAAGCCTCTCCAGAAAGTTAGTGGCTTAAGAAAACAATCACCTTCTTAGCTCACACCAGTGGGCTGGGTGAGTCTGCTAGAAAAGCCGATCTCTGCTTCATCCTCTGAGGGTTGACTGGAGGACCCTCCACAAGGTTGCTCGCTCACAGGGGGGCACACTGCTGCTCACTGTTAGAGGGGAGTTCACTTGGGGCTGAGAACAGAGGGTGTCTCCACCCTGTCCGCCTGAGCTTCTCCTAACGAAGCCTTTCCCAGCTTGCTTCTCTTGTCTGCATCCCAAGAGTGAGAGTGTCTTAGAGAACCAGGCAGAAGCGATAAGCCTCTTATGACCTAGCCTTAAGAGTCCCCACTAGCTCTTGCCATATGGGTTGACAGTCACATCGTTTGCGCTTGAAGAGAGATGTTCTGCTTTGTTTTCTATCACTATCACGACCGAGAGCCACCTGGGTGGTGGGGGAAACGGTTTATTTCAGTTTCCAGCTTATAGTCCGTCACGAAGGAGTCAAGGCAGGGACTGAAAGAGACCATGGAGGAATGCTGCTTACTGGCTTACTCCCTCAGCTACATATTTATACGACCCAGGACCACCTGCCTAGGGCAGCACTGCCCACAGTGGGCTGGACCATAATCATCATCAATCAAGAAAATGCCCCATAGACTTGCCTGTAGCACATTCTGATGGAGGTAATTCCCCAACTGAGGTTCCGTCTTGCTGGATGACTCTCGTGTGTGTCGAGGTGACGAGTACGAACCAGCGCAGGAGGTAATCACAATTACCTTGATGTGGAAGGAATGTCTAAGGACCATATTCTAAAAGCACTGCAGCCTAACCTCTGGGCTGAGGAATCCACGGAGTCATTTATGTTTATCCCACGTGCAAAACACACTCTTTGTAATACTTCCCCGGATCTCATCTCTCTGTTACCTGTGTAGTAGGCTCCAGAGCTAGGCTCTAGGCTTCTAGCCCAGGTTTTCTAACGACAAGGCTCCTTGGGTGCAGTTCTGTGGGCGCAATCCTTTGAGTGCTACTCCTTTGGCTCTGAATTCCATTGACATTTCGGGGTCACTGCTGCCCGCACTTCCAGGTCAGCCCTTGAAAACTCACAGCCTATATTGAGCAGTAGAGTCATTGAGGATAGTAGGTACGACCCTGCCAACGTAAGACCTGTCCCTGGTTTGGGCATTAATGGTAGAGACTCCATCCCTGAACGTGTGTTTGGAAGGGTTGGTGTGTGCATTTCTTTATGTACATCTAGCCAACCGAACCTCAAAATGTTTTCCCGGGCCAATATTCCCAACATCTCGGCTGAGTTTTTGCCCTTTCCACCCATCTGTGAGCAAGAAGACGGAAAGTATCCGGATACAGGACTCTTGCTACTGGGGCAATGGACTAGCGCCATGTGCTATGGTCACTTTAAACTTCTTGCTTGGAAACAATTTCAGGCTCATGGGGGAGGAGGGGGTGGAGATACAACCAGTGCAAAAAAACCCAACCCCCCACAAAAAACCCTTAATATATTCCTCATCCAAGAGGTAGAGTCTTAACAAATTGTCTCTTAATTCCAAAATAGCTTAAAGTGAAAAAAAAAAAGGTAGGGTACCCCAGAGGACACAGGCAAATCCCAGGTTTGCCTCCAGGCGCATTTAAAAAACTGGTGATGGCTATCTTTGCCTGCATGTCAGGGGTTTCTCCCCTAATGGTAACAGGAGCCCACATTTCTCTTGGGAACTCATCTCTGTCTCGTTTGACAGGTGATTTCCTCGGGACTGGCCATACTGTGGTTCTCTTAAACCCGTCAAGATGGGACCGACGTGGGTTCAACCAGCATGACTCTTGTCAGAATTTTGCTAGGAATTCTGGTGACATGATTTGTCCCTCTCTGATGGACAAACGGAAGCACGTACTTCTAGGATCTACTCGAAATTGTTTTAGGCACCCGAGGGACACACCTCGAGGTGGTGTCAAGACTGAACGAGACAGACAGGGTTCTATGTGGGGAGCTACTTGCCCAGTGCTGTGAACAGACTGGACTTTGTACGTCCATCAACCAACACATTCCTTTTGCTTTTCAGAAGTCAGTTTGAACAATCGCAAGTTTTCTAACACACTTCCTTCGTGATGGTAGTTGTTTGGGGTCAAGGATAAAGTCTACTGATGGAAGACAGCCCAGAGCTGGGACCGGAAGTGTGGCACCATGGTGGTGAGCCTTAGAGAACATGGCTGTTTTACCTGCTTCTGTCCATAACTGGCACATAGGTCTGTAAAGAGTGATGGTGAAGAGGCCCCAAAGGCGAGATGCGTCAAGTAAGCACCTTGGCTTGTAGTGGTTTGAGTGAGAACGCGCTGCATAGGCTCCGGTGTCTGAACCCTTGATTCTCAGCTGCGGTGCTGTCTGGAGGGGCGCAGTGAGTGCAGCCCGGATGGAGGAAGTACGTCACCGGGGACGGCTCTGAGACTAAAAGCCTGTCCACTACTAGTTCATTCTCTGCTTGTGCTCATGGCTGAGGACGTGAACTCTGCTTCTTGCTCTGCGGCGCGATGCCCGCTGCTTGCTCCCACGCCCCTGCCCAACCGCGATGACGCATCTCTCTGGAACCAGAAGCTAACAGACGCTCTCTTCCTTAAGCTACCTTTGGTCATGGTGTTTAACGCGGCAGCAGGAAAGTAACTGATACAAGACTAATGGTGGAGAAAGCGGAGACCGCGCTATAATAGATCAACTCAGGACACCAAAACGACGACCTTAAGGGTGGGCAATTAGGGAGCAGGCAAGTGGGAGAGCCTAGGTGCTTAGAAACTCCCACCTGAACGCCAAAAGGCTTCTACGAACAGAATGGCGGTACCTAGAAGGAGCTCTAGGTGACCGGAACGCAGTGTACTGTGGTGGATGGTGATGGAGAGGATGACAGCGTTTGCTGAAATGGCCCCTACGTGTTTATTATCTCTTAATTTAGCCGCCCGGGGTTCATTCTCCATTCATGTAGACATCACCCCAATGTTCCTGGCCACACTTCTTTTTCCACTGACGACCGGTTAGAGTAGAGTCAGTCCGGAATGCAGGGCTCCAGGCAGGGACATGTGTGCGACCCAGTTTTGGCCCATGGAAATATGGCATCTCCCCCGGAGCAGTGGTTGATTGAGGGAGTAGACCAGGAGCCGGAAGTGGTCTAATCAGAGTTGATGAGGGCCAGCCTGCAGACCGCTGGTGGAGAGGCACTCTCTCGGCCGTCGGAGAGTGAGCCTAGAGTCGCCGATGGCCAGCTTGTGCTGAGAAGGGAAACTGTGTTTGAAAACGTTGCCACTGGGGAGGACGCTAGAACAGGAGGGAGAGAGGCGATTTCTGATGACGTTCACGTACCTGCTTTTGGCTGTGTCTAAAGTTAGACCCGCTGTTTAACTTTTCAGTAGCACTTTGAAATATTAATCGCCTTCCTTGTTGATTTTGCTCGGTGCCTCACGATCAGGAGTCCTTGTAGTGTATCAATCCACAGAACACCTCTACTGTAGACACTCTCCCTGTCTCACGGGTAAGGAAACGGAGGCTCAGGGTAAAAAATGGCTGCCTCAACTGGTATAGGGCTGAGCTTGTTAAAATCTAGGCCCCTTTCACTCCAGACTCAAGGAGTTGCCCAGCCTGAATTCTGGATGCCTTCCTCATTCTTTCTCAGCTCTCAGATCTCTCTCTCTCTCTCTCTCTCTCTCTCTCTCTCTCTCTGTCCTTGCTGTCTCAGCATTGGGCAGGTGCCAGACTGGGGGCAGAAGGTATTGGACCAGCTGCTGCCTGGGTCAGGAGCCCAGCATGCTCCCAAGGGCACAGATGGGTTGGCAGCCTTGGGCATGGGCAGGGAGCCTGAGGCGGGGGCGGACACTGGTTCCTGTGAAAAGACTCATTCAGGATTCGCTGATTCCCCGGGGCACTCGGCTCTGAGCCCCTGGAGTCCGGGTTTAGCGTAGCTTCTCATTCTGTGCTGGTGCCCAGCTCGGAGCCTTTGAACACAGCTCTTGAGAGCACATACATGACTGCGGGGAACCCCACTCTGCTTTACAGTTATGATTGCTGCTTGGGTGTGTGTATGTTGTTGGGGGATGGAAGGTATGAATAAATACGGAAGCACTTCCTCCAATCCCAGAACTTTGCAGAGCCATGGGATCAGGGCAAAGGCTTGTTAGGTTGGGATGAACAAACATCTGTTTCTCAAATCTCTTCAAGTCATTAGACTTTCAACTTTATGACTTTGATGTTGTATTAATAAAACAACAGGTGGCTTTAATAGGTTACAGATAAAATATTTCTAACTACTAGTTGGCACCATATATGGAATAGCTACTGTGTGCCAGGCAGTAGCTTGGTGATTTCTATTTGTGAGCTCAATGGATGGTCTTTGGGTCCATGAAGAATGTCAGTACCCATTTCTGCCATGAGCAGAGGTGCAGAAGAATTAATTAGATCAGACACCCAAAGCCATATAGATCGCGTGCCAGCGTGGCCGGGATTTCCAGCCAGATCAGACAGCCTCAAGGTGGTGGTTCCACTCTACTTCTGCTGCTCCTTTTTGAAGAGGAGTAATCAGAAATCCCAGAGAAAGAGTTCTTACTCAATTAAAGGAGCTACAACAAGTACGTTTCTGAGATATCATCTTCCCAGTAAGCACGAGCATCTTTTGGTCCATGGAATGTTCCTGCTAGATGCTTCAAAGATATGTGAGTACCGAGGCTGTGGTGGTTTGAATGAAAATGACCTTCATTAGCTCATAGGCAGTGGTACTATTAGGAGGTGTGGCCTTGTTGGAGGAAGTGTATTGCTGGGGGTAGGCTTTGAGGTTTCAGATGCTCAAGCCAGGCCCAGTGTGACACTCTTCCTGCTGCCTACTGATCCGGATGTAGAACTCTTGGCTTCCTCTCTAGCACCATGTCTGCCTGTGTGCCGCCATGCTTCCTGCCATGCTGACAATAGACTAAACCTCAGAACTGTAATCCAGCCCCAATAAAATGCTTTCCTTTATAGGAGGTGCCGTGGTCATGGTGTCTCTGCACAGCAATGAAAGCCTAACTAAGACACAAGCGTTCATCTCCTCCACCCCAAAGCTCCTACTTTCTTCTTCTCCATCTCACTGGGTGTGGCCCATTGAATGAGACAGGAGTTTGGGTGTTAGCAGAGGCCCTTCCCTGTCCATTTCTCACGCCTCAGCTGTTGGTGGGCCTTTGTGCTGGGTAGTCAGCATCCGATTGCCCTGTGGGCGTGTCTGAGGGTGCGTTTTCTTAATGATTGATGTAGGATGGCGCCACCCCTGGGCAGGTGATCCTGAGTTGAATAAAAAAGCAAGCTGAGCGAGCCAGAAAGTAGCACCTTTCCTGGTTTCCCTGCTCCTGTCTTGGTTGCCCTTGGTGATGGACTTTAGCTGGACTGTAACCGGGACGTGTGAGCCGGAGAAACGCCTTCCTCCCCAAGCTGCTTTTGGTCCATGTTTTATCGCGGCAACAGAAAGCAAGCCAGGACGGTCTTATACTGTGTGGCACCCCGATACTTCTTCAGCTTCCCATATTATTTTAACCCTCACCATCTCTTGCTCAGGTTATTTCAGAAGCCTCCTTTACGGTCTCCCTGCCTCCAGTCTCTGCCAATATATCTCCACATCTGTGCTGTCCGAATAATTTCTTTAGTGGAGATTCAACCCCTATTAAACTTCATTGCCTGTCGGATTAAGTCCATATGCCTCAGGCGGCATCCAGAGTCTTCACGATGGATGCTTGTCCGCGCCTCCAGCCTCGTCTCTAACATGCTCCCTCTTTTGCCGCCTCCTCGAAATATAGCCTCTTGGCAATTTGAAGTCACCAGTGTGAGATAGAAGCCGGTCCTGTTCTAGAAGAAAGAACCTTCAGGGTCTGCCCCATACAGACCCACCTCTTCTCATCCCATTGGCAAGTCCCGAGCATTAGGAGGGACTCACTCAGCCCATGTCATGGAGTCCTTGATATGTGACAGGTGTATGGATGAGCCCTTTGCTTGTATCATTTCATGTAAGCCCCACACAACTATAGGAAGCATACAGAAGTATATGGCACTTTCCCTGGGAAGATATGACACACACACACA
This sequence comes from Cricetomys ansorgei, assembly GCA_026225945.1. Lineage (NCBI taxonomy): Eukaryota > Metazoa > Chordata > Mammalia > Rodentia > Nesomyidae > Cricetomys > Cricetomys ansorgei. The sequence goes on from JAMJFZ010004039.1 coordinate 2,291,688, forward strand.
TCTAATCTCCCCCGTGGGGGCTGACCACAGTCCAAAGTACTAACGCTCAAGTGCAACTAAATGGACCAATGAGGTTATTGTAATTACTTTCAGGAGTTTGGGTGAGAGGTTACTTACAGGAGCAGGGACAACTCAAAGGTCACTCGAAGGATAAGTAAAAGCTCAACCCAGTGTAGGTGATGAGTCCTGGAGCTCTCTGCATGACTTTTGGGCAGTTTAACAAGTCAGAGAGTCTCCTTTAAGGAGGTTGATTTGGCTGAGTCTCCTCAGCAGTCATCACTGCTTATATAACCTTAGGGAAGGAGGGGCTATGTGAATCTGGTTGGTTTCAGGGGTTTCTGAGACTTGTGAGTTGTTTACTTCCTTTAGAACTTCCTGAGTCTTAAGGAGCTTCCCTCCTGGACAGTGTGTGTGTGTGTGTGTGTGTGTGTGTGTGTGAGAGAGAGGTATTGTTGAATCATCAAAAAGGTATAGGACAAGACTTTAAGAGTCACAGACATTTTTCTCCAAGCAGAGTCAGAGCTGAAGCCAGGCTGCCCTGCCAACAAGAGTTCTTTAGAGCCTGCTTCTGCTCGAGCCTCCCACCCACAACTGTGTGTGAAAGGCTTTGTAACATGTAAAGAACAGAAGTCTGTAACATGCCAAGCCTTCAGCTCACAGTATCATACGCGTTGTTCCATGCACTCCCCAGGCAGTCAACGGCCCAGTGCGCTGTGGCTCAAAGAGGAACTGACAGAGCCGGGGTGTGTGTCAGGGATGGTGCTCCTAGTTAATAACGACAGTGGTGATCGGCCTGGTCTTGGCGTGGCTGGCATCTAGAAGACGGCAGGGCCCCTGGGGACGTCATCTCCCAAGTGGGAAGCGTTGGGGTGATGTCCTTAGCTGCACCCCTCCGCTCTGGTCTTGAGACATTCCTGTTGATACGGTTGTCTTGTTTTCCTCTCTGTATTGCCACCAATGTTTCAGCCGACATTTCTGCCCCGAGGCGCTTTAATCACCAAGGGCCCCGTTCCAACGCCTTGTGCATAAATAATGAAGGAAGTAAATGACGCCTGCTGCTTCCTCAAGGAAGCTGCCCGGCTGAGCTGAGTCACCCCAAACCTTGCACCTTGTAGTGGACCCAGCTTTGCTTGTCTTGAGGTGGGGGTGGGGCTTCTCACAGGCCCCATAAGCTTGCACACGTTAGTTTCCTAGTAGCCAAACAGGAGAAACACCTGGCCATCAGCCCTATCAGCCAAGGCCAAATCAGATGTGCAGAAAGGTCTGGACAGCAGGAGAAGCCATGAAGGTCAGGGAGAGGGCACAGGCAAGCTGCGTATTCCCTGTGACAGTCCATTGACTTGTTGCTATCGTGTGGCAGGGAAGCCCTAAGGTACTAGCCATCTCTGAGGCTCAGGAATAGCATCCAGTGTGGCCTCTGGAGTTGGGATGGCCTTGCTCCTGTCCCCTAAGCCAATGGAGGCAAGCCAAGGAGAGCTGTTGCCTGAGGCTGTTTCTCACAAGCCAGGCAGTTTTTCTTTGAACAGAGATCTTCAGATTTACAGAGCTCTTGCAGGCTGGAGAGTAAAATAGCCAGGCATGGGTGGGCTCCCTGCTGCTCTGGACCTCTCACACAGACCTGACGGAGTCAGAAACCTAACTGCAGGATGCACGTGTAGAGACCAGGCAGAAAGCCAGGAGCCAGGCAGGGGCTGGGAGATGAGACTTCTGGGAGGCAAGAGAAGGCCCGGGTGAGTCCTGTCTTAGACCTTGGGGTCCTGGAGTCATCTCTACGTCTGCCATTAGGATTGCAAGCCCAGGAGGCTGAAAGTGTGTGCATTGAGTCTTTACCATTCCACACCTGTGATCTTAAGCAAATGACCCCCGACCCCTTCTGAGCATCCCCTTCTCCATATTATCCCCGCCTTACAGTCCGTCACACTGGGTGACTATGTTCTTACGATGTACTGAGAACCCGAGACAATGGTCTGCATTCCTCCTCCATTCCTGCTAGTGTCCCCGAGACTATTGAAGATGGAGGGGGAGGGTACTGGAGAATAGTGGCTTCTAATATTTGGTCTTTGGTGCCAGCTCCTGATGCAGAGTACCTCAGACCTCCTCAGTTTCCTTAGTGATGGGAATACCTTTTGTTCTCATGAGGCATATGTAGGGGGCTCCTGGGGAGTCTCCGGGTGGGAAGCAGTTGCCAGGGAGACCAGTATAGCTGCCCGATCTCCAGAGAGGACAGGAGCACTGAGGGTTGGTCACCACCGGCCGGTGATTCTCAGAAGCTTCTATAAAAGCCCCAGTGGGCAGGCTCCCAGGAGCCACTTTCTCCCAAACACGTGGCAGAAGAGGGGAGATGGTGTGAACCCGCAGGGGCCCGGAAGCTGCAGCTTTTTCTTGCGTACCTCATTCCGTGCAGCTCTTTGTCTGCCACCTTTGTGGTCTCTCTGTTAATAAATGGGTAGGTGCCCCTAAGTCCTGTGAGTCGCTCTAGTAGACAAACGGATCTGAAGGAGGGGCCGTGGGGACCCTAATTCACAGGTGATAGGTCAGAAGCATAGGTGTCAAGCTGTGACTTTCACGCACAACCCAGGTGTTGGGAGGCCCTGCACCAGATAGAGTTTAACTATAGGACACCCAGCTGGTGTTGGCTGGAGAGCCGCCCGTTAGTGTGGAGGCTCATGGGTATCTCCACCGGAGATAGCAGGCTCTGTGCTGTGGTGTGTATGGTAAGCTGTCCACTCTATCAGGTGGTCAGGGAGTGTGTTCCAATAGCCCGTGCGTGCCGGAAAGCTCAGGCAGTCCTGAATCATGCATACCATGTCCTTCCTCGTGCTGGGCACTTCCCTGACCAAAGGCAACTTTGGAAAGGAAAGGGTTTATTTAGCTTACATCTTAGTCCACCATAGAGGAAAGCCAAGGCAGGAACTCACAAGAGGATCTTGAAGCAGAGACAGCAGAGAAATGCTGCTTAGTGGCTCGCTCACCTGGTTTCTGCCCAGCCGGCTTTGTTACACAACCCAGGACCACCTGTCCGGGCGGCACTGCCCGCAGTAGGCCGGCCCTCCCGTATCAACCAGTAATCAAGAACAACCACAACAAAAACACCCACAGACATGCCCATGGGCCAATCTGACGAGGCAATCCCCCAACTGAGGTTCCCTCAGATAACTCTGGGCTTGTCGAGTTGACAGCGGAAGCTAACTGGAAGATTCCTGTATGTACGGTGTGCGCTTACGATCCACGTTTTCACTTCAAACACTTCTTGGCTTCCCTTGGGCATATCCGAATTGCTAGCATCCCCGCTTCTGGGCTTTGAGCTATAAATAAGTAAAATGGGGATTACTTGGAACACAAATGGCTAGTCACTGCGACGGTAGATCTGAAAATCCTACTGCGACTGAGTGACCGCGTGGCAGTCGGCATATGCTGGTCGGAGGGATGATTCGCATCCCTGGAAGATCAAGGAACCGTGTTAGTCAGAATGGTGCGCAATTGAAAGCTCACGGACTATGTTTTTCTGGAATGTTCCATTTAATATCAAAGGCGGCAGTGGATCGCAGGCAACTGAAACTTCGGAAAGTAAAACCGCAGGTAAGGGGTGGGGTATCACTGCCCTGGGTGTGAGTGGGTGGAAGGAAAGATGTGTTTTCCCGTACAGAGAATACAGGGCTCCCACTTTGTACCTGGTGAGTGGGGAGCACCCAAGGAATCTCAGCTGTGGCTGATGGTCGTGAAGGTGAGGTCTGGATGTCTGGCCACACACTGGTCTGTCCAGGCCTATGCCCACCTGTCATTTTGCCCGTCCATACGTCTGGCCATCATGTGTCATTTACACACTTATTTACCCAGGAAGCTGTTACCGGGTCCTGCCCGTTACCTAGGTCCTATCAGAGGCAGTCTGTGGGTGTGTGGGTCTCCCTTCCTTCCTGCGTTCCTCCCTCCTTCCCTTCTCTTCTTCTTCTTCTTCTCCTCCTCCTCTTCCTCCTCCTCCTCCTTCTCCTCCTCCTCCTTCTCCTTCTTCTCCTTCTCTTCCTCCTTCTTCTTCTCCTCCTCCTCCTCTTCCTCCTCCTCCTCCTCTTCTTCTTCGACAGGGTCTCACTATGTAGCTCTGACTGGTATGGTACTCTTCTATGTAGACCAAGCTGACCTTGAACTCATAGATATCTTCCTGCTCTGCCTCCTGAGTGCTGGGATCAAGGGCGTGTGCCATCCCAGCCTCTTTTAGTTTGTTTGTTTGAATATTTAACTTTATGCAGACGAATGTTTTGCCTGCATGTACGTGCACCGCAGGTGTTCCTGGTGTCCGTGGAGGACGAAAGAGGGCATCTGATGTTCTGGACTGCAGTGACAGGTGACTGTGAGCTGCCCCACCTATGTGGGTGCTGAGAACCAAACCTCTTACAGCTGCTGAGCCATCTCTCCAGCCCCCACCTGTGGGATTTCTGAGAACAAGACAGGGCATAGCTCTGCAGCACACGCCTGCTGCTGTTGCTCCAGTGGCTGGTGAGCGGGGACGTGGGTAACCGAACAGGGTGTTCGGGGGACACGGCAGGGAAAAGAAGCAAATGGTTCAATGAATGGAGAATTTATTTCCGTGCTGTGGACCAGGTTAAGGAGCTCAGAAGATAGCGTCCACAGGGAAGGTAGTTTCAAAGGACAAGAAGGAAGAGTGGTTACAGGAAGCCTGGAAGCTCGGTGGCTGTGGGGAGAAAGGCACGGGGAGAATTGGCACTGCCAAAGGGTGGTCTGGGCCGGGAGGATGTGGAAACCAGTTGCTACCTCTCTGCCATCTTTCCCTGGTGTCAGCATTCTCTGAACCAAGATGAGTGATCACAAGAGAGGAGCTGGGGTCTAGACACAAATGGGGGGTATGGGGGAGGGGCGGTAGATGGTGTGGTCCACCATACTTTGTGGACAGTGTGGGGCTGTGTGCAACAGCTGGGGAGCAGGCCCAGTTGGCAGAGGGTGGACTTGGGAGTCAGGTGACAGCTCTTCCTCACATCCCCCTCCCGGTAGCAGTGGGTGAAGGGCTGGCAAAGCTCCCAGTCTCATGGCTGCCAGGCCTCTGCCCCACTCCAGTGAGAGCTGCTTTTGAAAAATTAATTTTTAATGACCTCAGTCAGACCTGCATATATTCTCCCTGTCAAAAATGAGAGCGCAGGAATCCGTCACGCTTGCTGCCCCTCCCCCACCCCACGCAAGCTCTGCTCCACAGCTGGGGTTCGTTCTGTGACTTCTGGATTTTAACCTAGCAGTTTTCACTCACAGTAATTGTCACATTGTCATCCCCCTTCCCATCCCTCCTGGGAGTCGTGACAATGTCCGGAGGACATTTTTAGTCATTACATCTCGGGCTGTGGTGTTCCCGGTATTTAGTGGGCAGAAGCTGCTGCAACAAACAGCAGCCTGCGCCATACAGAAGTTCAAACTCCAAATGCCGTCAGTGCTGAGGCTGAGGGCTTCTGATCGGGGCCAGGGGTGGGTAACCTTCTTTGTGCTCGTCTTCTCTGAAGAGGCTTTTAGACATTTCCCCAACTGTTTCCTACTTCCTTCCATGAAGTATTTGAACACTGTGGGTAAGCTCTGTGTTGTTGACACACTATGCTAAGATCTGCATTAGACACAATAATGGCAATAGTCTTTTAGGCCCCCAATAATCAGTTATTAACCTCTTAGGAGACAGTCAATGACCCAAAATTCAAGGCAAAGTATTTATATGGGAGCCACACTATTTGTTCATATGAGTGTGTGTGTGTTTGTGTGTGTGTGCGTGCCAGATACTTTCTTATAAATGGTACCATGCTGTGTGAAGAGTTCTGCCCTATCTATCTATCTAGTCTATCTGTCTATCTATCTGTCTGTCTGTCTGTCTGTCTGTCTGTCTGTCTATCTGTCTACCTGTCTATCTGTCTATCTGTCTATCTGCCTATCTATCTGTCTATCTGTCTGTCTATCTATCTATCTATCTATCATGAAATCTAGCAAGTACACTCCTGGGCATTTGCCACTAAGGAATTAAAACTTAGGCTTACACACACACACACACACACACACACACGCACACGCACACACACACACACACACACACGTATAGAAATGTTATAACATTAGGTACTTACTCTGTCCAACATTCCATTATGGTCTACCATTTCTCCACTGATAAACAGTTTTCAAATTCTCCCTTGAATACAAGTAATGTTGCTAACAATTGTAGTATTATTAGTATAAAAACATTAATTTTTATTATGCGTATGTAGGTGTGTGTCCATGCTGGGTATGTGCATGTGAGTGCAGGTGCCCTCTGAGGCCAGGAGAGGGCGTAGGATCCATGTAACAGGAATTACAGGGCATGGTTGCTGGAAACTGAACTCAGGTCCTCTGCAAGAGCAGTGAACACTGTTAGCCACTGAGCTGTCTCTGTAGCCCCAAGTATTATTATTTTTTAATTAAACCTTTTAATTTGAGATAGTTGTGCAATACAGAGAAGTCATATGCTTCTTTACCCAGTTTCTTGCAACGTTATAGGAAAATACAGAAAACCCAGGATTTTGACATGGCTACAGCCAAGTCACAGGACAGGATCTCTACCCAACTCTCCTCTTTAACCCTCTCTCTTGTAAAGCTTTTCATTACGAAGACCCTGCAGATGGAGTCACACAGTATGCAGGCTTTCACGTTGACTTTCTACTTATCAGAACACCTGAAAGCCATCCAGGCTGCTGTGCGTTGGTGATGTTTTCCTTAGCCGTTGCTCTGGTTGGTTTATCAGATACCACTGAGCGTCTTAAATGCTCCTGCATGCATGATTTGTGTAAACCTAACTTTGACTCCTCCACAGGAAATTCCAGGAGAGGTGGTGATGATCGGTTGTGTGGTAGGTGTATCGTTTAAGAACCCACTGAATGGTTGCAACGGCAGCTCCCAGCAACAGAGGGATGGCAGAGTCTCTGCAGCTTCACTGATGTCCAACGCTGTCATCAGTTTCTGTTGGAGCCGTGCCAACACGTCCTGTGGCCTTGCTTCCCTCTTCTCGATGGCTAATGCTACATCCTCTCTTTGCTGGAAGCATCTCTTCATAGCTTTTGCTTCTTTTCCAGTTGGATTGTTTATTGTTTTACTGCTAAATTCTTAGTTATTTTTTAAAATTAGGTGTATTATTGTAAAGTTTATACATGATTGGGTGTATTTGAGGTACATAGCTCTATTGATTTTGATAAATGCATGCAACAATATAACCACTGCCCCAGACAATATATGAAACATTTCTACCCCTTCCTCCCAAAATTTATCTTTTATCTCCCATTTATCTTTTTAGTCAGCCCTGTGCCCAACAGCATAGACTTGCTTTCTGCCCTTGCTTAAGAGTTGATAGTTTTGCCTTTTCCTGAAACAATACGTCTTAGGGTTTCTACTGCAGAGAGAAAACACTATGACCAAAAGCAACCTTGGGAAGGAAAGGGTTTATTTCATCCTCCAACTCTCGGGCCGTGCGTGCTCGGTCACAGCCCATCACTGAGGAAAGCCAGGGCAGGAACTGAAGCAGGGACCACGGAGGAACCCAGGGCTTTGGCAGCCTGCTTTCTAATGTAATTCAGGACCACCTGCTCGGGCGACGGACTCGCCTACGGGGATCTGAGCCCTCCCGTATCTATCATCAATCAAGAAAACGTACCACAGGGGTGTCCGCAGGCTACTCTGATGGAGCCATATTCTCAATTAAGATTCCCTCTTCCCAGAAGACTAGAATTCCTCAACTTGACATAAATCTAACCAGAACATAATATAATATAAATACAATTACACAATTTGCAACCTTTGGGGTTCCAGGAATTGAATTCTGTGCTCCCCACACTGGGGAAAAAAAACCACTGAACTAGGTTCCCAGGTTTTTTTTATTTTCTTTTTATATTTTGAGACAGAGTCTCACTTTGTAGCCAGGCAGGCCTTGGACTGTCATCCTCCTGCCTCGACCTCCTGAGTAGCTGGGATAACAGGGAGGTGCTACCAGGCCAGGCTTGATATGATGAATTGAAAAGTTCTGCAAATCACTATTCAATATAAAGAAATAATTAAGCTCAGATCTCAAATTGCTATCTGTGGCTGCCATACCAGCCCTTTGTTGAGCGAGTGTTCCATGGGCCTTCTTGTCTTGCTCACCTTTCTACCCTAGTAACAACATCCTTCACAGAGGAGAAACTTTAATTTTTAATGAGATCTATTTCACTTTTTTCTTTTGCAAATTAGAGTTCTGGTATTGAGCCTAGAGATTCTTCACCTAGCTCTGGGCCCCAAAGATTTTCTTCTATTTTTAAAAAAGGTTTTACAGCTTAACATTTCTATGTAAGTCTATGATCCATTTTAAATTTTGTATAAGATGTGAGCTTTAGTTTGAAGCTTTTTAAAGAATTTATTATTTTTTCTTTTCTTTCTTTTTTTTTTTTGCCATGAACATCCACGTGCTCTCGGCCTATTGTCTGGATCTGTTCGGTTGCTCTTACACCTCTGTCGGAAATCTCTTGGGTGTTTTTATGAGTCTCTCTCTCTGGATTCCCTACTTCATTCCATCGTGTGTGTGTCTACCCTCGCACCAACACCACAGCCTTGGTTCCTGTAGCTATTTGATATTGAAATATTAAATTTTTAATTTCGTAAACTTTATTATGAGAAGTTCTAAGTAAAATAAGCATTATACACCCGTACTAATCAGACCCAAAGTCCATACCGCTCAGCAGCCTTCTATACAGTGAGGATAGCCTGTCTTAAAATCAAGTAGACCGATTGCTCTCACATTATTCTTGTTTTTTAAAATCACATTAGCTATTCTAGTTACTTTTCTTTTCTACAGCGATAGACAGTTTTTGGGTTTAATATTGTGTTACATGTGTACATCAATTTTGGGGGAAATTGATAGTTTTGCTATGTTAAGCCTTTCCCTCCGTGAGCATGGCGGTCTTTACATAACTTGATTTAGGCCTTTGATCTTTCCATCAGCCCTGTGCATTTTCAGCACGTAAGCCCTACATGTGTCTTATTAGGTATGTAACGTCTTCTTTCCTGAGTGATTGCAAGTGGCGTTGAATCGGAGCTGGCAGCGTCTTGGCCCTAGCATACAGGAGCATGCTTGATTTCTGCATGCGTGTCTTACGCCTCATTCTTGCCAAATTCACTCATCGTTTCAGCTTTTGATCTTATTTTTATACTCCTTAGATTGCTATACACATATAATTATAACATCTGAAAATATTGATACTTCCTGTTATCCCTGTATGGTCTGTATACTTTTGGGGGGTCATATGTATGCATGTATGATGTAAGTAATTTTTGTGCACACATGTATATATGCTCATGTGTGTGTGTGTGTGTGTGTGTGCACATGTGTGTGCATGTACGTGTGTGTGTGTGCATATGCAGGTCTGAGGCTGACACTGAGTGTCTTCTTTGGTTATTCTTCACATGACATGCTGAGGCAGGGTCTCTTGCTGAGCCTGGAGCTCAGTTCTGGCTTGGTTGGGAAAGCCTGATCTAGGGACCAGATGTCCTGGTCCAGGGACACCCTGTCTCCGTCCCTGAGCATCTGGATAGAGATTGGACACCCATACCCAGCTTTCTCACCGTGTCTGGGTATCTGAGCTTCCGCCCTCACTTCTGCACCAGAAGCACTTTGCTCACGGAGCCGTCTCCCCAGATTTAGTCTGTATGCTATGAATTTCCTCTGTTGTACTTAGTTTTTTAAAAATTCCTTTTACTATTTTATGTGTATGGGTCTTTGCTTGCATGTATGCGTGTGCACTGTATGTGTACCTGATGCCTGTGGAGGCCAGAAGAAGGCACTGGATCACCTGTGACTGGAGTTACTTATGGTTGTGAACCGCCATGGGGGTGCTGGGAATTGAACCCGGATCCTCTGCAAGAGCAGTCAATGCTCTTCACCACTAAGCCATTTCTCCAGGCCCAGTTCCTATTACATTTTATATATATATATGTGTGTATATACACACACATATATATGCACACACACACACACACACATTATTCATATTATTTATTCACATTATTTACATTATTTATAGTTACGCACTTATATGTATAAATTATGTATACATATATAAATTATGCATAAATTATATTATGTGTATATTATTTATTTATATTATTATTTATATTGCACTATGACCCTAGCTATGGTTTCCAGCATTCATTTTTCTTCTCAGATCATGAATAGGTTGTTGAATATTTTGACATTCATTATGTATCATAGTATTTTTCTTCTTTAATCTGTCAGCAGAGCGGGTTGCGTAGATCGGTTTTCCAATGTTGACGCAGTTCGTGGTGAAGTATGACAAATTCCGTTTGCTCATTTTCTGTTAAGAAAGCTGTGTCTGTAGTCATGAAGGACCCTGGTCTGTGGTCTGTGGTTCGTTCCCCTTTCGGATTCTGTGTTTACCTTTGGTTGTAGTATCGTGGGAATACTAGCTTCATAAAATGAACTTAGATATGCTTCTTCCTTTACTGTTTTCTGGGAAGAGATTGTACAGAGCTGGTGTTACTTTAAACATTTGGTAGAATTCTTCAGTGAGGCCATCTGGGTCTGGAGACTTTTTTTTTGGAAAGTTTAAAATTATGAATTGGATGTCCTTGATGGGGCTACCCAGATGATCTACTTTCTATTCGGGAAGATGAATAGTTGTGTTTTTCAGGGAATTGACCCATTTTACCCAGGTCCACCCAGCATCTCCATTTATGGCTCCTGGTTGGAAGGGATAATCCTTTCTCGGGTGGCCCCCACCTACACCTCAGGCGAGAGGGGCTTACTACCGCTCCCAACGTAGCCATTGTTGATAGTATCTAAGGCTGGGGTGTGGGAAGCCTGTTTTAGCTAAGGTGGGATAGAGATGGAGTCTCCCAGCTTGGCTACAGCTTGGCGGGAAGTGGTGGCTCTATAATGGCTTTCTGTCCTTCTGGGATGCTCATTTTCTGGTCCTTTGCATGTGAAATGTCCCCCGAAGGCTTTTGGAGGTGATTGAAATAGGAGGGCTCTGGCGTTTTTTAATGGATTAACTCACAATTTAATGGCATTATTGGAATATAAACGTAGGAGTTGGGACCTCCATGTCTTTTCCAGGAGTCCTTTCCCTGGTCCTCTTCTGTCAGCCTGTCTCCGCCTGCCGTGCAGAGAGGGACTTTGTTCTTGTATGTTCTTCTGTCATGATGCTCTGCTCACTGTGACCTAGAAACAGGAGCTAGATGATAATAAACTGAAACCATGGGTCAAAATAAATTCAAATTGTTTCTCTCAGATCTTTTTTGTCATTAGCAGTGAGAAGGCTTACCTAGCCTCAGGCAAGCACTGGCTGGCTTTGTGGTTGGCCAGGGTACACAGACATGTCTCAGCTATTGTCTTCTTGAGATTTACTCTGTGGTACCACAGGCAGGAGAACCCCACACACTGTAAGACTCTGTGCTCCTTACGTCTTAAGACCCCACCCAATCTGCCTTTTTTCTTCTAGTTCCAGTCCTTTGCTGTTTGTAGTGAACACAATCCCTGGGACTTTTAGCGTATCTACATGGTGAATAGAGAAAACTATGTCTTCCCTATCCTCCTGATGGTTCAAATCCTTATTTCATATATATTTTAAACATCCTTTTTTTTTCTCTTTTGAGACAAGGTCTTTCTACATAGCCATGGCTGTCTTGAAGCTCGCTTTGTAGTCCAGGCTGGCCTCGGACTCACAAAGGTGCACCTGGCTCTGCCTCCTGAGTGCTGGGATTAAAGGTGTGTGCCACCATACTCAGGACATTTTTAAACATTCTTCCTTGGAAGGATGTGGGGATGCTTCTCTGGGGTACAACTGCTTGGTCCTAGGCATCTGTACCTACCCATGGTGACGGACTCTCTCTCTGGAGCTGTAAGCCCAAATAAACTCTGTCTTCTATTGGCTGCCTTTGTCATGGCGCTTCATTACAGCAGTGGGAACGTGGCTAGGACAGTATGCAAATGCATATTTCATAGACTTCTTGGCTGCTTATAGGGACTTTTTAGTTCAATGAGGGAGAAAGATAAAAAGCAGGCAAACAAGTTCACCAAACCATCTCAGAAAGTAATAGTATTATGAAGGAAATAGCACAGTGTAGTGGTGAAGCGGGATGGGAGGACCCAGGGCTTGGTTAAAGAAGAAGTTTTGCTCAAGGAGCCACCATCCCAAAGTGGCAGAAGAAAAGAGAACTCTAGAAAACGAGGTGCCGGAGACTACACTGACACATCTAGGTGATGCTGCTCAGAATGACATCAGGGACTCTTTGTCAGTTTTCCCCGAAGGCAGTAGCACCTTGAAACTTATAATAATCAGCTATTTTTATTACTATCCAGCAGTGGAAGGTACAGTTGTATGGAATATGCAAAGCCGGCAGGTCCAGAGGAAGTGAAGACTTTGCTTTATTGAGCTATTCTAAAAACAAGGATAACAATTTGATTTTTCCACTGTGGGCTTTTGAGTTAACTAGTCTCAGCCAACTGTGAAGAAATAACCTTGGGACCAATATACGGGGCTATCTTTGGCACATTTATACAACAAAGACCTGTGGGACAGAGAAGCTCGCTTTAGAGGCCACAGTCAGGGAGTGTTGTCTCCCCAGGGAAGAGACACCCGAGCTGGTGCCTGAGAAAGAAGGAGGCAGCTGTAGGAAGATTTAAAGACCTTAACAGTAAGAAAAAGCTTTGGCAGAGAAACAGAAGGGTCCAGAAGTTGTGACATCATAGCAGCAAAGATGGAACACGGCTTAATGAGACGAGGAGGGAGTGTCGGCAGAGGTTAGCAGCTGCAGGACAGAGTGGGACTCTATTCTTAGCCCTGTGTGAAGCCAATAGAGGGTTTGATTAATATTTTAAGTGTTCTGCTTTATATTTGGAAAAACTCACTGTCGTGTGTAGGGGGGATGGAGCAAGGAGATCAGCGTGGAGGCTCTGGCGGAGAGAAGATGGCATCTTGGAACCGGGAGAAGGTGTGGATGTGGCCAGCAGTGGGCAGATGGAAAGAGTAGGAAGCAGCCTGCAACCTTGGCTCAGGGTAGGCTGGGGAGGTGTGGGCCAGGGAAGTAATCTAGGATATTTCTGGAAGACGGCGTTTCGGTTCTTGAGGTGGAGCAGAGCAGATAGGAACAGGCCGAGAGTTGCTGCTTGTGTGCGTCTGTCTTCGCTGCGGGTGGACACAGCTGACCTGGAGATGTGCAGTCAGCTTTCGCCATGGCAGATTCCCGCTTGCAGGTCTAACGAGGGCCTCCTGACTCTCTGCAGAGGACTTCGGGGACTCTGTGCAGCCAACCAAGAAAATGAGAAAACACACTTCAAACTGTCATTAGTCAAGGAGCAAAAAATAAATTTCTTAATTAGCCTTTGCTGACTGCATATTAATTACAGTTCCATCTACATGGCTTCTTCCTAGATGCAGGCAGCAGCAGGAGGAGGAGGAGGAGGAGGAGGAGGAGGAGGAGGAGGAGGAAGTGGAAGCCAGGGTTGCCCTGTGTGGAGGAAGAGAAAGAAGCCAGCCCCCTGCCCCAGGTGCTGCAATATTTCCAGCAGGCCCCTCCCCTCCTCCCGGTCCTGTTATTCTTATTTTTATAGATGAAGCACCTGAGACTTGAGACAAAGGACATATCCAAGGTCTCCCTCTCAAGGTCAGAATCCTCTTCTTCGGGCCCCACAGCGACCAGCTTTGTGATGTCACCCTGCCATGTGCTCATTAGCCCACGGTTCTTATTTCCTTTAAGTCAATTTAAAACTCAATCATATCTGACATACAGGTCAATGTCAGTCCTTGTGGAAGCGGCTCACCTCTGGTTTAGGCATGGGGTTTTGCATTCGTAGACCTTGTCAAATCTCCCCTGAGGGTCACCTTGTTGCTGGACATTGGTACCCATTGGTTACCATGGTGATGTTCCCAGTCTCACTCCAGTCTCATCCCAGCTCTGGGATGCTACAGGGCTGGTTGTTCTGTGCTGTTCTTGGGACCTGAGGAACTTTGTCCATGATGGGATCCCTTCCAGCCACGGGGTAACTTCTCCACTCGTTCCCTGACAACTTCTACAGCATCCTTCCTTCTCCTCAATGAAGACTCAAGTGTCTGTTGGATTCTGCTCTGATTAGTCTCCCTGAAAATCAGAAAACACAAGGTAGGAATCTTGCTTGAGCCAGAGGAAGAGAGGAATCGCAGGAAGTGCAGCCTCTTCAATGGTTATTCTGGTCATTTCCTTTTGTTTCCCTTTGCCCCACTAGGTGTTGGGTGCTCCACAGCAAGGCACTGGAGTGGTACACCCTGCCATCAGGCGGGGGCTTTGCGTGTTTGTTTTTCAATTAAGAGTATTACAAACAACACATTATTAGAATAAAAAAGCAGTGAGCCTCCCTGGCCTCTCATTACAGCTCCCTCAGCTTCTGTGTCTGCCCCTCCCTACCCGCCCCTTCCATAGCACTTTGAAGCAAACCCGAGACATCAGATGGACTGGCCCATGCATATTTTTTTGTCCGTATCTTTAAAAGCTAATGGCGGATATTCTTGTAAAAGAAGCGCTTTCTGCCTGAAATCTTTACCTATTTGACAGAAGACCTGTGTCGCAGTGAGGGCTGCGAGGCGTTAGGCTCCTCCTGCCCCTGAGGTTGTGTGTGACTTCTCTGCTCACCGCTTTCTCCATCTCCAGCACAGTGCAGACGAGACAACTGAGGCCCAAGGAAGGAAAGGAATTTTCTCAAAGCACTTAGAGGCTCCCCAAGGACCAGAGTCCCCTCTGAGCGAGGCTGGTGTCGCAGGGGTGAGGGTGAAGTGGGATTCTGGATTCTGTGCCCGCCTTCTCCTCCAGTGACTCACTTCTGGTATCACTTGTTTGAAACCCGCTGCTCATTCTCAGCTTTGAAGGCAGCAGCCACTCTTGTTACTGAACTTGCCGTTAGGCTCTGAACATGGCTCCACCCACATATTTTACCAACTCCTCCCAATTCCGTGGGCTCTGTCCCTGAACTGAGGGGAATCAACCTCCCAAGTCTGTCTCAGGAGGCGTTCTAGAAAACCCAGCTGCGTTGCTTCAGGATAAGACAGTGCTTCGGGATTGGTTGGGTCTAGAGAGAAAAATCTGCTGTTCTCTGCTTCCTGACCTTGTTTTCGTGGTGCTGCTGGCTGCCTCCTTGGGCTAGCTCTGTCTGTGCAGAGCCAAGATGGCTGCATGTTCCTAACCTGTACACTCTCCTGTTAGCCATCCAGCAGAAATGAGGGTCCCTTTCCAGATTCCTGATTTTTATTGCTTTTTCTCCAAATCCTGTAACTCTGCCTAAGCCAGCCATCATGGAAGGGGATTGAGATATATCAGCTGGGTTAGGTCTGGGTTATCAGCCTTGTTCAACCCTGAGGATGAGACCAGCAGAGTGGTTTCCCACATGAGAACAGGGGCTGTTACTGAGAAAAAGAAGATGGATGTAGAGCAGGAAAGTGACAAATCCCACAGTCCTCTGGAACAGCTTCTAGAACAGCCAGATGTCCCTTGGAAATGGAGTCCTGGGCAGCTGCTCTCTCATTATCGAAGCACTAGTCATGGCTGAACTGTGGAACCCGGGGTCACAGCTCACGGCCATGTTCTATGACCTTCCTCTCCCACTCTTTACAAGCGGGGCCAACAGCAAACCTCCTGGTGTTTACCTGGAGCCAGCCTGTGAGTCTTCTTGGCCTAGAGCAAGCTCCTAGACTTGCTGCCTGAGAACTGGGGAGCTATTCCCAGTGGACCCAACTTTCTCTGACCTTGCAAAGGCTCTTCTTGTCTTCCAGGCTTCCCTTTATCCTTTAGAACATCTGTAAAGAATATCACCTAATGGCGCCCACCCTGGGGCTACGAGAGCAGCCATCAACTTGTGAAATTGTGGCTGCAGCAAATGGTGAGACTAGTACAATAGCCACTCACTTCTCCCCCGGGAGGTGTTCTCTCAACTCCCCCCTTCTCCATTTTTCTTGGGGAGCAGTGGCTCTTGATGGAGATGAGTTTAGATGGCTTGGAAGCTTTTGTAGCCGCCCACTCTTCCTCCTCCCTCCCCACTGAGCTAACAGTTTCGCATGACATCAATTCCTGACAGCAGTGTAAACAGATGGTGGTCCCCGCTGCCCCGGTGCTGGGGAGCGATACCATGGAAACCTGCTAAACTGTGACAGGTGCCAGGACAGTTGGAAACCAGGACCTGCAGACACACAGGCACACATGGCTCAGGCACCGTGTGACAGCAAGGACACAGGCTTGGGGACTGCCCGTGCCTCTTTCTAGCTGTGTGGCCATGACTGGGTTGCTCCCTTGCTCTGAGTTCGAAGGACGTATGAGGTCTGATGTAGAGCAGCAAGGGTTATGGACTTGAAAGTACCTGATGTGGTGATGGGCACATGGTGGTCCGCAGAACACTATGTGGGGTGAGTGACCACATGGATCAAGGGGGACTTGGAGCATCAATTGCCTGGAAGGTGGGCACGAAGCAGGATAGACAGAGAAAAAGTTAGGGACAGGGGAAGGAAAGAGAGCCCCCATCCTGGAGTCTGGTTGAAGCTTTTTGCCAATCAAGAATTCCAACATGATTACATTTGCTCAAGGTCTTTCTCCTGTCCCAGCTGTAAGCCTGGCTGTTTCCCAGGAGTCTTATTAGAAATCCCTTTAGAGAAATAAATAAACAGAGAAATAAATAAATAGATAGATAGATGTCCTGACTCTCTTATACAACCTTAGTGGCTCCTGCTTTTATGCTATCTGATTGTGAGCTTCTCCAAAGTATTTCCGGAGCCACCCTACAGTCTCAGTTACTGAAGAGGGGAACAGACATAGAATGGAGGAGAATCCCTGAGAAACCCATTAAACAGTGAGGTTTCAAGAGCTTCCAAAATCCTGTGCAGAATCACCACCCAGACACTTCACTGTCCCTTGGGAAGTTCGTGTCTGCAGGTGGGTTTGTCTCTCGCTGAGCATCTCCCAGTGCTTAAGATCTACTTTAAATTCAAATAAAATAATAAACTGCAGCTCTGCTTGCCCCAAAGTTCTTTCCCCGTGGAGAAGCCAAGCATCTGGCTTTACCTGAGTGGAGACACTTAAAAGCCGAGGGGTGACTCAGGCTGCGGCTAGCGGTTGGGCAGTGTTCTGTCTCTTTCTGCCGCTGCTTGGAAATTGGGCTCCATGAAGTTTCTATCTGGAAAAAGTCAAAATGTATAACTGGGCCCTGAGAGGGGTGGGCACGCGGGGCTCTACAGCACAGTACAGGCGAGATGAATGAATACATGGACTGAGGAGGGGGTGGTCCCAAGGCAGGAGAGAGAGACAGGACAGAAGCTATGAGGACACGGGAAGGGAAGGAGCCATCCCAGGTCCTTCTCTGAGGAGCTGGGATCTTAGTCTTTGCTGCACACCCTACTGGGACAGAGAGGGTGAATGGCTGTGCTCCCTGCTGGGGTCCAGTGAACAGCCCGGATGGCTCTGGGCCTATGGAGTTGTGAGCTTTTCCCAACTCTGCTTGTCTCAGTTTTCCAAACTGCCCTCTTGTCCTGCTGGGCTGGAAGCTTCATTTTTAAGCTGTGGCAGATCCCAGGCTGAGAGGGGCAGGGCCTTCACTTAAACCACACAGCCAACCATGCAAACTACTGAGTCACGGCCGACCTCCCCCTTTCTGTAGCCAAGCCCCTGTAGCTTTGTAAGCTCTCCTCATTTACTGCCCCAAGCACCCCGATTCCACCCTGTTTCTCACAGTCCTCTTCTTGTCCCCACATGCCTTGTGGCCACGTTTGCCCTCGCAGACATAGGAGCGATCTCATAGCTGGCTTGAGGTGTCGGACTAGCTCTGCCAGACCGGCTGTGGACTTAGCGTTGGTTTTGGGGATCGGTTCCTTCATATCGGTGGGAAGTACAACTTGGATGGGTGACGTGCTGGAAGGCACCCAGGGCAGACTCAATGCGTAGACGTGACGACGGCCATTAAGAGCAGGATATCAACGGCTCGCATTCCACAAGTAGAACTGACCACAGAGTGTGCGGAATGGCGGGAGCATTGCGCAGGAGACAGGTAGACACAGGTCAAGCTTCGTGGCCTTGGAGAAGCTACTTGCCTTCGCTGAGCACTATACAATCAGACTTCACAAACCCCACCTTTCAGAGTTTTGGGGAGAGGCCTAGAGCATAACACGCTGCCTGCTGATCCGCAAAGTACAAACATCATTTGAGTTCTACCGTCCCATAACCAGCTAAGGCAGAGGGTCCCCACGTCACGTTCTAGGAGGTGACAGACTGGCCTCTGTTTTCATACCCCTAGGGAAAGAGACTGCTACTGCCTAGTTAGGCAGCTGTGTAAGACACTGGTCTCCCTGTGGCTTCTCTGGGGTCTCTTGCCCTGCCTTGGGGTCCCCAGAGCTAGATTCCCTTGTGCGTTCTAGGAGTCCATGCACCTACCTCACGGCCCTCGCCCCTTGTCAGTTAGGCTGGGGGCACTCCCAGCTGACAAGCAGGCATGGGAGTTTAAGCCTGGATAGGCTGGAGTGGATTGTGTCCTGGGCTGAACCAGGAAGGCTAGGTCATGACCCGGCTGGAGTATGAGTCAGGCTTGAGGTTGGTTCCCTAGCTGTGGCTGGGTTGGGGAAGTATGATAACAGGTCCTGCTGTGGGGGGTCTCTAAGAAATAAATGGTCAGAGACACTTCCATGTCCAACACGGCTTTTGGAATCTGTTAATAATCATTTCAGCCCCACCGAATATGTCGCCCTGAGTGTGGGCTAATCCACCGCAGAGAGAGGCTTCAGACGAGCTGAGCTTTGAAACATTTATTACTCTTTCAGCTTCCAGGTTATTAAAAATTATTTTATGCTTCCTTTAAAATTCATCAGCTGCGGGCAAGTTGGCTGTCTTCACGCCGGTACCCGAAACAGACAAATCTCCACGTGCAGCACTCTCCCCTAGCGGGAAGTACACTGGACACCCGGAACCTTCCAACGGGCCTTTCATTTCGGTCCTGGAGAGAGCACATCTTAAAACTCCCTTCCAGGGCCATGTCAGTCACCTACCTGGCTGTCACGTGGCTCCCACCTCCCCCACAAGAGGTAGGGAAACCGGAAGAAAGAAAGATAAGCAGAGAATACGCAGAAAGAAGTGAGTGGGTAATAAGCACAGTCTTGGATTGTTTGGTGCTGCCTGAGCGTGGTAGGTTATAAAGAATGGAAGTTACTTCTTACCTTTCTGTAGGCCTGGACTTTCGAAGTTGGGGATCCGTATTTGGTGAGGGACTTTGTGCTGTACCATCACATGGTGGAAGGGGTATGGGACAGGGAGGGGAGGGAAGTAGCCACTGGGCAGTATCTGTGTCGGGATTCTTTTAGCTGCAAATGTTGGCTGAGTGCCCCTACTCTAGAAACCCCAAATTCAAAATATTCAAAATTCAGAACTCGACAGGCTCTGACAAGAGGAAAATTCCATAGCATGAGACTTCATAGACAGATTGTGAAAAGCCTCTCTCTGAAATCAGAGGTTGGGTGAAAGGCACATAGGAGATAGAAATGAATTTCATGTTTAGACATAGGTCCTACCCCAAGGTTTCCACATTATGCAAATTAACATATTCACAAATCCGAAAAAAAATCCGAAATTCAAGTGCTCTGAAGCGCTCTGGATGAGGGATGCTGAACCCAGGACGTGAGCACCGTCTGCAGCTGGAGCCCTCAGACTTCAAGTCTTGAGGAAGATGAGTCAGGCTGGCTGACAGAACTGCTCTGCGGCTTCGCCCGGCCGAGGCTGCCCGCCCACTGCTCTCTCAAACTTAGTGTGGGCATCACCCTCAGACTGGAGGTAAGTGGCGAGACTGGTCCCAGGAACCACACAGAGACCCAGTAATCCCCTGGCAAAGAGAAGAGGGTATCATTTCCAGTGACCCTATCGTAAGTGCTAAGCGATTTCCTCAAAGTCTCTCCTGCCTGTGGGTAGTATTAGATTAGACCTCCACTCCTGCACAAGATGCTGACAAATGCCAAGGGCAATTAAGTAGCTTCTAGATCAGTTTCCCCGATGTAGACTCAAACAACAGCAAGACCGTGTCACGTCGTGTGATTAGGGGAAGAGAAGGGGAGCGTGCTGGCGGCCTGAGCACACCATACATCACGGCCACGGAGATGAACGCTATCTCCGTTTCACAGCAGAGAGACTGAGGCTCAGAGAGGACAATGAACTTGTCTGGGGGGGGGGGTGACACAGCCAGTACATGGCGGAGGAAGAGCCTGAATCACGTTGTCCCACAGTTAACAGGCTTGGTGCTGCAGTCACAGAAGAGAAGCGTTTAGATGTCACCTTTCGGTGTTTGCCGAATGTCAGCGTCTTGCCCACTGTCACCGTGATTTTTTTGTTTCCTCACAATTTTCTTGCATCTGCGCAACTATCGGCCCAATGTTATTATTAAAATTAATTTAACTTTTCGTGAGGCTCCTGGCACCATGCCCGACAACCCGTGTTCGATCCCTGGCTTTCTCATGATGGAAGGAGAGAAGGGGCTCCTGAACGTTGTCTCTGACCTCCACACTAGCACACACACATATGCTAAACGAATAAATAATAAAATCTAAATGTTGGTAAAAAGAAGCTAAAACTTTACATAAATACGTGTATTTTAAAAGGACATAAACAGGAGGCCCATAGTCTTTTATATAGATAGGAAGTAAATCATAACAAGCAAGCACTCATCCTAAGAAACAGAGATACCATTGCCCACGGAGTTCAAGGGCTGTTTTGAAGAATCACCCATAAAGAGGAAGAGGAGAAAAGCGTCCAAGGCTCGGCAGCACCAAGGAAGCTTCCCCCACGGTGAAAGGAGAGAGGAACTGAAGATCATGTGTGCACTGGCTCCTGGCGATGTGGTCAGTGTCCTTTACAGCTTCGCCATCCTCATCTGAGATCCTCCATACGTGGATCTTCGTGAAACATAAACTCAGGCTGCTCTGCGTGGGGCTGGTCTTGGCGTACTGTACACGTTGTGGTCTCGGGAGCACAGCACTCTGATAAACGCTCTCCCCAGGACATCTGGGTGTTGGCTGACACTGCAGACCTGAGCTGGGATTCACTAGTGACTCCTGTGTGGTCAACTGTTTCCATAAAAGGTCAGAAGGTGAATATTTCAGATGGAAACTGTATTTGTCATGGCGGCTCAGCTGAGCTGCTCCAGTGGAGTGTTGTCATCTACAGGTTACGGCTATAGAAAGAGATGACCGAGCATGACTAGGTTTCAGTGAAACCATTTTAAACACTGAAATCCAAATTTCATGTCATTAAAAATGTCACCAAATAATAGCGTCCTACTGGTATCTCGTAACTGACGATAGAGATCATTCGTAGCTCTAGGATCATTCATCTGAAGCCAGGTGGCGAAACGGGCTTTACCTCAGGACGAGTGTTTGTTAGTACTTGACTAAGATACCAGCTGTCACTCCCTCCACGGGGGCAGGCCTGATGGGTGCTGGGCTCCAGCAGCTACTCAGGGCCTGCACACAAAAAGGGGCCTCTCAGGGTTCAGTGATCTGCTGTAAGTATCTTGACCTGCACTGTCATTTTGCAGAAGGACCTTCAAGTTACATAACCATCCTTGGCCTCTGCTTGCAAGATGGGTAGAGGCAGGGCAGGGACCTCTTGGTAGTAATCTACCCCATGCCAGCTTTCTTCACAGTGATGGCTGAAACCAAGGAAGCAAGACTAAATACCTGTTCTGGGAAGGTCTGGGCATAGGCTCACTATTATTCCTGACTACATGCTGTTGGATAAAGCAAGTCATATGACTATGATTGCGGTCAAAAGGATTTGCCCTAATCATTTATTGAGAAGAACTCCATCATCACACCACAAAGAGTACAATACAGGGAGAAGTAAAAACTGGGGCCAATAATTCCTTCTACCGCTGACCCCAAAAGAGTGCTTTACTCCGCGCTATAAAAAGATCTGTGGTGTCCTGGGTTTGGTTTCAGGGAACATGGGACAGAAGCAGACTTTCCTCACCTTCTGTGGGAGTGAGGACACAGCGCAGGACGGATCACACTTGCGCAGACGCGAAGCGGGTAGAGCTTGGTGGCATTTCAATGTGCCAGCCAGCGTGCCAATCTCCACCCACCAGGCTCAGCCTGCTCCCTTTCTTGGAACGGCCCCCCGTGGGGCTCTCAGTACCTTGGATAGCACCTTCGTTCCGCACCGCCTGAGAAGAAAAATGTCTGGCTCACGCTTGGGAATTCTTTCTAGGTTTTAAACACATTTGAATAAACAGAGTGATTCCACATACATATAACACAAGGTGCCATTCCTCCGCTCTGCAGCCCTAGCCGGGTTCCAGGAGCCTGTGCCCGCTGGGCTCTGAATCAGAAGTGTCTTCATCGGCGAGGGCTCCGCTTGAGGCAGTGTTTGGGGCCGTGGGGCGTGGGGCTTGGCTGGAGGAAGTAAGTAGTAGGTTGCTAAGGGTGACTCTTCAAAGGTTATAGCTACCCTCGAGGTTGGCTCTTTTCTCTGTTTCCTCATCTGCCATCATGTGAGGAGGCCCCAACACTTACTTCCTCCACCATGAACCCGTCTGTGCCTCCCTGCCAATGATGGCTGAAACCTCCCCCACACTGTAAGCTCCCAAGCCTTTCCCTCTGTCCATTGCCCCTATGGGGCATCTGGGCACAGTGACGCAGCAACAATTCATTCATCTTTACCGGCGGCCTTGTGTGTGCTGGTCACATTCTGCGCATGCGTCTTCATTTCCCGACAACCCCTACTCACTGTGAACGCTGCAAGCCTCCGCCCCCGGCCCCCATCTTCCACACCTAGGTATTTTCGCTCAGTCATAGTCCTACAGGTCTTAAGTGTGGGATATCCAAAGGCCGAGAGAGCGTCAGGCGCGCAAGGTGCTTAAAGACTGTCTTTCCACACTGCCTCCATTGTCAGGCAGGCACCCCTCAGACAACTACGAGCAACTCCAGAAAACAGAGAAAGCCTTTCCCAGTGATTCCAGTGGAAGTTCTAGAGCAGCCACTCATTGGCTGAGTCAGGTCCTGTGTCCACCCGTAAACCCATGGCTGTGGAAGATGGAGTATATTGATTGGCTAAACGGGATTGACCCTTGCGTTTAGGAAGATCTAATTTAAAATCAAGTACATTTAAATCGTAAGAATCATGAGTATGGACTCCTCGAAGAAAACCAGGAACTGAGACAGCAGATGGCCCCGCTCTTGAGGGTACCTCTGTCTGAAATGCGTTCTTCTCTGTGTAGAAACATCCTTCCCCGTCTCTTGGTTCTGCCTCGAGCATCACCCCATTTTATAGCTCCCACGTGGCACCCACAGTAAGGTTGCTCCTTTTCCTATGGCCCTACTCCACCACACTGTACTCAGCCGAGGTTGCCTGTTAGGGAACTTGCGTTTGGAAGACGATGGTGAACTTGGCTAACCTCCCCAGGTTCTGACCCTGGGCACTTGGTCCTCAGGACTTCCTCCACTTTCCACAGGGCCTAGAGCTGCCTCCTCCTTACTTTCAGTTCCTGCATCCTGCCTCTTGCCTCAGGGTGGTCTCCTGATGTGGGTGGGTGTGCAGACTGAGGAACCTTGGGGTTCACAGCAGGGTTCCCCGCTATTAGGCTTCTCCCCATTGTCCCTCACCCATCTCAAGGCTGTCCTGGGACTTCCCACTGAACCTGGTCTTGGGTAAGTGCTCATCTCTCTCCCTCCTTTGTCCTCCTCCCATTGCAAAGCCCAGACCTGCCTGGCCTGTCTACACATACCCACCTCCTTCCCGTCCCTCTAGTAACCCCCCCCCATCTGCTGGCAGCTGTGGTGAATAATTTACAGGATAGCAATTCTAATTCATCCTCTCTCTCCCTCTTCCCTCCCGTTCCCTCTCCCTCTCCCTCTCTCCATCTCCATCTCCTTTCTCTGCCGCATAGAGAACTATCAGGTCATCCGTGGGTCTCCACCGACTAAAACAGTTTGTGGCATCAAAGTACACGTTCAGTGGGTGCTAAATTCAAACACTAGCTTCAACAAAAGGCTGCATTACTAAAAAAAAAAAAAATCATCAAGAAATGTCTTCATCTGTGCAGGCAGCACAGGGTGTGTGGGTGAGTGATGACTTCAACAGAAACGCCACAGAACGCACGGGTTCTCCATTATTTATGGCTCTGAGGAGCCCGTTCCTACAGCACTGTGATATATTCTGAGGGTGCCAGGGAAGAGTGTGAGCAGCTTGGATCCTCGGAGTCCCTGTTGACCCTTTCTGTGCATCCTGGGAAGGGGGGGTTAGTTTCTTTTCTTCTTTTCTTTCTTTCTTTCTTTTTTTTTTCAGGAATAAAAAAACCTGTCTGGCTCGGAGCTCAGCTCTGCTCCTGCCTGTAAATGTTCCTCAATGTGTTGGCAAGGGTGGGGGTGAGGTTGGCAGGCCTCTGGAGGTGAAAGAGTCTGGGCTTCAGTTCTCCTCTGCTCTCCCTGTGTCCTTCTGTCTGGGTACCATCTTCTTCTCATTTCTTTGATGGAGCCCGGTACCCTCAAAGGGACCAGAGGACATCCAAGAGAGTAGGACTCTTGATATGTGCACAGTGGCCCCCCACGCTCTGCTCTAGTTAAGCTGGGTCCGCTGGCCCGATGTGATTCTGAGTTCTTTGCGCTTCCAATCAAGTGCCAGGTGCCTGGATGGCACTGCCACAAATTACCAAGGGTTTGCTTTTTACTTGAACCAGCTGGTAGAGGTTGCATAATTATCTGCAAGGGATTTCTTCTGGTTTACGTAAGGAAGAGTGGAAGGGATGTCAGGCAACACTTGGAGCTTGTCATAAGAGCAGAGGTGGTGTCAGTCCTAAGTGCAGGAGCCTTGTCTATGTCAGGTGAGAGGTATGCTGGTCCTGGGGAGGGGCGGGGTGAGGGTATGCTGGTCCTGTGGGTGTAGCATGTTTTTGTCCAAGGTTGGGGCAGCGATGGTACATCCCTCAGGGACAGAGAGAAGATGCATTAGTGCTGGTACACAGAGGGTATGC
Source organism: Cricetomys ansorgei (assembly GCA_026225945.1). Taxonomy (NCBI): domain Eukaryota; kingdom Metazoa; phylum Chordata; class Mammalia; order Rodentia; family Nesomyidae; genus Cricetomys; species Cricetomys ansorgei. The sequence continues at coordinate 2,316,694 of JAMJFZ010004039.1, forward strand.
TACTGATCTTAGGCACAGAAGGCGTACCTGGCCTTTGAGTCAGAGAAAGACTGTGGTTCTATGGGCAGAGAGTATTTCAGTCCCGGAGACATAGGTTTCGATGACTTCATAGGGACCTCACAGGCTCTACAGTCTTGGGTTTTCACCTTCGGCTTGGACATCCTGGAACGGTTGGAGATTACATGGCCTTTGGTGTTTCCACCGATGCTAGCCTTTAGTTGTAGAACTGACTTCCCATTTGAGGTGTCCGCTCTGACGTCCTAGGATGGCCATGAGGCCTGGTGGCCACGGACACTGACAAATAACTGCGAAATGGACGACGTGATGAGAAGAGGACCTCGCATTTGGCACAAGAACGGCGTGAACTGTGTGTGTACTTGGCTGAGTGTCTGTTCTCTCTGAACGTCAATATCCTTGCTCATGTAACTGGGTGCCACGCCCCTGAGAGTAGGGGTGTTTTGAGAGTTAAACATAAATACACTGGGAGGCATCTTGCACATAGTCAGCCCTCAACCCACAGTGGGTGGGCCTCTTCAGATGCCTCCACCGCCATCTTCCTTTGAATGCTCTGGAACAGTCTTATCTGTTATTTTGAATTCCTCTAAAGATTTTTAACTCTTGTGTTGGTTAGAGCTCAGCAGGAAGCTTTCTACCCCAACAGGATTTTAAGCTTGAAATGCCACGTGGTTACCTGTGGTCTCCACGGTGCGCAACAGATCACTAGAACCTGTTCGTCTCTTTAACAAGTCACGGCCCTGAGTATCGAGGGCAGGCTCTCACGTGCAGCCGTCGAGCGCTCTGCCGGGGAGTTGATCCCGGCTTCATTTCTCTTGCTTTTACAGTTATTGATCAGGAGCTAGGCACCTCCTCTCCCCCAGCCCCTGGCAGCCACGTTCTACATTTTACATTTGGGTTTGACTGTTTTTGCTGAAGTAAATAATTTTCTCCTTAAGTGCTGTCTTCTAGATAAGTGAAACGCTCTTATTTAATTTGACTATTTCCCTGTTTGTTTAATTACTACCATTAAAATGCTAATAACCGTTTCTGAATTTTTTTTTTTTTTTTTTGTGACACGTGATAGTTTGGCTCCATTTTGTGTTACTGCGTTTGTTAAGGCTGCAGCAAATATCAGAACCCGATTCGAACTGGCTCAGGGAAAAGGAGAAACTTACTCGTTTTCGTAAGCACTCTGCAGGGTTGCCTTAGCCAAAGTCAAGGCTGCTCCAGAGTCAAAGGATAGCACCGAGCTTCTGGTCCTCAGCGCCCCTCTGTGCTGTCCTCACTCGGGGACACGGCTGGTTTGCGTCTGTCTCATCCTCTCCGTGGTCCCACGAAAGGAGACACCAAGAGTTTTTGGGTCCGAAACCCACAGAGGCAGGGTGTGACATCTTCCCCATCCCGTGGAGCTCTGTGCCTGGAGCTGGGGGGCTTCGTTCCCACTCACAGCCCAGAGGAGGCTCGAAGAAGACCCCAGAGTGAGTCTGCAGGAAACAGAGCCATCCGAGTACGAGGGCCAGAAAGAGGATGCGTGATGCTTGTTGTACAGGGTGACAAAACCACCTTGGTCCACTATTCAGTTAGCAGATAGCAGCTCCTTTCTCACAACGTTTCCCTTGAACAGAGGATCCTGGTGCCATGCTGGGTAAGAATCCCTTTGGTACAAGGCATCTGGTGATACCTTCTGGACCTGTCAAGCGGCACACAAAGACCCTGGCATTAACGCTTGGGACAGAATGGCGACGTCTTCATTTCCATCTGCAAGGTGAGGTGGATAACACCTTGGACATGTCTGGAGAGTTTCATGGGGTGATGAACCAAGCAATTGCTTGGTGGGTGCCTGTATGGCATGTCTTGGCAAAGTCTTACCTGCTCTTTGGAACCAGGCATCTTTGTCCATAACGGGATAAGAACTCTGCGTCCACTGTGAGGCCTGCAATGGACACCCATGGTGGGACACGCAGGGGCACTTAGTAAGAGGACTTAGAGAGGACCTGCAATCTTATTTCACCAGGGCTTCTCCTGTTCTCGTTATTACTAAACGCTGAGCTGTTCAGATGAGGAAACAGGCACTCTGAGAAGCAAACTTGCTCCTCTAGGACCACACATCTAAGAGCGGGGCTTGGCTTTGAACTCGCAAGCTCCAAGTCCCAGTTGCTTTCAGGAATCAGGCAACTGCTTTCGAACACTCTTTGTCCCTTAAGGCATGGCTTAGAAGGCTGGCTCCCATGGCGTCTTCCTGAAATTCCAGGCAGGGTCAAAGCTTGTCTTATGTCGCTGTAACAAAATGTCAGAAACTGGGTCATCTGTAAAGAACAGAAGTTTATTTGGCACAGTGTCCTGGAGACCAGGGTGTCTGTAAGCTTGGAGCTAGCATCTGGTGAGGACCGAATGCTACCTCACAGCATGGTAGAGGTTTGGGCATGGTGAGACAGCGAGGGTGTGTTAGCTCAGGTCTCTCTTCCTCTTGTTGAAGAGCCTCTAATGCTATCTTGGGGGTCTTAACTCATGGCCTTAGTGCACCCTAATTATTCCCCATCTGCCTTGTCTCTAAACACACCAACATTTGAATTTGGGGATTAGGCTTCCAACATGTGAATTGGGTGGGGGTACATTCAAGCTGTAGCAAAGCCCTACCTGTCCATCCATCCCTAGCCCTCTAAATGACTCTCAGGACCGGAGCCATAATTCTGTGTGTACGGGCTCATCTTTCTTCACCATCTAGGGGTCAGGCTGATGTGCCTCCTCGCCCTAAGCCCTGATGTCCCGGGGGTGAAGATGGGTCTCCCCGGTGCTGTGTCCCACTGCAGTGAGGACATGTTTGCTCTCGTCAAGTTTTCACCCTGGTCCTTGGGTGTGGCCCCAAAGCTCGTCAGCCTCGGTTTTGAATTCTGTGAAATGAGACTAGCGGGACCTTCCCTGATGTGCTGCTGTGAGGACTAACAGCTGGCTGATAACGGCAGCAAGCATTGTTTGGCAAATGAGGGCTTACGTGTTTCCAGACTGTCGTTTCAGGCTGACTCCAGAGTCATCGTTGTTCGCATATGAAACTGAGACTCCTGGTTGCCACAAGTTGTACTGCTGGAACTTTTGACCAGTGGGAATCTGCAAGTGGTTATCGTACTACCAATCCATGTGCACGGAACAGCCGTGGGAAGGGCCACCTGGCCTCCTCTGCCCGCCCAGCCCCAGCCCTCCCTTGGTTGACAAGCTCAAAAGGGCTGTGGTCGGTTAGAGAAGCGAGTGGCCATGGAGGAAGCTACCAGGCTCTGGACACACAGTCTGGGAGAGGCCTCTGCAGTAGAACAAGGCCAGGGCTTTGCTCCTCGGCTTTCTAGGAAGCAACGGGCTGGTAGAGTCTGGAGAAAGCGACACACTCTGTGATCCAGGCTTTCTGGGGGGATGGAGAACAGGCAAGTTTGGGTGGTAGACTGGGGCCCACTGTCTCATAACACGTCCAGACAGGTACTCAGGAGCATGAGGCAGCGTCAGTCAGTAAGGGCTCGGGCTCTGGGCCCCGCAAAGATTCCTCATGATTTCCTATGTTGGGGACAAATCTCAACGGCCCAGCTTCTTCTCGGGGGGTGGGGGGTGACCATGCCTTGCAGAGATTTCAGAATAAGAAACCCTGCCTGGCTTCTGGGGACCTGTCAAGAATAGGTCACAGCAACCTCTGGCACGGGGCCAACGACATTCCTCTTTCCTGATCTCAGACGGCAGCTGCTGTAGGATCCGGTTCCGACAGATTCATGGAAGGTTGTGTTCCTTTCTGCAGCTGTGAATGACCAGAGTAGAGATCAGGGTGGCAGAGGTGAAGGGTACGTGGGTTGAGGGGGGCTGGGGGTGGTACCATAGAGGAGGTGGTGATTTTAAGAGGCTGGGGTGCCTTAGGAAAACTGGGATGCAATTAGTGGAAAGGTGACATGGACTTAGGACAAGATGCACAGCTGTCCTCCGCAGGGGCCAGGACCCGCTGCCAGGCTTCGTGCTGATGTTTTTCCTTCTGACTCAGAGAAGTGAGGGCTCTCCTGTCCTTGCCCAGGGACAGTGTGGCCATCTGCACAGATGCTCCTGCTCCTGTCTGTACGCCCTTGGTGGCTGCTGGCAGAACCGAACCGTTTCAGCAGGCTGAATAATGACCCCTGGAGATGTTCATCTCCTCATCCCTGCATCCTGTGAACACGTTGCCTTCTGTGGAAAAAGGGAGCTGTTGATGTAAGTTAGGGGTCTGAGGTAGGAGGCCACTATGGCTTATCCCCGCAAGCCAGGCATGTGCTACACAATGGTGGTGCTTTGGTTAGTGACTAATCACGGGATGAAAGCAAGCTGCGGATCCCGTCACTCTGTGCCTCTGCACAAAATGTCCAGCATCATAGCGTAACGCCCTCATCCCAGTGATGATGCCGAGACAGAGAGGCCACTGCACTGCCAGTCATCACCGCGTGACGGACAGGGCGGAGAACTCGACTGTAACAATGAACTGCAAGGGGACCCAGTTTATGTTTTTGCTGTACTGTAACGTTGGCTGTCATTTTGGGGTATATTCTGTGGACTCACAAAAAGGTAGAATTTACCGCCAACCTTGGTTTGACTTACCATGCTCTACCGTGTCCACGCTGCAGTACCATGCATCTAGCGCTGCTCTGGGAGGCTGTTCTCGCTTCAGGGGTGACGTGTACATGGAAATAGGGAAAGCAGATATGGGGACAGAAGAGGTTGGAGGGATGCTGTTGTCGCGATGGCCGGAAGCAAGGATGTAGACAGCCTCCAGATGCTGGAAAAGGCCAGGAGCCCTCCAAGGGGTATGCCTCTGCCTGCACCGTACGTGATTTAGCTCTTTGGATCCCCGCTCGGCCTCCTGAAAGAACTAGCATCTGTGCTGTTATAAGCCCTTCAGTGTGTGGCCATTTGTTATGTCAGCAGAAGAAATGGTATAAACACCGTTGTAGCAGGCATCCCACTTTCGAGGTACCTTGCTTCAAAATGGCCTCTCCCTTATCAGCCAAAGATAGAACCATCTCCCTAGGGCTCTCCGCTAATGATCTCTTTCCTTGCCATCAGCCACACCCCAGCGGGCAGGCTGGCCATGGGCCGACATCTGCGACTGCCTGGGATTTACCTTTGACCTTCCTCCTCTGTCAAGACTTTCCCTCACATCTTGCAGGCCTCAGCTTCAGGACCATCTCCTCTGAGAAGTCTGACCTGCACCCCTTTGATACTTTCTGAGCTCCCCTCCCCACATTTCCTACTGGCGTGGATCACGCAGGGGTGTAAATATGTGCTCCTTTGGTATCTGTGACTGCCCAGAAGCCAAACGTACAAGGATGATGTCAGCTGGGCGTGAAACCTGCGCAAAGCAGACACTAAAGCAGACACTTGCCAGATGAACGCATGGACGATAGCAGATGGGCCACTAGAAATGTGGGGGTCAGGGAGAGACTCCTAAAGATAGTCGCTGGGAATCCCTCTTGATGGCTTTTCTCCTTCCCGCCTCTCTTGGCATTAATGCGGCCACAGCTGCATTCTCAGCTCTGGCCTGGTGGATGATGAAAGCGGTGGGTGCCGAGACATTGAAGTGTGTCCTTTCCCGTTTTCTCTTTCCCCATAGCCAGAAGAGATAGAAATAGGACCCTTGTCTTCAAAGGGAGCTGGCTGCCATGATGGAAGACTGACCGGCATCATCATGAAGAGAACCTCCATTGTCCAAGACCACAGGGCTCAGGGACCATTCTGCGAAGAAGGAACCAAGTTCTGATGTCTTGAGCACTTTGGATCCACTTATCTCAGCATCTTGCATCACCGTAATTAATGCAAACAGCATCCTGGAGTGAGAATGTTGCCATAACAACAAACTGAATCACGCGGGACTGGTCCAGGGTTGGGCAGTGGGAGGAGAGGGTGCAGAGATCTCAGGTAGAGGAGCTGGGACTCACCCTCTGTGGTTGCAGAATAGTTAATGACCTTTCTCCTAAAGTCATTTGAAAGATCAAGGGCTGTGGCCCCGGGGAGGTGAGAAGCCCCAAAGCTCACGTGTATCTCTTCACCTGTGCTGCGTGGTTCATTGCATTCTGTTCTAAAAACATCCCGAGCCCAGGGGAGAACTGTCCAGGATATGAGCAGAAACGGAAGAACATCATCAAAGACGAGCCCTCTCTGGGCTAATTTTTATTTTATTTTTTTATCCGAACGCTTATGTAGCCAAATCAGAGATTTCTACAGGGCTTGAATACTCGTATATCCTGGCCCTAATCTCACAGCAGCTTTCTCTGTACCAACATATGATTTTGGTAAATACCACCTTTGGATATAAATAGGACTCTGGATCCACACATTGGCTGAATCTCCAGTGGCAGAAATGGGCCACACTGAGTCACTTTCTCCCTGGATGTCTCATCGTGGAATCTATGCCCTGGGTCTGCAGGTGGAGAGCGGATCTGAGTGAAACAGATCCCTGTGAGCTTTAGCATTTATGGCTTGCAGCTGATGGATTGGGGGGGTCAACTCCTCAGAAGCCAGATCTCCAGCCAAGAATGTCATTTAATGACCAGCGGTGCCTAGGGTCCCTGTTTCACTGGAGCCTGGTGATTGACAGAGTGTTTGCACATGTGACTGAGCTCAGAATGGGCGCGTGGTAGGGTTATGACACCTGAGTCTACATCCCTGTTTTTTGTAAGGGAAGCGTTGATGGCCAGAGAGCCAGCTGAGAGCATGCAAGCTTGTCCAGAAAATTTTATCGTCTTTACTGATGATACAGCTGGACTCAGAGAAGTCAAGGGCCTGCTGGTGTTCACAGCAAATGATTGTCAAGCTATGGGAATAGCAGTCGCCGAGACTGGTGTTTCTGCACAGTGGGCTCACTCTACTCGGTCTTCTACAAGCTTTGCCGCTCAGCCAGCTCTGCACATTCCCAAGGAAGAACACTGCCTGTCCTTTCCCCATGCCCACCTTTCGTTGCTTAGTGATAGAGTCGGATCCAGGGACCAAGGAGGGTGTGTGTGTTGAGGGTTGGGGGAGACTCGATTCCCAGCTCAGACTTGCTGTAGTGGCTTGTGATGTGAACCTCGGCTGACCTTGAGTTACCTGGATTTTTGGCCCATTCCCTGGGGGACTTATCCTTTTCCCATTATGTGTGGCACCGACCATCAAGATACCCCGCATTCTCCAGGCTAGCCAGCTGGCGTTGGGTGTGACCTGACTCCAGGGATTTTGATTCACAGCCTATCACAGATCATTCATCACAGAGATGGCAGCTGAGAGAAGAATCACCTGGCCCCAGGCTGCTTCAGCACTTACTGGATCCAGCCCTCCAGCCTCCCTCATTTTTTCCCAGTTCCCTGACATCTTTCTGATAGATCAACTTTACTCAAGTCAACGTTTAGGGCTTGCAGCCAAAGTTTCCGATAATGTAGACAAGCTCAAGCAGACAGCGGGACAGCATTCCTTCCTCCAAGCCCCACAGTGCTGTGCACACTTACTGAGCACAGACTGTGCCTGCTCCCATGGTCCAGGGGCTGCTGGGAGACAAGAATCCGTGCTCTCAGCCAGTCAGTGCTCTGCTGTTCTTACATGAGAAAGTCCCAACTGCTAATTCAGTTGCTCTATTATCCTCTCGTTTCCCTTCAGTAGAAAATTGAGAAACGGCCCAGGCTGTCTTTTCCCGGTTGTAACTCAAGCCGTTGTTACCAGACAACAAAGCAGAGCTTTCCCTAACAGTTGAGTTTTGGGGGTGGCGTTTTCAACTCCCCTCCCATACGCTGAAGTTGGGTTAATGTGGCATCTTTTAGAAACTAGCGAATCAGCCAACTACAAACTTGTGTTTGGCAGATGAATAGCTCCAGAAAACTCCCAAGAGCATAAAAAACAGTCTTACATGTTGGAGAAGCCTTGTCTTAAGTGTAGAGGGCGAATTGACCTAAATTCCCACAGCGCGGATGGAAATGGTAGAGATGAGGTTTGATGCTGTGTCTGCCTGGCTCCTCGGCCTTGGTTTAACCTAGTAGTTGAGATTCTGTAAACCTCACTTGGGGTGGGTTTCTGTCTGGTTTAGGTGCCACTTGCCAGATGGCTACTATGGTCCTGCACTGCCCTCTGGTGGACTTTCGTGCCCCGACGCTCAGGGTGTTGAAATTTAAGCAGCGACTTTCTGGCTGGTCCCGCGCTCTGGGGGTGGTGGAGACTATTGTGGTGACATGGCTTCTGGTTGGGAGAACTGACTGTTTCAGACTGCTGAGACACACTGTAGCTCTTGTAGTTACTCAATTTTTTAATTTGTGTACTGCTGTTTACAGAGATGCTGGCATTTTCCCGGCTGAAATGAGGGAGAATGGACACAGCCTTTGTTCTAGTCTCATAGTAGGAATAGACTCACAGATAGAGGCCCATTATGTGCAGAGATTTGGATACCCTTAGCCAATCCTCGGGCACGGTAAGAGCCCTAGCTAAGACAGGGATGGTGCTATAATTTGGATGCAGAGTGTCCCCTAAAGGTCCATGTGTATCATGGTCCCCAGTCCATGATACTACTGGCCAAACAACTCTAATCCTGACACCAGGAGCGCCCAGGCCTTTCCTTGGCCCAGTCTCTCCAGAGTGACTGGGCTGGCTGCCTAAGGAGAGCAATTCGGAGAGGTGGGGCATCCTGAGAGGAGCTGGCAGTTGGAGCTGTTGTCAGGGAGGAAGGTCTACTGACTCTGGACCCCCCCTTAGCTGACCTTCATGTTCTCCGGGTATTTATGAACGCCGTCTCTGAGCTGCCTGTGAGCTGAGCTCACCCAGGCTCAGGCCAGGCTGGGTATCCTGGTTCAGGCGGGCCTTGACGTACCAGTCCTCTGGACAGTTGGGGAGTCCTTACAGCGTGGAGGGGTGTTCTGAGAGGAGGGTCCCAGCAGCGACAATACTCAGCTTCACAGAGGACAGGGCAAGGATTGTGGGTGTTGGGCTGACGAACCTGGAGCTCAAAATTCCTGCCTCTCAGTGGCCCAGGAGTAGGCTGGAAAGTGTTACAAGGTTTGGTCAGAAAGTCAAAGGGAGAGGCCGCTGTGTGGCTGGGCTAGCCTTATGGGGTAGATGGGGTAGGAAGGAATTTGGCCATGCTTTACCAGTCTGACCCCTGGGATGCAGGCCAGGATTCTGTTTTTTTTTTTTTTTCCTTTTTTTTTTAGGATGGGGTCCCCATTCTGTCTGAGCCCCCTAGGAGGCAGCAGGCCGCGGGTACTCAAGAGACGGGAGGGAGGAAATGGTTCTTTGGCCCAGCCTCGTAATTAGACCCTTCAATTGCAATTACTTTTGCAATTAGCTCAGCTGGTAATTGGAACTGGAGGTGGTAATTTCTGTCCTTCATGGAAGCTCCCTGTGAATTGGGCTTTACTTATCTGTCCAGGATGCTGGGTAGTGCTCCGGGGAGCACTCAGCTCTTGGGAACGGCTCTGAGAGTACAGCCTTGGGCTTGGCACCGTAGAAAGCACGAGGATCCTCCTGAGACCCCCAAAGGTGGGACCCGGGACTTGGTGAGCCGGAGATCCGTGGGCTTCTCAGCAAAGGGCAGGTCTGCTCTTCAGATTTGCAGGGCTTGGAAAGGCAACATCTCAACTACCCAATAACCGGAAGTCGTGAACCAAGCCAGGACAGGAAGGCAGCCGCTAAATAGCCTATACTTCTGGTATTCGTGTCCCGGTATAACCCTCTCTCTGAGTGTAGAGTGGCGTAGTGACTTGCTTTGAATCGTTAGAACATGACAAAGGTTGCTATGCTGCTTGTCCCCAGGGTTTCGTGTGCTAAAAGCTTTATCTCCAAGCTCGTGTGTCAATGATTCTTGGAGGCAGGGCGTTTGGGAGGCAGGAAGGGTTGAGTGAATCAGAAGGGGCGTCCGCGTTCTTATGACTGCCTTCTAAGGAGAGGAGGGCTGCTCTGGGGGGCTTGCTTGGTTTCGCTATGTGGCACCCTCTGTCATGTCAGGATGCAGCCAAGCTTTGGGTTAGTGCCCTGCTCTCAGGCTTCCCAGCATCTCGGATCACGACCAAGTATACTTCTGTTCTTCCCGAATTGCCTATTTGTGCAGCAGCAAACAGAGTAAGACAAAGCTTACGGAGAAGAAAAGAGCTCCCCACTGTCTTACCCCACTCTTAGAAACACGGAGAATGTCTGTGACCTCCAGTCACAGACCAGATGCGGGGATTTCTCCGTCCCCGGCAAGCAGTCCTGTGGATTCTGCAGGAGGCGCGGCAAGCAGTCCTGTGGATTCTGCGGGAGGCACACACAGGCCCTTTTAGCTCAGGATGGACACCATCTTTTTGGAGGAAGCAGCAGCTGCTACAGGCTGAGCTCTCGGCCCCGAGGCGGACCCTCCCCCGCTTCAGACGACCGTCTCAGGCACAGGCTGTGGCTCCCCCCCAGCTTCTGACAGACCGGCTGCAGATGAGGTTTTCATGGTCACCTCTCTGGCCTTGATGACTTTGTTAATGAGGCTTACATAATTCAGAAAAACATGTTTACTGTCTTATTTCCTGCCTAGGAGCAGCAGACGGAGATGAGAAAAACAGGGGCGTGGGGAGAGGGAGTTGGAGCTTCGGGTGAGCCTCTCCGAGGCGGTCTGCACGAACTCAGGGGTCTGGAAACTCTACAAACACTGTCTTCTTGGGTTTTAGGGAGCGTTCGCTACTCAGGCATCGTTGAGTGTACATCATGAACCATCAATGAAAAACTTAACCTTCTGTTTCTTCTCCTTCCCCAGGGGTTGGTGGAAGGGCCGGAAGTCATGCCTTTGTCCTTTTTAGTGACTAGGACCCATCCTGAAGCCATTTATTAGCGTACAAAAGACCTCCTTACTAATTCCCCAATCCCAAGGGTTTTAGGCGCTCTGTGTCGGGAAACAGATGAAAGGCAAACACCCACTTCGTGTTTTGGGTGTCTCAAGTAGCTTACTCTCAGTCAGGGTTCTCTGTTGGCACGGACCCGTAGAAGAAAAATGCGTACAAAGGGGAGTTAGTTGATTGGAGCACACAATCCAACCTGGAAGGCCTGTCTATGTCTATACCATATAGAAGCTGAGAATCTCACAGCAGCTCACCCCACGAGGCCAGATGCCTCAGCAGTCACAATCTGGCACCGAAGGATCCTGCCGGGTCCTAGAGAGCTGTTGCTGTTCAGTTTGTGCTGGAAGGCCAAAGAAGTTGGGTTCTGGTGTCAGCAAAGAACAGAAGCAGCAGGGGTGGTGGCGGCGGTGGCAGAGCCAGCAGCAGCAGAGTAGAGGAACTCAACCAGCAAGACACCGAAAGCAGGCAGGCAAAGAACAACATTTCTCTTAAAACTCATATTTAAAGTGGGTCTTCCCATTTCAGTAATCTCAACAAACAGGCAAGCATCCCTCACAGGTGTGCTCAGAGGATTAACTCTCGTGGGTGATTCTGGATCTTGTCAAGTTGGGAGTCAACAGCAACCGTCACAGTGACCCAAGTTTGTTAGCTTTCATTGATCTATCTGTCTCTTCATGATCTCTCTGCTCTCATCCTCTGATGTGCAAACTGCCACATGGAGGGATCTCTGGCAAGGAAGTGTGGCTCAGGCGAGAGCCACTGGGATGCCGAGGGCCTCGGGACACAGCCTTTGAGAGTGCTGAGCTTGACAGCCAACCCTGTTCTCACCAGGCTGTGGGGTGAGGCTGTGGGACCTAAACTGAAGTTGGCTCTAGCTCTCTGCGAGCTCAGGGACACAAAAACCCCTGAGCAGTTGCCAGACTCCTGACCGCACGTGTTGCTTTAAGCCATTACGTTTCAGCGACTAATCTGTTGAGTAAACGGCACTGTGTAACTGACATTCAAATTATTGAATGTGCTCTATCCTCTGACCTCACAAATATACAGTTGTCTTTCAGCATCCTGGAGGTTTAGTTCCAGAATCTTCCTATATAAAAAAAAAAAAAAAATGCAAATTACTTCTATGAAAAGGTGCCACGTTTGCACAGAATCTCTCCAATCCTTCCATACACTTTAAGCAGTCTTTGTATAATTTATAACCCGTTATACAATGTAGATGTACACAAATAACTGTTACACTGTCTGCTTAGGAAATAGTCATCTGTATGTTTTCAGTGCCGATTATACCCCCCCCCCCCAGATATATCTTTCAAATGTCTCTGATCATTGTTTGGTTGAATCCACAGATGCGGAACATGGAGTCTCCATTACACCGTCAAAACCGACCTGAAAATTCAGGTTTATATCTAATATCGTGGGGCTTCTAAAGGTTCTGCACCAGAACGAGGAAGAAGAGCGGAGTTGGACCATGGCACGAGGTGGTTGATCTCCTATCTCTTCCTATTCTGTCTCCATTCAATATATCCCAGGTCTTCTCCACAGCCTTTCACGTGTCTCTTGGGTCTAATCATATGCCCACCACCAGTCTGGTTCACCCTTGAGAGCCGGGTCTGGGGAAAGGGCCTGGATAACCCTAGAACTGGGTTTTAGTTCTGCTCTAGTTTGAATCTCATATTGACGTGCTTAGGGTTTAGAAGCTTGGTTCCTGGGGTGACGTCACTGGGAAATGATGACGACTCGAGGAGGTGGGGTTTAATACGAGGAAGTTAAGCCTTGAAGGAGATAGTGGGGCATTGACTCTTTTGCCTCCTGGCACAAAGTGATTGGTTTTGCTCTGTCAAGAGCTTGGCTATGATGTCCTGGGGCCAACTAACCACGAACCAGAATCTCCAAAATTGTGAACCCAAACACACCTTTCTCTAACGGTCTCAGATATTTTGTTATCAGGACGGAACGATGACTCACAAGTACCATTTGACCCAGGAAACCTTATGTCCCATTGCCTGCAAGTGTGGCTTAGAAAGGGCAGCGTGGACATGTCCAAGGACACTTGACCCGTGAGGGGCCGTTGAAGGATAAAAAGCAGGGTCCTTACCTGGGTCCGAGGGCGGTCTTGGAGGGCCCTTGTTCTAACCATCAAAGGCTGGAATGAGGTATCCCCGGTGACATACCAGAATAAAGCAGAAGCCGAGAGACCGTTGTTTTTGTGACAGGTCCCCAAGAGACACAATCTTAAGGATAAAGGGTTGATTTTGACCTTATCGTTTTTAGGCTAACGTCAGCTAGGTCCTGGAGTCAGGGAAGATTATCACAGCAGTGGAATCAGTAGGAAGACGCTGCTGACCTCACTGCAGGGATCAGAGCCACAAGGAGGGGTCTGGGACGAGGGTGCCTTCCCAGTGTGAGTTCTAAGGACACACTTCCGATAGTCCCCACCTCCCAATAACGCTACCATATTAGGAATACATAATCGATCCACTGATTAGTTCAACATCCTCCAGACTCACTTATCTCTCAATGATTGAATCCCTCCAGCTGGGGCCAACAAACAAACGTTTTGGGAGGACAAACTAATATCCAAACCATAGGCTATGCGGCTTCTCCTGGAGAGATGTGAACAGACATCTGTTCACCCAGAGATGAGTACAAGTGACAGGCAGAAGCAATGGTCCCACCCAAGTCTAGCTTGTGGACCAATGAATATATTGGGGTTACCTTATAGAGGCATTGCTTGGGGTTACTCACTTAGGAGCATGAGGAGCTCGAAGGCTGGAAAGCCCACCTGGGCATGGGTGAAAACTCTCTGAAGCTGCTGGTTGGTTTTTTGTTTTTGTTTTTTGTCTTTTTAAGCTTCCTTCCCAACACGTGGGTAGCCACCATTGAAGAGCTGCCACCACCTTCCTTGAAACTCTTTACTGCTTATGTAAACTTCAGGAGAAGCCTATGAACCTTTTAGCTTTCTGAGCTTCTGGAGTCCTGTAAGTTACCTTATGCAATATTATTTATCCTTTGATAATTTCATACACGTGTGCAACGTATTTCAATCATGTTTACCTCTCGACCCCCCAATCCCGGATCCCCTCCCTATCCCCCCTCCCACTTCTTGTCCTGTAACCCACCGAGACCAATTAGTGTTCATATAGGAGGTGTGGGGCCAAGAGCGATTTACCAGGATCCACACCCCTGAAGGTGTGACCCTCCTTCCTTTAGCTGCCGTAAACTGTTGATAGCTCCTTGGCTAGGCTGGGGTGGAGGCTCTTGTGCTGCTCTACAGTCCCCTCTGAAATGTTGACAGCTTTGATTTTGTGGCGTCAACACCAACTGCTGTGAAGTTCTCAAGTTCTCGAGTGCAACAGTCCTGAAGGGGGAAGGGGGGGTGGGGGGGTAAGTGGGGAGGGATCGGAAGGTAGAGAAGAGGAGGAAGTGTGGAGAGGGATCGCTAACACTGAAGGTGCTTGGAGAGGCCAGATGAAAGCATACGATTTTATTTCCTATGTACGCATATATATGGATATACCTCACAGGGAGGATGACACTCCTCTCAGAATCCGCAGGTTGCCAATTAAAAGCCCAGTGTCAGGTGTGGGATACCTCTCCTCAAGTTGTCGGTTGAGGGGGATGGTACTAGAGACTCTCAAAACGGCACAGGCTACCGCCATTTCTCTAGGTTGCCCACCAGAACTTGGTGGTAAGAGCCTACTGCCCAATACACGCTTCAGTCATGAGACGTGGAGAAATCACTGATCAGGAAACTTCCTCCCTGATGGTTAGCTTCCATAGTATTGAGTGTGCTCTGCAGACGGCTAGAAACGTCAGCGGTCTTACCCAGCTGCGAACCCTTCGCGCTACACTAATGACTGGCCTGGAAAGAGATGTCCATTGGTGCAATAGTGGCGTGGATGTTATAAGGTAAAAGTAATTTTTATGTAACTGAGCTGAGCCATGATTGACAAGTTATACTTTGTAGATATTAAAATACTATACTTTGGAGAATTTTAAAGAAGCATCTTTTGACTTTTAAGATTTTGTTTCATACTTTGGAGACTCTGAATTTTTCGCTAGGTCCCAAACATTTTTGCAGACTTATGGTGTCCAATAAATAAATGGCCTGGCCGCCAGGGGGCACCCCATCAACCAACTGTTCCTAGAACCCAAGATTGCTGTCCAAAATCTGGTGACTCATTCGAGGGTAAAGTCCACACGTGACACCTTCAACTTTTTCTGCTGGAGATAGCAGGGAGCGGGCTGGTTCACAGCAGGGCTGGGGCGCACGGACCCTTTTAGAGAGCCTGTTCGGTTTGCTGAGTCAGATACAAACTTGCCAGTGTTGCGTAGGATAACAAGCTTTCCCTCTATGTGTTATCTTTCTCCCTGAACGGACAACTGTGCATCTTTACTGTGCGTCAGGGAAACAGCTTTATCTTATCAATGTTCCACACATTAACATTTACCTTCAATGTCTGGGCCTTTCTAAACAATAGGAGGACAGCCCGTTTGAGAATCAGATAATCCTCACCTGCTAGCCATGGCTCCCTGTGACACTCAATGAACATGTCTCCTGCTTTGAGTAAAACCATAGCATGGGAAAGGCAGGAGGAAGAGGGTTTCCTGGGTCAGTCCCTCGCTGGGTCAGATCTGAATCGAACGCATGGGTGCTGTGGGCACCCATTTTGCCATTCAGTCTTTGATTAATAGTCATTTAAATCGCAGGGTCATGGGAAACTTGGCTTTTTTCTTAATAAAGACTGTACAGTTGGCTCTTCGCATTAACAGATTCTGTGCCCGTGTCTGTGTATTCCAGAATATGTTTAAAATTGTATGGTATTGAACGTGTAGACGATTTTTCCTTCTTCATCATCATTGTCTAAACGCTGTGGGTATGATACTTGTCTTCTCCATATTCACGCTGAGAGAAGTTTGGTAAGTAAATAGAAGATGTTCAGACAAGTTGAAGAAAATACTACGCTGTCCCTGAAAGGACCTGAGCAGTGGAGAGGGACACTTGGAATTTTTTATGTTAAGAAAAGCCTTTTGGTTTAACCGACTAGGCACTAGAGGTTCGCGTTCCCACCCCAGCTGTGGTAGAGCTGTTTACCCGTTGGAATTGGAATGCTTGACGCAGGTGGCTCTAATCTGGTTGGGTGCAGTCGTTCTGACACCTGTAGCTTGTCTTTGGGATTGCGTGCCCCACGGGTTTATGGGAACTTTTGGCTTAGGGCATAAAAGGTCTGAAGCCCCGAGAGTGTGGTGGGTGTTGGTTGGGTTGCTGTTGTTAGTTAGTGAGATAATTCCTAAGAGAACACAGGTTGGAGGGATTCGAGCTTAGGACAGCCTAAAAAGAGGCTGTGGAGATCTCTACCTTTCTCTCTTTCTGTATGAAGGCCGCTTGTAAAAGCGGTGAAGATCGCTATCTTTCCTCTCTCCTTCCCTGAATTGTGGTTAAAGGATTGTACTGTATTGCTACATAGCATCTTCAGGGAACAAGGTTGGTGACGAACTCAGAACCAGTCACCTGGGGTACAGAGGACATGTGCGCACAGATTCGGTCCCTTACTCAATTGCCTTCACGGTGAAGTGGAGTCAGTAGTCTAAAAATACTGAGCAAAATGTTTCCTCCCCTCTTGTTATTATTTAACTCGTAAGGTTTCCTTTGGGAAGTATTCAAATCAAATAACTTAGTGGGAAGCACAGGAGGGAGTCTTAATTTTAGAGAACACTAGATTTTTTGTTGTTATTGTTAAGCACAATGGCATACATTACTGACTTTTGATCTCTCTCTCTCTCGAAATGTCCAAAGTAAAAGTACGGAGCAGTGGTTCTCAACCTTCCTGATGCTGCGACCCTTTAGTACGGTTCCTCATGCCGTGGTGACCCGCCCCAACCATAAAATTATTTTTGTCGCTACCTCATAACTGTGATTTCTCCACTGTCATGAATCTTAACGTAAATATCTGACACGCAGATGGTCTTAGGCGACCCCTGCGAGAGGTCCTTCGACCTCCAAAGTGGTGACGATCCCCAGGTTGAGAATCGCTGGTATAGAGAAAGAAAACAAATCAGGAGTTCTCAGAGCTGGGAGACGTGACCACACATGTGTGTGGTGGTTCTTTGGAGGGTGATGAAGATGTTTTTTGGATCGGCGATGGCTGCACACCTTTGTGGATATATGGCATACACTGGGTTGTGTGTCCGAGTGTCATGGAATGTGAATTACATTACAACTCGATCAACACCATTTCCCCTCTCTCTCTTCCCCTCCCATGTCTCCCCCACTCCAGGTTAAATAGCCTTTTTTTCCTTTGATTATTGTTACTTATATATACAAATGTATGAATGTGTGTATGTGCACAAATACACATAAATGCAACCTGCTGAGTCTGTTTTTGTTGAGATATATATATATCATATACATATATATATATATATAGCCAATAAGGGGGCTCATTCTTGGGAGAGGCTAATTCTCCTCCCAGAAGCTATTAGTTTCCTGTAATTCTTTGTCTCGGAGTAGGACTCTGAGAAAGTTTGCTATGGGTGTAACTCTGTAACAATGTTCCCCTTCCAACATTGACATTTTCACTGATATTGCTGTTATTCCCATCTTGTTTATAGAGCCAGTTCTGGTTTTGTGAAACGAATCTGTAATCACTTACGACCTTAATAATAACTCGAAACTGTAAATCAGAAAAAAAC
This sequence comes from Cricetomys ansorgei, assembly GCA_026225945.1. NCBI lineage: Eukaryota > Metazoa > Chordata > Mammalia > Rodentia > Nesomyidae > Cricetomys > Cricetomys ansorgei. Next base: position 2,334,195 of record JAMJFZ010004039.1, read on the forward strand.
GTAGACTGTTGACAAGCAGACCTGACCCGTGATCTTCGCTGTGCCATTGACTGGGGCTGTTCCCTGGGTCACGTTTCCCTTTCCTGGCCCCGTTTTGTGGGGTGCTGACTGACCGACTTCATAGAGACGGCCGCTGGAAAAGTAAGCCTGGGTGTGGGAACGGGCTTGAAGATGTCAGTTGAAAATGCTGGTTAGGCTCATCTGGGAACCGTATAACCCAGAAGGCGAGTCCTTCGGGGGCCCTGTTTATCCGGGAATCACGCCAGGCTTCTGGTGCACGGGAGAGTTTTGGCAAAGCCCCAGGGAGGGAGCCCCTGCTGCAGCCCGACTAGCTTCTGAGGTCGTGGTAGCATGACCCGGTATGAGAAGCTCATCGTGTCCCATGACCTTGGGGGGGGAGACTGGGGACAAGGTGCTGACATCTGTGATGACCTCCAGATAATGAGTAACACGCCCCTTAAGGCTGCCAAAGGGTGAAGGCAGCTCTTTTCAGACACCTTGGCAAGCAGCCAGGGAGGGCTGATGAGTTCTTACTGGCCCACTTGAAATTCTTGTGGGAGATGAGTGCCTGTTGTGATCATTTCCCGCTTGGATGATCTAGAGAGAACCACCCGAGCATGTTAAGCTCCCGCTCCTTATCTGTATGTTAATAGGCTGTCTCCAAAAAAAAACTGGTCCTGAGGACTACCGCGAGTTGGGTAAGCTAAAATGGGTTTGTTTCCTGGCACTCTGCAAGGTCTGCATTGCCTACCAGCTCAGCTGAGGTGGGATTCTAAACTGGATTCTCTGGGTCTGGGGTCTGCGGCGGTTCCTTAACATCCATGGTGTATCTAAAATCCAAACTGGACTTTGATAGCTCCTGGTTCGGTTGCGCCAGGAGCTTTAGAACATCACAGTGGCTGGGTCCGCATCCTCCCGCCTGGTATATATATATAGCACCTGCCTCCTGGTCTCCATGTGCCTGCTAACATGCGTTATTCCTTCCCTAATTCCTCTGTGATGTTTAAATACAAGCTGGTCTCCCTGGAGAGCAGGGAGCACATGCTCAAACACACTCTCCTCTTTGTGGTCCCAGCGCATAGCTGGAGGTCAATAGAGGTGGACCCTCCTAACGTGTCATAGTCATGCTGAGGGTGAGGCAAGGAGAGGCAGAGTTAGGGTCAGCCTGGGCTATAACGTGAGTTCTAGGCAAGCCTGGGATATATAGTGATACCTCAGTTCAACTTAAAACAAAAAAGTGTGCCTCTCCAGCATGATGCCCTATGGGTGTGTCTTGTTCTCTGCCTCTGCTCCGAGGCCCCTGATCTGGTTTCCTACTGAAATCTCAATGCTCCATTCCTAACCCAGACCTTACTATCTAAGCCTTTTCTTGCTTAGTACCTTTCAAAGCCTTCTCATTAGGTAAAAGGTGAAGCATAGCACCTCCCTCCCCCTCCCGCAGCTGCTAAGCTCCAGCGCCCATCAGTGCCCTGCTCAAGCTGCTCCAGCCAGCTGGGAGACACCTCTGCTTCCTAGCCTCCTACCTTGGCTTACTTACCAGTCTTTGCTTCTCATCTGGTGGAGTGTAAGCCTGCAGATTGGGACCCTGAAACAGTGGCTCCCAGGCTCCAGCAGTGGCTGGTTGTCTATCTAGTGCCCCGGTATTTATCACGCTCATGGCTATAATTGAGGAGAGAGACAGACAGACAGACCGAGATCAAGGCAGCATCTGCTTTGATAGGTTTATTGGGACGTGGTAATAGAACACGGATTTGAAGTCTCACCATAGCTGTTTCTCCCCTAGGCATCACGTACCCCATTTCTACTCCAGAAAACTTGTATTTGCAGGAATCCTCTGTAGTGACAGGCTATTCCTGGGCACTGTAGTCTTGAGCCCTGATTGGCTGTTTCTGTGATTGGGCAGGCCCATTTGCACCAGAAATCTCATGCCTCCAGTTAGTTGGCTTGGACTTAAGAAACTCACCTGCCACAGACTCCCGAGAAGACATCTAAATGGGTTTCTTGGGAATTTGACCAAGAGGCTCCATGGTCATCTCTAGGGCTCATCAAACCAAACGATGGTTTGAAGTTTATTGGCAGGCTATCTCTTAAAATATCAGTGTGGGCCATTCTCCACACATTTATCTGAAAAAATTTCACTAAGCTTCTACTCTGTGTGAAACACTCTCCCAGAGATTAACTAGACTAAGGTTAACAGAAGGAACTCACGTGTGAGGGAGGCAGATGGTGTCCAAGAAACCCACAGCCAACTGTCACATTTGAACCCAAGTCAATGGCCTCTAAAAACAAAATCCCCACGGTGTGTGGAAAGGGCCTGGGTAGGATAGATCAGAGGGGATAAGGAAGAATCCCTCAAGGAAATGGTATCTTAGCCAAAAATCTTGTGGTGTCAACTTGTCCAGAAGACAAAGGAGCATTTTAGGTCATGGAAATATCACTTAGTGTGCTTCGGTTGCTAGAAATAGTTAGATCTAAATAAAATGATAAGGCCATTAGGGGTGGAATTGAGGAAAGGTGGGGGGAGGTGCATGGGGACGCCGGAGGGACATGGAAGCTGACAAGGCCAGGCCAGTGGGCCATTCTAAAGAAGGTCCTATCTTGTACGTGACACCGTAAGGCATGCACTTTGCCAGCCCACCAAGGCTGTTGTGTGGAGAGCTGACTGGAGGGAGGGTTGGTGGGGGCCGGGGTGGGGGAGAGTATAGGAAAGAGATCTAAGCAGCCTTCCCAGTTGTGCTGATGGAGGACTGCGGCAGCAGGGTCAGGCGAAACAGGGAAGGTGAAGATTATCCGCTAGGTGGCAGATATACGTGCGGGCTGAGACCCTAGAGTGTCAGCCAGGGGAAGAAGTAAGGCAAAAGGAGGAGCCAAGGCTGACCTCAGCTTTAGAAGCCCAGGATGAGCCCTTTGCTTGAGAAGGGGGACATTAGAGAAGTAGGCGAGGGAGAAGTCGGGGAGTGTAGCTGTGGACGCGTTAAAGGCTTTGAAGTATCCAGGTGGACGTGAAGAGCGGCCCGATGCGTTGCCTGCAGCTCAGGTCAGCAAATAAACTCCTCATGTCTTGTGACTAAGGTCATGAGTGTAGATGAGGTCCCAAGGGGAGAGCACTGAGCCCCAGGGGTCAGTCACGTCTAACGGTTGGGTGGAAGACAATAAGTCACAAAGAGGGCTGAAGAGTTAAGGATGGACACGGTGGGGGGCAGGAGAGGGTCTTGGAAACCCAAGGAAGCAACCCAAGGAGGTCTCAGGTCAAGGAAGGGCAACACCATCGAGAAGCCCGAGGGGAGAGAAGCCCATAGATACACTCATCTCACTGGAGCGCTCACCAGCTCCACAGCCTCAAGTCTCTTCAGTAGTTCTCTAACAGCATAAATAGAGCTTATCCATTTACACAGAGGAGTAAAGAGCTGCCCAGAGGGGCCAGGCGGTATGCCCCAGTCATGTAGGCAGCAGAGAGCAGCACTGGATCAACCCACACGTTTGCATCCTTTGCATTTTCCCAACTTCCACCTGTCCTCCTCTGGGGCCCCATAGACACAGTTTGCCCCTCAAGTGCACTGCACACCACTTCTTGTTGATAACGAGCACCATCGGTGGCTGTGTCTCAGCATGGTGGACTTCCTGGAGGGCTAAGACTTGCTAGAGCAGAGTTAGCGGAATTGAGGAACCATCTTGATTTCTTTTCTGAGTGGCAGTGTAGTGTAGTTTCAAGAACATGGACATATGCCTAGATTTTCATTCATCCATCCATCCATCCACCCATCCATCCATCCACCCATCCATCCATCCACCCATCCATCCATGCATCCATCCATCCATCCATCCATCCATCCATCCATCCATTCATCCATCCACCCACCCATCCATCCATCCACCCATCCATCCACCCATCCATCCATCCATCCATCCATCCATCCATCCATCCATCCATCCATCCACCCATCCATCCATCCATCCATCCATCCACCCACCCATCCATCCATCCATCCATCCATCCACCCATCCACCCATCCACCCACCCATCCATCCACCCACCTATCTATCCATCTATCATCCATGCATCTTCCCGCACACCCACCCACTCACCAAGTACTTCCTGAGCACCTCTATCCCAGGCATGTTCCCTAGCTGAGTGGCCTGAGGCACATTCCACACTTTCTGACTCTCAGTTTCCACCTCTGTAAAGTCTGGACAGAGACGCTCACCTAAGTACACGTGTACAGACTATGCGAGCCTATGTAGGCAAAGTACCTGCCACCTAGTCAGGAGTTCATGGAGGGCAATTTCTCTCTTCTTCCTTCCCTCCCACTTTCTCCTTTCTCTTCTTTTCTGCTCATGATGAGATCCCACAAGGGAGTGAGGCCGGTGCTTTATAGTAACGTCCTTTGCTCTGTTTAGCAGATGTGCACACACACACACACACACACACACACACACACACACACACACACACACAATCTCTGTCCTGCTGTCTTTGCTCATGACTCCCAAGGCCAGCACCAACGTGAGCTTTGAACCCAATGAATTTGGCCTAAATGAGCCTAACCACCTGTCTGGAACTCGCACACAGAGAAGCTGCTCTGTGTGTCCTGTGAGCGCCCAGGTTCAGGCTGGTTTGTCCTTAGTGGTTTGGAGGCTTGGTCTAGAGGGGTTCCAGAACGGAGATCCGGCTGATAGGGCCAGTATCTTGGTGTCCTGAGCAGGATCTAGACAGCCTCGTGGGACAACGTTCTCATTCCTTCCCATGATGGCGTCCTTTCTGTCTTCTCAGACAGTGGCTCCCCCGACTGCTCCTCTGAGGCACCTACTGGGTGTCGCTGGAGGAGACGAAGCCCCCACAGGCTCTTGCAGCAGCTTAGGAGTTTATTGGAGCACGTGGTGCAGGACAACGCTGGCTTCCTGCAGAGACACAAGCACAGGTCAGAGCTGGGTGGTGTCACGGCTAATTTTGGTTGTCAGCTTGACACACAGCTGAGGAGTTACCTCCGTCAGACTGGCCTGTGAGCGTGTCTGTGGGGGTTTTCTCTTGATTTCTAATTGATGTAAGAGGATACAGGCCACCGTAGGCGGGACCATCCCTAGTCCATTCTGGGTTTTGTAAGAAAGCTAGCTGAGCAAGCCAGAGTGAGCAAGCCAGTAAGCAGCTGTCCTCCGTTGGCTTCTGCTTCCAGCTCTTGTCTTGAGTTCTGGCCTTGGCTGTCCACCATGGTGGACCGCAACCTGTAAAAGCTAAAATGGATTCTTCCTTCCCAAGCCGCTTCTGGTTAAAGTGTTTTTAATCACAGTAACCGGAAGTGGGGTAGAATAGGTGGCCACTGAGATGAGCCCACGGGGTCAGGGGTGAGCCTCTCTGCGGCGTTTCCACTAAGCTTAGACCACCAGAATGTGGTAAGGGATAGCCCCGGGGATTCTCTTCCCTGCCAAGAGCAGTCCACAGGCAGCAGCAGGGAAGAGCCATCACCCCACAAAGAGGAGCCTTCAAATCCCAGCTCTGCTCCTGTAGGCTGTGTTGACGAAGTCAGTTTGGATCCTCTGAACCTCACATGGAGATAGCTACTCACAGCTATTCTTCAACTCTGGTAAGAACCCAGTGTTGTAAAATACCCCTGAGTGAGTGCTTCATATAGAAGGGGGCCCAGGGAATGTTTCTTGTTTGTGTTTGCTAAATGCTTGCAGTGCTGAGGATGGAGCCCAGAGCTGTCTCGTGCATGTCTTTCATGAGCTGGGGAAGCTTGGGAAAACATCAGTTTTGCTGCATCCAGTGAGACCATCAAGCTCACTGCTCCTTTCTCTACATGGGGGTGGGGTGGGGTGGGGGAGGGGAAGAACCTTGCACTTCTCTACACACTTCTGATTGTCACACTGAGGCCTTGGATATGGCTGCCTGACTTCGCAAGGCTCTGCAAACACACAGCTGATCCTCCTATCTGTGGCATACACTGGCTGGAGCCACGGCTGGGAACTCCCAGGTGGCCCCAGCCCTTTCTTCCAAGACAATGCACCTTCAATCTGGACTTCAAGGTCAGGCCTGCAGCATTTTAGAGGTTCCTGCTACCACGTGAGCAGTGTACATATTTGGCCAAGGGAGCAGGGAGGTGTCTGCCCTTGGACGAACATTCCAGTAGTTCTGAGAAAGCACCTCTTGCTGAAATTACTCAAGAGAGACTACCTCAAGCATAACTAACTTTCGCCCTCTAAGGAGCCTAGTAATTAATTCCTCAAGGTAATACTGCTTGTGAAACATTCACAGTCCAACGTCAGAACACAGAGACAAGAAAAACACACAAGTAAACAACTCAAAGAATCCCCCTACTCCAGCAAATCTTTGTCACACGATTCAGCTATAAGATATTTTTGGATGAAATACATTAATCATCCAAACAGATTCTATTTAAAGTGCATATACACTTAGAGAAATCCAACGTCACCAGTACCTGATTCGATTTGGCAAGTATTTCTATGTTGTCCTGCCTACATTTTTTAAAATGTGGATGGTATCATGTTTTATGATTGTTTTTCTCTGCAGCTGATTTTTTTAATTCTTGCGTTATTATCCTGAAACAGGTTCCTCTCTGAACTCGGAGGACAACCTTTTGGGTAGGCTAGCAAGCGAGCTCTGGAGATCTACTCGACTCCATCCCGCAACGCTGGGGCTACAAGCACACGTGAGCATGCCGGGTTTTTTCATGAGGCTTCTGGGGATTCAAACCCAGGTCCTCATGCTTCTGTAGCAAATGCTTTTCCCTGGTTGAACCTGAGTCTTAGCTAAGGCTTACCTTACCCTTAGTCCCCGTTTTTCTTCATTTTAATGCTCACATTCATCTATTTTTCCTTCAGGGTTTGCTTAGGAAACGCTTTTACACCCAGGGTCATCAGAGTATCCCACGCTTCCCTTCTACGAGCTTGTATGTTGTCCTCGATAACCTTGAGGACATCAGAAATGGCTTTTGTGTGTTGAATGACTTCCAGTATTATTTTTCTATTTCTTTCTGCTCCTTCCATTCCCGTTTAACACGCAAATCATTCTCCTGCCCATTTCTGCGTGGCGCTAGCCGAGGTTCTCCGCCTGGCGCCAGTTCCCTTCCCGTGGACCTGGGATCGGTTCCAACATTATCATCGTCCTTCATTTAGGCAAAATCTACAAAAATTTCCCCCTTTGTTCCCCGTGCCCTCTCCTTGCTTATTTTGACACGTTTCCCCCCCCAGAATTTTCCAGAGAACTGCTTTCGGGTTTGCTGCTCTTCTGTTGATTAAGCCTTTGTCTTTTTGTTTCAGTAATGTCTGCGCTGTTGTTTACCTCACTGCGTTTGAGTTTAACTTTCTAAATTGCATTTGCTCTTAAATTTCAAACGCTTATCTATTTATTTATCTTTTAGCTTTTTAACGTTCTAAGCGTTCCCATCTGCGTTCCCCGTTGAGAGCTGCTTTGAGGAACACTGCATGTTCTGAGCTCATGTTTCCAACTTCGAGGACTCAAATACGTCTTCTAACAGCTTGAAGATTTTTTTCTCTCTTCATCCCACAATCTGCTAAGGAATGTGTCTGCAGATTGATAAAGTTTCCTTTGGTTTAATCTCTCGTAGGTAGAGGACTGCTCTACGAGCAGAGTTCTAGTTCATGCTCAACCCTTATCGTTCGGTTTGTTGTTTTGAGACAGGATCTCAATATGTAGCCCTGGCTAGCCTGGATCTTGCTAAGTAGCCCTAGCTGGCCTCCAACTCACGGAGACCCACCTGTCTCTGCTTCTGGGACTCAGGGCGTGGCCACCACACCCAGCTCTAGTCAACTTTTATGTGTTGCTCTTAGGTTTGAGAGGACTGTGTTCTGTCTTTGTTGGGAAGAAGGATTGTTATCCATTTTCACGTTTCAGTGTGTTTACAAAACGTTACGTTTATATTGATCCTCGTATGCCCAATGTGCAAGTGTTGATAATAAGTTACACATTCGATATTATATCATAACGATTTGTGTATTTCTCTCAACTTTACGTGCTTTTAAAGGGTTAGGGTTAGGGTTAGGTGGCGGTGGTGGCACACGCCTTTAATCCCAGCACTCGGGAGGCAGGGGCAGGCGGAGCTCTGTGAGTTCGAGGCCAGCCTGGTCTACAGAGTGAGTTCCAGGACAGCCAGAGCTACAACAGGGAAACCCTGTCTTGAAAAACCAAAAATAAATAAATAACTAAAGCCTGGCAAGCCTTTCTTCTCCCGCCATTCCGCCCTCTCGTTTCTTCTTTTAATTGCCCACTATCATTCCTTCTCCGTGTGTGACGTGCGGGGTATACACGTGCCATGGCCTGTGTGCAGCGGTCGGAGGACAACGCTGTGAGCCGGTTCTCTCTGTCCGCCTCTACCCAGTTCCGGGGATTGTACCGCAAGCTCAGGTGGGCTTTGTACCTCTTTTGAGACAGAGTCTCACCATGTAGCCCAGGCAGGCCTTGAACCCATGCTCCCCTGTCCCAAGCTCCCCAATGCTGGGACTCTAAGTGTGTGCTGCCATGCCTGGCTCTTTGTATTCTTTAATCGGCTGATTGATTCCCTTGGCTACTGAGTTGCAGACAGGTTTTCCTTTGTTTCTTTCATCTTGCTTTATGTTTTACATCTGTCCTGCCCGCTCTAAATGCCCTCCATCTTTCCTCGCTTTGTTTTAAATCGCCCTTTTTCCTCATTTATTTTATTTTGGTTTTTCGAGACAGGGTTTCTTGTGTAGCCCTGGTTGTCCTGGAACTCACTCTGTAGACCAGGCTGGCCTCAAACTCCCAGAGATCCGCCTGCCTCTGCCTCCCGAGTGCTGGGATTAAAGGCGTGTGCTACCACCCGGCTTCTACCTTCTATTCCAAAATGAGGCTATCCAGACACTTGTACTTAACTGTGAAAAGCCTAGTGACCTAGGCTGCTGTCCAGGCCAGACCGTGAAGGGATTCCCACGCTGTGCAGACTCCGCCTGTGTTTGAAGAGACACTAGAAGGCTTTACATTCCTCAACCCCTTTCATAGCCCCATGGCTATGCCTTGAGTCCCAACACTTGGAGCAAAAGATGTTTACTGGTCTCCAGAGGGGGACAGGTGTCACCGTGACTCCTGCATGGCCGCCTTTCATCATCTCCTACCGGAAACATCACTTTCCCTTTCCCCTGAGATGCCCAGAAGCCGATCTCCTCCCCTCTGCTCTGGCTTCCTCACTAGGTTCATGACGATGGGTTTCAAGGTAGAAGAACCAAGACTCATCCAGTGATGAAACTTAAGCCTGAAGCTTCCTGCTGGAGCAGCGGGGCGGGAGCCATGTCTCTACTGGGTCTGGCCTGCTGCAGGTCATGGGGGAGAAGGCGGGGATGAAGCCTGTTGACAGTGCAGAGCTGAGCTGAGAGCTGACGATTCCTGAGGACCGTTAGCATTGGCTCTAGCCGATGTCCCTACAGTTCTCTGAGTCGGTTACCGCCCACCACCCATTCTCTCTCCGTTGAGTCTCTGCTGCTGGTGCTTACGTGTCCAGACTAAGAGTATTCCTAAATAAATGTTATCTGGATCAGAATCTTTTGCATCGGAGGCGTTAGGATAGATGCAGCCACCAGGGGTCAGAATGCAGCGTCGACGCTCCCTGAGAGATGCCTCCTGCAGATTCTCTCTGGGTCCCAGATTTCCCTCCCCGGTGATATCACAGCAACATCCCAGGACAGGAGCAGCAGGCCCCCTTCCATTGCCCTCTGTGCCTGAGGACAGGTTGCCAGTCAGAACCAACGGCTGCTCTTCCTGTGTAGGTAACTGCACCTAACATTCGACAAACCCTCAACTTCTCCACCTTTGAGGCGCTGGGGCTAGAACCCAGGGCCTCCCACACGCTAGCTAAGTGCTCTGCCATCGAGCCTTGTTCCCAATCCTTCGTTTCTTCTTCGATGACGATTTCTACTCCTGTCTCAAGGGCTGCCGGGTTGTCCCCTCCTTGTGCGGCTGTCCCCGAGCTCTCCTGGAATTATTGACATCTCCGCCCTTGTTTCCTTGGGTCAGTCACTGGGTTGCTGGTCTGTCTCCCAGACTAAGCTAAGAGTGATAAAATGGCAGGTGCCAGGTTTTCCTTTCTTTTTACATTAAAAAAACAAAACAAACAAGGAGCACATACATTTGTGTGTGTGTGTGTTGCACGTGCTGTGCTGCTGGTGTGGAAGTCAGGGAACAGCTCGTCACAGTTGTTCGCACTTTCTACAACGTGGGACCCCGGGATCGAACTCGGGGCGTCAGGCTTGGCAGCAAGCGCCTTTACTCACCAAGCCACCGCCTCCATCCTGGATCTCTCGCCCTCTTTCCATTGTCTAAAGTATCTTGACTGTCCCGGAAAGGTCCATGTGCCAAAGGCTTGGTTGTCAGCCTGGTGTACTAGCGGTGTGTATATGTCATGGTGGGGTGGGGTGAAGTAGGGTGGGTGTGAGCCTTTGAAAGGAGGGGCCCAAAGGAGGGAGGGTGGGTTGTCCGAAGCATGCTCTTGGACGGGGCATTTGGCTAGGTGCCTCCTCTCTCCACGCCTCCCAGCCCATGATGAGGTGAGCTGTTTGCTCCCCCACCGAGGGGAGCCATGATGGAATTGCCTTCTCAGCCCTGGGGCAGTGCAACCACACTGAGAGTTCCAAAACCAAGCAGAGCCTCTTTTTTGAAGATACCTCAGTGATGGAAGACTGACCAATACAACCCTTGCCAAGAAATAGTCCCCACCGCTGGGAGGGTGCAGGGGAGGGGGTTTAGGCAGCTTTCCTCCCTGAAGGTGAAGTGTGTGATCCCATGCTCATGTTGAGCTGGCCTGGGGCTCTCCCAGCAGCCTGTTGGGTGGGTGCCTGCTCGGTGTCTAGAGGAGCAGGTCTGATCAAGGATGCCGAGCTGGTGAGGACAGGGATGGGGCCTCCGTGCACCTGCAAGATCCAAACTCAGCTCCGAGCAGATGGGAACCACCGAACGGAAAAGTAAACTGTAAAAGGAAAACCAGAAGAGCCCCGGTTTACTGAGCTTTTCTCAAAGCCTGGCCCCGGGCACTGTGTATACTGACTCTGTTAATTCTCACACTGCTCCTGGGAATGGATTGCTGTAGTTTTCTTCCAGAGGAGGTCTACAAAGGTCCAGACAAGTCAGGAAACCTGTCTAAAGCGGTACAGCCAGCTGGTGGGTGCTGGGTATGTTATGACACACAACCATGCTGCTTGGAGGAGAAACGAAGGCCTGGGAAGCCCTACTTCCTGCTCCTTGTCCTGCACTGACATTGTACTGCTGAACAAAAACCTGGGCGGTTCTCCAAGACCTCACTTCCCTTTACAGCTCCCATGTGAGGAGGAGGGCTCACTGATCACTTTGTCTCTAGAAGATGTGAGGCCTTGGGGATCAAGAACTCCCATCACTCTCCCAGGGGCTCACAGCAATAGAGGATGCAGCCTCTGGGGAGCCCAGCTGCACCACGCTCCCCTGCTCTGCCAGGCTCATCTCAGGATGCAGAGCTGGGGGCAGGGGCTACCTGGTTCCATTCTCTCTGGAATGTGAGTCTCCCTTCAGTTTCCCTAGCCCTAGCCCTTTGTTTACCCTGTCCTGTTGTTCAAACTCCCATAGCCATTTCAGTGTGGAGGGCTTGACTAATCCTCTCCCCAAACTGGAATTATTATTATTATTATTATTATTATTATTATTATTATTATTATTATACTTTAGTTTTTCAAGACCTTTTAGTTTCTTTGTTGTAACCCTGGCTGTCTAGAACTCACTCTGTAGACCAGGCTGACCTTGAACTCACAGAGATCCACCTGCCTCTGCTTCCTAAGTGCTGGGATTAAAGGCATGGACCACCACCATCTGGCCCAAACTGGTTAAGTTAAAAAACTTAGCCAGTGTGTGTGTGTGTGTGTGTGTGTGTGTGTGTGTGTATGAGAAAGCATGCACATGAGTACGCCACGGTGCACATGTGGAGATCAGAGGACAGACAGCTTGCAAGAGTCGGCTCTCTGCACCACGTGGGTCCTGGGGATTTAAACTCAGGCCATCCGCCTTGGTGGGACAAGCCTTTACTCTCTGAGCCGTGCCACCAGGCTCAGGATTGTTTGTCTAAGATAAAGAAGATCCTGAACCCCGCCTGACTCATGCTGTTGGCTGCTTATGAAAAAGACTCCGGGGTATCTGATGCGACTTCTGAAGTCCACGCCCCTTGCTCATTACACCTCTCCCTGAGAAGACAGGCAAGGTGGCACGCCTGTCCCAGCAACCGGGAACTTGAAGCTTGGTGAGATCTGTCATTTGACCGAGCTCTGGGGTTCCATAGCCCGGGCCTGACTCCAGTGTGTCCATCTGATCTCTTTGCTCTGAGACCCTAATTTGCTCTCCAGTGTCTCAATGGCTTCACCCTTGAAGTCAGGACAAAGGTTTTCCTTCACAGCCCCCACCCCCACTCAGCTCTCTCAGGGACGCTTCCTCCTTCCCCTGTACCCACAGCCATCTTTATAGGCCTGTGGTCTTTCTTCCTGTTAGGTCTTTGCTCTGGTTAGCCAGCCACAGGACACTTCCAGGATCTTACTGCTGATGTGGCTTTAGAGGAAGCGATAGTTTCAGATGTGGCAAGCAGCGGGGAGGCCCGTATAGCGTCTCCTGAAGGCAGGCAAAGTAGAACCAAGGGCCTGAAATATCCCTTCTCTCTGGCCCGGAACTCTGTTTCTAGGAAAAGTCTGAAAGGTATCTGGGTGTTCTCTGTTTGGGGATGTGCATCGTGGAGTTGCTTAGAGCAGCAAACAGACACAAGGCAACACAAGCCTGTGGATATGCCCAGAAGAGCTCAGCAGCTGGCCCGCTGTGTGACCCAGGCCAGACGTCCCCATCGTGCCTCCATAGAGGTGCCATCGGGTGGTCCCAGATAGCCTGGGGAACTTACCCCAGAGGCTGGAGGTGGAGCGAATCTTGTGCTGACTGCCTTCAGCATCTAGAGTCACTGGGGTCACAGATGGAAGTGACCAGGTTGTCTGACACTGGAAACTTAAGGTTTTCCTTCATCTGTGAGATCGTGGTCTGTCTGCTCCCTGTGCAGAACGAAAGAAAGACTCTTACCCCCGGGGGCCACGTGCTGACAGTCCTTTCCCTGTACCCAGAGGGAGGTGCTGATACAAGGGCAACCCACTTTTCAGACCGGGGCAGTTTTAGAGAAAGGAAGTAACACCCAGGTCAGCTGGTCTCCCCCTGGGAGGTAGCTTCCTTGAAAAGTAAGGTGCTGGGCCTAGAAGGGCCAGCTTCACAGTGGTTGGAGTGAGCTGGCAGAGACTCCATCAATCAGAGACTTGGTGAATCCAAGAGAGGAGAGAGAGAGAGAGAGAGAGAGATCCTTAGAGGCCAACCTCTAGGGGGTGAGATGAGAAGGGCAGAGTCCTAGACTTTCATCTTTTCACTGTGACTTGGAGGCCACGTGTACCCCTGGACACAGACAGAAAGGCTGTGCTCAGTGGCTACTTCAGGAGTCCTTGGCACAGAGCGAGGACTCTCTGTGACCTTCAGTTTGCAGATTGTATTTGAATAAAAATTAAGATTTCCTCCAAGAGGAGGAAGGGAGCTCAGAATGTCATCAAACTGGCCAGGAACTTATTTCACTCTCGAGCTTAGACAAAAGTAAATAACTACTTTGGAGAAGGAGACCCTTGGGTGGCAGTCGCTTGCAAGTTGTATAGGGAGCTGCAGTGGCATCGTGTCTGAGAGCTGTCACTCGAGCTGGAGTAGGCTTCACAGGGGCGCAGCTATGTGAATTGCTCACGCTCCCATGACCCCAATAAATTCATCAGCTCACCTGGCTGGACCTGGCTGGACCTCTCTGGCCTGTTTTTACCCTTCGTATCTGGGAGCAACTGCAAGGAACACAGTCAGGGATGTCCCGACCATCTATCTGGAATGCTGGTCCGTGGTGATTGACGGTGTGTGGGTAGCCCTCCAACACGGTAAGGCTGTGTCCTGTCGTGGGCTGTGCCGCCGTTGGCTCTGTGCCCCGCAGCTTTGGCATGGAGATCACACCCAGGGCAAGAAGACCTACCAATGGTCAGGTAGCAACACCTGCCACTCTTCAGCACTTGGTACTGGCACCCCCGACTCGCTTCTTCTCTCTAGACAGGGAGGGCTTGGTCCTCCCCAGGGTCACCAGAAGCAAAGGCCCCTGAGGCCCGCTGCTGTTTCTGCAGGGGGCAGGAGCGGCTCTTTACAGGTGAGGAAAACCGAGTCTCAGAGAAGGATGTGACCCTTCTCAGGGTTGCAGCCAGCACACACCCCTACAGAAAAGGCAGCGGCACCAGGAAGCCAGGCTGCCTGTCCCTAAGGCTGGAGATGCTGCTGCAGAGCCACCGTGTGCCTAGCCGGTGCCCTCGCCTGCCCTGCACCTGTGGCTAATCAGGACAAGAACGAATTTTGTCACTTTTGCCTCTACACGCTAAGTGATTCGTTAGTATGAAAACCACGCCCCTCACTGCCTCTGCCAGAGAGATTCCTGACACAACACGGTCGGGGTTGCGGGCATAACTTCATTCCCTTGTTGAGCATTTATAGGTAGTTATTGTTGGAAGGGTCCCCTATGACTAATCCAAGTTCCCAGCTTTCACATGAGGGACAGGAGAGCCAGGCTCAGGTGCCAAATTAAGTGACTCGGATGCCTCCAGGCAAATCCACCGAACCCCAAACTTCCCAGCTTCTCCTCTGCAAAGAGGCCGGAGAGGAATAAACTCCACTGCTTTCTGGGTGTAGGCACAGCTGTGCTAGGTACCGTGTGTGAACTGGTGCCAAATCTCATCCCGATCCTTTGAGGGAGGTGATTTTTATCCCCATTTTTTTTTTTTCAGATGAGCAAACTGGGGTTCAAAGAAGGGCAAAGCCTATGCCTAAAGTCACAGAGTGCGTGGCTGGGAATTGATATTCGCATCTTAACCTTACATCAGCGTTGCTAAATTACAGTCCGTGGGTCTGATCTTATCGACTGCCTGTTCATATAAAAAAAGGCTATAGAAATGTAAAGAGGCACTTCGTGACCATGAACATGTTATGCAACTGACATTTTAGCATCCACGAACAATGCTTTACTGGCTCATGGCCACCTTCACGCATTTACGTGCTCTTTACGGCTGCCTTTGAGAGATGCTGGCACCATCAAGTGTCATTTAGCACTTGACACATCTGAGAAACCCATCGTTCTGAGGTGGACCCCCATGGCTGTCAGAGCCTGCACTCACACACTCTGAGCTGCCAGGCCTTGCTCAGCGGTGTGGCCCAGTCTGCCATTCCTAGGTTAAGGAGCTGTGCGGGGCTACACCGTGCTGAACGGTGCAGGCAATTCCACCACAGTGCTAAGTATTTGCGCATCTTAATGCAGACGCGGTACCATAGAGTCACCGGCGATAGCGTTTTTTCCTTCTCTGTTATAATTTTAGATATGGAGCCTATCTGGCACTCTGAAGGAAGAATTTTCCCATCTGCTCCCTGCTGGGGTATCTCCTGGGGGGGCCTGGAAGGTATGTAACAATCCCCAATGGGACACACGGGCTGGTCTCTGTCCAGAGCATCATGGCTGGGGAGGGGAAGCTCTCTCTGAGCGCCCAAGCTGCACACCGCCCTGGAGCTGTGTCCCACAGGGAGAGGGCCTTTTGGGTTTTTCCTTGTCTGCTCCGCTGAGGAAATCTTTTCCTTAAAGATGAAAAGGTAATAATCCAGTGGTCTTTTCCTCTCCTCCCAGGCCCTGGGCAGGCAGTACCTGCTGACCTGCCTCGGGGAGAGACCAGCGGAGAGGCAGAGTCTGGGGAAGAAGGTGAAGTGGGGTCCAGCCTCCATCTGGTGAACCCCAGATACATTATTTTCAGTGGTGTGTGCTCTTTAAATGGGTGGGTGATTGTGTCTTCACTGAGGAGGAGGAGTGAGAGAGAAAGAAAGGAGATGAAATACAGACAGGGAAGAGGAAGAGATGGACGGGCCGGCGGAGTAAAGGCACACATTTGTCCCTGCCTGCCGCACGGTAGGGGTGCTAAGACCAGCAACATTACTCTCTGAGACAGAGCTGTCATGACTTCATAGGCTGGAAAGTGAACCTCAGATCGCCAAGTGCTACTGACCAGTAAGTAGAGACGCCATGACTCATACGGGGCCTACCCAACCTCCAGGCAGAGATGGAGATCTGTCCTATACAAAGCAGCCAGTAGGACCCTGGAGGCAGGGGTGCAGCCACTGTCCTTTAGTGTTTTATGTGTGGGGGGGGGAGCTGTTAGGAATTTCTGGAATCCACGTGCCAAAAATTTAGGCTGTGTGAGAGAGTCAGACGATAGAATTCGGGTTCTTGAATCCAGCCAGTAAGTTTTAGGCCTATCAAGCTAACGTCCCTTCTTAGTAACAGCTCCTCTGGGGAAGTGTGTCTGTCAGACATGACGCTCTGCCATGCCCGTGGATATGGCAGCCTCATCTCCAGAGAATGAACTTGAAACACTAAAGCAAAGCAGCCCCCAGCGGTAAGGTCACGCTGAGGCGAAGGGTCTACGGATGGGTGTCCTGCCTAGAGACGTTTTCCACGCTATTGCCACGTGCCTTCACGCTTCCAGGCCCTGTGACAGTGGAGACTTCCCACCCAAGGCCCTGTGACTCAGAGATGGTCCTCGATGCTGCTGTGAGATCTACCCCCGGCATCAAGACTTGGAGCTGGGCCTGGTGTGACTCAGTGTATAAGAAAAGGGAACAAGTTCTCCGACTTTTTCCAGGCTCCCAAACTTCCTTCTTTGAGGCTTGGTTTCCTGATGTCTACAGTGGCCTGGTGTGAATCACGTCTCAGGGTTCTCGTGGGCCTAGGACGAGGAATTCATCCAGACAGTGTGCCGGGCACGGCGCTGGCTGTCACGATTCCAGCCGTGACTGACACGGGTAGGGCCTGCGCTCCGGGAACTTGTGGTGTACGAGCCAACACAAGTTGAAGGCGACAGCGTGTTGTAGCCTGTGATGAGCCAACTGTGTGCATGAGGGCAGATTAGCGGCATTGTAGCCTCCAGGTAGTACAGAGCCTTGGTGGCTGGGTAGACTTTTACTTTCATTCCAAAAGCAACAGAAGGGTTGGACCGTAATCAAGTCACTTTTGGAAAGGTCCTGTGTGGCTTTAGAAGGAAGGGAATCAGACTCTGGGGCTGGAGGCGACTCTGGCTCCTTGGCAAGAGGAGGCTTGGAAGATGAAGGGGTATCCTGGTACCCGGCTGGGACTTCCGCCCTTGAGGTACCTGGTCATTGTCAGGCCAGGGACAGAAACCTACGGGCTCTGCAGGAATGAGGAAGTGCACACTCAGAGGTGCTGATAGGCTAAGTGCCTGTGAATCTTATCTCCCCAGAGATTACGGGCGCAAATGAGAGGGGGTGTGGAATAAGAGTCCAGCCTCTCAGCCTGCCCTGCACTACAGATGAGTCAAAGCCTCCCTGTGCCTCGGCTTCCCCTTCTGGTACCTACAGGACTGAGTCTGAGGTGTTGGTCAAAAGCAGAGCCGATTTCAAGTCCGTGAGTTTGTTGGTGAACAGAGCCAGGCTTGGAGGACAGACAGGCGAGGACTGGAACCTTAGCTCTGCCTTATCTGAAGCAGCGGTGGCCTGACGCCAGTTGGTTTGTCTCTGGGCAGCTGCTGGTGGTTCAGGGCTGCTCTGTGAGCAGCACTGTTTGTCCGAGGGCAGGGCCTGTGCTCTACCCAATGCTATGTGCCAACAGCACAGGCATCTAACGAGGCCTTGGTAAACACTTGGTGAAAGCTCACTTCTAGTGACAGAGGTAGAGGATGGGACAGGTGAGGTACTGGGCAGAGGAAGGGGAGGACAGGGCCTCATGCTAGGCCACTCGGGCAACCTGCCCGCTGGCTTGTCTAACCTCTCCCCTGAGGTCGTCACCTTGTCTGGCTGTGTCCTGCCCCTCTCTACTCAGGAAAGACTGGGTCAGTCCTCTTCAGGATTCTTGGCAGGGTTAAAGGCTCTGGGGGTTCTGTTCTTGCCTTCAGACAGACAGAGAGCAGGATGGACAGTCAGCAGGGGAGCTGGGAGCAGACCTTACTGAGAGGACGTAAAAGGTCACAACTGCCCAGGCAGCTCAGACAGAAAACCAACCGCTGGTGGCTCCAAAGTGTGTGGGTCATTCTGTCTCTTCCTCCTTCTCTCCACCAAGCCCATCTGCTCACTGTTCCCAGAGGCTGAAGACAGACCACATTCGAGCTCTCTAGGATGTGAGTTCTGGCCCTACCCTGTAGCTGCTCTGAGTGAACCAGGCAAGTGGTACCTCTTAGCCAACCTTGGCTTTCCCCAGCTGATACCCATGGTGACTTCGAGGGCCGGAAGGAAATGTGGACATTCAGACCCTGCCAGGTTCCCAGTGCCCGGAGAACACTCAGTAACGGAGCTGCTAGGAACTTCCTACCTTATGTTACTTGGGGCAATTTACTGGACTCTTTGAGCCTTGGTTACCTATCTATGAAGTGGAGATTAGGAGCTGGAGAAGCTGCTTAGAGAGTATCCTCCTCTTGCAGAAAACCTAGTTTGATTCCCAACATCTGGGTCAGGTGGCTCACAGCTGTCTATAGATTTAGTTCCAGGGGATCTGAGGCAGATAGCAAATGGAGAGAGCCAAGTGTAACCTAGCCATGCCTGTCAAGTGTGTATACTGAGTGAATGTTCTTTAAGGACTAGCATTAACAGGATGCTTATTAACTGAGGAGCTAGTAGGCACGATCTGTACAAAGTAGTACACACAGCTAACCAAACTGACTCTTTTCTCCTGTCTCGTCTATAACCCTGTGTTGGGGAAGTTCACTTTTAGTTATGTTTGAAATTGTTTTCTGCGCTGTTGGGTGAGGGGCTGTCCTAAGTCTAGGGCGTTCTGTATGGTCTGCAGGTGTTGGGTTCCTGTGGGGGTTGTTTGATTGCTCACGAGCTGCACCTGCTATCAGTAAGATACTTGAGGTGGTTTGAAAGAATAAAAACACCTGAGCTGAGACGCTCGGGGTTCCACTGTGAGTATGGCATTGGCCATGGTGGTGGTTCCCTCTGCTAAGGTCTGGGAGAGCTTACATCTATGAAAAATGCCTTCTCCGTGCTGAGCCACCCCAGAGATATACCGCTACAACCCTGTGTCTTTATTTTTCCTCCACGATGAACTAAGTTGGCTTTGCGGTCCCCTGAGTGAAAGAGGTGGAAGGATGTGATGCGGGGAGTATTTTACCTATCAGGCTTGGACAAGGGCATCTCCAGTGCAGGGGTACCCTGGGCTGGCTTGGAGGATGGACTTGAGAGGGGGAGTCCAAAGGCCAGAAAGATAGGGATGATGCTGTAACAAGAGTTCAGGAACAATGACGTTTTCTCCAGAGGGAGAGGGGAGGGGGACAGGTGTGGCATCTTGGGGTGGGGGTGGGGGGACCTCCATGCCTAGGAGAGGGTGGCACCTGTGGGGACAGAAGGGGTAAAGCCCAGGAGGGCGGTTCTACCCTCACAACTGTCCCCCCAGAGCCCAGAGCCTACCACAAGGGCTTGCAAATGAATGACGGAACAAATGAATGAAAGGGTCCATCCCACTGACCAGCACTGCAGGGGGGAAAGGCATGGTCTACGGGAAGAGAAAGAAAAGCCACATTAGCTGAGCAACACGACCGTAGGCGTTTTCCAAGCCTCTTTCATGACTCAAGCAGGAACTGGATCTGTGCGCCATGAACTTCCTCAATGCCACCCAGGACAGTGCTACAGGTTCCCACGACACCCTGCAGTGACTTTGTCCCCAGTGAGTTGATTCTGTTTCTTTCTCTTCCGGGCCTGGATACCTCTCAGAGGTGGAATCTTGTCCTTGTGTCCCTGGGCCACAAACCCGCTAATATTCGCACTCTGCATACCCAGTGTCCTGCAGGATTTTTTTTGGGTTTTTTTTTTTTTTTTTTTTTTTTTTTTAAGTAGCCTACGAGATTGTGCTTTTCTCTCTCCCTTACACATGGATCGATGCAACTCCCTTCTTAATCATCTACAGCAGCGGTTCTCAGCAAATTATTTCCGTTGCTACTTCATAACTGTAATTTGGCTACTGTTATTAATTGTAATGTAAATATCTGATATGCAGGTGGTCTTAGGCGGCCCCTGTGAAAGGGTTATTCCACCCCTGGAGGGGTCACGACCCACAGGTTGAGAATCACTGATCTACTTGCTCGCTCTGCAAGCTTACATCAAAGGGGCCACCATAACCTTCTGTCAGAGGCCCAGATAAACACATCCTTCTTTCCTAAGCCTAGATATACGAAGCCACTTCCTGAAGCGTCTCTGAAGCTCTACACAAGGCCCACACTTTTGGCTCTACTGAGGCCTCACCTTCCGACTCCTGCCATCTTTGTTACCTATTAACTTGAACACTCCCCTAGGAAGAGCTGACTGGCACATGGCTTTTGAGAGCTTCCCTGAGGGTATAGCTGACCATTCACAACTCCTAAGTGGCAGACTTGGGCCTTATGCTTCTGCCACCTGAGTGGAAAGAATTCCATTAGAAAGAAGGTTCTGTGAGCTCTGGAGTGACTAGGGCTTCATCCAGGTCTCAGCTCAGTGGCTCTTGACAAGGTCTCTGTTACCTTTAATGTGGCCTTTTAAAAATGAAGGTAAATGATCTACCCAAGAGAGCCATGGAGAGGATGAGAACGACTCGGTCAAATGGTCACGGAATGGTCGGAGCCACCCACACAGAGGGTGGGATGTCTCCCAGCACCCCCAACCCACACAAATGTTTACCTGTGTGGGGTTCCCTGGGGATGTGCGGTTTCTCTCCCACTCCACACTTTGAGCTTCAGGGGCGTCTCCTCCTGCCACCTGCCTTCTCGGTTTTGGTTCCTGGACAGCAGAGAATTGTTCAACCTCAGGGAAGTTTTGTGGGAGTTGTGGCTGGAAAGCTTGCAGCAGAAGAGCTGTTGGTACGCCATGCGGAAGTCTCTGTTGAGGGCAGCGTACAGGATGGGGTTCAGGGCTGAATTGGCATAGCCTAGCCACAGAACGATACCTTCGACCACCTCATTGATGGCATCGTCCCCTCTCAGCCCACGATAAACGAATGTAGTGAAGTAGGGGAACCAGCAGACGATGAACGCCCCCATGACCGCAGCCAGCGTCACGGTGGCTTTGTGCTCTCTGATGGTGGCCGCCTTCCAGGAGCTGATGTGGTTTATTCTTCTAGCCTGCTCCCTGGCGATCTTAAAGATTCGGTAGTAGGTGACACACATGATGAGAAGAGGCAGGTAGAAGGTGACCAGCCCATCCACCAGCCCGTACACCTCGTTGACCTGCACTTTGCACTTGAAGGTGTCATTGCTCCCTCTGGTCTCATTTCTGCTGTTCCACCCCAG
Source organism: Cricetomys ansorgei (assembly GCA_026225945.1). Taxonomy (NCBI): domain Eukaryota; kingdom Metazoa; phylum Chordata; class Mammalia; order Rodentia; family Nesomyidae; genus Cricetomys; species Cricetomys ansorgei. Next base: position 2,355,537 of record JAMJFZ010004039.1, read on the forward strand.
GTGAATGGACAGGAATGATAAGGTGATGGAAATGACCCAAATGAAGACCAAAGAAGTGGCAACGCGCACTGGGGTGACCAGCACAGGGTACCGCAGTGGGTCCGTGACAGCGCAGTAGCGGTCCAAGCTGATCATGAAGAGGTTGAGGATGGAGGCTGTGCAGAGCATAACGTCCAGGCTGGTATAGATGTTGCAGAAGACCTGGCCAAAGCTCCACTTGAAAGATAGCTGGTAAATGGCAGAGAAGGGCAGCACCAGGAGACCAAGAAGCAGGTCAGTGACTGCCAAGGACACAATGAAGCAATTGGTCAGACTGCGGAGCCGACGGTTCAAACTGACAGCCAGGCAGACGACCACGTTGCCGGCAATGGTGATGAGGATGAGGATGGTAAGAATCACACTGATGGTGACTTTCAATACAGTTGAATCCAAGCAACAGGAATGAATCGTGCCATTGGGATCCATTCTGGGGCCCTAGAGCTTCTACATTCACCCCTTGGCCTTGGCCACTTCTCTTCTGGCTCCAACCACTGGGCTTCAGGCTCCCAACCAAGCTGAAGAAAAGCTGGAGAGGGTCTAGCGACTGGCCCAATGCTGTTCTAGGAATAGATCAAGCTGTTCCTTGTGAAGTACAGACCATAAATAAGAACAAAGAAAGACGAGGCCTTAAAAGCTCACACCTCAGTCCTCAGTGGGTCCTCCAAATCACATTCCTCCCAGTTTTGTAGTATGTGTCTACCTTCTAGGTTCCTCATGGAGACCGAGGCACTGGTGGATGTGTCTTGAGGTGGCTTTGATTTTATGTGCCAGGGAGCATACACATAAGCTTTCATGTCCTTCTCCATGGCTGGTACCTTCTCCCATCCATGGCATATGGTCAAGGATTGTTTGCTGCCCTCTCTGGGGTCACAGGAGCTGACAATACAAAGATTGAGCATTTAGTGCTTTGGAACAGGACCAATAGTATGACCTGTTCCAAGGTGAGTCTTTTTAGCTCTCCATATTCTGGTGAGAAACCAGGAGGCATGGAGACTCTTCTAGATACCCTTCTTTAGGAAAGACCAAGGTGGTCAGGACACAGGGTGGCATGGGAGAGGGAACCAGGGTGTAAGGGCTAGAACACCATGGCCTGTGAGGAAAATATAAACAGAGGGGTGGGTCTAGGAAGTGACTGCTTCCATTTGCTCCCAGATGGTTGTTGGTGCCTGACCCCTCTGATAGGCATTTGTCATCTGTTGATTAAATGATACATTGAATGAGTGGATAAAGAAATGCATTGAATTTTGAGTCTTATTAAGTGCGGGAAACAATCTAAACCAGGGACTGATGGCTTTTTCAAAGAGAGAATCAGGAAGCCTGTATTCTTTTCTTTGCTGCCTGAAAGGTGTCTGCTGAGCTGACAACTCTGCCACTGTAGCATAAAAACAGCCAGGTAGGACCACGTGCAAAAGTGTGCATGGACTGTGCCCCAATCAAGCTTTGTGATGGACGTGGGGCTGCAAACTTGGTATCATTTCCATATGCTACAAAATCATCTTGATTCCCCCCACCCTTATGATTTCATAGCATCCTTGTCTCCTGTACAAAAGCAGGCAGGGGGCTAGACTTAGCTGGTATTTTGTCACCTGTGCTCTCCAAGATCTGTCAACTCCATCCTTGCTCAGCAGACAACACCCATATCTAAGTCTTACTGGTCTGTATTTAGCAGTGTGTACTCTTCCACTTCCAGATCAGCTGGTACGAAGCTCGCTCAATCCTAATGGCTGTCTAACAGTCCAGGATGTGGCTGGAGGTGGTTTCTCTACCATGGTAGCACCTTCTCAGGCTTGTCTGTGATTCCCTATCCCTCTCTCCCTTCTCCTTCCCTTCCCTCATGCAAACACCACTCAATCAGTAGCTGTACACACAATACCCAGACACCAAAGCACCGCCACAAGTTCCTTCCAGTGAGGTTAGTCCTCTTTTCACTGCTGGCTGGCTCCTTTCACGCCAACCCCTCCTGGTTTTTCTGTGAGCAGCCAGCAGGCTCTCCTGTAGACTGAGATTATGGAAATCTAAGTGACAGTGGAACCCTCTCAGAAGCAAGCAGGTCTCCGAGGGACGTGAATTCTGCCTCTCTTGTGCTCTTGCCTGGAGCGGCTCTGCAATCTGAATGCAGATGCGCCCTCTGATTCTGATGACTGTACTGGAGCCGAGATCAGGGTTCCCCAGCACCCTCACTTCTGCCTCAGCCTCTCAGCCCCGTGGCTGCGCCTCTGGGTATTATTTCTAGAGGATCTTTGTATTACGTGAAGAGCCCCACCGACAGCATGGGTCTTACCACCACACTTAACTTTGGAGGGGTAGCAATAAGGATAGGTATTTTTGAGACTCCTTATTTCTGATAATTTTCTCTGTGCTTCCTTGATAGCTGGGCATAGGCATTTTGGTGTTGAAGTTTGGTTTTCAAGTTAATGTTTGGGAGAGTCTTCAAATCTGAGTGAGACAGCTTTCAATATAATTAGAAATCCCTTCCCTCCCTCCCTCCCTCTTGCCCTCACTCCCTCTTTCCTTCCCTCTTTCCCTCCATACCCCTCCTTCCCTCTCTCCATCCTGTTTTCTTCAACATCACTTCTCTGGGAACTCTGGGTGTGCTGGAGTGCTCCAGGTGCCAGAATGCACGGTGTCCAGCCATGATTCTTTCTTTGTAAGTCCTTCCAGGATTCACCCACTGTCTTTCTGGTTTCCCAGAAGTTTCCAGTGAGCATTCTGAAGACACAGGAATCTGTGTGGAGCCAATTCCTTCCACTCCATGCCCCTCCCTGCCATGATGCGCTATGCTGCCATGAGCCCACAGGGCCAAGGGATTGTGGATGGAAGCCTCTGGAGCTATGAGCCAAATGAACCTTATTTCCTTCTCTGCTTTGGGTATTTTGTCACAGTGTGGAAAGTTGATTAATATACATATTTCAAATTTCTCTGACCTGCCCTTTATGCCCAATCTTTGATTAGACTTCAACAAGTCTTTCAATTGGATCTCACCATTCATCTGTCTGTCCGTCTGTCATCTACCCACAAATCTATCCATCTGTCCATCCGTCTGCCCATCCATCCATCCACCCATCCACCCATCCATCTATCATCTAGCCACCCATCCACCCACCCATCCATCCATCATCCATCCATCCCTTCCCACTGCCCACACACAGAGGGAAGCTTCCTACTTTACCTACAGGTACCTCAAGCCACTGCCACGTTTATAACAAACTTGCATATGCCAATCATCCCAGGTGTTCTCCATGAGCAGAACGCAGAAGTCACCACAAGCTGGGGCCTTGGTGCATCTATCTCTTGGGTACCGGTAACACGCACCCAGCCCTGCTGGGCTGTGTGTGTGGGAAGTCTGCTCTGGCTACTTCCCATGACCTAAGTTGTCTGCCTTTGCGTGTGCTGTTCCTACTGCCCAGCATGCTACCATCCCTTTCTTGTCCAGTATGTTCTTACTCTTCTTCCGAGCCCTGGCCTCCCGCCACCTCCTGGTCTTTGGAGGTGGTTTTCCCATGCTCCACTTCATTCACCAGTCTTTGGCTAGTGCTCACCGTTCGGAGTTCTGAGTTTTCAGAGCCTTGTGAGAACTTTCCTCCCGGGGAGCTCCTGGGTGATTCACTGTCTGAACTATCTCCTCAGGGACTGAACTGATGTCCGGAACAGTTTCATTCTGTCTGGAGACTTGGAGGGTGTGTGTGGGGCAAATCTAGGTTGACCTGATGCCCTGACTTCCACCTCACTGCTGCTAATGCAGGAGAAATGTCAGAGAGGACACCGGGTAGGAAAGCAGCTGGGGTGGAGCCACCGGCATGACCACGTGAGAAGCCAGCTCTGGTGTGCAAGTAGAAGAGGCTTGGGGACGGGGTGCAGGGGGCGGGTGTCAGTTAAGGCTCAGTGGTGCCTGTTTTCAGCAGCGACTTAGAGTAGGGAAAGAATATGGCGTTCACTGGGCATCCTTCCTGTGACGCAAGTGGTCTGATTCTTACTCTAGAGAAGCACTCTGGGAGCCAGAGGCAGGCAGGGGTGACGACAAGGACTCTGACGTTGGATGGATGTGGGTTCCGCTTCCGATGTGGTCTCTTCAAAGTTGTCTGGCCGTGGGTGATAACGTGTCTGAGAATGACAGAACTTCTTCATTTGGTGGGTATGGAAGTGATGAGCATAAGGGAACTGAAATCCTTCGAGCCTCTTCCACCAAGTGGCACTCTGATCAGGGTCCCACAGCCACACACGCTCCACACGTTTCCCAAGCGCCTTCCAGGTGCAGACCCTGTGCTTGGGGTCTTGGGATAGAGCAGCAGGGCAGGGTAAAGGACGGGGATGAAACATAGACGCTGTGCTAGACTTGCTTATTTAATTGCAGTTGTAGCAAATTCAGGGGGAGTGGAGAGAGCCATGGAAGATGGAAATGAGGTAAGTGAAAATGGGGGCAAGCAGATCCCACATGGAGAGGAGCCCCCCCTCCCCCGAGAGCTTGAGGTGGGAGATGGTGTTCTTTAACCTAGGGCTGTTGGAAGTGTCTAAGCAAGGGGTGGGGGAGTAAGCGGAAGGCAGAATCAGGACTCCTGGGCCTTGCGGTCCTGTGGGTCCGTGTGAGCAGACACTGATGAAATATCCCTCGGCATCACCAGGCCGTCAGACACTGATGCCGTTGGGTCACCAGAGGGTAGCCCATTTACTTCAGTGTTCCACGTAGCCGGGGTGGAGAAGCACCGAGAACCAATTCCTGAGAAGCAGCTCAAAATGGACTCAGGAAGCAGGTTAGCCACTGAAGTTCCATGGATCTCACTCTTTACGGAAGGACAGAGCTCCCCAGAGCAGCCATCCGACCTGGGGACCAGCAAGGTGTCTCGGAGCTTATAGGGTGGTGGTTAAAATGACGCCGGGCCTTCCCAGGGGTGCTGTCTGCCCTCGTAGGGCTGTCAGGAAATGCTGACATAGAGGTCTTGAGCTGGGACTTGGGACTTAGCTTCATGGAGAAGCCTGAGGCAAGGGCCAGGGACAGAAATGAAAGTGACATAGCAGGTCCCAGTTCTGCAGGGACTCAGCACAGACAAGGAGAGGGCAGTAAGGGCTAAGTGGGGTAAGGAGACCCAGAGGAGCCGGCCCTGGGGTGGGGGCAGCTCTCAGTGTGTTTGTGAGAGTGTGCATGGGTGAGAGCGTGTGCATCAGAGTGAGAGTTTGTATATGTGAGAGAGTACATGCGTGTAAGAGTGTGAGTGTGTGTGTGAGTGTGTGTGTGTGTGTGTGTGAGGGTGTATGTGTGAGAGTGTGAGGATCAGAGTGAGCATATATATGTGTGTGTGAGAGTGTACGTGTGTGTCGAGCGTGTATGTGAATTAGTGTGTGAATCTGTGTATGAGGGTGAGTGCGTGCGTATATTAGGGTATGAGTAGGTATATACATGTGTGTGGGTGTGTGTATTCTCATGGATGCATACAGAACACACACTTTGAGAAAGGCATCTCCTCCGGTCTGGAAACACTCATTCTCGTCGTCATCGACCATCATCCTAATTATTAATTATTTCCTTTGAGAGGAGACTCCCCTCCCATTGTCCAGGCTGTCTCTGAACTGATGGCTCGAGCGATCCTCCAGCTACGGCTGCTGCGTGGCAGGGATCACCTGAGAGGGACACATTAAAAGCCTGCAGCCTGCTGACCTAGCAGTTGTGCTTCCGGAAGTTAGTGTTGGGGCTTCCCAACACTGTGTGTGTGTGTTAGCAGAGTCCAGACAGAACACACAAGTGCCCCCGAGAGACTGAGGGGAGCATCAGAAAGACTAGCTTAGAGCACCTGGGCTGACGTAGGGGGGCCTCCGGGTCACAGGGAAGGGTACTGATGCCTCCAGGGAGGGAATGGCAGCCACATCGGGGGGTGGGAGACAGTCTTCTGAGGACCTTCCCAGACTTCTCATCCCGGGTGGCATCTACCCAAAGACCCAATAGCCACGTGATTTGTCTTGTGGAAAAGGAGGGGTTGGGGTATGCCAGGAAGTAAGTGGGTGACCGGGTCACGTTAGGCAGGGGTTTGGAGGCAAAGCTGGAATGGGTTCTAGGCTAGGAGAGGGCTGCTTTATAAGACTCTGAGCTTCTAGGCCCTGGGCCACTCTCCTTTCCTCCATGGGTTTCACAGCCAGATGGTCACATCTATGATTATGCCACACACCCCAAAGGTTCCTCTTTTGTTGGAGTAAAAATGACACTGCCCACCATGCCTGCACCACCCTGCACCTGACGACCTTCCCAGCTGATTGTCAGGAGGCAAACACAGCGGAGGACCGGGCGCTCAGACCTTTAGATGGTTCTGAAGGCAACAGGGTGCCATTGACAGTTCAGTGAACAAGTTCAAGGTCACCCAAGGGATCGGAGAACAGACACAAAACACCGGGTCTCCCTAAGCAGTCAGTGAGGCCGGTCCCTTGGGAGTTAGGTCAGACGAGTGTGTTTACTTCATAGCTGGCCTGCGGTGGGCTCTATTTTATTTAATCTTTGTGCAATCTTGTCAGGTGAGGGATTTTTATTTCCCCCACTTTACGAAGGCAGAGAGCAGATCTTAGAAGTTGTGGCACTTGCCCCGAGTCTCAAAACCTGGAAGAGGGGAAAGTCAGGATTTGAGCCCAGATCTGTCTGCCTCCACCGTCCCTATTCTTAGCTGCTCTGTATTTAGCTTTCCAGCAGACAAAGGCTGATGGGCCTGACCGCCTGTGTTTGCAGCTCAGGCGTCTTCCTCCCTGGAAAGCATGGCCACAGGAGTCTTGCGGGTTTTTCTTTTTTGGTGATGAGATCGGCAGCTGCTTCCTCATGCGTAGAGGGTGGGACATTTGGTCACAGCCCTCACTGCAGGAAGACATCTGGGGGAGGCTTTTGCTCGGTGGGAAGTCCCAGCATCACAGGAGCTTTCCTTCCGCCCTTTCGTTAGGGTTGGCTTGTTCTGCCACCTCTCTCCAAGCATTGCAGCCCCGCCCCTCATCCCCAGCACAGGCCAAAAGGTGAGCATATCTGAGAGTCATCAGCAATCTGGGGCAAAGGGCTGTACTGCTGCTCTTGACCCAGGTAGACAAGAGTCTTGCTTTCTCTTAGCCAGGTTCCCATCAGCCCAGAGCAGGTGATGGGGTCAAAGTGGTCTCTCTAGTATGGTGGATGGATCATAGAGAGAGAAGGTGACTTGGACTCAAAGCCAAGGAGCTGACCATTCCCAGGTGCCGCTCACCCACCACAGACCAGGCCCAGGAGGCAGTAACGCGCCTGCAGCAGAGGTGGCTGTCATTGCTCCCTGACAGTGAAACCGAGGCTCAGAGAGAGCAAGTCACTTGTCTAAAGCCACACAACTGGTAAAGAGCCCCGAAGGGCTTTGAACAAAGGTCTAGGCCAGAGCCTTTGAACACCCACGGCCTTTCCACATGCATCCAAAAATCTGGGCAGCTCAGCTGTCACATCTCCTTGGTACCTGCTTGGTACCTGACAGTGGTGCACGGGGGGGGGGGGGGGGGGAGGGGGGTGTGGGGGGGTGGCCAAGCCACGCCCGACAGCAAGGACCCTTCGTTTTTGGCTTGTTTGAGAAAGCTGTTATTTCTGCTTATCTATTTTCCCACTTGAGCTGAAATTCACATACATCATGGTTTCAGAGTACCACCCAGCAGCTCCAAGCACCTTTATCACGTTGGGCAACTGTCCCTTCTCCTGGCTTCCAAACACAGCAGCCTGGAAGGAGATCCTCTCCTTGTCGGTCCTCTGGCCCCTGGTGACCATCGGCCTACATTCTGTCTGTAGACCTGCCTGTGTACGGCTGTCCAGGAAGTGGCCCCTTGAGTCTTTTGTCTAGTCTGCTCTGGCCCAGCCTCCAAACACCTGGTTGTTCAGAGGACTGCTCAGTGAAACATCCCGGTGTTACCTTTAACTCCTTGCCCTTCCTTCATGGCCAGCACCCAACCACCGGCCGCCCCATATGTCCCGCCTCCAAGGTCCACATCCATCCCCTCTCCTGTCTATCCGTCACCTTCCTTTGCTGCCACCGCTGTGTCACTGTGCTGATGCATATTCGTATCTCAGCACTGTGTCAGGTCTGAAGGACTACCCTTCCCCCCGACTCCAACACTGTCACAAACACCCCACTTAGCCTTTTGCATAGCACATTTTTCACTGTCCTGGAGTTCACTGTGTAGGGGTGAATGACCTTGAGTCCCTGAGCCTCCTGTCTCAGCCTCTTGCCTACATCGGCCTGGCTTATCTCCTTATATGTTGCCACTCCCCGCTGGAGTGTGAGCTCCATCAAGTGTGAGAGCTAGGTGCCCCTTTATCTTGCTCCCTGGCGGAAAATAGGAGAACAAGGACTGTTAGCTGGAGGGCTGAGTACATGTTGAATGACCATCACTACGTAGTAATACCCCATTTACCAGGCACTTTGAAGTGTCAGGTAACAAACATTCTAGCTCCTTCTACACACGCTATCTCATTTAGTCTCCATCGCGGCTCTGGAGCTATGCTCGTATCTAATGTATACATTAGGAACTGAAGGGTCTTGGTCAAAGGTACCACGAGCATGTGCAGGTGTGGGGAAGGCCTGGGGGAGGACTTATCAACAGGGCCTGGAAGGACCCAAGGGGAACTTTTGCTTTGGTTCTCAAGGAAGTAAAGCTGAGGATCCCCTACTTTGGCAGAGAAGCCCAAATCCCTACCACCTTGGGTCCAAAAGCTTCAGGGCAGGAGCTGGGGGGAGGAGGGCAACTCGCTGCAAATTTGGGTTCCCGGTGGTGTGACACTGCCTTGCTGGGTTTGTATCCAATAAGCATCCCACCCTCAGTTTCCTTGGTAGAAAACTGAGTACCCAGGCTTAGAACATCTTGAGCTTCTTCCACTTCTATATGCGTGAAGAGAAGGGAGGAAGGAAGGAAACGATTATGTGTCCTCCAAATAACAAAATAGGAGACATCTGGGTAGAATCTAAATACAGCCATCCCCCAGCATTCGCGAGGCCCATTTACAACACCCCCAAGAACACAGCCATCTTGGGTCTCCTTACATACTTCCACCGATGGAGAGCTTTCTTACGGACCCTTTCTGAGTCAGTCATTTAGAGACATGCCCATGACCCTGCACGCTTTCTGTTGGAAGCCATATTCCCCAGAAAGGACACCGTGGGTGTGACCAGATGGCTCAGGGTCCGTTTGTGGCTGTCGGTTACAAGTTCTGTCTTGCAGCTCTCGTGTTTTTGATCTGGAACTCTGTTTGCATGCATGTGAGTTTGAAGTTTTCCATAGGTCTGTGAAAGGCTCCGAGTCCCCCTTGACAGGCAGCTCTGTGGAGCTCTGTGTCTTTCAGGCCTTCATCTAGGTCTCGGTGCCCAACAGCCTTCGGGTCTGCCAGATGGGGGCGTCACTCTGATCCCTGCCATCGCCACCACCCTAGTTATCAGTTCCTTCACCTCTACTACCTTGGTATATACCTAGGGACCAGGTCTCTCCTTCTGCTCGGTTCTCTCTCCCAAGCTCATTCCTCGAAGGTTTTGCCCTTCCAGCTAGGCACAGATTAGTCGTACAGGAAAAAAAAAAACCCTGTAGTCGGCTGGATCAATTTATAGGTATCAGAAGGCAAGAGCTAACCCTTGCCAAGAACATTCACACTGCTGGCTATCTTAGGCAATCCTCTGTGCCTCTGCTGTCCCTTCCCCCGGCCTCTCCACACCCATTGCCTCGACTAGAGACCTGTAGGAGAACTGTGTAGTGCGGACAGAGATACCAATGTCACCCCATTTTGCAGTGTGACACAGAGAGACTGGATACCTTGGTGGAGGCCACACAGCCGGTCATGGGCTGTCAAGAGCCAGCCCTCTTGGAGTTCAACTTCTTATATTTTACCCCATCTCTCTCCCATATTTCCCAAGCCTCATTCAAACCTCCATTCCTTGTGATCTTTGCCACATTTACAAAATATCACATCTATATTGCATATATATATGTGTGTGTGTGTGTGTGTGTGTGTGTGAGTGTGTGTGTAGCAGTACGCTATAATCTTTTACCCTCAATTTAGGGAAGAAGAAAGGAAAGATAGACATCTTCACCACTTTTATAAGCGGCCTTAATACAGAAAGAGAGAAAGGTAGAAATCTCCACAGCCTCTTCTTAGGCTGTCCTAAGCTCGAATCTCTCCAACCTCTGTTCTCATACTAACACTGACGACAACAACCCAACCAACGCCCACCCTGACTCTCAGGGCTTCAGACCTTTTATGCCCTAAGCCAAAAGTTCCCATAAACCCATGCGGCACGCAATCCCAAAGACAAGCTACAGATGCCAGAACGACTGCAGCCAACCAAATGATAGCCACCTGCATCAAGCATTCCAATTCCAACTCGTAAACAACTCTACCACAGCTGGGGTGGGAACGCAAACCTCTAGTGCCTAGTCGGTTAAACCAAAAGGCTTTTCTTAACATAAAAATTCCAAGTGGTCCTCTACATACATATATACATTATACATACAAATATATGTGTGCAAAAGAAGTCGATCATTATGTACACGGATAGGATCGCTCGCCCACAGACAGATCACCCTAACAATGAGTGAAAAGCACAGCCAGTGTTGCTGAAGCCTCTGTAGCGGCTGTTGCCACCACCTTGGAGGCCAGTTCGAGAGGGTGAGTGGGCTGACTTTGAAAGGTGGGGGGATGGTAGCACTTGGCAGTGTTTTCTCCATGTACAGTGAGTGGAAGGTTCACAAGACATCTGGGTGTTTGTTGAACGAATGTCACCGACCACCCAAATCTATCTTGTGTGAACCCGCAGGGCTGCCTGCTCCACACATAGCAACCATCTACCGCCCGGTGTAGCGGGAACGCTGCAGCCTGACTCCGGTCAGGTTTAGCAGTGTCTCCATTGTATTGCTGGAGAAACTGTGGACCTCTCTTTCCATCTGTAAGTATATCTCAGCATGCTGCGGAGAGGAGGGAAGTGGAAGTCAGGGCCGTGGCAGTGTAAGGAACACCGAGGCTCCTCCACAGATGGCGTGCCTCATGGTTACTGTCTGGTTCTCCCTTACAGAAGCCTATTTGGAGTCCCACCTTGTCTGCGAGTAGAGGCAGCCAAGGTCACCAGATGGAGAGAGGCAAAGTACGTCTAAAACAAATCCATCTGAGACAGCCTGTGGGCTGGGAACGGGGCCAGGGCAGGCTGGATGGGCCCGTGTTTGGATTGGAATGTAGAGAATGGCTGGGAAGGGGAGAGGGCCGACAGGAAGGGGAGCCCGTGCCGAAAGGAGTCACTTTGGTACCTGGTTCATTTGGTGACAGCCCCCCTCTAATGGTGGCAGTAATAATGAGGGACAGGGGTGAGGCCAAGTGGAGGGGGTGGATCATTACAGAGCCAGAACCGTGTCCTGGAGGCAAGGTGAGGCCAGACTCTAAATGCACACGTGTGGGGAGATTTGTAAGCGTCCACTCTGCCCAGGAGACCAAGCTCACACTCGGCTCATAAGCCTCACCAGCCCTTGGTGGTTCTCCTGATAATGATTGCGAGTTCTCAGAGGCTTCCGGTCACAGCAGCTTTCAGTCACAACTGAGGTCCGAAGCACCATGACACCCCTATGCCCGGACACGGTTTGGCAAAGCTAGCGTGGGAGGGATTTTTGAGGTCCTGATGGGAGAGGTCTTTGGCTATTGGCATGCTGGGAACTGAGCTCCACTGTGAACAGTGTAGACTTTCAAAGGGTTCCTGTGGGCTCAGGGAAGTCATGGGTGAGGGGAGAAGAAGGGATGACAGAGGTAAGGGCGAGGCTTCTGGGATCCGCGCACCCTGTAATGCTGGACTGAGGACTGGAAATGACCCAGTGGCTACCGAGGGCGCGGGAGTCTCTGTCCAGTACTCCGTATGGATGGGCAGGCTAGCTCTCCTTGACTACCTCCGAAGACAGAGCATTACCCTCTTCCCGTAACACGTATTCCCCCCAGCTTACTAATTTTTGTGTGTGTAAAAACTAAGGCAGTGGCTACATATATTTTAGTCTACTGTAGAGCGTTATTGGGCTTAAACCATCGTTACAACTTCTTAAACGCCCACTTTTACAATCGGAAGATGTGATGGAAAAAAACAAAAATCGACATTTCTAGGTTAGAGTTAGTTTCTGACTTGTCCCAGCTTGACTCCATGAGGTGGGCCACACTTGCTAGGACAGTCCCTGTGCTGGATGGCCTCTGGCCAGCTGGAGGAGGAGGCAAGTGTCTTGAGCGTGTCTGTGGGAGGCTGGGCTCCCTGTGGTGTTCTTAAGGTCACAAAGACCTTAAGCGCATTTCACTTCCAATATCTTCATTGTGCTACAGGCTGTCCGAGGTGAAGGGGAGCTGGTACTTATGGGGAAAAGCCCCGGGACACACCCTCACTGACTAGTGTTGGGTCTGTCCTCATGCTAGGGGTCAGTTGGAGCAGATGTACCAGGTGGGGACATCAGCTGCCTGGCCTCTGAGAGGCTGGAGTTTGCCGTCTGGAGGTAGCGGCTCCTATAGTCTGTGAAAATGAGGATGCTTAGAAAGTCTCTAACCAATTAGATAATCGGGAAGGTTCTGCAGAAGAGGCCCATACCCCTGGTGGAGCGCTGATGCTTTCTGAAGATGTTTAAAGGTCCTTCCAGGGACAATGGGTCTTGTTTGAACATGGTTGTGGCCCTGAAGTAGGGGAGTCGCACAGGAAAACTTGGAGGTGGGTTGGTTATTAGTTTTAAGAAGGAATTACGTTCCTTCTGTAACTCTATTGAATGTAGTAATGGATAGCTAATGCGTGCTCATCAAATAGAAATGAAGCCTAGACTCATTAGTAGGAAACCATTCCAATCACAGTGATGCCAGGGGCGGAGCCCGAACCTTCAGGAATACTTGACAAGCACTCTTCCTTTGTGCTTCTCTATGCTGGCCCCTGGCATCACAAATTTACTTTAAAATACTCAGACAAGCAAATGAGGTACATGACTTGTACCTCATTTGAAGAAGCAGACACAGCGCCATCTTAGAAGGGGTAACAGGGCTCTCTCTGCCTTCTGCCACTGTGTGTCTTCCGAGGGTCTGTACTAGGGACACAGACTCAGCACAGCTTCCCTTGAGAAATTTACACAGACAGTCCAGGGCGAGTCCTTCCTCAGTTTCCTCTCTGGGGAAATCTCATCTCCTCTGCTCCCCCATGCTTCCTCTGATATAGAGCTCTGCTCACGGCCTTGTTGCCTTAGGCCTTCTCGGGCACACTGCACGTGCGCTCTGCCTCAGCAAGCTCACAGCTTTAACCTTGCTTGCCCTTAGACCGCCATGGACTTCCTACTCTTTACCCCAGGCTCATCTCAGCCCCAGGCCCCAGATGCAGATAACACCTTTCCAGCAGACGCTGGGGTCACAGACCCATCATCTAGAAGAATGGAATCGTCTCTGTGCAACATCATCTGTCCTAGTCAGTGTCCTATTGCTGTGAAGAGCCACCATGACCCTGGCAACTCTTATAAGCAAAAGCATTTAATTGAAGCTTGCTCACAGTTTCAGAGATTTAGTCCATTGTCATCATGGTGGGTAGCATGGCGGGAGCATGGCGATACACAGGCAGACATGTTGCTGGAAAAGTAGTTGAGAGTTCTACATCTGGATCTGCAGGCAGCCGGAACAGAGAGCCACTGGATCTGGCTTGAAGCCGCAAAGCTCACCTCTAATGACACACTTCCTCCAGCAAGGCCACACCTCCTAATCCTTATCAAGTAACATGTATTTGGACGACTAAGCATCCAAATACATGAGCCTACGGGCGCCGTTCTTATTCAAACAACCACATCATCTGACTTGTAAGGGGCAGCTACATCCCAAGCCCCAGACCCTCTGAGCTCACACCAGGGCATCAGTGCTTGGGGTGCTGACATACAAGCCCAGTCCCTGGCCCGGCTGGGTGCCTGCCTTCCCCCAGCTTCCCACCCGCGTTTGCCCTCTTTGGTTGCCTCTCCTCTGGGATCCCATCCCGTGCCCTCACTTAGTAGCCCTCTCATCCCTCCCATACCTGGTCTACCCAGATCCTGCCCCACAGGGCCAGAGAGCATGCTTCTGGCCTATACCTGACTTCCTGGACATGCCCACTCAGCCACACGATGTTCTGTGCCCTTGACGGCTTGAATGCCGGAAATGAGTTTCTGATGTTCGGAGCTTGAAGGGTAGTTGGGCAAATTACACTGCATCAGAAATGCTATACCTACGGCGTCAAATACTAGAAAGTATAAGTAACAAGGGGGAATGATTTTACTTAGATTTAAAAAAAAACTCATAGGGATTCAAATAATATATAATGATTCTATGAACGTCTATCCTGTCAGTGTGAAGTAGGGGAGAACGCTGTGGCGTCATCGTGGAATGGTCACACAGCTATGGGTCCAGGGTGCTTAGACCCCAGGCTCTCACTCTGAGGAACTGGCAGGAATCTGGCCCCTCCCCTTTGCAGTCTCTGATGACCACAAGGCACAGCAAAACTCAGCCCCCTCGCAAAGGTGGGCGTGGACACGACTTGGCAGAGCTGCTTACCTAGAGTTACCGGAATATGCCCAAAACAGCCCAGAATGCAAATGGGGGCTCTTCCAGTATCCCTGTCTTAACCAATGGCTCCCGTCTCTGGGTACCAAAGACCTTCCCCCCGCCTCTACCCTATAAATGTAATCACCCTTGCTTTAATAAATTGAGAGACGTTCCTCTGACAACTTCTCCCAAGAGGTTTTTCCAGATCACTCTTGCCTGCTCACAGGTCTCCAATCTAAGACCGGGATGGGTTCAAGGTAAGAACCACATTCCCCTGCAGCTTCTGGCCTGGGGAGCCATGCCACCAAACAGCTGCAGGCTGGTGGACAGATGGTGGAATCCCCTCACAGGACCAGGGAGCTGCAGGGGGTGTATTTATTTTTTTTACAACAGAATACCATCAAATACTGCCTAGAAAGATTGGATTGTAATAAGTGTTTGGGAGGGTTGTTGATAACAATTATTATCTTCTTTGCACATTTCTTTCTCCATTGAGAGTTAATGCTAGCAACTAAAGAGAAAAACACATGCACAACAAGATAGCATATACATGCTCCCTTCTGGGGCAAAAATATGAATATATATATATATATGTATTACGTATAAATATAATGAAAATATGAGAAAAAAGTAAGTAAAATAAATTTTTTTTTTATCTGTAGTGTTTCCTCCTCTGCAATCCTCCACAGCCTGGAAATATTAATGAGAAATTCGAGAAATAAACAAGTGTTGGGTTTTTAGTTGCCTGTCATTTCCCTTATGGCCTACAATCCCAGCATTTGGAGACTCCGGGCAGGAAGAATTGCAAGTTCGAGGCCGCACTGCGTTAGATAACCTGCCTCAAAACCAAACAACAGAAAAATAACACGCTTTTCCGAGTTGCACGACGGAGCTCGCCAATCCTGCCCGGGATCAGCTCTAATCCACACAGGCTGTGTGTGGGCTGCCAACCTCAACATCCACTGTGTGTGCTGGTGGGTGGGTCCAGAGAGGCGGCCACTAGTCAGCAGTGGCCACCGTGGGCCCAGAGCCACCCCGCTGCATTTTTCAAGAGAAGCTGGAAAGCTGGACGTGAATTAAAAAAAAAAAAAGACTCTTGGCTTTAAAACAAGATGTCTTAATTTCCAGTGAATTCTCCTTTAAGAACGTTGGCTCACACACACCCTGATTGCAGGACAGAGAAATCAAGCAGAAATCAGGCTGGAAGCTTCCTCCTGCTGTCAGCCCCCGGTGTTAGAAGGTGCTGCGGCTGCTAGGGGAGAGCTGCCGGCAACAGTATTTCAGCTGTGGACCAGCCGGGCAAGGTGAGTTCTCTGGTGCACTGAGAGCAAGGCTGCTGTGAGGGCAACTAATTGATTACATTAGATCCTGCTTCGAGGGAGGCCATTCACTTCTGTTGCTATACACCCGCCCAAAGCCCGTGGCTGGGGAAGCACCGGCCCTAATGAGGAGACAATTGCTTTATCTCGCTAAACAGACACGATGCGCCCATCAAACCCTCTAAACGGTTGTGTCCGTGCCCATAGATCACTGTTGCTGTCGGCTTCGGTTGGAGAAGTTTCTTTCTGCAGCGGTCGCCAGTGACTGCAGAGACTCATAACGTCAGAATACCAAGATAGATGGCTGATACATGTCCATCCATAAGGAGACCCCTATACCACCCCAAGGTTGGAGCACATCTTGGAAGAAAGGGTGGAAAGGATGCAAGAGCCCACGGAAGGGGTGGAGAGGGTGGGAGAGGTGTGGAGCACCGAGCCAGGCACGGTGTGGCCGTTGGACTCACTGCAGATGTGCTTCGCTGAACAGGACGGAAATGAGACTGGGCTGCTGGCAATCTGTCATGGAAGGTGGTCACAGGGCCCAGCTCTCCCAGAACCTACACACAGCTCATGGTACTTGGTAGGAAGAACGGTTTCTTCAGTGGTATAGCCACTGGTAAGCCTCCATGTAGACACACCCTTACCCATGCTCCTATGAACAGTGAGTTTCACTGGGGCATGTGTGCATGCAGACATACACACACACATATACACACATGCATATATACATGTACACACACACGTGCACATACACAAGAACACACTCATATATATGTACATACACATGTACACACATGCACACACACATGCACATACTTATGTACACACACATGTACACATATATGCACACACATATGCACATGCACACACACATATGCACAAACACATATGTACACACATATACACACACATATGCACACACATATGCACATACATGTGTATACACACATGTATGCACATACACATGCACACACATATGCACACACATATGCACATACATGTGTATACACACATATATGCACATACACATGCACACGCACGTATGCACATACACATGTGTACATACACATTTATGCACACACGTGCACATATGCACATACACATGTACACACAAATATGCACACACACACGCACACATGTACACACATGTGTACTAGCTGGAAAGGAAAAGGGGACTAGTTTGAGTGGGGAGAGAGAGGAGAGAGAGGGTAACGGGTGTGTGTGGGAGTAATTGAAATACAGGATGCACATGCATGGAAAAAGTCATAATGAACCCATTGTTACGCACAGTTAATATCTTCTAGTAAAACATGAACAACTTGGATTCATTCAAACAAACAAACAAACAAATCTTGTGACTGTGTGAAAGTCCTCTCACTGGACATGTGATCTCTGTGTGTCCTCCTGTGTCCTGCAGAGCCTGGATGGCTCCCTGGATGACATCTTCCTTTTTTAAAACGCCTTTTCTGAGGTTATTATTGTTCTGAAAGTTTCGTTTTGGATTGGCATCAAATTCATTGGCAGTCATTGGGGAGAGTGATGTCCTCCCCTGGAACAGCAGGCTGACATTCCCTCCACTCTGGGCGAGTCTATGGGGAGCTGAGGCGAGAGATGCCTGACTCTAGCCATGGACTTTCTCCTGGGTAGTGAGTATTCTTGCTTCTGGAAACAACCCATAGTAGCTCTGCAGCTGGGACTCCTGCTCTTGGCTGTGATGTGGCCTCAGTCTCCCCTCCCCCGCTCCCCGCCATCTTCCCAGAGGCTTCACTCACCCTTTGTTCCCTGCACCCTCATCCCTCTGTTTCTTTGCTCTCCAGATCCCTGGACCTGAACTGCCCCTTCTTTTTCCCTCTGACCTCCAATTATCTGGAATTTTATGTTCAGATGTCCGCTCGGATGGGTCTGGTGCCTCCCCTGTGGTAGCAGAGACCCGGGAGCCTGTTCTCGGCTGTTCCTGCTTTCCATTTACATCCCTTCCTTTCCTTTTACCCACAGTCTCTCTGGGGATTTGGCCTCCCAACGGCTTCTGGGTCCACAGCCTTCTCTGGCTGTGGTGTTCTGTCCCTCATCTCTGCTCAAGGTAAAGGTCAAGGTCACGGTGTCCTCAGCGGGCAGGAAGCCTGTGCTCTCCTCCAGTCCACCTTCCTCTACGCTGCCCGGAGGAATGGCATTTTGGAAAACGCGAACACGGTTACTTCCGAGGGGAGCCTAGACTCCTATGCGGCTCCCACGGTCTACTTAGATCTAAAGGATCTGGGAGGGCCTGTGGTCCCGTGTGATCCCTTCCCACCCGCGTCCCCGTGGACATCAGACGAAGCCTAGCTGTTTGAACTGCCGCCAGAACTCCTGGAAACCGCAGCCCTGTGCTCCTGCTCCTGCTCCTTCTCCATCTGGATCAGCCAGCCCTGCTCTGCACTCCATCGCCTCCAAGGCAGTGTAGGGGATCTTCCGAGGTGACTGCCTCGGGACAGGGGGTGCCGTGTCTTCACGTGTGAGGGCAGCACATGACTGAAGGGCTGCACGGTCCCTTGGCAGCTCCGCCGCTTTCTCCCCCCTAAACAGGCATCTTTGGGTAGTTGCCACATCCACTCGTCCCTGTCTTCTGTGGACTGCTCGGGGTTGGGTACGTGGCAGCCTTGGAGAGTGTCCCTCCCCCACCCCAACCTGTGAATGAACAGGTGGCGTGATGCTCAGAAGGGGTTGGGTGTTTGAGGTTATTCTATCAGGAGAAGTGGGCAACTTTAGAGCCTGCAGTGACCACGACATTTGGGTTTTGCTGGAGCTAGAAGTATTTATGATCACCCCTGGTTTTTTTTTTTTTTTTTTAAGGTCGAGGACAAGGCCAAAGCTCTCACATATTCCGGGAGAATGTTCATGTGAGGCTGGCAGCAATCGGCCCTTCTGCCTGCTTCAGTCTATGACCAATGGGGCCTAGTCAGCCTTCTCTTACCATGGCCAGGCCCACATCCTCCTCGCTACACTGCCAAATAAGGGTTGGAAAACCCCCCTTGAGAACAATCAGTGATAGGCCTTGTGGCTTTTTCAGATGGGTCACCTGAGGCCCAGAGAGGAAAATCTCCTTACCCAGGATCACATAGGGGGCGCAAAATGTGTGTTCACACCTGAAGCAGTTCGTCAAGATTTTATCAGGTAGGAAAGAATGATCAAAGGCAAGTTTGAGGTATCTGAGCTGGCCTGAAGGTTGAGAAGCCAGTGAGGGCCTTTCTGAGGTTACCCCGGAGCTGCTGTGCAAAGGCGCAAGGTGGACAGAGGAAACGGATATAAAGATCAGAGAGGGAGTGAGTTTGCTGCTTTGAGACCAGCAAGAGAGAGGATGAGAGACAAAGCTGAGGCCACGGGTGCCTGGTAGACATCTCTGGAGTTTTCAGTACAGTCTAAGACAGGGCGTGAGAAGGGTTACCTGCACGTGTAGACATATTGAACAACAGGCACAAATAGGATTCAGGGGAACTCAAATCAACTCACACTTCTCCCAAGTATGTACCCCACAATAGTGTGTGTCCCTCCAATAGGCCTGTACCCCAGTAATAGTGTTGGCAACACTATTCACGACAGTCCGAACACCCCGACTGCCCATCAACTGCTAAACAGATAAATAAAAGGTAGCACCCATATGTAGTGCTTAGCTGGTGTGCGTCAGCAAGGAAGTTTTCAAAGGCACAAACCCTACCAACTACCTGTCATGGCCAGTGCCATACTGGACAGTGGAACCCTGAGAGTCTCATCTCAGGGGTATTTATTAACCTAAGCTCCTCGGGCGTCCTACTGATAGCACGTGCCGACCATGAGCAATCGAGCATCTTTTACATGTGTGCAAATGTCCACAAAGAGGCACTAAGTATCCCTTGTGTGCCTGCCATTCCCACCCCGTGGCTGCTCTGCTGGCTGCCTGCGACGCCCTCCCTGCCCCGGGTTCCAATCCATGCCTACAGCAACCAGGAGTATTTAGTATTTACATAAAGCCAGCACCTGCAGACAATACGAACGCCAAGGCCTGGGTACCCGTTCTCCCAACAGTGCGCGAAACAGCCATTTCAAACGGAACTAAAGAGAAACTTCTGCAACTCCCATACAATGGAATAGTAGTCGGTTCTAAAAAGGCAAGGCAGTACTGATACATGTACCAACAGGATGGAACATAAAAACATTTCACAGGGTAGAAGAAGCCAGTCACAAAAGAGGTCACATGTTGTGAAACTATTTCTTTGAGATAGAACGGATAGGGATAGAAAGTAGGTTACGGGCTGGGGCTGGGTGAGACTGAGCGCGAAGCTGGAAGAGGTAGTGACGGCTAAGGTGTACAGGTTTATTTCAGTGGTGGTGAAAATGTCTTAGAATGTGGTAACTGTGGACATACTAAATACTCCTAATCTATATGATGAGTGTGGGTAAAGTTTAGGGTCTGTGCTTGCAAAACCCAGTAGATATTAAGCCCTTGACTTGAGCAGTTTAAATGGATGGATTTTATAGTATAAAATTGTATAGTTTAGCAAAAAGACCACCCTGGTTGCTGTAGGCATGGATTGGAGCCCTGGGTGGGGGGGGCAGGCAGCCAGCAGAGCAGTCACAGGGTGGGAATGGCAGACACACAAGGGATACTTGGTGCCTCTCTGTGGACATTTGCATGTGCTGGTCCTTTTGGAGTGGTCTCTTCCATCCCAGGGTTTCGGAACCCCAGTGCCATTAACATTTGGGGCAGGATCATCCTTTGCTGAAGGAGTACACTATGGCCTGTCTGGCATTGTCCCTGGCCTCTGCAGCTAAAGATGCTGGAGCATCTCTCCTGACACTGTCACATCGACAGGCCCGCAGATGTGGAACGGTCCCCTGGAATGCAAAATGTTTCTCAGCCAAGCACCGATGCCCTAACCTTCCTTGCCTGGTGACTCCCGCAGTCATTTGAGTATCTTACCCTGAGGTTTCCAGTTCCCTAAGTACTCCAGTCTAGGCCCCAGGGGCACTGTTTCCAATCTGTCTGTGCATAGTCTGTGGAGATGGTGCCTTATGTTGGGTCCCTAAAATCTAGCACAGAGTCTAGCACTTCGTGGCACTAGGGAGCCATTTTATAACCTGTGTGGTCCAGGGTTTCCTACTCTCTATCTTAAGGAGTCCCTGGGGAGGTGCATACCCAGAAGTATGGAGCACAGAAGAACCAAGCATGGTAGTCTAAGGACTTCCGACCTGCCTCTGAGCACAGGAGTGGCATTCTCAGATCTGTGTTATTCAACTCAGTGAGATACAGGGTATTTGAGAACTTGGGGCAGCTGGGGGTCGGGTAGAAGACAGGAAACAAAAAGAAGGTGACAAACTCAATCTGTCAAACACTGCTTTTAAAGACAGGAGGTTCCTGAAGCCTCAGAGGTGGCGTGCCCACTCACAGGACCTCCCGGGAATCGCCTCTCTCGCCCTCCCTTCCTTCTTTCATCAGGAGCACAGCCCTGGAAGCCACGGAGGTCTGTGTGCTGATTACTGAAGTATGTGCTCATCGCATAAAATCAGGAAAGCCCAAGGAACAACCCTGCCCCCTAATCTGCCACTCTGGGCAAACATTGTTGACTGTCTTTTGGTTTCCTCTTTTTTCCTAAAGCCTTTAGCACAAATCTGGGGCCGCTACGTCGTATCTGCAATGGATAAGGCTGTTCTAACCCATTCAAAACCCCCTGTTTTTCAGTAGAGACATGTCTGCCCCACTGTTGGACATTTAGACACTCTCTGATATTTGATGACTGTCTTGGGGATTGACAGAATCTTTGCTTCTATCCCCATCGTTTCATGTGGATGTACCCTCGTTTCACTTCTGGCAAATAGCCTTTTTGGCCTGCCCAGACCCTTACCCCATTATCAGGGATTTCTTTCCCAGGGATGAGCTGAATCCTTCAGACTGCAGCTTAATCCTGCTTTTACTTTGGGGGGTTGTTGGTGGAGTGGGACCACAGCTGGGTTTGTTTTCCCCATGGACAGGACGGCCGGGAGGGCCTCTGGATCTTCTAGAGAGAGCGTCTCTAAAAGTAGTGTTTGCCAGATTGAATCTGTCACCAGATTCTTATCTTCTCTCTTGTCCCTCCAGTTCTGATGCACCCTTCATCTCACTGTCAGTTGGGAAATACGGATCTGAGTCAACACAGCTAGCGCCAGTTAGCCATTAGTCTAGGACAGAGGGAATATGACTGCCTCAGAACCCAGGGGCACCCGTCTGGGCTGGGACTAAAGAGGAAGAGGTTAACCAGGACAGGGCGATAGAAGACAGAGAGACAAGTATTTATAGGCAATACCTGGTAGGGCTACCCGACTCTCACTGACAGCCAGCGGACACTTTAAGTGTGTGGCTACTCCCCCCGTTACACATGGGTCAAAGAGGGAACCTTAGCTGACCAGGGATACATGCTGGGTGCCAGGCCCTGTGGTTATAATTTATGTCTGGGGCCAGCATGGTACCGGTAGCTCTACTCTGTAGTCAGGAAGACATGAGGCCAAATCCCACAGCAGGGACTACGGGAAATCACTTGCTGTGGAGACCTCGGTTTCCCCATCTGGAATTGGGGGTTAATGGCACTGGTTCCAGGACTACTGTGATAACTTTAAGCCAGTCATGTGTACCTAACAGGCCCAGTGCCAGGCCTGCCCAGAAATGATAACTTCTTATATGATATCTTAAATGATATCTTCACCTCACACCCAGTTCAGAGATCATTTCCATAGTCTTGGATAACCTTCAGGGAAAGCAAACATGTTCACAGAAATTCATTAACTCTTACAATTAAGAAAGCGGTGGCTTGATCAAGACTGCCATTTGAGATTTGTCTTCTAGAGAAGCATCTTGCCACGTGTCTGAGGTGAGGGTGGGGCTCATAGGGATCCCCCTCCCTTCCCCACCCTGCTTCAGGCTTAGCTCCACGTATGACCTCCAGACCAGACAGTGACAAGGCTCCATAGGCACCACAGTTAGGGTACAGCAGTAACCACTGGGGGCTCCGCAGCTCACAGGCGCTTTACTACCTTGTGAGCATCTGAGGGGGAAACTGAGGCTTCCAGGCTCAAGGTCACTGGGTTGCTCAAGAGACCAAAGCCAGAGTCCAGGCCGCTCCCCCACTTCCCCTGCCAGAGGAGACCAGTTACCGGATGTCCAGGGTCGGGGAGTCCCTCCCAGTCTAATGTAGGGGGGTCCTCGCTCCCCAGCATGGGGCAGAAGCCCAGGAGGACGAAGGCAAGGCGACCTGTTCTTTGGAAACTAGGCATCCTCCTTCCCAGCGGCCCCAGACTCTCCACCGGTGCTCCAGCCAAAGTCTCTCCAAGCTCCTTACACATCGCCAAAGCCCAGACCCGGGAGTGGGGTGGGGGTGGGGGGGACAAAGCAACCCTTTAGGCACAGGTAGACTTTCAAATCCGCCCTAGCGGGCAGGAGACGCGTGAGACTGCCCCCTACATCCCTCGCACCGGCGGGATGGGGCTACAAACCTACCTCGCAACGCCCCCTTTGGGGTGGCTATGACCCTTGACGGTTACAGGGAGGAAACCGAGGTAGAAGCGTCAGCCCAAGGTCAGGTGCTTCCTGTGTGAAGCGCAGCCTGAGGTCGAATTGTGGACGGGGTCACAATGCACCCCGAAGATTCTGGAGCAGGCAGCCAAGGCGGCCACCACACAGCCTGGTCCCCGCGCCACCCCACCCGCGTTCCCAGTTCCCATCCCGAGGCGACGTCTCCGGGAGGCGGCGGCCACCCTACCTTACCTGGTGCTGCTGCGCGCCGCCTGCACCGGCACCGGCCGCTGAGGTCTGCGCGCCTGCACTGGCTGGGGCACGGATGGAGCTGGTGCGCCTCGCACTCACTTCCTCGTCCCCGCCCCCAGCTCGCTCCTCCTCATTCTGAAAGCCGCTCCCTCCCTTAACATTTTCTCCGGTATTCATCCCTCTCTCCTCCCTTTCTCCATCCCCTCTTGCGCACTCTCTCATCCTCTCCCTTTTTCTCTCCCTCCCTCCAACCCCCCTCTCTCCCTCCTTTTTCTTCTCTAGACACTTTCTCCCTCCTCCCTCTCCTTTCTTCTTTTCCTTCCTTTCACACTGTCACCTGCCCCCACCCCTGTCCCGCCCCCAGGCCTCCTCTTGCCCACACCCTGGGCAGCTCTCCGGCCTGAGACCCTGCCTACCTGTGTGCACATGGATGGTGTGTGTGTGGGGGGCGGGGATGGGGGGTGAGGAACGCCCAGTGTGCTCCACTCTGGCTTGAGAACCCTAGGCCACAAATCAGATGGATCCTTCACCTTGAGTTCCCGGGGACCTGACCACTCCAGGCTTGCAAAGTGTCAGAGAACTAGTTCTGGGAGAAAATCCTGGAAGATCCTGGTATCTGGAAAGGCAGAGGTCTGAGAATAAAGAATTGGTAGGGCTCAGTGAGCTCAGGGTTTCTGGTGAAAAGAGTAGGGAAGGAAATGGGGCTTTGGGGGTAAAGGACAAACCTTGCCTAGATAGAAAGCGCCCGTTTCCTGGGTGTGGAACCAATCCGTGCTAAGGTGGAGTGCCCGGCAGTAGAGTGTCTGAAATCAGTGCAGACCTGGGCCTCTTCCTTTCCTTTGTGAAACTTCTGCAAAACCCGCCCCCTGCATGGACCCCTCCACGGGATTCCCCAAGTACCCGGAGACAGCTCATCTGATCATCCGTCTCCCTGTGCTCGGCTGCTGCCCAGTGACCAGCACAGCACCCTGGCCATTCTGCCTGCCCAGGTCCTGTTCAATGAGGTTCTAGTGGTAAGCTCTGGGTTAAGTGTCTCCATTGGGAAGCTCATTTCCTCCTCTGTGACCCTAAGGGGTCATGCTCACCCCAGGGGGGTGAGAGCAGGGAAGAAGGATTGGAAGGGGTGCAGGGCAAGCTTTGCCCTCTGCTCACTAGGGATCTATTTGCAAAGCCCCCTTGTGTCAAACCAGTCTGTTCCCAAGGTGGCGTTCTGGATCCTTCTCTGCTTGCATTCTTTGCTTGCACTCACAAAGCAGTCAGGTTGTCTCTAAAAAGTGCAAGTTGGATCACGTGTCTCTGCTCCTCTACCTCCAACCCTCTCACATTTCCTGTTGTAGTCATAATCAAACCTAGGCTCCTTCCATATACAGGTTCCCATTAATCTGCAGACTCGCCTCTCCAAGGTGAGTGAGGTCACTTCCCACATTAGGACAATATGGTCTCTGACTTGTGTGGCTACTAATGTGTTGGTGGAAATGGCTTTGGTGAGAACCTGCCCCATCTCTTTTCCATCTGCTGTAGGATACCTTTAGGGGAATGTTCTGGAAGAGGAGTCCCCAGGGAATGAGCAAGAGTTCAGCTTGTTGAAGGCCCTTACAATTTCTGAGGTCATCTGACCTCTTTATAAAAAAAAAAAGTATTAGTTTTTATTTTTATGTGTATGAATGTTTTACCTGCATGTATGTCTTTGGATCGTGTGTGTGCTGGTATCCATGGAGACCAGAAAAGGGTATTGGAGACCCTGGAACTGGAGTTACAGGTGGCTGTGAGCCACTGTGCAGGTGATAGGAATCAAACCCAGGTCCTCTGGAAGAGCATCCAGTGCTCTTAACTGCTGAGCCGATTCTTCAAGCCCAGGTCATCTGATCCTGTGGCATAGTCACGGTGTCTTAGGTACCTTACTGAGTCGTAGGCACGGTCAGGCTGGTTCTAGCACGTGATGGCTAGGATGGATGGATGTTTCAAAATGACCGTGACAGTTTGACCCAGGCTCATGTGCAATGGGAGGTGGTACATAGATTCATGCTCTAGGAATCTGGATGGTAGAGCCGTGCAGTTTGAGTTTTCCCTCCACGGCCCCCATGGAGCTCCAGTAGTCATTGTATGCAGATGCCCAAGAGTGGTTGGAGGGTGATGATTGACTGGCCTAGAACTGTCAGGTGATCGCAGAGACACCACATGAGCAAGCTCAGGCAAGAGGGACTTCAGTGCCAACCCACTGAAAGAGCAGCTCCTTGTCTTAGGTGCCTGTGCTTTGTCACACAGCAAGGAGCAGCTAGCTAGGCAGCTGGAGGGGTCAGTTCCTGCCTCCGAGGCCCTTTCCTTGCCTGTAAAAGCAGCAGCATCGTCATGTCTGCGGCCGAGAGCTTGGGTGAGGCCCAAATTAAGAGAATAAAGGGAAGAGGAGATCAGGAGTGGTATGTAGACATGTAGCCAGCACTTGGGAGGCTGGAGGATCAGGAGTTCACGATTGTCCTTGGATCCATAGTTAGCTGGCCTGAACAATGTGAAACCCTGTCTCAAAAAATAAGTGTAGAAGTTCGCTGCTGTGGCAGCTCAGCAAGGAAGACAAGGAGGCGTTCTCATACGTGGAAGCCCTGCCAGACCTCAGCAGAGGGAACCACCATCCTGGCCAGCACCATACTTAATCAACAGTGGAACCCTGGGCATCTGAGCTCAGGTGTTTTTTTATTGATTCTGAATTTCACAGGGGCAGATCATAAGCAATCAAACATCCCCTCAAGAAATCCAATACCTGCAGACAATACAAAATGCCCAGGGCTATGCTGCCCTTTCCTCAGCAGTGCAAAACCAATTATTTTAAACACAACTAAAAGTAAACTTCTACAACAATTCCCCTTTTCTGTATAAGCCAATCAAAAAATTTTGTTTTACCTTTACAACACAATTTGACACTACACCAGCAAAACCATTTACAAGAGGAACAATTATGAGGCTTCTAATGCACATGGCTAAATGATACCAAACATCTATCAAGCTTTTTCAACGTCTTTGGACAGCAGAAAAACATTAGTAATGCCCAATTATCTGAAATTCACTCATGATCTTCTGGGCTCCTCCAAAGGGCTTGGATCACTTCTCTGGCTCTGCCTCTGCAGCACATACAGTTTTTCCTCCAGGCTCTGGCTGGCTCTACTCTATTGCTGCTGCTGTTCTTGGTGGTCACCCATGGCACTGGCATCTCAAAAACTGCTGGGGTCCTTTGCTGCAACTGGGCTTCACTTTCACCAATAGCCTCTCCTGTGCTCTCTTCATGGTGCCAAGCCTCAACTTCTTTACATGATCCCTTCATCTGGGCCTTCAACTGCTACTGAGGCTGCACCTTCACCAATGGCCTCTCCTGGCTCTCACAGTGCCAAACCTCAATTGTTCTCCATCACACCTTCATGCCTTCTAAACCAGTGACACCTGGGTGACTCCTACAGTACCAAGATTGGCTACCAGCACGAGTTACAACCCTGGCCAGTTCTGGAAGACAGCTTCTGTGTGCAGACCCTGAGGAAACACTTTCCAGATTGTAAGATAGAGTCTGGTTTGCTGGAAAAACAACTGGTCATGTAGTCTGCAGGAAGAGTTCCCTCACGGTGTGGAGTTCTCATCACCACAGCGGATGTGTCTTATCAGGACCTCTTGTAGACACATTTGCAGGGGAAAAAAAATTCAGTTTAGCTAAGCGGCTCTTTGGCTCCAAGCAACATCTCCCAGGGGATCCTGGACCAGTGGGAAGAAATCTCCAGTTGAAATATTCTTGTGGCTTGGCATTCTTTTTTCACCACTGCTGTGGGGAAACACACAATCCCTTCCATAGATCTCAAACACAACATCCTGAGCTTCACACACATACAACACAGCTATCAGAAAACTCAGTTTGTTAAACAGAATGCTACCACCAGCTGCAGGAGGGAGCACCAGTTCCATGATCAGGAAAAGCAGTAAGAACCTTGCTTTTTCCTGCTCCCAGCTGAATTCTTTATCTCTAAGGGCCTCCATTCTGTGACTCTCACCTCGGAGCTTTTCTCCTCATTTATTTTTCACAATTTTCTCTTTATAGAAGCTTATTCTTTCCTCGCTCTCCTCTTCCTTTAGGAGAATTCTACTCATTATTTTTGCAAATATATAATCTCTGTCCTCTAGGAGCTACCCTGAGCGTCTTTTACCAGACTCTTTGAGGTCTGGAATTTCTTTCTTGTTCTTCCTTGCCTCCACGTTGGATTAGCTGGCATGATGTCCTGCCCCACCTTGGGCACCATTTGTAGTAGTTGGCTGCTGTGGTGGCTCAGCAAGGAAGACAAGGAGACATTCTCATACGTGGAAGCCCTGCCAGACCTCAGCAGAGGTAAACACCGTCCTGGCCAGCACCATACTCAATCCACAGTGGAACCCTGAGCATCTGAGCTCAGGTGTTTTTGTTGATTCTGAACTCCTCAGGTGCAGATCATAAGCAATCAAACATCCCCCCACAGAAATCCAACACCTGCAGACAATACTAAATGCCAGGGTAATTCTGTGCCAATATACAGTAACAAACAAGATAGACAAGGGTCTGCTAGACTACACAGAGACAGGAATGCCAGGTAGTTCCTCTAAAGGGAATTAAATAGGGTACTGGTAATATCTGGGACAACTGTGTTTCCCATCCCTGGTATGTGTGGCGTTAGAGCTGAGCTGGGCGCGGTAAGAGAGGGTAGAACAGCATCTGCATGGGAAGAGCCTCCGGTGCCCGAGGTAGGGACTAGTGTAGCCTTATTGAGGGAACAGGAAGAGGGCTGGCATGGCCGACTGTGTGAGGGATAGGGGTGCTGGTCAAAGAAGGGGTTAACGTGGGGCCTTGTAGGCCACGCCCTGTGGGTAGAGCTACACTTCAGTGCAGTGGTGGGGTCCCTTGGAGGGCGGTACATACCATGGTGAACTTGCCTGTGCAGGGAGGTTGTTTGTGATTCTCAACCAGTCACCCAACTGCAACTTCCTCCAGCTCAGGAGATCCCGGGCTCCATCCTGAGATGGGGAGACCTTTGGAAACTGCTAAGCCCCATCAGTCTGGGTGTCCTTGCTAAGGAGGACCACACCTCACTTTACAGGGGCTGTGTAGGCTGCCACTCTCAACCCCCTTGCTCTGAATGTATAAACAGTGTCTTCTCCAGGGAAAGGAGTCAGAAGAAGCTTGTCATTCTAAGGAATGCCAAACCACTGACAAAAATAGAAAGGAAAGAAAAGCCCCTTCCCTCCCCGCCCACTTTGGAATGAGTAATCTCTGCTGAGACCGACTGCTAGAAATTAAGAAAGAGATAAAGAGGGGGAGGGAGAAAAAAAAAAACCCAAACATGACAATTAAAATATTAAATGACACCGTATGGTGATAACATTTAATGGAGTAGCCTGTGGAAAATTCCACCGAGAACCTGCTAGGTTTTGGAACTGGTTATTTCCTACGGCGGCTCCGAGTTTGTGCAGGACACCTAAGATTGTGGTCCGCAGTGGGCAGGATCTGCTGGTCATTATGCACTGCGAGTCTTGAGGTGTGGTGAGGGTCTCAGCTCTGGGCATCCCTGGAGGAGTGCAGCCAGTTCCTGACCCTGCAGTGCTGCCCCTGTGCGGCCCAGGCCTGGCCCTTCCCAGCGTGTCTACATTCGCACAGTGCTCAGTTCTGGCTCGCGAGGCAGGAAGGAGCGCCGTGTGTAAGGTGTCTGCCGTTTTCTGCACACTGTGCTGGGTTCTTTGCATCCGTCATCTTAACCGATTCTCTTCAGAGCCCTGTAAGGTAAGTATTATTATTTCCTCCAGGCTGCGGATGGGGAAATGGAGGCTACAAAGCCAACAACATCTTCCTACCTCTCGTTTTTACGACTAGGGATTCGTTCAAAAGCACCCCTACCTTTGGGCCATATGCCGTGATAGTCCACTAGACTGTTCTGTAAAAACTCGGGGTAGGGGATGGTTCAGCCTGGAGTGGAGAGGGAGCCAGGAGGTGACTTTTTAGAGCAGGTCAACTCAAGGACTGGCTGGGAGGGATATTCCAGGAAACAGTTCGAAGAAGGTGCTACGGTTTCAGTGTTGTTTGTCCTCGAGACTTGGTTCCCATTATGGGGACGCGAGAGGTGGTGGGACCTTTAAGAGCTAAGGTCTAGTGAGAGGTGGTGCTTAGACTCGGTGGGAGTGGCCCTTTGAAGGGATTCTGGAGTCTGAGTCTCACCTTGCTTCCTGTTAGTAGTTTCTATCTCTGGCTCGTACCCCTGCCTAGTGTGCTTTGAGGTCCTCCCCAAAGCCAAGCACAGGTACTGTGAACTAACTCTCTTGTTTTTAACAGCCCTGTAGTAGAGCAGAGGGCCCTGAGTTCAAACCCTAGCATGCAAGCACGTGTGTGTGTTGTGTGTGTGTGTGTGTGTGTGTGAGATGTACATACACACACAGGGAGGGAGAGGAAAGGGAGAGAGGAGTTTGGATAGACATGGATGTAGACTGCAGGGACAGCGGAATTGCTGAGGGAGTTTGGGAAGTTGTGTTGGGTCTAAAACCAAAGAAAGTTCTTGAACATCACGGCTGGAGCCCGAGCTGCGTCCTGGTGGCCGAAGAGAAGACACCTTTAAGTGTGGTGAGTGGGAGAAGGAAGAGACTAAGGTGTGTGTGGATCACAGGGAATGGAAACGCCCCAGCTGGTTCCAGAGTGCAGGGCTGAGTATGAGAAGCGAGGGTCGGAGAAGCAATGCCTGGGCCCGGTCTCGTGGGAGCCT
The DNA here is from genome assembly GCA_026225945.1 of Cricetomys ansorgei. NCBI lineage: Eukaryota > Metazoa > Chordata > Mammalia > Rodentia > Nesomyidae > Cricetomys > Cricetomys ansorgei. The sequence goes on from JAMJFZ010004039.1 coordinate 2,385,897, forward strand.
CAGAATCTCCATCTTTGGGCAACGTCTGTTCCTCGTTTCTGCGTCTCCCAGCTGCCGTCTTTTCCTCCTTCAGAAGACACGTTCTCCTCCTACTTCCGGGTATGTAACTGTAAGGCCAAGGCTGGACTTGACCAAACTTTAGTAAGGCTTGAGAATGTACAAGTAGGCCTGAACTTTGCTTGAACTTTCCCGGAAACCTTGGCACCCAGATGAGGAAAAGTTCCAGTTGTATTCACATATGAATAAGTTTCAGCTCAGCACTCCCTAATATACCAATCTATGTCATTGCACCCAACCAATCAGCTTAAAGGTTATGTGGTATCATTGTATCCAACCAATCAGCTTAAAGGTTATGTGGTTGTTAAGAAAAGAGTATATAAGCAAGTTTGAAGATCCCCTCGGGGTGGCCTCCTGCCCCCGCTGCGTGGGAACCCTATGGAGGTCCACCATGACGCGTAGGAAGGAAGCGTCGGTACAATAAACCTAACGCTCTTGCCACGATTCGTGCCTCAGTGTCTCTCTCGGGGTCTCACCTGATAAAGAAGACCCAGAGTGGGCTCCTCATAACCATTCAAACCAGAGGCAGGACGATCTGAGGGAAGCGGCTCTTGAGGCCCCAAGACGGAGGGAAGGGCGTGGCACTCCTGACAGCTGGCAGCCTGCCAGGAAGGCACCTGCCATGTGCCACAGCCACGTGGGGCCAGGGGTGCCTCCCTGCTTTACACAGAGAGGGCGTGACCAGCCCAGGTTCAAAATAAGGAACTGGCAGAGTGTGTGAGTTGGCCACGGGGCTGTGGTATTGCACAAACATTCCTTTGGATGTTTCCACGAGTTTTCTTGGGGTGAAATCTGCACTAAATCATTGGACTTTGAGGAGGGCGGGTTGCCTTCCATGTTGGGGGTCCACAGCACTGTGAATGTGGATCCCCCCTCCTCACTCCAATATCGAGCATTTAATCACCTGCCAATATTTTTTTTTCAGTGCGATAGGTGATACCTGGTGTCTCCGTGTTCTAGCCTGCAATTGTCTCAGTAAAGTTGAATACATTTTTTATTTTTTGTATTATCAGCTACTTCTCTGGGTTAGAGAACTTTGGTTAGCAAGCATAAAAATCCATTTGAACCAGCATGATTATTAAAATGAAGACTCCTGTTTTCCAAAGAGAAGACGGAGCCACTCTCTGATCCAATAGCTGCTCTTCCTGGTGGGATGAGGAACAGCATCTATCCCAGCATCCACCCAACGGGGGAAGTCGCCCCGTTTATCGTCCACACTCCGGGGACCCTGGAGACCTCATTTCTCTCTTTCCGTTGTTCCCTATCGGCTGCCCTTCCTCTTACTCAGAGTACGGATCCTCGTAGCCTCCTTTTGGATTACAATACAGAACACATCTGCCACAAACACAGGTGTGCGTGCAGTCGGATGTCATAATGCCACCTCTTCCCCGACCCCTCCTATCGGATATTCTGACAACTGAGATTTTGCTACGTATCTTCTAGAGCTTTAAAAGCTTCTCCCCACGTGTCATCACGATGATGGGATGAAGGAAGATGGTGAAGACCAGGATGACGGTGCTGACGGAAGTCACACGACGGTGACCGTGGCAGCCACGTCAGCGAGCAGTTGCTAACTGCTGCCTTATGTTATCAGTAAAGCGTATTTTCATACTACTTAGAATTTTGGCCAAGAAAGGCCTTTTTGTTTATCGCTACTGAGCCTCTGAACGGGCTGAGAAAAGCCTTTCTCAATCCAAATTATAAAACGTTTTACTGGAGGTGGCTCCGTAGCTGACAGCTCTCAGAACTCTTGAGAGGCGACTCACTCACCCAGGTTCAGCTTCACTTCCAGAGGATCTGACGCCTTCTCCTGACCTCTGTGAGCACTGTATACACACGGAGCATATACATTCTTGCAGACAAATATGCACACAAATCAAATAAAACCTCTAAAGAGCGTTAACTTTTTATTTCCCCCTATTACTTTTATGATGGTATTGAAATACCAAATTAATCCTCTCCAAGACATCCTCTTGAGTGCGCCGTCCTTTCTCCAGGGACCCGAGGAACTCGTAAAAGTCTCTTGGTAGTCTCCAGCGTTGGCACTGAAGTTGGACAGACTTAACTCCTTCACCTCCACTTCCTGATCACATGACCTTAAGAAGCTTAAGTAATGTGATTTGCAGAGTGGAGCTGTCAGGGTTCGGAGTCTGGAATGCTGGGAGACGGAAGGTCTTAACACTCAGTGCAAATCACTCAGATGCCTTTGGCTGCTGTCTCCCAAGAGGCATTTTTTTCCTGGATCTCTTTTTGCCCAGAAAGCACACCATTCAAGCCCTCCCATTCGGTAGCACATTGCAGAAGGAGAGGGGGGAGCTTAAATAACCATTGAAAGAATGAATGGGTAATGTGAGCGCTCCTTCTGTGTTTCTTTCTTGAACATTTTCTTGGCTACTTTTGAATATTTTTTTCACTCAATTTAATTTTAATTGCTTTGTCAAGATCTTCTTCCAAGAGCTGATGGGATTTTTTTTTTATTGGCACTGCAACAAATTAATAGGACAATTTCAGAAGAATTGGCCTACAAGAATATGATCATTTGCCCTGTACATCTTTCATGGGTGTTGGGAAGCCACATCAAGTCCTGGGTGTCTGCTGCTTCTCTTGGGCTTTAGAAACAAGCCTCATCTCCTCTGCAAAGACTGGGCTCTTAGGGTCTCGGCCTGGTTCTCTCCTGCTGGCATCAGCAGTTAGGCGCACTTGGCTCTGGAACCCAGCAGATCCTGGCATGAATCCACTTAATACATGTGTGACCTTGGGAAGTTGCTGCGTCACGCTGAGTCTCAGTCTCTGGCTGGCCTTCCTAACGGTGATGTTTCAGGGAATGCTCCCCCAGGGCTACCTTGTATGGTAGAGTGAGTTACACGGCAGCAATTTCTTGCATTAGAGTTACTTCCTGATATCGCAGACATAATTGCTGTATGACTGTAGACAGCGCACTACCATCTAGGCGATTTATCATCACTACTACGAAATACTCCTGACTCTCCACCCTCTGCTTCCATTCTTTGGTGGCTAGGAGGCTGCAGCGTCTCAGACGCCTGTGCTGTGTCCCCCAGGCAGATAACCTCAGGATTCTGGAAGGTGATGCTGATACTGAGGAAGGAGACATGGAGAGAAATGGTACTGTTCTGCTTGAGATCCAGTAGAGGCGGAGTGAGAGCAGGACGTCTTAGAAGGAGCAGAAGCCAGGTGGTGGTGGCACAGGCCTTTAATCCCAGCACTTGGGAGGCAGAGGCAGATGAATTGCTGTGAGTTCGAGACCAGCCGGGTCTACACAGTGAGTTCCAGGACAGCCAGAGTTACAACAGAGAAACCCTGTCTCGAAAAACAAAACAAAACAACACAAAGAAAGAAAGAAAGAAAGAAAGAAAGAAAGAAAGAAAGAAAGAAAGAAAGAAAGAAAGAAAGAGAGAAAGAGAGAAAGAAAGGAGAAAGGAAGAAAGAAGGAAAGAGAACAGAGACAGGCAGTAAAGTAGAAGGGAAGAGAACCCCAAGTGTGATGAATATGAAAGGTCAACCCCCCTCCCAACCCACCGACTTCACTCCTCTCTCTCTCTCTCTGTCTCTCTGTCTGTCTGTCTCTCTCTCTCTCCCCCACCTCCTACAAGCAGGGAGATGCTGAGACCCTCCACACTCCCAAATCCAGAAGACCCTTTGATCCTGAACCCCACTCAAACATGGATGCTGTAGATCCCTTGCAGGGTCCCGGATTCTCAGGTCTCCCGGGGGCCACAGCCCACAGAGCAATGCCATCCCTGCCTCCTGTCCCCGGAGCAGGCAGCCAGGGAGAGTGGAAACTGGCCCCTCAGCATTAAGCCTAGTCTGGCCCCAGGGAGCCATCCCTTGGGGAGCTTAGAAAGAGATGCCAGACCCTGGCTCCCTGCCCTGCCCCTGCTCCCTGATGGCTTCTCTGGAAGCTTTAGCTTTTTCCTGGTCACAGGGGGTTTCCTCAGGCCAGAGGGCTAGGCGGCCTTTCTGAAACAAGGTCAGTATCTAGCTCTGTACACTTACTGTTCGCTGCTACCAGGTCCTCCTGAAGGTATTGTCTCACCATGGGCCCCCCAAGTGACAGGACATACATTAGAATGTCCCTTTGGGGAAGAGTTGACACATTCCGATCAGCTGGTTTCAAGAGTATAGGAGAGGGGTTTTTCACAAAAGGGCCAGTGGACTCCGGGGTGCCATGAAAGCCAACGCTGTATCCTTAGTCGCGGCTGGGTATTGGTTCCCGGGACTGACATGGAAGGGAGGCCAGAGTGAGTTCCACAGAGAGAGGTGGATTGAGCATGCCTGGAAGCCGCTGCTCCTCTCTGAAGAGGGAGACAGCCATCTCCAGTAACCCCATATTGTAAGGGGCAAGATGGAACATAGCCCCAGCCTTTTTCTCCCTGTCCCGGAAGAGCTCCCCATGGCAGAGCACAACAGGAAGCTAGGAGACAAAGGAGCCTGTTAGTAGAGAGGGCTTTGGGGGTGGAGAGACAGTCTGGAGGTTATTGGCCGTCACAGGGAAGCCATTCCTCCGTGTCCTGAAGGTAATGGCGCACATCGCCCAGACCATGAACCCAGCTCTGTTGGAAGTGCCTTGCATTTTTTCAGTCCTCCTTGCAACTCTCTGAGCTAGATCAGTAGCATCCCTATTCCACCAGAGAGGTCAGATTCTTGATTACCTCAGGTGCCATACTCCTGGGACCTGGCCCCAGACCACCTCGCCCGAAGTCTGAGGGCAGAGGCGCTGTACACCTGTCTGTGTCTGTGTTTCTGGAGTGTTCTCTTCCCTAACATTCTGTGCTGTAAATGTGCTGAGGTTGGCATGGCTTCAGGTGTCAATATGGCCCCTAGCAGGACAGGATCACGCCCAAGGATAGAGTCAAGCCAGAGTACACCAGCCTGCCAAAACTGCTAACACCAGGGTCCCAGCCCGGCTCTTGTGACTTAGAGGGAGGCAGGTGATGGACTCTGTGACCCTGACTCCACCACTTTCCCATGTGTGACCTCAAATGTTTATCTTGCTGTTCTTACTTGGGAACAAGGATGTGTGTTACACAGCCCATGGGCTACCGGGAGGCGTAAGAGAGCAAGCGTAAATCTGACCACATACTGAATAATTTCAGGTCCAATCTCACATGGGACAATGGCCCTATAAGAAAATGGGGCTAGAAAAGTCTAATGTCTGAAGACACTGCAGACTTCCTAAAATCTTAGAGCACCCCGTACTCCTGTATTTTGTACTGCTTTTGATGCCAGCAGACCCCTGCTCTGCTGGGGGCACAGAAGCACCGCACTGAGGTTACAGGCAGGATGTGACATGATTGTGAGAATTCACCGCTGCTGTCTTTTTTTTTTCCTCTCCCTAAGAAGGGTTTTTCTATATTATCCCGACTGTCCTGGAACTCTATAGACCAGGCTGGCCTTGAACTCAGAGCTGTCTCTGCCTCCCAAGTGCTGGAATTAAAGGCGTGCACTACCATGCTCTGCTTTCCACTGATGTCTTAATTGGCTTTTCTATTGCTCTGATAAAGTCCAAAAGCGAATTGGGGAGGAAGGGGGTTTATTTCATCTTACTCCTCCATATCACAAGGGAAATCAGGGCAGGAACTCAAGGCAGGAACCTGAAGGCAGAAACTGAAACAGAGGCCATGGAAAGACACTGCTTACTGCTCTGCTTCCCGTGGCTTGCTCAGCTTGCTTCCTATAGCACTCAGGCCACCAGCCTAGGGGATGCACCACCCACAGTGAGCTGGGCCTTCTCACATCAACCATTAATTAAGAAAATGCACCAAAACTTGCCTACAGGCAAATCTGATGGAGACATTTTTCTCTCAATTGAAGTTCCTTCTTCCTATATGACCCTGGCTTGTATCAAATTGGCCAAAAATCTAACCAGAACAACTGTTACTGGTCTGAACATTCACTGTGCTATATTTTATTATCACAGAGAGCATACGTCTACTTACTAGTTTGCTGTCAATCAGTATGCCGTGTTTTGCTTGCTCCACGCTTACTATTTCTCTTGATGATGTCTGGAAGTCACGTGGAATGACTAACCACCGAGGCTTTGTGTGAATATAACACAAAACAGCATCACAGTGTGTACTGCAGGGCACATCCCTACCCTTAAGCAGCTCAGAGGTGATATTTGAACTGTTCTTGATACATTGTAAACTACTACTGTAGCAACTAGAGGTGTAAACCTCCAGGCCAGGGCTCCCACAGAAGATGTTTTCATCACACTTGAGCCTGGTCCCTGCAGAGAAGTCATTATATCTTTGGAGTGGGGTGGTGGGTGGGGGGTCCAGATGTGGTTAGAGGTGATTTCAGCTTCCAAGAGCGTAACTTTGGCTGGAGAGAGGAGGAACTAGAGAGCCGGCTGGTTCTTTGAAGGTGAGTGCTGAAACCAAGGGCACATTTCTGGAGAGAAAGGGAGTGGATTGGGAAAGGTCAGAGGTCTCCTTCAGGGCAGAAAAGAAGTCCACAAACATTCCGCAGACAGGAAGCCCAAGGCAGGAGCCTGTCTGACTGCTGTCTCAGATAGGGGCAGCCACATGGCAGGGCTTCGTAAATATTAGCTTAAGTGAAGACTGAGTGAATGGGCATGCGCCCTTTAAACGGCTGAACTTATAACTGGAGATTTCTGAGTATTTGTATTTATCATTTTCCTATGTAACAAAATAGCACAAATCAGGTGGTTTCCCCAACAGACATCCGCAGTTCTCGAGGCTGGAAGTCGGAGATCGGGGTGTCAGGAGATCAGCTCCTTCTGCTCTGTGCCCCTCCCTAGACTTTAGCTGCCATGGGAGTTTCTTGGCCCACGGATAGTGTTATTCTCCTGTAGCTAACTCTTCCCTCCGGTCGTGTTTTTGTGAGCCCAATACTTCCTGCTTATCGGGACTCTTAATGTTCAGGCCTCTCCCATGATCTCATTGCCATCGTCTGCCAAGACTTTGCTCTGGTTTGGACACAATTCGAATGCATCTCTTAGGTGGTCACGTGCCGGTAGCCGGGCGTCTGGTGTGTGGTGATGCCCAGAGGCGGCGAGGCCTGCGTGGAAGGTCATCAGGACGTTGCCCTCCGAAGCGATGAACGCCAGCTTTGCGGAGTGAGCTCTCTCGAGTGCCAGTTAGCGGGTGCTTGATCTCTTCTGCACGAGTCTGTTTCTTCTCATTCGTCATGTTATGATGAATTGAGAGGGGCCTTCGCCAGGGATGCCAGTACAATCTTCCTAGCATTCTGAGCCAAATTAACTTTTTTTTTTCTTCTTTACAAATTACCCAGGCTCAGGGTATTTTGTTTATAAAAACACAAGGTTGACTGAGACACATGCTTCTTTCCAAATGAGTTCTAAGTACTAGTGTTCAGTTCATTGTCTTCGGGGTGACACAATTCATTACGACCTTGCTAACTTGAGAGCCTGGACAGTTAATCTGTCCCTTGATACCTCCGTTGACTGTGGAATGAACACTGTGTGCTAGATGTTGCAGATCAGAATGGAAATGAGCAAAGACGTTAAATACTGGTCCCCGGGGGCCAAAGAGCTCACAGCCCCCAGAACAGCAAGCCTGTAAATAGGTAATAGGAAGGCACCGAAGGGAAGAGGGAAGGGAACTGTAATGGGAAAGGCTGCTGAGAGCATCCTTGGCTGTTCTCAGAGTACTGTTCTGCTTCCTGTATGAAAAGCCCTCAGAGAATCTATTTTCATTTATATCCAAGTTCACCGGCTTCTGTTTCTCAGGCATTTGGAGGGTAGTTCCTTTCTTCAGTGTGAGAAAAATAATAGGCTTCCAAATGCATGCCAAGCTGATCCTTCTGATTAAATCTTTGCAACCACTTTCTCAGAATCGGAACGCCAGGCTCCAGTGTCTTAAAAACTCATGCTCTGAACTCTGATTCTGTCTCGTGACTTGCCATTTGAAAAGCACGAACTCCCCATGGCTGATTCCACAGCAGCCCAGGTCCAAATGGCCAAAACCCAGAGGATTGGAAACTCCAGGCCCCTGGGGACTAGTCCATGCTAAGGTCTGGATGGTGGTCTTGAGTTCTGTTTCCCAGCAGAGTCCCCAGAAGCAGGGAGCTTCTGTGGCTTTTAGACTATAGCACAGCTGAGTAGGGCCCGTCTCTACCCACTTCTCTTCCTGAGTGCAACTCACTCCATTTTAGAACTGCTGGCATGTGTGGAGGAGTGTCTGACCCCAGGGTTGAGTTACTCCCGGGCCAGGTACATTGCTGACTTACAGTGTTGCTGGCCTCCGCTCTGTGGGGCTTTGCATAGATCCCCAAGGTCCCAGCTTGCAGGCAGCCATCCAGCTTTGCCTCACTCACTCCTGTGACCTCCTGTCCCGGCCCCTGTCACCGACTTTTCCAAGCACTGGGAAAACGATCCAGGCTGCGGTTTTATTCTTTGTGTTCTGAAGCGTTTCTGCTCCTTATTTGATTTGGTTCACCATTTAATAAAGGCAGTCCACGACAGCCCGTGTGTGTGTGTGTGTGTGTGTGTGTGTGTGTGCATGCATGCGGGGGGGGGGGGGTGGGAATCTTGACTGATGATCGCTGGGGAAGACAAAAAATAGTTAGTTAAAATAAAATATAGAAATAATTACAATAAAGAGTGAAGTAAAAGAGAATGACCTGAGATGCCGTATGGCTGGACATATTGAAAAAAAGAGAGAAAGAAAAAGGAAATAAGGTAGCTGTTGCCATCCAAACAATGCATTGCTAGGCAACCACTGATACCTCTAACGGTCACGTGGGAAGACGCTTGCTACAGGCCACTGTCGAGAGCCGCCCTCTGAAGAGCAGAAGGAGCACGCCTGGAAGGAGAGCGGAGGTGTATGTCATTTGGGGCAACAGGGAGAATGCACTTGAAAGGAACCACAAGATGAGCCAATAAAGGGGACCAGTTGGGGGAGTCTCTTTAAAATCCTGGTTCCATTTGGCGAATCCTAAGGCAGGAATAAGAAAGCAGACTCTGCAGCGGGTGCTGTCAAAGAGCCGAGGAGTTCAGCAGAGGGCATCGATGTAATCCTCCCCCCCACCCCCGCCCTCCAAAAAACAGCAGCAGCGAATCATCGCAGGAAGGGGAGCTTGGTAATTTGTGTGGCCATGGAATGGCTTTGTCTTTGCCTCGTTCAAAACACAGATGCAACGATGCTGGGCCTCGTTCACATGCTGCGCACATCGGGCTGTGTTTATGTTTAGATGGGAGCGTCATGGTCTGCCTGCTGATGAGGCCGGCTTTTTCTTCCCTATCATTAATAGGGAAGGGAATTTTATTTCAAATTTTGGGAAAAGTATACATGCAAGTACATAACATGCACATACTTATATGGATATGATGATGTAGGACCGGAATTAAATGATTCAGTTTTCTTTTAGTTGACAGATTTTATGGTATTTTTGAGCTTTGAAAATTTCGCACAAAAATTAGTATGTCTGATGTCTGCTGTAATCTGTGGGGATACTTACCCATATTGGCCTTTAATATATATATTTTTTTCCTGATATAAAACAAAAATATACTAGGGCTCTCTAGGAATGGAGGCCTTGGAACTCCTGATTCACACCTTCTTGTGTTTGAACTTAGATCCTCTCGTTAGGAAGCTCATTGGCTGGGACTGGTAGTGACCCTCAAGAAAGATCTATCAGTAAGAAAAAAGTCTGAGTTCAAGGGAAGAGTTTATTCATGTAGTTAAAATTTCCGAGGAATGAGCCCCTTGGATTTGCTGTACCTTGAGAAAGAAGAGCTGAGTTTGGAAAATGGGCCATCTGAGCAATTAGCTGGTGCCTAGTGGGGAACACTGAAGTCCCAACAGTAGGGTGGTGGGGGTGGGGCTGGAGTTCTGACTAGTCAGGGTGGTTGATACAGTTGTCAGATGTCCACAGGGTTGTACAAGACTGGTGGTCAACAGCGACCTCTTGTGGCCATAATGGAAGCAGCTGTACTTAGATTGTCTGGGGGCCTCGAAGATTTATGTGGGTGTTGAAACCTCCCATTTCTTTCTCCTCGAGTGCTTAGAATCAAGACTTCACTCCCTTTCTGGAGGAAGATCTCAGGATTTTTGGGCAACTCGAGAAAAGCTGGTATTTATGACTAGTGGAAACAGAGAAGTGAGTGTGGCCTAAGGTGAAAGAGGATGAACCAGGCGTCACAACGGCAGGAAAGAGTGGTTCAGAAGGAAGGGACCTCCCCAGAAAGTAGACTGCTTTCTCTCCTATCCTAGCAAGGGGATAGCCATCTGCGACAAGTTCACAGCCCTTATCTCTTTCCCAGCGGGCAAAGTTGTACTTGAGCTGTACCTCCCTTCCCCCCGCTGTACTCATTGTCCCTCTGACTTTGTCTCACACTTGGCTTCTCCTCCCTGCTGCAGACATTCTGGTCTCTTACTCAGCCCCACCTCAGGCCCTGCTGCTCCTTGGCCTGAAGACTTCATATAGCTAGCTGTGTTCTTCGCATGCAGGCCAACCCTGACTGCCTTTGGTAAGGAGCAATTACCCTGCACCAGTAGCGCCCCTCTGGAGTCCTATACTGAAAGGACTGGCAGCTTGTATTCCTTTAAAAGAACGTATTTCCATCTGAATGTGCTGGCTGGTTGAGAGGCTGAGGCAGGAGGATGGCTTTAGTTCAGGAGTTAGGGACCAGCAGGGGCTGTCATCTGTTCTCCTCTGGCTCCTGTGGTCCCCACCACTTTTCCTCTGATGCAATGAGTGCAACAGGATGGAAGAAATGAGGACCAAGTCCAGAAAAGATTAGAGTCAGACACACAGGCCACCCGAGGGACGGTAACCATCGCTCCCCATACCCAGGGCTGTGGCAGGACTCAGCCCAGTGACAGCACTCAAGGGATCTGCTGGGCTCTGCTCATGGGGACAATGCTGTCAGACCACTTAGCCGGCAGGGGACATGGTGGGCACAGGTCGCTCTGATGAAGGGTGCTTTTCAGAGGCCCCTGCTTTCAGAGGTCCTTGAGTAATGATCATGCCAGGACCCACGCCAGCAGGCAACAGGTCTCCTTATGATGTCCTCTGGCAGCCGGAGGGTACTCTGGGGGTCCTGTGTGGCCAGAAGCCCGACTCTGTCCTTGAACAAGTCCTCGCCATCACTTCCAGGTGGCAGACCCCCACCTTCCACCCCACCTGAAGCCTGTGATCCTGTAGCCTGCAAATGCAGCTCTTGGGGACTCTGCTAAAAGCCAAGTGAACCCACCTGGCCCCTCTCACTGCTGCTCTGAGGTCTTTCAGCCCTAGGCTTAGACCTTTTCCCAGAACTTGGTTCTGCCTATCAGGAGCAGAGACTTTGGCAATGGTGTGGGAAGAGAACTGAATATTCTGAATATTTGAGCAGGCTGGGGACTTTCTTCATGACTTTCTTCATGACCCAGGGCTTGCAGTGCTGGGTCCCCTCATTTCTTGCATCACAGGACTCTTTACAGAGAACAATGGGGCCTATGAGTTGGCTGCTCTTCCCTTGGCAACTGAGAAGTATAGGCCAGCCATTTCCCAGCCTCCCTGACCTCCACCTCCTCATCTGTCCCACGGGCAGCCGTGTCGCAAGATCATGGGGAGAAGAGAATGAGGGATTGAGAAATTCCTAGTGCGGATGCGGAGGGCAAACTCTAGGTTTGGATTCGTGCCTCCCGATAGCACAGCCTGTCTGAATTAACTCAGTGCTCATTCTGGCAAGTCCCACTGATGTTCTGAGCCTGGTCCGGTGTGCGGCTCTATCCAGGGCTCTCATGCAGCTTGCATTCCAATCGGGAAATAGATAAAAGCTGTGACAGTGAGGTGGCTTTGCATGGTGGGGACTGCTCTGAGAAACCTACAGCAGCGCTCGCCTAGGGCGTGGTGGATGGGGTGGAGTGGAGCTTGCTGCTTGGGGTGTGTGTGCGTGAAGAACGCTCTGAAATGGAGCCGGGAGCTATGGGGCAATAACTAATCTTGGGGCATGGAGTTTCAGAAAGGAAGCAGGAGCTGGGGGAAACCTCAGCAAGGCCAGATAGAGGGCAGTCTGCCTGCATCTGCCCACCTCCCATCTACCCCTGCCTGGTCCTCACCGGGGCTCTGGGTGGTCACCGTAAGAGGTCCTCCTGTTGTCTCCCAAACTCACACGTGACTTCTAGGCTGGGATCTGCATGTGACTGGAGCTCTGGCTTGCATGGTGAACCTCCTGCTGGGACAGGCTGTTATTTATGAACATTTTTGAGTTCAAGTGCTCCAGAGGGACGAGGATCAGGCTATTTTTTTTTTTTTTTTTTTTTTTTTGCCTTTCTGCCTTGGAACCTGGAGACAGTTTGGCACAGTCTAGTTCTCAAGGGCAGGAGAAGGAATGATTGAATCAACTCCCCACAGTGAGGGGCAGGCATGGTGACCGCAGGACCAGAGTCCAGGACCATGCACATCTCCGGTTCTCACGGAAGCGCTGCGACAGGTGATCAGAGCAGTGGGTAGCATGCAGCTTGTAGGGGGGCACTCCTAATGCAATCTTCTGGCAGATGACTGACCTTGTAGTGGCCTGTCCATCTGTTTCATTGACACAGATGGTGACACACGTTGTCCCAGGAGATGCAGGCTGGTTAGTCAGACAGATCCCAGGATCTAGCTAGCTGCCACTGAGTAACTGATGCCCCAAAACTTAGTGGCTCAAAGTACAGAAACCTTACAAATTCACACCGTTGGTGTAGGATAGGGATTTCCAAAGTGTTAGGTGGTCTGACCTGTGGGTTTTAGCACCAAAGTCAGAAGCAGCAAGCAGCAGTCAGGGACTGGGTATCTCTTAGCCCTGGGATATACCAGGTGGCACAGAGAGTGGGGACTTCGACCAGAGGGCAGCTCTGAGGCAGCACGTGGAAGAGGACGAAGGTCACCAGCTCTGCTGGTCCTGTTTAACCTCCTGTAAAAGGTGAAAAAACACAGCTGGCTGTGGTGGTGCACGCCTTTAATCCCAGCACTTGAGAGGCAGAGGCAGGCAGATCTCTGAGTTCAAGGCCAGCCTGGTCTACAGAGTGAGTGTCAGGACAGTCAGGGCTATCCAGAGATATCCAGGGGTCTTGAAATCCCCCCCCACCCAGAAAAAAAGTGAAAAATGCATTCAGGTATATGCTAATTGCATACTCAGTACTGAGAACAGGAAAAGGAGGCAGAGGCTCCAGAGACATCTCTTCTGTGAGAGCTCTCTTGCCATGAGAGCTAACACGACCTACAGCTTCTGTGGGAGAGTCTGGACTCTGGTACTTTGCTTTTCTTGGGGCAGCCACATGCTGCAAAACCCCAGAACTTCGATAGTTTTGGGCCATGTGACTCTGGGCAAGCCATTTCTCAGATTTAGCATTTAAAACCTAAACTAGAGACGCAGAGCTAACTTCAGCTGCCTGCCTCCTGCAGGGCCAAGCACATGAGCTGTGCTTTGGTCTCGGCCATCTAGCAGGCCACAGCTGGTCTGAAACCTGCCTGGCTGCCTGGCTGCCTGCCCCCAAGCATGAGTCCACTTTAATCCTTCTTCCATTTAGTGGCTTAAAAGCCCTTTAAACAGGCACAGCAAACAAGCAAAAATATACAGTCTTCCCTCCTTGAACTCAAGGCAGCTTCCTACTGACTTCTTAGCAAAAATCAGCTGCCCCAGGCCTGAGTCCCATTACCTAGAGCTTCCCGGTGGTGCCCAGAGGACCCTGTCTCCCTGTGACCCCATAAAGCAGTGGTTCTCAACCTTCCTGATGCTGTGACCCTTCAATATAGTTCTTCATGTTGTGGTGACTCCCCAATCATAAAATTACTTTTGTTGCTACTTCATAACTGTAATTTTGCTACTGTTATGAATCGTAATGTAAACACCTGATACGCAGATGGTCTAAGGAGAGCCCTGTAAAAGGGTCGTTAGACTCCCCAAAGGGGTCACGACCCACAGGTTGAGAACCACGGACATAGAACGGCATAATGAAGCTGTCTCTTCTTTGGATCTGGGGCCTCTGGCATGTCCAGGTCGTGTTAGAATCCTGGCAGGGTTCTAAGGCCCTGGGCAAGCATATGGTTACCTTCAAACACCATTTCCCTCGTCATTAAAGCAGAGATGGCCGCACTCACTTCTCAGAATTGTGATGAGGGTGACATTAAATGAGATAATTATATGCAAAGTGGCAGACGCACGTGAGCGGCAGGCGCTGGTGAACAGGGGCTATTTTTACCTCTGTAAATGCATCTTCAGACTGAGCAAGGCTTCTCTGACGCTCACCCACTGAGCACCGCCACTGGCTTTGAATGCCTGCGGTTCATCAGCTCATTCCCTCTTCCCTATACCTCATTTCCAATACTTGTCTTCACTTGGCAGATCAGGAAACCGAGATTTAAAACAGGTAAACCGAGTGGGGGGGGTGAGGACTCCAGCCCACTCCCCAGATGTCAAATTTGGGGGTTGCTTCTTAAAATATATACTTTTCCAAATTCTTTTCCTTAGCGTGTAGGGGGTGGGGTGGGCATATGTGGATGTTCTAATGCATGTTACTCTGTGGTTGTGAGAATGAGGGGTTCTCTTCTCCCATCATGTGGGTTGTGGGCACGCTTAAAATCCGTTCAGTCAGGGAAGCACTACGCCATGGAAATGCATCCACAGCTTTCCCTTTAAAATCAATGGCTTCTCTGCTAGAGGAAAACACTTAGGCATAATACGTCAAGTCGTAGGCACAGGTGAGGACTTTCTGAAAAGGACTCCAGTAGAACAGGAAACGATCGTGCAATCGTTGACAAACAGGGTTGCAGGAAGTTAAAAAGCTGCTATACAACATAGGAAACAACCAATAGAGCCAAGAGACCGTCTGCAGAACAGAAGGACATCTTTGCCAGCTACAAACCAGCAGGGGGTTAATATCTAGAATCTATAAAATTCCAAAACACATCCTAACAATAAATAGGCTAATGAACGATGCAGACAGCTCTCAAAGGAAGAGTTACGAGTGGCCAATAATGACTTGAAATTGTTTGACATCTTCAGCTAACAAGGAAATGAAAATTAAGGCTACATTGAGAGTTCATCTTCTCCAGTCAGAATGGCTTTCGTGAACAAAAGAGATGTTCACCTGCAATCCTAGCTGAAGGCGTTAAAGCAGGGGCGTTACCATGACTCTGAGGTCGGCCTGGGATATGTGGTGTTCCAGGCCAGCCTGGGTTACAGAGTGATGCATTATGGGGAAAAAAAGCTGGGGATGTAGTTCAATTAGTAGATTACTTGCCTAGAACGCACACAGCCCTGGGTTCCATCCCCAGCACCTCATAAACCGGGCATGGCTTCACCAGTAATCCAAACACCAGAAAGGTGGTGAGAGTCTAAAGTTCAACATCGTCTTCAGCTAATAATATAAAGGCAAATTCGGGATACACGAGACCCTGTATCGAGCTGGAAAAGAGCTCATCAAAAAAAGAGAGCAAACAACAAATACTGGTGAAGATGTGGAGAGAGGCACGCTTATATACCGCTGAAGGAAATATAGATTAGACCAGCCGCTATATGGATTGCCATGGAGGTTCCTTGTGTACTACCATCTGGCCCAGCTGCAGCACTCCTGCGTGTGTGCATGGAGGACTCCGAGGCAGCACAGGACAGGGAGACTTGAACATGAGCAGCTATTACCTCCCTGTTCACAGCAGTCAAGATATGGAATCAGCCCAGATGCCCATCAACAAGCAAATGGAAAAACAAAGTGTGTTGAATATAAATACACAGCGGAACTGTATTCATCTGTAATGAATAATGAAATATAACACTGGTGGAAAAGTGGATGGAACCGGAGAAGCCTTGTGAAGCAGTGCGCTACAATCTTTTACCCTCAGTTTAGGGAAGGAGAAAAGAAAGACAGAAATCTTCACCGCTTTTACAAGAGGACTTAATTCAGAAAGAGAGAAAGGTAGAAATCTTTGCAGCCTCTTTTTAGGCTGTCCTAAGCTCGAATCTCTCCAACTTTGGTTCTCACGCTAACTTACGACAGCAAAGGAACCAACCACCAACCAACACCCACCCCGGCTCTTGGGGCTTCTGACCTTTTATACTCTAAGCCGAAAGTTCCCATAAACCCACGCGGCACGCAATCCCAAAGACAAGCTACAGGTGCCAGAACCACTGCATCTATCCATATCATAGCCGCCTGCATCAAGCCTTCCAATTCCAACGGGTAAACAACTCTACCACAGCTGGGGTGGGAACACGAACCTCTAGTGCCTAGTCGGTTAAACAAAAAGGCTTTTCTTAACATAAAAATTCCAAGCGTTCCTCTACGGCCTGTGTTAAATGAAATAAGAGAGGCTTAAGAAGACAGTTATCACATATTTTCTCCCATATACAGAATCTAGAGGAAACTTTAGGGCCTGGAGAGATGGCTCAGCTGTTAAGAGCACTGGCTGCTCTCATAGAGGACCTGGGTTTGGTTCTCAGTAACCTTATGTGTATGTATATATATATATATGATATATGTATATATGTATATATATATATATATATGATATATATCATGCACACACACACTCAGGAAAACATACATACACATAAAGTAAAATAAACATTTTAAAAAGTATGCATGTGTGTACGTGTGTGTGTGCGAGGGGGGGTGAAAATAGAGAGGGCATTATGAGATGAGAGGAAGAAACCTAAAGGTGGGAGACGAGGGAGAATAATGGAATATACATAACAGTAAAAGCAGGAGGGAGTACTGGTGGGAGGGAGGTGGTCAGCAGGAGGGGAGGGCGGGGGCTGGCAGAGCCGAAGGGAGGCAACCAAGTACAAAGCGTAATGATGTGTGAGTGTGAGAACCTCACAAGAGAATCATCACTTGGTCTGCTCCCCCCGAAACAAAACAGGAACCATTTGAAAAGCTGGACACTTTTAACAACCAATTCCTCCCCGGGCTGACAACTGTAGCGTGTCTTTAGGATTTATGAACTGCAGTTCCTGCGAATCTAAATTCCTTTTGTCTAAAGCGCAAACGCTGTAATGAGCAGGTGGGCGGCGGTCACCTTTGAAAGGTGGTTCCGTAGTAATAGATGTGAAATCCACAGGGTTCACAGGCTGCTGCCACGTAAGGGAAAAACACCCAAGACTCTCTGCTTTCCTTCCATTCAGCTCGTAAAGACTGAGCCCTTGTGTGGGCTGGGTTCTCTGACAGAACTTGGGAGACAGGATTTGAGCTAGCAGAAGAACAACTTAACATTCCCAGAATGGCCCTTCTCTGTACCCTGCAGCTTCTCTTGGCCCAACTCTTTGCTGTGGAGTGAAGATGACAACATCAGACCTTGGCAGAAATGCCAGGTCTAGGAGGGTCCCTGATTCCCCACACCCATGCTGAGGATGTAGGAGAAAACTGTTAACTGTGCCCCAGCCCTGCACCTTGCTCAAGTGTAGAAGCTGATGTCGAAGTTTCTCTGTGTTCTCTTGTACCTTCCCTCTGGCACCCTTGGCAGAGTCCAGCAGTGCCTGATTTGTCAGGAGAGAAAGGACCTTACAGTCCCCAGGCTTATGCCTGTTTGGCTTCTTGACCCCTGATGTAAATATTCTCCCAGGATGATTAAGTGACTCGGGACATTTCTGCCCCTTTCCCCCTTTTGTTCTATTTCTGCCGATTCTGGCTTCTTTTCTCTTTCTACTTTTGGATGACACCGATAAGGTTTGTGAGCCGGGAAGGCTGGTCTTCAACTCTAAAGAACAGATTAAAGTCTTGTCTTAGCATCTCTAGCTTCTATTCCAAGCCTTCTTCCAACCAGCTTCCCACCTGCCACATGTAGGAGAGAATCTCCTGAGTAAACCCTTGGGGGATGGACAGTTCAAAAGTGCTAAGACGTGTTCAAGAGAAGGAGGTGAATTACTACTTTACCAGCCGTATTAATCCAAGTTTGGAAGGGAATAGAGGTGCCCGAGGTTGCAGAGCTGCTTGGGGTGGAACACTTGGTTCTGATGATGGGGTGTTAAATGTGGAAGGGCAGAGGCAAGATGTGTAGGGAACTAAATGAGGCTAAGAATAGACACACAAGTGTCTTCTTTACTGGGCTGCAAGTCTACTGGGTGACCAAAACCAATTCTGAGAAATGGGGACAAACTTGATCATCAACAGGATGAGGCTCTCCATTGTGTGGAGTCTACAGCTGGGAGGGTTGGGGGTGGGTACTCTCACATCTGTTGCAGGGCACCTCCCAACATGCCCCTCTATACTTACTGAGCAGGGCCTGGGTCTCTGCATCTGCTCCACAGCTGGGGCTCGGAGGACTCCTCTGTGTGGAGAGAGCTCTGCCTCAGCCCCGCCCCTTTGACAGGCCCAACCCTCCTGGCCTTGCCTCCTCCAGCAGTCAAGCTGCCTAGACCTGCCATGGGTTGCTCCATGCTCCAGGCCCTGCAGGCAGCCATGGCAGCAGGCAGACCATGGTGAGGACCTGGCTGCTGGCTGTCTGCTCCCGGCCCAAAATGGCGCCTCACAGGTATCTATCTGTGTTTCTGCCAGGGAGCAAATTTGACTTTTCCCAGCAGCCTAGCCCCTCTAGCTGCCAGATTCCATTTGGGGCTGCTACTTGCCTCCCTTGCCACCCTTCTGGGGACCCTGGGGACCCTGGGGACCCTGGGGCCCTGGCCATCACCCCTTGTGCCCACCATTAGCCCCAAATGGTGCCGAGAACCACTGGGGGAGCCAACATATTTCTCCTTTGAGAGAGTCTGGCTCTGCAAGGTCAGGGAACTCTGATATCTGAGCCCCCCCATTGGTAAGCTCCCCCATGGGACTATCAGGGACCCCACTCCCGGCCAGCTATGGGGCTCCCTCAACCTGGCAGAACAGCTCAGAAGTAGCCCTAAGTAACACACATGGCCCTAAGCTGGGCCCCTCAACCCTCTCCAGACTAGCCAAATAAGGGGAAAAAAAAATCCCACCAATCATAGGCTACCCTGGGAGGCTCCACCCCATTAGGGATACTATATAAAGACCAACCTTCTGGACTCTGCTCAGAGAAGGGGCACAGCTTCAGCTGCTGCCTTCCTCCCAATTGGAGGCAGCCACAGAGAGAAGTGTGAAGAACACCTCAGCTGAGCCAGAAGCAAGAATACCTCAGCTCAGCCGGGGATATTTCCCTTCAGAGCTGCAGCACTGGGGAAGCTCTCCCTTCAGAGCCCAGCAGAGCTGAGCCAGAGCTGTGCTGAGCCCAGAGGAGTTGTTACACTGTAACAACTGTAACTCCAGCTCAGCTGCGGAAGCCTTCTGGTGCCTCAGAACTGGCTTTCCTAATGTCAGGATACCTTCATTGGGGACACCTTCCCCACCTCAGAGCTGTGTGGTCCTGGGATCCTGACTGCCAGTGCACCCTCCTGTCAAAGCTGTGTGGTTCCTGGGCTCCCTAATGCCAGGCCACTTTTCCATCTCTGAGCTGAAGAAAAACACTAACAATGGGCAGGGAACAGAACTATTACTAGCCAACTGTTTTTATACCATGGGTCTCGTTTACTTTCTGTAACCCTTTGTCTTATTTTTCAGACCCTGAAAATTGATTTTGGTTTTACATATAATAGAATTATACTAGATCAGGTGCTGAAATTAAAAAAGATTTCCTGCCGATTCTCCGATCTGATCATTCCTTCATTTTCTCACCGTGCTTTGCTTGTTTGCCTCCACGATGCTTTAGAAGTAAGGGCACTTGACAGTCCGGTGGCTAGTAGCTGGACAATCTGGGCATTCTGCTGCAGCCCTGGGACCTTGGTTCTTTGTGTGTGGTGTGCCTTTAGGGTCTGTTGAAAGGATTCATTGAGACATACAGAAAGTACTCAAGGAAACAGCAGATCAGGCTGTCTCAATCTGAATTTTCCATTACTATGTAGGAGTGGGATTTGTATCTGGACTCTTTCACCTTACTGGGGGAGGCTGAAGTTCAGTTATCAGAAAGACTGTGAATGTTTCTGGCGTTTGGGGAAGGAAGACATAAGCCCCTGGGTCCTGCCTACATCAGTCCCACACATCCAGGCACAAAGGATTGCCTATAGCACTCGGATGAACGTATCCCACCAGGCTGGACAGCAGGAACACAAATAGAAATGGCTGAGTCTCTGCAGGTGTTGGGCAGAGAAGCGAACCACGTAAAGAGACGAGAATGAAAACCCAGCTCAAATTGATTTCGCCAACCTGGATCAAGACTTCAGGGAGTTTTGATACCAGGCAGTTTATTGTGGGCATATTTAAACACAGTGGAATTTAGAAAAAGGGTCTCCAGGCAACGATAATCCCCATAGCAGGTTTCCAGGCAATAATTATTCCAGTTCCAGGTGTACAATAAAGCTTAATGTGTGATTACGAAGAAATTCGTTTACAACATACATGCGACCATGGTGGTGGGTTCTAGAGCCAAAGGGCCTAGAATCTAATGTGGTGTCTGACCGAGACAGCATAGAAGTTAGCAGGCCATAAGATACATGCAGCATCTTCCCTACGGTTAGGTTCTATTAAGTGGGAGCTAAAGATAACTGTCAAGAGAGAAGAGTCTGGAATCATCGTTCTGGGAAATTAGGGGGGATGCCTGTCCCTACAGATAGCAAAAAGGTCACCAGGTTGATAACAACCTCCACGCTCAGCCTTCTGGGTGGAACGCAGGTGTTTGGTTTTATCTCCTCCACTGAGGAGCCACCCGTGTGTGATTAACATTCCTGGTCCTCTCAGTGCTAGTCTGTGGGTGTAAGGACCTGTGCCCTCTACAAGAAAATGCTTAAGATGTTTCAGATGGCGTGTGCAATGTTAGTAATTTAGGAGAAGGTTCGTATGAAGGTTCCCTTAAGTGGAAGGGAGACATGTCTGCAGATGACTGGCCAGTGTGGCTGGCTTTCACCAAAGACATCCGTGTTCCTGCCTCCTGCGCAGATGACGTGTTTCCAGCTAGCTCTGCAGCGCCGCAAACACAGTCACTCATGTTTGTAGCTGACAAAATTTGATTTTGCAAAACAGGCTGAGAAACAAATCGCATTGAATTGGTGCAGATATATGAGATGTACCCATCTTAGTCAATGACATTGTCAAGGATTTCAGAAGTATTTGGAACGATTGGTTCAATATGATATATAACAAGAAAGCAAGGTTCTGGAAGCTAGGCACTGAAATGAATTGTTTCAGATTTGCCTGTTATTTCCTGGGTTTTGTACCAGAAGCGGGGGTGTCAGTTGGCTACAAGATTCCTCTAGAATAACTGCTACTCTCTTCTGCATCCCACACAATCTTCTTTCTAAGGGAAAGATGCCCAGCTGTTGGTTTTTTTCATTGGTGCAGAGTTCCCGAGGGAGCGAGTGGCAGACAGAATCACTAGTCCAAGAAACAGACTCTGGGGATTAATACCTTGTGGTGTAAATCTGTTTATTATGGAGGGAAAACAGGCTTTTATGGAGAAGGTAGGGTGGTGCACAACGGAGGGTCCAATAGCATTGGTCTATGCTTACTGGACATTTTAACCAGCCTATCTAAAGCATGTTTATCTGAGTGGGAGGGGTAAGGTCAGTCCCAGTCATCTAATAGCTTGTATGTAAAGACTCGTCTATCCGTACGCCCTGAATGATACGAGGAGTCAGCTATGCTAAGATCTGCAGAGCTACTAAGGTCCGGGACAGTTATAGAGACTGTTAAGAAAGGCTTGCTTTCCCTGAGTTCTTTCTCTGCCCATTTGTCCTTTGTATATATAGAAAGGCTACCGATTTTGATGCGTTAACTTTGTATCCAGATACTTTGCTGAAAGTGTTTATCAATTGTAGGAGCTTCCCAGTGGAATTTTAGGGTCATTTATGGATATTATCTGCAAATAAAGACACACTGACTTCTTCCTGTTTAATTTGTATCTCCTTGATCTCCTTCAGTTGTCTTACTGTTGTAGCTAGGACTTCAAGTACTGTATCAAACGTGTATGGGGAGAGTGGAAAATGCTTTGTTTCTGATTTCAGCATAATTGCTTTGAGTTTTTCTCCCTTTAAGTTGATGTCGTCTATGGGCTCGCTACACGCTGCTTTCATTATATTGAGGTACATCTATTGTATCCCTAATTTTTCCAGGACTTTTATCATGAAGCGGTGTTGGATTTTGTGAAAGGCCTTTTGTGCATCTAGTGAGATGATTGCCTGGGTTTTGCCTTTCAGTTTGTTTATATGGGGGATTACATTTATTGATTTACATGTGCCGAGCCGTCTCGGCGTCTCTGGGATGAAGTCTGCTTGATCATGGTGGATGATCTTTTTGATGTGTTCTTGGATTCAGTTTGCAAGTGTTTTACTGAGAACTTTTGCCTCTATGCTCATAAGGGAAACATTTGTTGGGTCTTTCTGTGGTTTGAGTATCCATGTAACTGTGGCCTCATAAAACAATTTGGCCAACGTTCCTTCTGTTTCTATTTTGTGGAATAATTTAAGGAGTATTGGCATTAACTCTTCTTTGAAAGTCTTGTAGAATTTTGTGCTAAAACCATCTGGCTCTGGGTTTTTTGTTTTTTGTTTTTTTTTGGTTGGGAGACTTTTAATTACTGCTTCTCCTTCATTGAGGGTTATAGGTCTGTTTGAATTGCTTATCGGATCTTGATTTAATTTTGGTAAATCGTATATATCAAAAATTATTCCTTTCTTTTAGACTTTCCAATTTGGCAGAGGACAGATTTCTTTAAGGGATTTATTCAGTTCTTTTTTAAGGACTGCCATTTTGTTCATAAATGCTATTTTAGGGTCTTTGCCTTGTGCTTCATCTACGTTGCAGTTCTCAGAGTCTATTGTGCCAGCGTTGCTAGGCTCTAGATGTTATTGATTATGTCGTTACACTGGCATTTAGGCATCTGGGTTTGGGAAGATTGCGATTCTAGGTGCTGGCCCTGTCTTTGTTGGGTGGCTGTTTGGTTCCTTGGTTTCCGCTGCCCCCTCCACTTCTTCAAAGAGTATGGTGGCTGTGTGTTGCCTGGTCGGGAATTCTTCTGGGATCCCGATAGCTGTGGCCACTGGGGTTCCTAGTAAAATGTGTTTCTAGATATTGGGGGTGACACTCAGGATTGGGGATGGGCTTGGGGGTGCCGAGAGGGTTCACAAGTAGGGTGTTCCACCAGGGTCTGCTTAGTCTCCTGGGAATGGGGGCAGTCTGCTTCAGAGCTGTGGGTGAAGCTGAGGGCGGAGGTGGGTATGGAGGGGAGCGCCGAGAGAGAAGAGACAAAGCTCACCTGCCTGCTTAGCTGGCTGGCCTACTGGCTTCTCTGACAGGCTTGGCTGGCAGGTTCCCAGAATGCCTGCTGGAGCTGGGGGCTGGGATATTGGGATATCTCGCAGGGGGAAGGAAGAGCTGTGTGGCCCACTGGAGATATCTGCTATGGATCTGGGGGTGTGGTTGGGAGGTTGGATCTGGAGGAGAGGTGAAGATCTGCAGTTAAGCTACCTGCTTTCCGGGTGGGGAGTGGCCTGGGGGTGCCCAGGGCATCTTACTCTTTTTAAATGAAAAGAATCACACTGTCCGTGTCATCTGGTAATATTTCTTTCACTTCATAATAAGTCGTGAAACCTTCCCTTAAGAGTGCACTTGACTACACCTTTCTTTATAATGTGAATCCCAAAAGATAGGAGGTGAGAGACCATCAGCCTGGATCATCATAGCCAAATCAGAGTCAAATCATAGCCAAATTAAAATCAATTAGTTACAGTAAGCTTTCTTATTCGTGTACATGGGCTGCCTGTCCCTGAGAGTGGGGTTCAAGAGGTCAGCGTTGGGTGTGGGGAGACAAGATTTTTATAGCTCAGGGGTAGGGGGTTTCCCCATGGGGGATTTGGTGGGCAAAATAGGCAGACTTACAGGTTTACATAACAAGGTGTTCAAAGCAAGGTAGTCATAACAACCTTTTTGAAACAAAGGTAGGGTTGCAAGATGGGTTATTAACTTTTTGAAACAAAGACATGTTGGCAATTCCTGGAACAGGCAGCACAGATCCATTTGTAGTTAAGGTGGGGCAGAGCCCAATCTTTGAGTGTTGTGGTATGCTGCTGTGGTGGCTCACCAAAGAGGACAAGGAGACATTCTCATATCTGCAAGCCCTACCAGAACTCAGCAGAGGGAACTACCATCCTGGCCAGTGCCAGACTCACAGTGGAACCCTGAGCTCTGAGCTCAGGTGTTTTTTATTGATTCAGAATTCCTCAGGTGTTCTACTGATAGCATGTGCAGATCATTAGCAATCAAACATCCCACACAGAAATCCAACACCCGCAGACAATACAGAACACCCTAGACCTAGGCTAGCCCCTCACCCAACAGTGCACAAAACAATTTCAAACATAATGGAAAATAAACTTCCCCAATCTTTGAGAAACAGATTTAATCATAAACCGAATGAACTTAGTTTGTCTTTACTACAAGATGGCTTTTGCCCCTAAGATGGAGGCAGGCTGGTTCTTCAGTAACCACCACGCTCTGCGTACGCTGTGGAGAACCAGAAAACGGCACTCCTGGGCTCTGACGGCTGAGAGGCCTTGGAAACTATGTCATGGTCAAGGTGTCTCTGACCTTCCCATGTTTCTCCTTTTACACCCTGGTCCTGAAGTCACAGGTGGTTGTGGGCTGCTATGTGAGTGCTGGCAACTGAACCTGGATAAGATGGCTCAGTTCCCAACACCCATACGGTGGCTCACAACTGCCTGTAACTCCAGTTCCAGGGAATCGGATGCCCTCTTCTGGGCATTGCACGAATATAGTACACAGACACCTATGCAGGCAAAACATATACATTTTTTTTTTAATTTTAAAAAACACGTGTGTCTATGCGTGCGTGTGTGTGTAAATAAAAGTTTGGGGAGGATAATTTTGGACTATATTAGCAGGCTCTGTTGCCTCTGTTCCCCCCCCCACCCCCCGCCCCGCATCTTTTGAAAAGGTCTTTAGCTAAAATAGAAGCATTCGTTGCAGAATTTGGGACAGGAGAAAAACCGATTGATTATTCCAGGACTTTATCTCAGTTAGACCGAAATGCTAACTAATTCAAATGTTCGTTTCGAGTGCGTGGTAAACCGATTTGTGTCTGGTACTTTAAATGTTAACTGGTGGAATGGTTTGGGTTTGCACTTCCAGACGTTAATTTGAAGAACTGAGGCTGAAGGTGGCAGGAGGCACGCGCTTGCAGAATTTAAAAGAGATACAGTGGTTTACAATAAGATTTAAAGTGGAAGAAGACATCAGCGTAAGAACACAGGTCGCATCTCAAAGGGGAGAAGAGAGGGATTTTTGTGAGGCTAAATATGAATAAGCGCGGCCCTAGAACACAGATTCAGGGCCCACGTTCCAATGTGGTATCAGAAGAAGAACAGAACAAGGAAAGTCGTGAACCAGGGCACTTTTCAAATCCATTGGTGCGGACGTTAAGTCTACGCTTACAGACTTTCTGCCTTTTATAAATACTCTGTGGCAGGCACTGCTGTAGGCCTTGGAGAGAAATCTATTAACAAAAGAAACAACCCTCTTGGCCTCATGGAGCTCAGGGTAGAACGTACGTGCAGACGCCTCTCCCAGGGTACGTGCAGGTCATTTGTTTCTGCTGGCTTCTGCCTCCCCGCCATATTTGACTCCAAATTCTGGAAGTCTGACTCCTCAGCTCCTTCCCTCCATCTGGTCTATGTACTGAGACTTCAAAAGTTCCGAGTTTTAACAAGGAGGATCTCTGGGGCCACGCCGGCTAGCCAGTTGAATTGGTTCCACGGGTCATGTGACTTCTCTTGGGGAAATCTGAAGGAATGTCTGTTCACCCCTGATACGGCACCAAAGACAGACTGAAGGATGACTGTACCGACGTCTGGGCAAGCCAAGGAGATTTGTTTGTTTTTTATCTTTTGTTGTTGTTGTTACTTACAGGAGTGTAGGTAAGGAGTTAGGGGACAGAGTGGAACAGAGCCACCCCAGCCTGGGCGACAGTCCACAAGAGCTACTGCCCTGGACTCTCTTCACCACTTGGGTGCAGCTCCACAGATCAGCAAGTCTCCTCTCCCCTCCCCTCCCCTCCCCTCCCCTCCTCTCCCCTCCCCTCCCCTCCTCTGCTCTCCTCTCCTCCCAGGCTGCTTTGCTCTGCCTTGAATTTCTTCTCCATGCAGTTGGCGAGGGGAGCTCAGAGGATGTCGGCCTCCTGTGAGCACCGTCAGTCCTCCCCTTAGCTATTTCCCCTGCCGTCATCGCTGCATGTTTTATAGGGGGAGCCCTGCCCCAGGTGCATTGCTAGCAGCAGGGTGGGCATCTGATCAGGCCTGGAGAAGCCAGGCCCAGGCATGGGGTGAGAGGTGCACTATGAGCTCCCTTCTTGGCTAAGCTGTAGGAGTGCAGGTGGCTGGCCAGCTTGCCCTGACACAGGGAGCCTCTGCCAATGAAGGGAGCCAGTGTGCGGCAGCAGGCTGGAGAGAAGAGGAAAAGTCTAGATGATGTCCTATAGGACCCGGAACTGTTAGACCTCAAAGCTAGTTGCAGGCTTAATGTGCCCCTGATTCTGTGTGTGCGTGTGCATGTGCGTGTGTGTAGAAGCTAATTTGAGTTGGTTCTCTGTTGCTGAAAGAGCAACTGGAAACCACTGCACTAAGTGGATGCCTGTGTGAGACGCTAACCAGCTCCAGTCCTTGCACACTGCTGCTTGGGGCCTTGGTCCTCTCACACTTTCCCCCCTTACTACTGCCTGACCCTCACAGCAGCCAGCATCATTAGGTGCTTTGGCTTCCCTCTGAGTGGCTTGTGCTTCTTAATTGGCTGCCTGGAGAGCTTGTTAAGAAATCAGTAGGGAAGAATGCTGGGTTTGATTAGCTATGTCTGTCCTGGGAACTGTACAAAAGGCAGGCAGATTCCTGTGCATCAATAGGGAAGAATGCTGGTCTTGATGAGCTATGTCTTCCATGGGAACCATACATAAGGAGGGCAGATTCCTAAGCTACATCCTCCTGGTGGGTGCGAATCAATCTTTTCCTGACCTTGTCTGTGCCAGCTCAATAGAAGAGAGTCTTACTGATTCTCCAAAATCGGTTTCCAAAATTGGTGCCACTAATCAGCCCAACTGAGAAACTGAAGATGGAAAGATGTGTAGCCAGAGGTGACTGAGGGCCTGGGGTTGAAGGAGATTCACAAGGGATGTGGACCAGGGGCCGCATCTGCCTCCAGCACCTTCATGAACAATCATCCCCCTCCCGTGGCACCTGCCTACAGAGCAGAGGCCCGGGCTGGTCTGCAGGAGGCTCACGTGCTGGCTGAGCCAGATGCTGCGGTGCCTCGTCCCCGCTGTCTGTGTCCCTGTGAGATGGTATTCCCACCAACTCTTAATCATTCCTGGGAGCCTTGCACACGTGTTCTTTTTCTCTCCTGTTGCAATAGCATTGCAGGTCCATCAAGGGAATCCTGTTGCCTCCGAGCTGAGAGAATAGAATCTACTTCTAGAGACATGCCATTGTCTCCCCCGCCCCACCTTGAGAGTTGGGCAAGGGACCACCCCTAAGGAAGGCAGGTTCACATTAATCCATGATAAAGAGATAGGTGGAACAATGACCCTTTAGTAAAACAACCCTTCCCAGAATTCCTGCCCATAATGTAGACCCTTTTAGAATAGTCAAGCAGCTTCCTATGTTTGCCTGGTTTTCTGATTTACTCAGGAAACTGTAACTTTTCCTTTACTCCTCTTTACCTCTTTCTTCTAAGCTCCCCTCACACCCAGGCGGTTGATGGCCCACCAGGTGGTTGATCTCCCTGTTGGCCTGACTCAACAGAATGGCCTTTTCTCCGTCTTCCTCCTCTGGGAAGCTGCTGAAGTTTACAGCTTGCATGTCCTGGGGTTTTTCTTCTAAATTCTGATAAAATTGCCTTCGAGATTCCCTTTGAGTTCATTCTTTAATCTTTTCGTTAATGAAACTGAGAACCCCAAGTGGAGACTCTGAATTCCTAATAACATGTCCTGACTGCAAAGGGACTCCGCAAAACTTCCAGTAACACGCCCTCTCTGATAAAGCAGGTTAGAACCCCGACTTGGGATGAAATACCGTCTTGGGTCTCTGGGTCTGCGGCCCGCTGGGCTGTGCGTCCTGTTCTGATTTGGTCGTGGTCTAACACCTGGCGTATGACTTGGCGAAACACAGGTGTTCAGTCAATGTTTACTGAATGAGCAAGTTCATGATTCCTTCTCAGAGACACAAGGTGGCTGATGGGAAGAGAAGACCCTCTTCCCTCCAGGACTCCTGGACTGTCTGATCTCCCTGCTGGGAGGTGGTCCTGTCTCTAGACCAGCCTTCTCGTCTGAAGGCTATGTAGCCACAGCCAAGGACAAGGACATTGCAGTCAATTAGAGGGCGTGTTTACACGCTAAAGCCTGTTTTTCTATGCACTTCCTGCAGATTGGACTGGATGTGCTAAATGCATAATGAATCTGCTAAACTCTTTAATGCACTCGCAGTTCTTATTGATTTCCTTGATGATTACATATAATTTGCCGAACTGATTTTGGCTATGTGACTTGAAAGGCATTTGGGGAAAATCTCTGTAATTTGTCACTCAGCTCACCCTGGACTTTAAAACGAATGCAAAGAGACACATTAAGAAAACATTTGTGGTTGTGACCTGTGCTATTTTTGATAGATGGCCCATATTCAATGAAACGAATTTTTTTTTTTTACTGAGTCCCATTCATCTGCCAGACCTCAGGGGAATGACTGGGGTTTCACCGTTGAATGGGAGTGTGCATCTGACCAGGAGGTGCTCAGAAGCAGGGGGCTGGGGGAGGAGTGGTGGATAGGCGAGCCCACAAGTGCTTATAACTCAGAGACCAAGGATGCAGGGGAGCAGTAAAACTCATTTGTCCCCTGTGAGATGCCACCTCTGCCTGCTCAAGCGCCCTCCTCTTCAGTGTCAGACATACTGAGTCAGAGCCGTTACTTGGGCAGAGGCTTGCTGAGGCTGGGTCTTCAGGGGAGTGGTGTGGTTTGAACATGAAACGTCCTCCACAGGCTCACACGTTTGGACAGTTGTTTCCCAGCTGGTGGCGCTGTTTGGGAATGTTATGGAACCTTTCGGAGGCGGGGTTTCGCTAGAGGTAGGGGGGGGGGACAGACTTGAGGCCTGACAACCTGGTCCCACAACCTTCCACTCTGCTTTCTGAGCATGGATGCCATGTGGCCTCGGCCTTCCTGCCCACACCACCACGCCTTCCCTGCTTGCTGTCACGTCTTCGCCACCGTGATAGATTGGCTCCCTTTGGAAACGTAAGCCCCCAATAAACCCTTTCATCCTTAAGTTGCTCGTGCCAGGGTATTTTCTTCCAGCAACAGAAAAAGAGGCTGGGACAGACGGAGACCTTCACGTTGGTCCCTGAGTTGGACTTGGAGCTCGTTCTGAGCGGGACTTTCCGGGAGAATCAGTCACAGGAGTAGGAGCCAGCTGCCTCCACACCTCCCGCGTTCCTCAGTGATGGTGCCAGCCTTCCTTCTAGACCTCTCTGCTCCGTTCCTCACCCCAGGGGGTCCGGGTGGAGACAAGTGTGTGCCCCTCCCCCACCCACAGCAAGTCTTCACCCTACGAATCCCTGCGTGTTGTTCTAAGGCCCTCACGTGGTGCTTTCCTTCTGGAATCTCAGCCTGAGGTTCCCTTCCTGGGCTGCTAAACACAAGCTCTTGGGATCCTTGAAGTAGAGGGTTTGTTGAGCTTTTACTAATGCCTACAGGAAAAGAACTGGCCAAGTTCTGGCCAGGTCCAGCAACAAGGCTCAAGAGGTGGAAGGCCAGAGAGGAATCCATTGCATCTGGAGAGACTAGAGGGAAAAGATGCGTTTCTTCTGCATTGGCAGAAGGGAGGGGTGGGGGCATGGGCACTCTGGGGTGGGGGAGGGAGGGGGGAGGCAGAGAAGTGCCTGTTGTGTCAGAGCTGCTCGGAAATGAGTTTTATTAGCTCAACATTCAGGAACCTTAGGTGGCCTTTTGTTCTTTTTGGTCCTCAGGATAACTTTGTCTCTCCTCCCCTCCATCCCCATCACCCTTGCAATTAAATTTAGAACATCTCAGAAATTTTCTTGTATCAAGGACTATGGGCCACTCAGTAGCTGAAGTTAGCTTCATGGTCCAGAGCCCCAAAGAGATGCTTTGGCGGGAGTGTGGGGTGTGTGGGGTGTGTATGGGGTGTGTGTGCTCATTCCGCTCCCTGGCAAAACTTGATCCAAGCTCATTTCTCAGTCAGGCCCTGTTGTCACACCAAGACATGGATTTCTAATCCGACCACCCTGTCCCAGCTTCTTCCCCATCTCAGCAGAAGGCATCCCCACCCACCCTTCTGGTTAAGCACCTCTTCACCTGTCTTTCTTTTTCTTCTTTCCTCTCTACCCGACTGCTATGCTTTGAATGTAGTTGATCTCCTCTGAACCTCAAGTTGGAGTTTTCGCCCCACGATGAGACATTTAGAAGGTAGACACAAAATTCAACGATGGAGTTAGAGGTTGCCTTTGGGGGTGATGGGAATTAGATGACGTCAGGGTGCGGCAGCCCCAGGATTGAACCCCTGCAGCTTCGTAAGGAGAAAAGCCAGATAGCACATACATTCTCCGTCTCATGCCAGGCAGTGCCCTGTGCTTCGGGACTTGACTATACCTAGAATTATCTAGACCTCAAGTGGCTGGGTACAACTGTGAGGAAATCATCTCAATTAACTCACATGAAGTGGAAAGACCCACCTTTAATCCGGGCCACACCTTCTGGCGTTTGTCTATGTGAAGGACGTGGAAGAAGGAAACTTTTGCTCTTTGCCTGCTTGCCTTCCTTTCTCCGGCAAGTCCCTTCTTTCGCTGGCATTAGAGCCTCCACCTTTTTTTGCATTTACTGAAGACCAGCTGAAACATCCAGCCTCAAGGACTGGATTATTAGACTTTTTGCTGGTAGGCAGCCATTGTTGGACTAGCTGTAACACAGTCTAGAAGCCATTCTAATAAATATAAAATTATTATTATTATAATAAATAATTATATATATATGTTCATTTATTCTATCAGTTCTGCTCCTCTAGAGAGTCCTGACTGATATAAGGATGTAACCCGATCCAGAGGTAGTTCATTGACCTTGGACTTTCAGAAATATGAGGCACAATGAGCTGGATAGTTTTTGTCAACCTGACACCAAGCTAGAGTTATCTGAGAGAAGGGAACCTCAACTGAGAAAATGCCTCCATAAAACCGGCCTGTGGGCGAGCCCGTGTGACGTTTTCTTTATTAATATTTGATGTGGGAGGGGCCAGCTCACTGTGGGCAGCACCACCCCTACACGTGTGGCCCTGAGCTGCATAAGAGAGCTGGGTGAACTAGCCAGGGGGGAGCAAGCCAGTAAGCAGCATCCGTCCATGGCCTCCGCTTCAGTTCCTGCCTCCGGGTTCCTGCCCTGACTTCCTCAGTGACGGAACGTGACTGAAGATTGTAAGCCAACACAAACCCTCTCCTCCCGAAGTTGCTTTTGGTTATGCTGTCTTGTCACAGCAATAGAAATCCCAACTAAGACAATAAGGCTATTAGAACACAGGAAACAGACAAAAGCCCAACTGATTCGGAGCCACCCATACTGTCTCAGCTCTACCTTGCTTCCATTGTGAACCCCTTTCTTCCCCTAGACACCATCAACCAAGATGAGGGCCCTGCTCACCAACTCCAGACTCCTCTTTCCTATGGAAGCCCTTCTGAACTTGCCCTTCCCCTTGAAAACCAGATATCCCACAGTTGCCTTCATGCTCCTATGTATCTGTCCCACCCAGATCTTCTGCCTTTACTTCTTTCCCCTCTTCCCTGGCCAGCTTCAGCTGACCAGACTTGCTGTTCCTGGAGCCCATTAGGCACCTGGAGAGGCTCTGTTCCTTCTGTCCTGTCTGTTCTTCTTGCCACGCTGGGGCTTAGAGTTTGAGGAGTGGATATTAAAGGAACACAATTGTCATGTGTGACAGGGCAGAGCTCAGGGCTGCAGCAGGCCAGGGAAACACAATGCTTTTCCAACACAGGGGTGTTCTCATTTTGGTGATGCACACAGCACAGTCTCATAACTGTGCGAGTCTGTGCGAGTGTGCACACAGGAAACCTCTTATCCAGTTCATCTCACACACAGCCTCCCTTCCTACCCAGAGAGGAGGTGACTCCCAAGATTCACAAGCCATAAGGAAAACAGGAAGTCAGAGAGCTCTGAAAAACAGAGACGCAGAAAAACCGAGTGGGAGAGAAGGTCAAGCATTTGGGGAAGTTTTAGATTTTGTAACACTGAAGATAACGAAGGGCCGGAAGGGATGGTGGTATATCATTTTGTGCTCCAGAGCTTTGGGGGGGTTGGGGGGTGGGGTGGGGCTGAGACAGAGGCATCTGGCATTCCAGACCAAACAGCAAAAAGAGGGTAGCTAGTGGGGAGAGTGCAGGCAGTGGGGTGTGTGTGTGTGTGAAGGAGAGCAGGAACTAATGACATATGTACATAAAAATGCCATACTGAGCCAGGAGGTGGTGGTACACACTTTTAATCCCAGCACTCAGGAGGCAGAGACAGGCAGATTTCTGTGAGTTCGAGGCCAGCCTGGTCTACAGAGTGAGCAGAGTGTGTTCCAGGACAACTGGAGCTATAGCAGAGAAACCATGTCTTGAAAAAACCAAAAAAAAAAAAAAAAAAAGTCACACTGAATACTAACTAACGTAAAATTCAAAGGAGTTCAAGGCCAGCCTGGGCTGCGGAAAGATCTAGAGCAGCATGACTTGGGCTATGAGAACTGAACCTGGTCTCAGAACCAAAGCCAGACAACGACTGGACGCTGTTAACCTTAATGAACACATTAACAGTAATTAAGTAGTTAATTGATGCTAACCTTGGTTCGCATTAGTTATCACCTAAGTGGACTTATGTGATACTTAGTGTTCTTTGGAGCTTGAGGTCCTTAAATGCTCCCGGAGATTTGTGTCACCTGGAGAGGCTGACAAGGGGTAGCTCCTGGGCTAAGACCCTCAATCCTGATCCGTAGTAACCTAGAGGTGGGACTGCAGGGCGTCTGCATATCTAAGGCTCATCACCCCATCTTCAGTAACTTCGTGACCGGGATGTAGGGTCTGTACATATCTAAGAATTGTGCTGAATTCCCAGGGCCTAGAGAGAGGCCACTCATTAGGCGAGGTGCAGGATATGCAAGAGGTTCTCTGAGGCAGCAGGGCTGGCTGTAGGAGCGTGAGCGACAGAACTGGCTTCCGTGCAGAAGACAGGAGCCGGAACATCAGCCTTGGATACCAATCGGTAGAGTTTAGGCGTTAGCAGACCCTGGGGGCTTTCATCGGAGAATATCTTATCTAAACCCGTACGGATGGGGGATGGTCCCTATCCGTGGCTTGCCCCCCACTTTTCTGCTTCTTCAGTGTTGATTCCATCCTCAGACCTCGTGCCGCAAGATGGCTGCGTTGGCCCTAGTTACATTTTCTTTCGTTTTCTCCTGTAGGTGGGAAGAACTGTAGTATATTTCTTAAACACTTAAATGGCTCTCCTTGAGCCGGGTTCTCCACTCTAACCCACACTCATGGTGACGAGAACGACAACCCAGGATTGTCCAGACTTGGGCAAGAGTCTCTGGAAGCAGAGCAGGATTCGACCTTACCGGAAGCAAAAGTATTGATAAAGGAAGGTAGAGAGTTGCTGAGAAGGCAAGCTGATGAGTTCATGTATAATGATTTATAATTATTTATTCGAGATCTGCAGACAACTGCTCTTCTCTGAGAGGTGGGTGGTGGGCTGCGGCTTGTCGGTGTCTTCTGTGTCTTCTGGAGCCTCGTGCTAGGACAACTGAGGGTGAGTGAGGGCAGGGGAGTAGCAGAGGAGGGATGTTGCAGTGGGAGACTCAGAAGGTCAAGTTTTGGGTTGGCGCTTGCTTCCTGGTGGCTTATTTCTCTGTCTCATTCCTTATCTTGGGGAGCACACCCAAGGTTGCCCTCAGAGAGCTGAGAACTCGGGCAGTCCTTGGCGTAGCGTCACAGCCCTGCACGCAGTGGTAGCTCTGACAGTTTCTTGCTTTCGTAATAGACACAACTGTAGGTGAATCACTGGCTCGGGAAGCTTCGGGAGAGAAGAGGCGAGCAGTCACGTTACTTGCAGGAAACAGCTTGCATTCATCCACGTGGACCACATACTTCCCTTCGAGCTGTGGGAAGGGGTGATGCAGGCGTGGTTAGTGGGAAGGCTCGGACCTGGGCTTTCTGGGCCGTTCCTGGGTGTGCAGGGGTCAGCTATCCGAAGGTGTCCACGCCTGGCCGCTTCCTAGGCTCGTCCTCTCTGTGCCTCTGTCCCGCTGACTCCTGAGGCTCTGGAGCTCAAAATCACATTTTTTTTTAATCCTTCGTCGCACAGAGGGAAACAAAGTGCACGTATTTGTGTTTTTAAAAAACCATTTAAAAGTATTTCATTCTTGCCCCTGACGATAGATCCCATACCGTTTTGATTCCATCCCATTTTGCCCTGTCAGGCTTCTCTGCCCCTGGAATAAGCCTGTAATTTCCATTCTGTAGCCTCTCTCCCCCTTTGGGTGATTAGTGCTCTCCCCACGTAATTACCAGCCTCCCTAAATAGAATTTTAATGACCGTAAGACATTTCATCCCGTGTCTGGGATTGTTGTATTTAGCCACTTGCTATTTTTTTCGAACCTTCACTAGTTTCCAGGTTGTCACTAGGGGTCGATCGCTTATCGATGACTCATCTTCTGTGAAAACTTATTTCAGATCCCTGAGAACACCATGAGGGAACAATCTTGGATGCAGAGATGCTGCAGAAAGCTTGGGGCCTGTCTTGGGCTCCTCAAGAGAGTGTCAACACGTCAGTCTTGTAGATAAGCGTCAAGCCTGTTGGGAATGCTGTATGCGTGTAGCTGTACTTGCATGAGCGAGCGTGCACACATTCAACGTTTGCAGAAATGGCTGTGCATGTATGCAGCCTCTTTGTGAGTCATTCCTAAGATTGGGAAGATCTGGCCTTTGTAACTAGGCAGAGTACCCTTTAAAATCTGCCACCCCCAGACCTGTGTCAGAGGAGTCCAAGGAGGCTTAAGTGGGCTCCGCTAACTTACAGCTTCTGAGACACCAGACGCAAGCATAACCTTGGTTTCTCTCTGAAATCACACAGAGCTCAGAGCTGAGAGCTGAAAACCTTCTGGTTCTCCCCTGAAGAGTGACATGCTCCCAGGCTACTCCTTCCCCTCAGGCACAGGGTCCAGGTCCTCAAGCACTCCTCGGGGATGAAAGAGAACACATGGGATGTGAGAACCAACAGTTGAAGTTCTCGTGTTTTTAATACAAGTTTTCATGTGTGAAAATTAGTCCATATCCAGGAACATGTTTGCAGCACATGGCACAGATGGGCAGCTTGGTTAACAATATCCCACGAAGCGTCCTGGATACCAACTCCCAGACCAGCGAATCAAGTAGGGGCCAGTGTTTCCGAAGCCTCTCTGCTCCCCTCGATAGTGTAGCATCCTGCTAAAGAGAGGGAGGACCCTGGTATTTGTATTTGTTTCATTATGACGCTCCAGAACAATGCAGCTTAGCACCCATGGCTTGGGGGTGTCTGTACATCCATGCAATGATAAGTATTATCTTGTCTTTGACTTTCTCAGCTCTAAAATATGTGCTTAATATTCACCCATTGTCTTGTAACCTTTTCAAAACATGTTATTATACTATTTTTAAAAACTAAGCTTTATTAGAACATAGAACACAGTCATGGCTCCTCCTCTTCGTCTCCTCCCCCCACTCCTCCCCCTCTTCCTCATCGTCTTCATCATTCTCCTCCTCCTCCTCCTCCTCCTCTTCTTCTTCTTCTTCAAAATAAGCTAGCATTCCCATGTTTCTCAAATTAAGCTGGCTGAGTTGGCTGCTTTGAGGGATTAGTCAGAGGCCAAATCCCATATCCTCATCCGACCCCTCTGACTCTACAACGGCAGCCTTGGCTGCGGCTGCTGGAGCTGTAGGCACAGCATGGTGGTGGCAGCCATAGAGAGAGCAGCGAATGGCCCCGACCTTTGAGCAAGTGGGAAGGTGTCCTTAGTCTCCACAGACAAAGGCAGGGCCCACTTGTACCCACTGAAGATGGAGCTTGGCACTGAGGCGGTGGTCGGGTAACCGATCCGCAGACAAACACCGGCAGCATTCCGGACCCTCTGGGAATCCAGAGTGCAGAGTCTTTGATATCGTGTGTTTCCAGGCTGTAGATGCTGCCGCCGTCTAACACCTGCTGGCTGATCAGCCCAAAGGAGAAGGGGAGACGTTCAGCGTGTCCAGCCGTGCAGCTTCCCTGGCTCTCACTCTGTCTCCTTATCACCGAGTTTCAGTGGTGCCCTTGGAGATTTTAGTGGTGAAAGCCTGGAAGAAAGAGGCCTGCTTCTACCCCAGACCAGTGTTCTGGGCTGGCACAGTGACCTCAGTGGGGTGGAGTTCCATGTGGGCAGCAACTTCCCTTCACTGGCCGGCAGCATGTCCCTGACTTCAATGAGATCTTCGTGGGTGAACGCAAAGCCTGCAGTTCCCTGACCATGAGGCAGCAGTTTCTCCACAGCGGGGAAGTTTACAGATGCCCCTGATAACCTCGCACATCCTGGGGTTCTTCTTCATCGGCACCACAACCTTCCCTCACAGGGCCAGGCTGCTCTGCTGCCCACGTTGTCTGCTCCCATCATGACACATTTTGGACAATCAAGTAAAAGGCAGATGATCTTAAGGAAGTAGGTGGACTTCCGGGTCACTCTGTCTTCCCAGGGCATTGTGGCCGTGTCAGGGATTTCTTTCCTGACCATTGTCTCCTGAACAATGCAGCGTAAGCTGCTCTCACAGCATCTGCATTGCATTAGATACCCTAAATAATCCAGGGATGACTCAAAAAGTCTATGGGCGGAAGTACCCATCTGTATGCAAACACCGCCATTTTATACAAAGGTCTTGTGTCCTCCAACCTCGGCATTTGCAGGCGATCTCGGAGCCGGTCCCCGAGTGAGTGACAACTGTACCTGCTCTTGGCCTCTGTCAGTTTGTTGACCCCGAGGGCAGAGCACCGTCAACTGCTTCTTGTCTTTATTTAGGGAACAGAAGTGTTTGGACTCCCCAAAAGTCTGAACCTGGCCACGTCTCTCCCCTTGGTGCACCTTGGGGTTCTGAGCCACCCAGGTTCTGTTGGATAGTTTGGGCTACTGCACCATTTGTATGACAGGTCTTGTCAATTTGTGAGGAAATTTAGAATTCGGATTTCTGCTATCAGCGCACCTGCCACAGGACAGGGATGGCTGACGCGTGTTTGTCTCTAGTGCTTTTCTGAGCCCCTGGGTTCAGTTGAACCGTTCGGGACACAGAGAAACAAGGGTGCTGAGGAGAACTCAGCTGTGATTTGTGTCGCCCTGGAGAGCGGTTAACTGTGCGTTATCTTGGCGTCTCCCAGGGAGAGTACTAAGTGACCAGTCTTGTGTAAACTCACGGTGATTTATCCGAAAGGACAGTTTTCACTAACATAATTACTTCTTGTGTCACTTTGTGTCTAAAACAGCATGGGGATGAAGTTAATCTGTCCTTGGAGGGAAAAAAAAAATCTCCGTATAGGATTTACAAGATCGGATAGCTCTTGGAAATGCTGCAATGGGACCTCTTCTTTTCAGGAATATTCTCAATATGCAAGGGACACGTGGGATCGGCAGTGAGGCTGCTGTACGCGGGACTTGGCTGTGTATGCAGCCAACGGTCTTTATGCTGTATTTTCCTTCATGACGGGAATGCAAAAGAAGCAATACCTATAAACTCCAGGACCAGAGCACGCTTTCTCTGTGTGCAGTAGGAAAAAAGGCCTTGTCATTACATCTTACCCAAAGGGTAGTTACCTAATGCTTTCCACTTAAGGGTGATTAAATTGTTAAAATGCCCACAAAATATCAAAACTAATTTTTGCTAGGTAGATTTAAAATGTCCCTTTCCATATAGGTCTTTTTTGCATAGTTCTGGGCTCTGCTCCATATAAAATACACACATATTTTGTCAATGTTAAGATGGGCTAATTTTATTGTCGGATGGTAAAGTTGTGCTAAGATTAATCTTAATTCTAAGATCCTGTATCACTAAGAGACAATACGTTTTGTTATAGGTTATGCTACAAGATTGGATATTTTAATATCTGAGTTGGTGTATTGTAAAGTTATCCAGATTTTCTATGTTTTATTAAGTTAACTGCTTATGTTTTTGACTTATTTTTGCTACCCAGAAATTATGTCCTAACAAAGTCAGGATTTGCTTAAACACCTGCCTATGTTAAGGTCTTTCAAATGCCTACTTTATAACCAACTGTTTAAAAATGATTTTCCTGTAGGTACGTGAGGGTGACTGTGTATATGCGACCAGCAAATGTGTACAGTTGTATATCCAAACTCTACACACGAAAGTTTTCAGAGTCAGAGGCTGGAGAAATGGCTCAGGTGTTAAGAGCACTGGCCACTCTTCCAGAGGACCCTGGTTCAGTTCCCATCACCCACAGGGTGCCTCACAACCATCTGTAACTCCAGTTCCGAGGGATCAGATGCCCTCTTCTGGCCTCTTCAGGCACTGCATACAGGTGGTGTATATACACACATACAAGTAGACCAAACACTCATACACGTTTTTTAAAATTTACAGTTAAAATGTATATTCTTAATACATGTAAAGTGACCAGTAAGCACTCCTGTTTATACAGTATACATTATATCTGGATTTTGGACATATAAAATGGCCAATGAAATTCTGCCATTTCCAGTCAGTGCCATTTAGCTGAAAAAAAACAAACCAACATTTAGATAGTTTTGCTAGTTAGGACCTCATGTCAGAGCTAAAGTGATGTTTTAAGTTTTGATTACTGTGCCTAAGAGATCTATAAAACAAAGATGCCTTTGACATGTAAGACCCCCATTGTCCAAGGACAGATAACTTCCTGAAATGTTGGGGGCTGTTCCTCATGTAAGATAACAAGCCATATGTTTTTGTTTCCATAAACAAGTTTGTTTGACCCAGCTGCACCAGATGTGCTTGATCACATGTACGCAGAGGATATGTGGGCAGGAAGTATGACAGGATGTATGCTTATCCCCGGTTGGATGGAGGTGGGACGTATATAGCCTTTTGGGTTTTGCCTTTATAAGCACCTAATATATTTTGCTACCATTATCTGGGAATCCTGGGAATGGACTTGGCCAGAGTCTATCATCTTCGTCAGTATTTAATTAAAGCTTGCTTCAAATGTGGCTCAAAACTTGCGGTAGTGGTCTTCTCCTCGACCAGTGGGATCAACACAACTAAAGGTCCAGATGTGGGGCTCAAGGAGAAACTGAGGCAGATTTCTAGGGGCAAGAGGTCTACTAAAAAGAGTTGCTAATCCTATGGACAGACGGACAACAGCAGGGCAAGATCTCTGAGGAGAGTTCAGGTCTCAGAGTCAGAAATGGACAATCGGTGGGACCCTCAGGAGAATCAGGCCCAGGAAGTATGGGTGGGGGTTCTTCTTATAGGTCTAGGATGAAGAAGGGGCATTCTAGTAAGAGCCTGCAGCCAGCATCTCTGATCCCCAGGCAGAAGACAGAATGGGGGGGGACACAATGGATTACCGCTAAACCCTGGCACTTAGAGATCCACAGATAGAATCTCAGTGGGAAGCCTGTGGATATCTCCGAGGGGAATGGCTCCTGCAGGTTCTGTGGCCTCAGCAGCAATCTGGTCTGGATTCTCACATTACACGTGGACACTGTCTGGTTGCCTTGAATGGATTAGTACTTTGCTATTGTGTGTGTGGTATGCACTTGGACATCAGAAAACGAGACCGTCCTTAGCACTTTTCCCACAGATTGAAAAGGGTCTGAAGATCGATTTGTGCCAATGCTGCAACTCTACTGTCGGCCTAAGACTCTAAACTGTGCTTCAAATGTAAAACCTGAACATTACAGGGTAAAGAGCTCCTGTGCCTTTCTGCATGGTGATGTCGGTGGTTGCCAGCTCTTTCCTATGTAGATACAGTTATGTCCTTCGTGTAGTACACAAGGAGAGTGATTTACAGAGCTGATTTCCCCCAAGCTAAAACAGTTAGTGTGATAAGCTTCCCCAAGCTGTGTTCACGTCTTCCTAATCCCTCTATGACGATAGCTAGACATTCCCCAACACTGCGGAAGCTTAGCTGTGCCTCCTAATGGTTAAAAAGTATTGGACATGGCTCACCCAAGGAGTATTCACCCAAGGAATGAAGGAGTACTTAATTTCCTAGCTTGTTTTCTTCAAATATTTGCTCTAGTTGGTTGTGTTTCTGTAGAACTTCAGATCTGTTGTCAGTTAGCATTCTGCAGCACAAACTTCTAAGAAAAGACTCTGGGACATCACGCACAGGACTGAAATCATTAAACTTAAGAAAGGAATCCAGGTGGGCTTGTTCTAAAAAAGCTACTCCTTCAGTACCTTTTAGTTGCTTACATTTTTCCATAAAGGGTTTGATTGGCAACTAACTCCTTGATCAGCTCAGCACCCTAACCCTTCCCAACCTAGGAACAGTTTGGATCAACTAGGACAGATCAAATCTCAGCAATAAAGGACAGTCCTAATCAAGCCCAAAGAGGGGTAAGCAGTGGTATTATGGTGGTTGAATAAGAATGGTCTCCACAGACTCATAGATTTGAATGCTTGGTCACCAGGGAATGACCTGTTAGAAGATGTGGCCTTGTTGGAGTAGGTGTGGCTTTGTTGGAGGAAGTGTGTCACTGGGGGTGGGCTTTGGGATTTCAGAAGCACAAGCCACGCCCAGTGGTGCTCTCTCTTCCTTCTGCCTGCTGATTGGGGTGTAGAACTCTCAGCTACCTCTCCGGCACCATGTCTGCTTGCCTGCTGCCATGCTTCCTGCCATGATGATAATGGACTAAACCTCTGAACTGTAAGCCATCCCCAGGTAAATGCTTTCCTTTATAAGAGTTGCCATGGTCATGGTGTCTCTTCGCAGCAATAGAAACCCTAATTAAGACAGGGATTTTCAGAGAATATTGTTTAGAACAGAGATGGTGGTGGTGGTGGTGGTAATAGTGTGTGTGGGTGTGTGTGTGTGTGTGTGTGAGAGAGAGAGAGAGAGAGAGAGAGAAAGAAAGAGAAAGAAAGAGAGAGAGAGAGAATGACAGCAAAGGCCATCTATGAAAGGTGGCAGGTGTGCAATGACCCATTTCTTCATTTGTCATGCATTTACTGAGACCCTACTGTGTGCCACCCCCCCCCCGGACTACTGTGTGCCAATCCCCACGCCAGGTCTTATTTTCAGGAGTTTCTCCTGAAGAAGTGGAAAGAAGCAAACATGAAGCAAACATGGTGGAAACACACAGGCAAGCAAGAGCTGTGAGGAAGGCCAGCAGGGAGAAGAATTCCACACCTGAGAGCAGCCGGGCACTGACTGCAGAGGAGCCACCCAATGGACCCACGGGAACAGCAAACAAAAGACCCCATGACAGGAGCCAGCTTAGGGAGCTTGGACACCAAAAAGAAGCCCCGCGTGTCTGCGGCAAGCAGGGAGGGGACATGAATACTAGGAGCTCGAGACAGGGCCTCGGGAG